>CM063748.1:0-1200000 GCA_032441825.1 Chaetogeoica ovagalla | reverse complement strand
AAGAATGAGACACTCGCAAATTCGATATTTGTTTAAGCCGCGTTTGACGGTGACGGTTGTTTAGAGGAAACATCAATCGATAAAAACGTAGTGAATAAACGAAAAACGACTAGTCGATTACACGAAAAATACACGGTATATAAATGTAAATTTTTATTTCAATAACGTAAACTGTTTAGAAATCGTTTCTTTTTTTTCCAAAACTTTTTTAAATCTCAAAAGTTTTTCTCGAATTCCACGAACCTCCAGTTATCGACGGTATAACATTATGTATTTTCACGAGAAATTAAAATGACTTAAAACTTTTACGTTTCGTAGGAAAAATAATGTTTTTCTTTTCTTTATATATATATATATATATATATTATAAACAATAAGAAAAAAAAATGATTCATCGGAATTATGAAAAAAAGGCATTCGACACGTTCGTCTTTATAGTTTACGTTTTCCTTTTATTTTTTTTTTCTGGCCAACGCGTAGGATTGAATTATACTCTTGACGACGCGTGTTATAAAAAAAAAGCTTTTAACGCGAGCGTCGTTGCTATTGTACACGTATGATGCATAAATCGTGTGATTTACATACAAATAATAATAATAATAATAATAATAAATATTCGTTAGCGTTTTATATATATATATATATACAAATAGTTAATGAAATAACACGGCTGCCTGCGAGTTTATTAATTGTAATAATGTTTATTTCGATTGTGAGCGTTCGATACATTATACGCGATGGCGATTAATAATAATCCAACGGGCAGAGAGTAAATAATAACTTTTATTTTTAGCATTGGAAAAAAAATAAAAAATTAAAGTGGTTTTTTACCATTTGGTGAAATTTTACATTAGGAAAATCGCCGAATGTTTCGGGGGGGGGAGATATTATCGGGCCGTATAATCTTAACGGACGGCACAGTGACGTGTGACGAATGAAAAACAAACGAAAAAGAAAAAAAAATCCGTCATCGTTGACGATAAAAGAAAACGAAATAAAAGCGAATTAAAACAAACCGTACAACTGTCGTATTGTTGTATCGACATTTTTGTCGTTTAATAATAATAATTATTATTACTGTTGTTATTATATAAACGGAGTATTCGGTTTTTTTTACGAGTTAAAACTTCAAAAAATTAAGGTAAAATTTATCGAATCGTACATAAAACAAGGCGTTAATTTATTTAAAAATCAACTTTTAACTCGACGAGTTATTGTGGGGCGTTTTTTTTCTCCCGAAACTAAACTCGTTAACGTTCAATTAGATTAATTTTGCGAAGATATAGGGTATTAAATTATAGCTGGTAACGTGTCAAATAGCGTTGCGCCGTTATATTATTATAACGAAAACATAATATATTTTATACTTTTTTTTTTTTAAAAAGAAGGAAAAGAAATCGATAAGTCTTAAACGTACTAAACGGAATTCATTTTTTTCTTCCACGACAAACTCGATTTAACCAGTTTAGAATAATCGATTGTCATTCGCTCACGTCGATTTGAAATGTCGGAAACGAAACACAAACGCCGCATAATGTTCATAATTCACGTTTTGTCCCCCCCCAAGAAAACCGTAACCGATATTCGAAGTAAATTCGGTTTTTTCTCGTGTAATATTATTATTCAACAAGACCGTCGTTATTCAAGTGAACGCTCTGAAATCACTTTATTATGAACACACGCGCCGAACCGTAGAAATATTAATATGTAATACGGTTTATCCGGCGAATAAATGAAATATAATTTCATTGCGTTCGAACGGGTTTAAATATCGCCGCGTCGTGTTTTGATATTTTTAACGGTAATAAAGTGACAATTCAATAAAATGTCTATTGAACGAAATGGTACTTCCAACTGTCCGTCAACGTATACCAATAAACATGTATCGTCCAGCAGCTAATTCAATCGAAACGGAATTCGAACCGGTCGGCGGGTCTCGATGAGTTGATTTTTTTTTCGCGCCGGTACAAACGATAAAAACCGAATCCCGCGATTCAGAAAGATTCGTGGAAAGAAAACATAAAAATCGCGTAGTTCCGAGCGCGCGCGCCGGTCGTTCTTAGACTGTTGTTTTCCCCTCTCATATTTGTTGCGGCTATTTTCACAATGTAGCCTACGCGATAATATGTTTTATAATGTCAAATTTCACGCGGATTTCAAAACCGCTGAGCAGCACTCGTTATTAATATCGGACGAGAGGCGGAAGAAATAAGAATCGAGCAAACACAAATCGATCGGGGGCAGGAGCGGAGAGAGAAAAACACGTGGCTCGGCCGTCGGTTCGCCGTGTTCGCTGAGGGGACACGGCGAAAACGTCGAATAAAACAATCCAGCGGGTAATTCGCCGTACGCGCTCTACGTTTCATCCCTGAAGGACCCCGTTCGCGATATCCCTCTTTTGTTCTGTTGCGCGTGATGGCTCTTGAGAGCAGAGTACGACAGTACAAAAGGCCTCGTCGACGAGTTTTCCGCGTTCGTACGGGAAAACAGGAGGAAAAAAAACCACCGCGCGTATCAAAAAAAAAAAAGTTGAAAATCGAAAAAAAAAAACCGACTCGTAAACGTTCACCGGGCGTACACTGCGGCGGAACGTTATAAATTTTCATAAATATTTCGCGCGATTTAAAATCAATACACGAATATTTGTCGTGCAGCGTAACGACGTGACAGTCGAACGCGTTCGATTCGAGCATTTAACGAAGTGAAAAAAAAAAGAAAAAAACGCCGCAACTTCTTTTCTACTTTCGTAAGAAAAAAAAAACACAATTAGAGATAGAGAGACGGTGAAATTTTATAATTTTTTTTTTTTTTTTTTTTTTACGTGTACGGTCGGTGGTCTGGTTAAACAACAGTATATCCCGGCCTGGATTCGTTTTCCATTCCGTCCGTCCCTTCTCTCTTGTCCGAGGATTGGGAATTCGAATTGGGAAAATTAAAAAAAGAGGAGAGTTGTGAAAAAAGACCACGAGCGTTCCACAAAGAAATTTGTCTTCATGTAATACGGAAACTGCGCTTTTCCCCCTCATTCCTAAACAATAAAAGTCACTTCCCTAAAATTCCCGTTCTAGTTACAAAAAACAAATGTATTCGGTGTGCGCAGATTAAAAAGCAAAAAAAAAGACGAGCTCCGTCCGTCTGTGCGCTCCGTCTGGAATTCCAGCACTGGTAACTAAGTGTGCTATGGAGTTTATAGAAAATACGTTTTTGCTTACAGAAAACTGTATAAAATCAAATTCGCGCTTTACCGATAAAAAAAAATCGTACGGTTCCGTCCCCGCTTATTCTGTAAATCAATGACATCAGACAACGATATTTATGATTTTAGACGTATTATAGTGTCGCTTTCCGTGTTCGATAGGATATCAAAACGGTTTTTTTTCTTTTTCTATTATATTGCGCGTTTTTTTTTTCTGCGAACTCCCATTCTCTCTTGAAAGACTCGACGACCGTTAGCCGAACGACTTTTGAGATCTTCGTTAAAAATGCACGCACCGAGTGGTGGTACAAAAACGCGCAAAGTATTTTAAACTTCAAAGCGCCTTTAATACTTATAATTTTGAATTGTGACGTTTAAGTTTATACCGTTTTCCTGTAAATTCGACGATCTCTCTCGTTAGTAAACCACACAACTAATATAATAATATATTTATGTAACTATAACGCTCGGTATCGACGCTGTCGCGGATAATGGGAGTCGACAATTTTTTTTTCCTCTCAATGTATTTTTTTTTTTCCGTAAAAGCGCGTCAATAATATTTCGCACGTGTAATTTACGTTCACGGTTGTGTAATAATTCCGCGTAATATCGAAATTATCGTTAAGACGATAATAATTCACATTTGTAGCTATAGGTATATATATATATATATACCGAGTTTAAGTGCGTATTCGTTTTTAATCGTTAAAACAGTCTCTATGTCGTCCTGCTGTTGCCGACGTCATTTAAAAAACAAATAAATTAATACACTCGCGATTTATTAAATTGTTTATCGAAAATTATTTTTTTTTTAAACCCATCGGCAAGACCAATGGGTGTTATCAGGGAGCGAGGACGGTGCTATTACGTTAAACCTACGTTGATACGAGATGTATTTATTAATTTTGCAATTTTATGTATTTATTATTATTATTTGAACGGCAAGAATCAAAATTCAAAAGAATCCACGGCCACGCCACTGTGACGTGTGTTATTACGTACATTATGTTTTACACAACGCGGGTTTTAGTAAAACGTTATTTCTTGCCCTCAGTCAATTCAATTTATAAATATTCACGGCGAAAGGCGGTAGTTTTTTTCTCCCAGACGAGATTTTCACGCGTTACGTGCGATAAATACCATTGCGAACGTTTAACGGTTTCAATGTGCGCGAACGATATAAACGTCGGGTACGTAATAATACGCTTTGTGTTGCAAAGCGTGTGGATTTTTATACGAATCGCAATCGCGATTGTAGTAGTTACGCCATTCCCACGAACGAAGTGTGCGCTTCGTACACGAAAACGAGAAGAAGAAGAAGAAAAAAAACATTATTTTTTTTGTTTTTATACAACAAAATAACAAATCCGATCCGTTGCCCGTGTTTAGAATTGTGTGTGGGGGGCGACGACGCGTAGCGAGCGGGAGGAATCGTCGCGGTCGCAGTCGTCGTCGTGTATCATTTCTTCTTACGAGATTTTCTTAAATTAGACGGACGGAGGCAATAAAATTAAATACGTTCTGGGGACGTGCGAAACGGGAAAGAATATACACGAGCGCGAGCGCGCGCGCGCGCACACACACGTATATTATTTATGAGAGTAAAAGAGTGGCAGCGAGGCGGGGAAAGAGGGACTCGAAGAAGAAGAAGAAGAAGAAGAAGAAAAAAAGAACGAATATATAAATACGTTATTTTGGTATTGCGTGTTGCGAGAAAAAAACGACGACGACGACGAAACAAGAAAGTCTCGCGGCGAGGGGAAAAGAAGACAAAAAAAATGTTAGAAATAATAAACTCTCGGTAAACGGGTGTGTGTGTGTGTGGGGGTGGGAGGGAAACGTCGCAGATCTATTTATATAAAAGAAAAGGGAGGGGAATGGCGGATAAATATATGATATTACGCTCGTATCTCCCGCCCCCCGTTAATACGTTAATGTTCGCGCGTGGCGGGCAAATTTTTTTTCCGAGGGAGGAGTGCGTTGTTTATGCGCGTAAAACACACGTTGATCAATACAATATCCGCACACAGACTCTTTCACGATCTGCTGCTGTACCGCCGGCGTTAACCTATTATCCGACGCGCGTATGCGTGTAAACATCCGAGTCCACGAAAAGTTTTAACTGGGCGGCGGGGAAAAAAAAAAAATTCGTTTTCCGTCGACAACGCTCCGCGCGCGTCGTGCGCACAATACGCGTTGTCCGAGAAAAAACTATAACGTTTTAAAAAAAAAAAAAAAGAACGTTTTACGAATTTTCCGACGAGATTTTCGTCCCGATTTTGAAATATGCCGAAAAGGAGAAAGGACGAGTTTTGGCGATCGGCCGTCGTTGTGACGTTTTGTGGACGTCGCGCGATTGGATAATGATTTTAGAATTTTGTTGTTGTTATAAATCCGAAAACAATTTACGAAATTCCATAAACGTGTTTCGAGCAATTTCGAATAATAACGTGATTTTGACGTGGAAAACGAATAAAAAATAAATACACTTTGTAGAGAATTTTCCAAAATACGACGGCCGCGCGTAAAAAAGAAAAAAAAATGTTTTTACGCTAATATATTATCTACGAAGTAAAATGGCCGGCGTAAAATCGTTTACACGAAATAAAAATCAGCAGCAATATATTATAATTTCGATTGGTTTTACGCGTTTTCATACACAATATTTCATTTAAATAATAATTATAATTTTAACGGGAAAAGAAATTTCAATAACTTTTGTAACGCAACAGTTGACGGTGTTCGTGTACGCGTACGCAGAACGTGTATAAAAATACGGTTCCCGTCCATGACATTTCGGCGGGAGTGGGAGTGTAAAAAAAAAATCGAATATTACTGAATTTCCATATTTATTACCGACTATTAATAATTAAAAAATTATATAATTAATCGGTTGTTATTTTACACTGTACACATTTGTCGGATTTCAAACGATTCGACCTCACAACGTCCGTTATCTTTATTCATTCGAAAGACGGAAGAAAAAAATGTCATACATTGTGCCGCGTCGTATCAAAATTACATTCGAAATACGTTTTTCTTTTTTTTTTAGAAAAATAATGTTCTAAAAATACACGCGTTCTGAATGTTTTTCAAGAGTATTATTTCAAGACTTCGCAGTGATACAACGCGGATATAAATACCGTTCGGTACGGCCTCGTCCGGTCTTTTAGACTGTAGAATTCATAATCATCTTAACATTGATCCATTCTATAAAATCAACTCTTGCAGTGTTGCGTGACGCGGGTTGTGATTATTTTCGAAATTATTTTTTTAACGATTTTCGCATATATTTAAATAAAATGTTGAATTTAGTATTTGTTTCATTCGGTCCCTCGGCTTACAATGTTTGACCAGTGGTTCGTATACTTCTTTAATACGCGGACCCAGCCAATGGAGAACTATGTCAAGTCAACGGACCCTTTATCAATTTTTCTTCTGATTAACTTTTTTGTTTTTTTCTACATAATATCTCACGTTATTATAACCGATATTTTAATATATATATATATATGTATTTTTAATATTATAAATCGCATAACACGAGGCGCGTAAAAACCGTGTACGTTTAATGATTAATTTTATTGTACTCAATTTTACGCGCAGGAAATTTAATTTAATTTTTATTACGCTTAAAAATTTATTTTACACATTAAATTTGTAATTATTTATAATAAGAAGAATGTTGTCGCATTCTAGACATCCGTCTTTGAATACTAGAAAGCTTTAATCTCGCACTTCGGAGAAACGATGTTTTCCATGCGGTTTCAAAACTTCTTTTCAATGTAAACAAGAACGGCGGCGAAGGCTTTTGCGCCGCACGAATGGGTTGTGAGCAGTCGAATTGAAATTCACGCATAGCTGCATATCGGAAGATCTTTTCGTATACGTTTCTAACGAATTCCGATTAAATTGTAGTTTTATACTACGCCGTTCGTAGAAATTTCTATAAGACCCCGCCAGTCTTCTTCCGACGCCATGTCAGTCCGTTTATTCGATACGTATCGATTTCAAAAAGGTGTCTAATACGGTTTTTCGGCTGCTCGTGTCCGGGGAACAGGAGGGCATATTTATTGAGTTCCGATAACTCGAGTACAAATAATATATTTTTAAATGTACACCAAATAACCTGATTATTGCACGACTGATATAGACGAACGGCACAGCTCTCGAATGATGTGCCGTCCGGTGGAATTCGGAGTGTGACGTAAAAAAAAAAAAAACACGGGATAAAAAGTCGTTGGAGGCGGACGTAGGGAACGGAAAGACGAAAAAGAACATCTGCACGAATAAGCGGTGTTGGGCTGTTCAAAAATGTGTTTTTCCGTTTATCGCCACCCGGAATTGATTATAGAGAACGTGATCATTTATATCGGTATCAGACGATAATAGTGTTGACGGTGGTGGTTAGGTTCGTATGATTCCCCGATTTGATGACCGAAATCCCTCCGGGGTTTGTTATATGCGTGCGTATCATCAGTGGGGTCCCCGAGGAGAGATCGTTCGTCCGTCGGCTATTCCCGACAAATTATACGTAATATTACGTATTCGTAGTTTGTACACGAGATTGTTTTATTCGCGAACTCTCAAACCTCGCGACGTGCCCCGACGAATAAATAGTAGTAATAATAATAATAATAATAATAATAATAATAATCAACGCGATGAACGAGTTAGAAATGTTCAAAAAAGTCCATATGATTTCATTCAATTAAAATAGTTTGTTTTATAAGTTATATAACTATAATAATGGAACCATACAACCACTCTGGGACGTACTAGGCGTATTTTTATATAATATATAATTTGATGGGCCATCATCTGAAAAATAATTATTGTGTCATCCGTACTGTTTAGATTTTCGAATTTCGACGTCGTTTTTATCTTTTTCCCGTATGTGTGTTACAACAACCCGGGATTTGACTGCATATAGTATAAATTATAACGGCACGCGACCTAAATAATTATATTCCCCAGGGCTCGTTTGAAATCGGGGGGAATGAAAATTGAAAAGGGATGAAAAACATGTGCGTGTATAATGAACACCGTTTGCTTTTGATCGGGACAGAGGGATATTTTTTCACTATAACCGTGCGGTTATTGTTATTTATTTTGTAAAATTTGTTGAAACACGAAATATGGATATTTTCACTTTGTCAGATTGAGTTTTTTTTTTTTTTTTTTTTTGGTACATATTTTTAATTAACAATATTTCCCTCGTCTTCGTAATCATCGCGATGTTTATTAAACATATTATATTATATATAGTTATCGGTAAACGATGAATTTTAATATTTACGTGTACGTATCGCGGTTTAAATATTATATAACGGCGTGTAACGCACATCAAAATTGACGTTCCTAAAATATTATGTAATTTATATGAGATAGGGTTATTAATCATTATATTATGAACATTATATTCTGCATGCGCCATATGGAGTGATAATTATTTTAATTTCATAAATTAAAATGCATAAATAATGTAGAAAACGATCATAATAATACGAATTTTTTAAACAATTTCAAAATTGCAAGCAATAATGAAACGCAATGTAAAACCGAAATCGTCCCTTGTACACGGACAATGGAATATTCTAAATATCTTTCCAAATACTTTCGTTAATTTATATAAAAATAAATATCGAAAAAAATGGCTATTTTCTTTTTTTTTTTTTTTTGTTCTACGAGGAGTATTCAGCGACAAGAATAAAAAAATACGAGCGAATAATTTAGAAAACGTAAATAGGAATTGTAAATAAACAAAAAAAAAAAAAAAGAATAGAATGAGAGAAAAACTTGCTAAGCGTGCTTTTTGTATGACTGCGAAATATAGAGACCCCGACTGAAAAAAAAAAGAAATTAGTTAGTGACGATAGAAATGTGGATTTGGAGACAATTAGTGCATGTTGGGGCTGGACAGAAACGAAGTGAGATATATTGAATTATGAAAACGGAAAAGAAAACATCGTTGAGTACTTTAAAATACAGGAGTAGGAAAATGTTCGGTTATACTTTGTAGCGCTATTTGTCCATCGCCATCATAGGGAAGGTCGAAAAATATCCCTGTACGAATAATGTGTTAATACTTTTGAACGAACTAATCGAATAGTTTACGACAATCGGGTGTCGTCGGTCGGCGGTGTTCAATAATAAAACCAAAACGCGATCAGACTCGGAAGTCCGTTCGAATTTCACGACGTTAATATTATACAAAAAAAAAAAAATCCCTTTTTTCGGGACAGAATTGTTGCGGAGAATAGTGTTTTGTGATTTTCGTCGTCGACGACATACGATTGTTATGCGGACAGAAATTCCGTCCGATCGGATGGAAATAACTCGTAACGAATTAACCGACAAGAAGAGAAAAAACCAAAAGTGTTGTTCGTGTCATAAACAATGCGAACTGTTACGACGTCCTAACAGGCCGGTCAAACAAATCGTCGGTTAACGCAATCAATTCCACGCTCAGTCGTTGTCGGTTAAAGTGTTTTAACATTTTAAAATTGTTTGCAAATCAAAAGAAAAAAAATGCGCAAATAACGATAACTTGTTCGTTTTAATTTTTGTTTCCATACGTATTATTAATAGAAGAAAAAAAAGTTAAATCCTAAATAAAACGTAACTGAAAAATACTTGGCAAACATATGGTACGTGTGTGTTTTTTTTTTTTAATATAATATTATATGAATACTACTGGGACTACATTTATATATCCCCCTCGCCCGTCGATCAAAACGCATTGTACGGGATATTTTATAGTTTACAATAATCCGACGCACTCTCACGGATACATTTTGTACGTCCCGTAGCGATTAGGAGGTGAAGTTAGATTAGTTGAGACGTCCGCGTATTTATAAAAAACAACGAAAAATGGTTCAAGAGTGGTGTTACAGTCGGATTCGCGGGATATTCTAATGGACGGGGTGAACACATTTCTAGGAGAAGAGAGGAAAATAAAAAGGCCGCGGTAGGTGGTCGTCACGGCGGAGTGTCTAAAGGAGACGGAAAATAATAAATACATTTTGTAACTGCTACGATATTATTCTACGAGGTGCGGCGTAATGGACTTTTGCGTTTCAATAAATCACTGTCGGGTACCCTGATAAGACAGGGCGTGTTTATAATGCAGGACATTATACGGGAACACGTTGTGTTGCCCTTTGGTTCCCCTGTTATTTTTTCCCATAGGGATACCTCAAAGCTAAGGTGTTTAAACATCGTCCCGGAACCGTCGATGTACTCGAGGAAGCCATTTATGAAGAAATCACGGGAATTTCTCGCGATACGGTGGCGAGGGCGACTGAAGACTTCCAAAAAGAAGCCTCTATACGCACTGCACAGTACGTCAGGGCAAACGTTTGGACGACATAATTTTTAAGACTTAATAAAAAAGAAAAAGCCTTACGGTATGTCCTTTGAATAGACACAGAGTCTTTCTTTATATATATCGTGTAAAGTATTTTTGGAATTCTCCGGGAAACGTGTGGGACTCCATCACGTCGCAACCGTGTTACCCCACGACGAAACACGTCTCGGATTCTGTAAGAATTCTTAGTTTTCCTTCTATTATTATATTGAAATACGTATGTGTGTGCCGATTGAGCCGTGAAAATCGCGATTCGAGAAGATACGCGCGTACTACACAGTGTGTGGGGACGTCTTATAATCGGTAACGGTAAAACAGATATTACGGCTGAGGTCCTGCGCGGCACGTGTGTGTAGCGTCCGTACGTTTGTCGTTATTTCAATTTGATTGCCGTAAAGGAGCCCCGCCGAGGATGGAGCAGAGACGACGATGACGATAAAACCGAAAAAAAAATTGGGCGCACGAATAAACAAACAAACAAACAAACAATATGAAGCCGAGGCCCGGCGGCGGCGTGTGTCCGTTCGTTTCGAGGAGAATAAAATAAACACTTCGCGCGCGCAGGGACACCGCGCCCGGCCGTGTCTCGGCGGTCCCCCGGGGGTTTCGGATGCAATAAAAACCGAAAAGCAATAAAACTTTATTATTGGCGTATAATTTTTTGGGTTTTTTTTTTTTTTTGAACTCCGACCGCATTCGCGGTTTTTATCAGACTCGAAATCGAACGATCTCCTCTAACGTTTTACGCGAACTCCCGGCCGGGAGAGCCAATTCTCCGTCGGGCACGCGTGAAGGACGACGGCCTTCGTCGTTACTTTTATGTATTTTCACTCGTCTAAATTATATTTCGTTCACAAAGGTAATTTAGGAAAACGGCGAATTTTTCAAGCGTAACGCGAGTCTCGTACAAAAAAAGAAAAAATTTACTTCATTTTTTTTTTTTACGACAAACGAAAAAACCGATTCTTAGCGTCTACGTCGCGTTTACGTCTACTACAGACGGCACGTTGTATACTTTTTGGACGATTCACACTACATTACGTTATCGCCAAAAAAAAACAGAAAACGGAAAACATTATACGTACATACGTTATTGACAGAGAGATAGGATGTGTCGCGATGATCGCGCATTGTACAATGCCCCGTGTTCGATAAAAACTCGTGTCATCCGATTCGTGCGAGTTTATTTTACGAATTCTTTTCGATTTTTTTTTTAAATGGTTTATTCGCGTAATTCGTACGTATTCAAACGTTTATGTTTTATAATTTCCGTAGATCGTTTTAAGAGTAATCCCCTCCTATAGATTTCAAATGAGAATCGTTTACGTTTTTCAAAAAAAAAAAAAAAAAAAAAAAAAAATAATCGCACTTACGGGTGCACACGTCTATAATCGAATAAATCCGATAAAAAAGAGATCGACGTTTTATATTTATTTCTCTCCAGTTCTCAATCCGAACGTGCGTTTTAAATTATTGAGAAAATGTTGAAGTCATTGAACGAGACGTGCTTTTTTTTTTCTGGCACTTTTCTTCTTTTTTAGATCATCCGCATCCCACATACCTGCAATAAATCGTCGATCTCGTACATAGGGCAATGGATCGACAGAGTAGTCACGCGGAACGCGCCGTGTTTTGTTTTTTCTCGCGTATAATATTTATTCCGGTGTTTTTATTGGTTTTTCTTTTTTTTCTCAACAGGGCTAACTCGTTGCGGTTTAACGCCGTCGTCGGCACAGGCCAGTTCCGAACGGCCAACGTCTGTCGCACGACACTCGCCCTCGTCCGCGTCTCACTACCACCACCACCACCACCCGTTCGTCGCCGTTTATATCGTTCTTTTTTTTTTGCTCCCGTAAAATTGTGTACGCGCGCGCGCGTGTTTTTTATTATTATTATTTATTTGTTCGCCGTTATCGACGACGGCGCGCGCGCTCGCCCGTGTTCGTTTCCCGCGCTCGCCAGTTCGTAAAATCGGCCACGCGACGTCGCGCTAATGCGACCCGATTGGCCAGTGTCCCCGAACCCGGTCGACATGTTACACACGTTGAACGCGTTGGCAGCCAAACTGTCGCCCACGCAGACGCAGAACGTCGTCGACGGGAACGCCAACAGGATCGCAGCAGCAGCAGCAGCGGCAGCGGCAGCGGCCACCGCTCTGACAGCGATGAACGGCGGCAACAGGTACGAAAACCATGACCGGATGGTGGGGACACGGTCCGGTCGCCATATCGCGAGATTTTACGTTGGATTTTTTTTTTCTATCCCCATAAAATACGCTATATGCACACGCACGGATTTTCACGGCGAAACGTCAATCGGTTGAATTAATCAGTTTCGTCCATTTCAGTTGACTCGTTGACTTTTTTTTTTTATTCGATTCGTTCACGAATTCGTGAGATAAAACGGGGGAGGGAGGTTTTGTTTTTTGTCTAAACGACTGTTCCGCGTCTAAACTAAATGGGGACGTCCGACTACAACGTATTTATCGTATAAAATTTCTTTTCGAACGTCTTGCGATTTCATCAAAACGTACGACGATGAACTACAACGAAACGGAATTGACTCCATTGCGTTTTAAAGCGATAATACGTGCCCACCGTACGATAATTATTGCCGGGACGACAAACGTTTTTACGATTTGAAAAGTGAACGGCGTCCGTTATTAGAGAGAGAGAGAGATCAAGTTTAGAATAGACGTTAAGATAAAAACGGCGAATTAAAAAAAAAAGAATTCTCGTAATCGAATTAATTAACAACCCGCTTTCTATAAACCGTTTCTAGACAATGATCGAAATTAAAAACGAGAAAAAAAAACCGTTTTTTAAAACTGTTAACGGCGAGACGCGGATCCTTCGGCGTTCGATTATTATACGTTAAAAAAAAAAAAAGACGAACGTTTAAAATATGTGTACACGGATGCGGTTTTTTTTTGAAATTCCTCGGACGCAATAAGATATTTCGTATTCGTGACGACGAACAAATAGACGTTTTTTCGGACGTGGCTGTCGGACGTCCGACAACGCCGAGGGGGGCAATGCCGGGACGGGATTAGAGAGTGACGGGGCAAGGAGAATATGGTTTAGTATTTATGTGGGGGCATAAATTATTATGAAACAGACAGGTCAAAACAGACACATAGCGCGTGTAAATAATATGCGCTTTTCCCGGAGAATTCGAATGCCGCGAAATATGAATATATCATGTGTTAATGCGCGGTGAACGGGGGATATCATATAGTGAAGACGCGTATAGTATTGAAAAAGCCACCATTAACTGACGGACCGTTAGCTACCGAATTCGACAAGACGTTTATTTCTACGTTTCGTTTCGTTTTTTTTTTTTTTTTAATATCGTTTAGGCGAACAGAAGTGACGAGTACCTTGGGGGGGGGGGTCAGACAAAAAACACACTTAATAATATAACGGACGAAACGCATTTGTCGTCACCCACATTATGTTATAGTTATGTTATCGTTTTTGTCGATCGAAAAATTCTCCTCCTCGTACTTGTCCGAGTGCTTTTCGTTTTCAGAAGATGTGCCCAAACGTTTTTTTTTTTTTTATACGTACGACTCATTTCTAACGATTTCGTTGACTCGCCCAAACATATTATTTATTTATTTATAATATATATATTATAATAGAATCCATTTATGAATAATAATGTTGTGTATAAAGTATTGGCAAACCAGCGTAAAAAAAATAACCGAAAATCCGACTTCACAAGATTATCTCAATAATATATATATATATGAAGAATTGGACGGGAAGCAGCGTTTATAGTTTTAACAGAAAGTGTTAGGTTTTGAATAGAATACCCGGAGAGAACTCTATTGAAACATTTACGGTTGGACTAATTTTTATTGATTTGTCTTCAACGCTTCATATGGATTAAAATTCTTTTACAGTTCCGTGTGCTTCGTGTGAAAAATGTTCGCGACCCATTAAATATTTTATTACAACCCACAATTGAGAAAACCTCTGTCTTAAGAGTATTTTTTTTTTTTTAATTCTATCAAAAAGCAAAAAGGCATTCGCTGAATGCACGACGCGAAATTCGATTTTTTTACGATTATTCCTAACGGTTTTTTATTATTATAAATACGACATGAGTATCGCAATATTCCAATGTGATCATCATGTAACTATACGCGTTTAGGGTAATTATTATTTAGACATTTGCCGAGCGTTGTACTGCTGTGTAGCGTTATGAAATCGTCGAATACGTCGTGTTGTGTTAACACGCCGTATTCGTGTTTAGACACAATTTTCCAATCGTATACAGATTTTTTGTAGAATGGAATTTTGAAAGAAAATCGCGAGTTTTCTCGATCAAATTTTTACTAAATTTATTAAACATTTGGTCAAAAAAAAAAACTTATCGTATTAACTATTAACTAAATTTTCATATCGGAATAATATATGAAATGGATAATCAGCTACGCTTGCATTTTATAAAAATATACTACCGATACGTTTCGAGGATCTACTATTGACGGAATGGTTGTAGTGCCAAAAATAATACAAAATATAATTTTTTTTTTTTTTTGGTGTATCTACTAATATTGTCTTATTTAAATATATATATATATATATATATATATAAATTTACTTTGAAAACATTTTTTTTTTTTAAATTTGTTTTTAAGAAAAATATTGATTTATCATTTCCAATGATCTAGTGTTGTATACGTATTTTCATGGACAAACAGTACTGTAATGATTTAAATGTATTATTAGTAATACGCGCGGTAGAGAATACAGCGGAATATCATAAAATGGAATTTGTTCGGTATTTGAGTTTGAATTTCGGACACACGAACCCAATTAAACTGTGTCTCGTGACGAATTTGTTTCTATCGGAAAATGTTATAGCACAAGAGAAAGAGAGGGAGAGAGAATATCGTTTCCTCGATATCCACTATAAGGACTTTTAACGTTTCAAAATGTATTTACGCGTAAATTCTTCGTGTGAAAAAACTCGGTTTTTTTCCAATAACGTGTTAGTTTGATTTATTTCGTTTGTTTTCGAAAATCGTTCTGTGTATTTTTCCACTGTTCGTACGCGTCCGAGACAACGATTCCGCGTGTCACATACGCGATTATCGTTTTTTTTCTTTTTTACACGCGTGTTTACAGATACCTATTCCGTCGTGCGTGTAAATGCGTTTCTCAAATAAATCGCATATAAAACCGATATTAATAATAAAGACGATTTATCTGGAGAATTTTCAACGAATCCCGTATACACATGCCTATATAGAGATCGAATTGGCTTTTTCCCCCCGTTCATCAATAATGATTATTATTACTACCGTAAGAGCTGTACACACACACACACACACTAATGTACTGTATAAGCGGTAATCCCAATTTATTCGCTTTGTGAACATCGCGCGTATTTATATATATATACACCTATCTCGCTCTCGACATCACCGCCGTGCGTCTGATGGAGTTTGCGGTTTACGTTTACAGTGCGTTCCTTGAAGGATTTATGTGGTACACACGCACTTGTAAACGCTCTTATACATTTCCACTTACTTACTTTATTACAGCGCCCGCCGAGACCTAGTTAAAAGTTCATTCCCGCTACGTTTTATACCCGCTAATTCGGCGGCGGCGGCGGCGGTCCGTTCGTTTCGTTTTAATTTCGTGTAATATGCTTTTCACGGGGCGCAGGCAAATATCGAGTCCCAAATGATCGTATCCATTTCCAAAAGCGGCGAATTGAGTCTCGGGATTAAGATGAAAAAAATGAAAGCGGTAAATTGAGTGTCACGTGTCGTCAAACCAAATCGGTACGATACATATAGTTGTGGGTCATTTCACGTGGAGCCGAATGGTTTATTCTATACTTCGGGCATACAGATATTCATATTTTTATTGATGCGCTCGAAGAAATCCAATCGAATACGCAGAAGTAAAGAAAACATTATGGTATCAAAACGGAACGTTGAAAAAGAGAATATATTAAGAGAATTGCAGTTCACGCGGTGTCTCCTGGGTAATGTGAATGGGCTGGAATGTTTAATTTACAGTTCAATTTACCTAAAAATGATTTAAAATTGAACTGAATTTTCATCAAACCCGCGGCGGATAACGCGCGGTAACACGAACGCGAACTGTGTCCGTTTCCGAAAAACAAAAATCAGCGACATTGGCCAAACAGCGGTTTTATCGTCTCGCATTAGTATTAAATTGTCGTCTTCTATCGTCCGTCCGTTTTTCCCCCCGATTTCCTGCGTTTTCGTTTCGATAAAAGCACGGCGCTTGTATTCGTCGAAAACGAGAAATTTCAATAAATTTTCTGTACGTCCCCGAGCCGGAAAATACACTTGCCGATTTGTTCCCTAGCCATAACATTCGTAGTCTGCAGACGTATGGCGTGGTTTCGGCACTTTAAATCAGTCGGCTTAATTGGTTTTGACTTTCGTTTTTCTCCTTCTGCCGCGCAATAACTGCCATTTCATTACGCGTTCTGCCGTCGATTTAAACGTTTTCCACGGGATTTCGCGTTTCAACTCAATTACTCATCTGTCGTCGTACACGGGGGCTAGCGAATCCCGTGCAAAGGATTCGCGTTTACACACACACACATGAAACGAAAAGGTTTCACAGAGGATTTCGTGAGAGACGGCCGAAACCGATCGTTTTCAATTCGACGAATAATAATATTTTGTGCGTGGACGGGAAACGACTGGACAGCCGCGTGGGCAGAATGAAATATCATTACGAATACAAATGAATTTACTGTGTATTAACATTTTTGTATAGGCAAGCAAATATTGGTTATTCATATTTCTCAAAGGATATTGTTAGGGGGAGAAAAAAATTGTAATATATGTAATATTCACTTTATTCCAGTAGCATAATTTCTGGTTGGGAATGGGGGAGGGGTTGAAATAAAACACAGAAATGTCGTCTCCGTTATTTCTAAATATAATAACTACTTTTTATATAAAGTTTTGAATTAAAATATTTATTTTTTAATAATAAATTTAATGAAACGTATACTATTACGTATTATAATAGCATATCAAATTACATATCAACTAGAATTCGATTATTTCGATTTTTATGTTGGAATTTAGAAAAGAGAAAATTATTATTAAAAATTCCAAACGTCTATTATTTGAAGAATTCTGTGAGAACTTATTCGGATTTTAAATTAACGTTTTCTTTAAAAAAAAATATTAAATATTACACCCACCACCTCTGATGTGGAATTTCTTGAATAAGTCTTTTTCGATTTTTTGCAGATTTTCACTATACTCTCTCTCTATTTTTTTTTTTTTTTTTGAGATTGATAAAAGTCTCCGATATAACCGCATTTTTTTGTAAACAGAGAATTCGTTGTCGACTATACGTGTCGAAGTGGTGTTAAACGTCAAACGTGTTAATATAAATTATTGATCGACGCATTGTGATATTTTAAATTGAAATTTCGTCCTGTGCGGAAGGGAGTTTAACCCGAAATTCCTCCCGACGCCACTGGCCCTTATTCATCTTGTACAGTTTTCTCATTCTATAAACGAAAATAACGCCTCGCGGCTTTTGAAAACTCTGACGATAAAAGTATATAACATAATATCGATTTTCGATAATGTCACACGACGATTTTTTTGGATATAAGTAAATAATAATTTATTATTATAAGTATCGGATTGTTCATCGTCGTAAACCGTAATACGGTAAACAAAGGATATAAAATGATTCCAATAACACCGAGACGTGTGCGAATTATCAAAGTTGGGCGAGTTAATGGGTTTTTTTTTCTTTTAACTTGTAAAAATTAAATCAATCGATTTGCGTTAAAAGCTAAAATTAATATAATAATTTAAATAAAATATCGGTTAATTTAAATGTTACGTTTACAAAATCCTATTAATTTTTTTGAAGTTATTTTAGTTAAATCGAATTTTTTTTTTTACGAAAAAAATTAAATCGTTAATTTCGAAAATTATATTTTTTAACAAATCGAAAAATAAACTACGAAGTTATTTTATGCCTATACTCACAATATGAATTACATTAAAAACAAAAAAAAAACCATAAAACGAGATCCGTGAACGCGCAGAATTGTAACTATTTAACGTTTGCTTACGTTTGACGAATAACGAGAGTGGATGCGTTATAATTGAAAATTAATTTAATTGGTCCGAATAATATAAAAACATTGAGTCAACATTCGTGCGAAATAAAATGAGTCACGTTAAAAGTTAATACGAACTAAAAATGTAATCCGTTAAGTCAATTTCAACCGTTTTACTGAACTTTTAACTCATAAACTCATTAATGCCAAACCTTATAAACGAAAATAAATCATTTATCACGCCGCGATTATTGTAAAGAAAAAAAAAACGATGCAGTCGATTGTCGAGCCAACAACGTTCGCAAATTAAAACCGGCTAAACGTTTTGTACGAATCGAAAACGTTATTCGGCACATTTTTTCATATGCGTTTTACGATTTTCTCAATCGATTTTTTAAGTCGCACGGGAAATCTTTGCTAAGAAAAAAAAACAGGTATAGTTGTCGAAAAAAAAAATTTAACAATGGCGCAATTTTCGTATTTTGTATAATAATTGAATACACGATTAATTTGATTGTTTATATAGATTTTGAATAATCGATTATAATGGGAGAAAAAAAAGTTAGAACACTTATTGTCATTCGCGTGTTACGTCATATTGTTATATATGTTCATTAGCTATAATAACGTATTAGAATAAAAAAAACCGATTGCTTTTAAATTCAAAACAATACCGAAGTGTTTAAAATCCGTATAGCGGCAGCAGCAGCAGCAACAGCTCCTTACGATATTTTTGTAGTTATACACGAACTCGCGAGACAATATTCTTTTGAAAACTATATTATATTTTGATAAATAGGCGATTTGTTGGAAATATACTACGACGATATTTATGAAAAGCCGATTGTGTTTTGTGTTCAGTTCGATTGCTAAACGCCGATAGGTTTCGTAATTAGTTTTGAGACTCGTAAGATATTTACGTGTTATTTCGTTATAGGATAAAAAAACCCGTATGCGGCGATTGGATTTACGAATTGAACGAGTTGTTAAACCATGATATATTATTATTTGTAGGGACGAATAAAAAAATCCAATGTAAATAATGATTTCGTATGTACGCGATATTATTTACGATATCGGTTGAACGCGCGCGCGGCACGCCTAATTGAATATTTTGATTAAACACGAAATCGCGTTATTATAAAACAATAGGAGGAAAGAGCTTAAAGCCCCGTTATAATATAATATTTTACGTTTATGGCGAGATATTCTGTATTATTACAATGCGGTGTAATAATAATAATAATAATACGAGTAATAATAATCAGAAAAAGAAGTGTACACGAATCACGATTAATTAAATAATATTAATCCGCGATGTATACGAGATTGGAAACGAGATTGCGTTCGACAATTATTATTATTATTATTATTATTATTATTATTATTATTATTTATTATTATTATTGTTATTTAACGGTGCGGATTATAAAGCCTATATGAGAATGATACGATTGTGGAAAATAAATTACTTGAACGTCGATTACTGTTGCTTCGACTTCTGACGTATTTAAAGACAATATTATTTCCATGCGAATAACGAAATCAACGAGAATAAGTCTCCGTTGTTCATGCGCGATAATAAATGCAGTCTTTTAAATATTCTTAATATTCACCGGATTATACGAGCCGATGTTTGTGTGTATACACCTTAAAAATTACACTGGGTCTCGAAATTTTCCAAAGCACCGCGCGTACGGAAAAATTATTTACAAAAATTAATAAATAACGGTTTTAAAAAACGCAGTTGTTTTTTTTAGAAATATATACGTATTGTCTCTCTACACCGTGCTCGCGTAGTGACGTATTCTCAGTCGCGTTAAGACTTGTTGCCGGCTGTGATAAACAGTCATTTAATTTAAAAACAAAAAGAACTAGGCCAGAGTGGTGCACTGTACACAGCAAAAACGAGATAGACGAACGTAAGGACAAACAGTAGTGAGTAACAAACAACTTTTTTTTTGTTTTTTAAAAAAAAAAAAACACGTATATAAAAATCCGCGGAAGAAGAGTCGTTTCAAGTAAATTCATAAAACAACTCGAGGACGAGATGATGAATTATTCTAAGGACGTATGGCATGCAGGGCCGGATTTAGGGGGGAGCCAGGGGGGCCCCGGGCCTCCACAAAACGAGCGCCTCCACTTAATGGGATTTTTTTGCATCCAAGTATAAAACACAATATTTTATTTGCAAAATAAATTTAAATCACAAATTGAATAAAATTAAAAAAAAAAAACCTACTTTTATTGTACCAAATTTTTTTATTATTATTATTTTGGTATTTCAATATAAATATTTTTAAATCGAAATTTCTAGTAAAATATTGCTTTGCGGTAAATGTTAATATATTATTGAATTAAATTCACTTATAATAATATATTAAATATATGTTATCGAAATATAACATATACATTTAAGGCGGGCCCAGGGCCTCCACTTTCCTCAGATCCGGCCCTGATTGCATGAGCACGGGGGCGTGCGATATTCACGTAACGTAAATATCGTTTCGCCCGTAAGAAATCCGGCTGCTGTTCCGGACGAGAATTTCGCGTTGAACACACAAGTCGCGTGTGAGAATACAGCGTCGGAACGTCCGGCGGAGGAACGTTCGCGGGCGATCGCGAATTTCTGCTCGGAGTACTTTTCATTCATTTTTTTTTTTTTCATTCTCTTTTTCCGGAAACGCGCGCTGACGGGCGGCCGCCACACGCTGTGCTCCGGACGGAGTTCTCTCCCCTGTTCGAATAATCCGCCCGCCGTTTTGTCGTCGTCCCTTTCTGGCGATTCCTCATCTGCGTGTGCGGTGTGTGTAGAGACCGCAAGACCCCCGGGGGAACTTTCAATCGGGAATTCTCAGGACGCGAAAGGGATACGGTGCGCGCGCGCGTTTATCGAACTCTCCCCCCTTCCCCTATCGTCGTGCTCTTGGAACGCGTAAAAACTATTTCTCGCCCGGACGTCACTCGGCGTTCGGTCGTTTTACGCGCGCCCGCGCGGTCGAACGATGCGAATCGACACGGTACGAGAGAATAGGATGAAAACGGAAAAAAACGCGCGTGTGTGTACTCGGCGACGACAACACGAAAAATATTGTATTGCTCCGCGGTTTCCATCGTTCTTGTAAAGTGAATTAAATTTTCTACAAACGCGATACGGCGACGCGGCGGATACCGGGGAGAGAAAACACAAAAATCCGCGATTTTATTACCATATTTTATTTATTTCGATACGAAAAGAATATTATTTATCAAGTTTTCTTTTTTTTTTGCGACCTGTTTCCGCGACGAAAACCACCCCGAGTATTATTATGTTTCGCGCGCTATATTATTGTGCAGTAACTTTTTTTCCGTTTACCTTCGACACGAGATCATCGTATTATTATTAGTCGCCCGTGAAAATTCGTTGTTATTCCTCAACAACGCGTTGAAACGCGGTTCTCCGTTCAATCTCAACAATATTATCTCCCTTTTATTTGACGTTCTGAGCGGAACGAGATTGGTTTTACAATGACGTGTGTGTGTGTTTTTTTTCACGTCTGTACACAAAAATCCTATCAGAAGAGGAATGTTCCTATGTTAACAGTCATATCCGATTCCCTGTAACTAATTACCATCTAGTCGGTGTACAGTAGAGTGGTCGTTTTTCCAAATGAAAACGAAAATTACGCGCACACGCGATGTCTTCGAAATCTATTTTTCGTAATTTGAAACCGACGTTTACGATGGACACTTGGAGTGTTGACCAAACGCGTAACTCTATATTATCGTAATTGGGCAAAAAGATTTTCAACAAATTTCTTTCGATTCTTACGCTATTTACAGCAATTATAGATTTTGGTGTTATACGATTCGTAAGACAGATATATTGTCCACGTTTTCACGGATTAATATAATATCGTATTCGGAATTGAACTCAGGCGTATAAACAGAGGAGGAGACAATTTGTGCGACTTTTCTTTTTTCTTACACACACGGTCATACTGCGGATCACGATTTTACAGTTTGCCTCGTATTTGTCCGACTATGACTGCAGTAAGGTTACTGCGCGCTGTGTTATTAATAATCTATACTATTACACCGATGTTCTCAGCTCAGAATCGTCTCCCAATGCCTCACCTATGTAATTGCGTTCAAATTCATATCGTGTTAAACTCTAAAAGTCTTCATCCGAGTAAACGGTCACATACAAACGACATCCGCAACATATTTATTTATTTTTTTCTCTAACAAAATACATCTTCTCTCGCTGCACGTACCACGTGCACCGAATGTAATTAAACTACAGTAATTAATGATGTTAATAATTATGTTTTACTGCGATATAACCGTCGCTCGGCAAAGCCTTTACCCGCGCGAGTGAATGAATTTGAACAGAAAGGCCCGGCGACAGCGAACCGCCTCGGGTTTTGACGGACATCGGCGCGAGCGGCAATCCCTTTCATTCGATTTTCTTCATTTTCGTCGTCCTCGTATCGTTTGAAAAGCATTCCGAGCCACTTCACCGGTATTATGCGCCGACCGTGTATTCCTTTTTCTCGTGTGTGTGTGTGTGTGTATAATATCGTTTCTCTGTCTCCCTCCTATATTAAATATATGTTGCGTAGCGCGGATATCGTACGGGAATTATATTGTCGGTCGCGTGCAAATCTAATGAGAGGAAAGCGACGTAGAAAAAAAACCACTCACCAAGAGGGAAAGAGAGAGATTTTTTTTTGGAGATTATCATTGCGAATGAACGGCGTTTTAGAAAAAAAATAAGCGAAAAGAAAAAAGGAAAATCCTTGTCCGACGGAAAACTACATTATAAAAATATGAATCGATTATTATTTTGATGGATGGATATCATGCGATCCGGTCCAATGCGATGATACTGTACGCGCACGTACATGTAGCGCGATGACAACGTGGCAACAGTGAAACCGCGATACGTGTCCCGGTAATTTGTTGATTTTGGCCCGGCGAAGTGTTGTTGGAACTTTGCCGCGGTGTGTATACGGCGAGCCCGCGCCTATACGGTGCCTTGTGATAATAAACACGGCAGCGTGTGCGGTCATCGTTTGGCCCGTGTAACGTTTTCGGAAAGCAAAAAAGAAAAAAAAAAAAGAAATAAATAATAATAAAACGATAATATGCCGTCGTAGGCGGCGGCGATATCGATAACGATGGTGAAAGTTGATTGAAAATCCGATCCGACCCTGCAGGACTGTGCTGCGGATGCTATAGACGGAGGGAGGAGTGAGAACACTAGTGACTCGGGGACGACGTTTTTTTTGGTAAAAATAAAAATGTTCTCAGTTATATTTGTAGAGTATAATTTTACGGTATCTTTCACTCGACTGGATAACATCGTGGTATTTATTCGATTTCGTTTTATACGATCAAGTTTTTGAAATTTAATCATTAAATTGCGTTTAACCGTAACCGAATTTATGTACGGAGTTTAAGAAGACGCTAGAAAAAAAAAAGCCGCACGATCGCTATGAGAGGAGTACTCTGTTGAAAAATAGCGCGTACGCGTGAGGATCGCGTTTTTACTCACACCCCGGCCATTAACAACGGCCGAAGAGTAGTCATTTTAAACGCTTCGTCGAGAGTTGGAAAGTCAAAAATTCATCGACAATGTGCGACACAATATGTCAATCGATAACATCGCAACTGGACACGACGACGAAATAATCGACAAACTCGAGACTTTATCCGAGTAATTCGCTTAGGCGACATCCACAACGCCCGTTTTTTTTTTTTTTTTTTAATTTGTTACAATTTGCACTGGACGACGGACGTCGTCGGCTCCGAACGTACTTACGAATAATTCGATAAATAATTTTTCCGTTTACCCGTTTTATTTTAATGTGTTTATAGTAAATGCGTTGTGGTGGAACGCGAAATTCATAATGAAATTTTATACGTACGTAGGACCCCCGGATGATAATTTCCTATATTCTCTCGTCGGTTTCTCGACTACCACAGTTGCGCAGTGCTCAAAATATGAAAAATATCGAATATCCAATTATTGTGTACAAACACACGCGCGAACAAAACCGATTTTAATTGGGACGGGTAACGTAATATTACGTAATGCACATCGCGGGAGAATCAGACTCGTCGTATAAATCAGAGTATATGAACGATTTAAATTAATACGTCATATTGATCCGATGATACTGTAACGTTTCCGATATATTCGCATATTAGACTTTTACGTTATAATGATCGGTATCGGATTTAACAGTCGTTCGTAATAATTGCAGTACGTATACGATCTCGGGGCCAATATATCGTTTTTCTCATCGCCTAAACACTCTATTACCGCGATAATATTATTTTAATGGTCCTGCTTTTTTCTTCTTCTTCTAAACCTTTAAAAGTCATTATTTATTATACTGCGGGACGTGTATGTGTTTCATAAATCGTGCGATTTAAGTCTTGGTTTTTTTTTTTTTTTTAAGCCATATTTTTTTTTTAAAATATAATTTTTGTCTCGAAAATCGTATTACAAACGTTTGCTGTGAAACTCGTAATTGAACTAAATGTGTAAAAAAAGAAAAAAAACAGTGTACATTTAAAGAGAAAACAATCCGCTGACAAAATTATTGCGACGTTTGAAAATATAATAACTTTGGCCGTTTAAAGTTATGACACGGCAAAAAAAAAAACAAAACCGTAATTCACACGCAACTTCGGATTTTTTTTATGACTCGTACATTATTTCATTTGATTCTTTTGAATTAATTTCAATATGCGTACAAAGTGCTGTATTTGAATAATAATAATAATAACAAAAAAATAACAACTAAATTTCATTGTTGCGATTTTGATCGGTTATTGGTTTTGAACACGTTTACGTAGAATGTATGTAAAAAATTTAAAATATAATACAATTTTTTATTATTTTTTTTTTTTATAAATATTATCGCGCGTGCGTCCTTCTTTTGTTTTTCGCGCATTTTTCTTCTTTAGAAAATCGGCGTGATAACGATTCCATTGGTCTTTTAAAATTTTTCAAACTCCTTTCACAGCGGTTTTATACGCTTTTCAAATATTTTCCTCTCAAGAAATTCTCATACACATACATTGAACGAGTTCCGTATTTGATCATATTTCGGAGACAATATTTTTTCAGACTTAATTCGTTTTGTTTTCTTTTTTGTGCACCGTATTTCAATCGTTTTCAACGGAATATCGAGAGAGTATTTACATAAAAAAAATCCCATAATAATCCAGTAGTTATGTATTAATAACGATTGGTTCAGATCTGTTATATTTTCTATGGCCTCCGTCGTCGACGGGCGCATACACACGCACACACATAATATCACAATCGGAGTCTGTGATAAATACGCACAGCTGAAACCCATACGGAAATCCGTCGGATATCGCGCACGAGTCCATTACTGCGCTGTTACATTATAAATATTGTTACATACACACTGACCTTTGGCGGTTATAAACGTCATAAGGTCTGGTCAGCGTACGTAATAATAACTGATTCGATTCGGAAAACTATAATTATTAAGCGTTTATATAATACGTGTGCATGAAAAACAAAACGCTAAATCCACGTTAAATAAAATATTTATAAAAGATAGATAAGCGTGTACCTCGCGTGTATAAGAAGGACTTTACTCTAAATTCCGTGTGGATACCTAATATAAATCATTTACGTTATTAATATTATCGTCGAAAAAGACGAATATACAGAGCGATTCTTTTACACAACGTCAGTTTCCGGCTTCTCTCATAAGTTTCACGAGAATTGTCCAAATTATTACTTTTTATTTTCAATTTTAATCGTTTTACATCGCGTAACAACGCGCAATTACCGTAACTTTTTATGTTCTAACATTTCCGTACATTTCTCGAATGAGAATTCACGTTCTTTTTAACGGGAGAAAAACTCCTATGTAAAAAGAAAAAAAAACTTTGGCTTTTAACGATTTTAAATTTCGTCAGTTATTCAACGGAATACATTCATTTTTAATACAGTGTTAATAATTAAACATTTCGATGTTCATCTATATGTTTGTCGCAAACAATGAAAATAGAGTGTCTACTCTTAAATTGTATTTCATTTGTTCTTAAATATTCATGTCGCGAAAACTGACAAACCGAAATTTAAAAAGAAAACATTAAAAAAATAAAAAAATGTTTTTCTGTGCAAAAAAAACGGGAGTTACGATTTAAGATATTAAAGAAAACCATTTAAAGAAAAAAAAGTAATAAGAAATATAATTTATATTTTTTAAATGTGTCAGCGAACATACATATTATACTTTTGGCGAAATACTGCAGTCCTTTACCGCAACGATATTTCGTTTTGCTGTTTTTTTTCACATTCTCAACTACTAACGACTTCAGGCATCTTCGTCCACTCTATATTTGTCAGCTGTCGTGACGAGTCTAGCTCAGCGCATCTTTCTATTTTTTTCAAATCATTCCCTGCGATCTTCATAAGAATCCAGCCTACTTGTTTCGCAAGCATAAAGCACCACGCACTGGTCTGACCACAATATTGTTTTTGTTCTGTTCGAAAACAATGTTTCAGTGACTAAATCAGTGCCATCAATCCGAATGTTTGGATTGTTCGTTGCTATAAGTGAGTCTTTATTTAAAAAAAAAACAAAACATTTTAATGGTTGTTACATCGAGGTACTTAAAATCACGTCCATCTATTCAAACCGTATATGTATTTAACGTTTTATAATGAAAAATAAAAAATAAAATAGACAAATCATCTACTCACATATCGAGTTCATTTAATAATATTGAGTTCATCCACTACGTTAAAACATAATCGTCTTGTGTTTTCTATAAATATAGAAACGTATACAGGTACTACTACTCGGATGGAATGAATTTATGAATATATGAATTTAACAATTTAAATCCTATGAACGATTCACACGTTCGTGTGTTTGCGCTTGCGTATAAATAGGTGTATCGACGCTGTTCCGTTTTCTTAAGTGAATTGTTGTTATTTTGCACGATATACGGTGTGAGACACATTAGTGAAGAAGTTTTTCTTTTTATCGAACGGAACGAAAACAAAATTCGTGATAACGATGATTACGTACGCTTTGCTGGGTTAGTCGTCTTTGTATAGACGATAAATTATTGTAAATAAATAAATAACAATTTTGCCGCACCTGGCGTTTTTCAAAACGTTAAATCGTGTGCTTCAGAAAAAAAAAAATTAAAGATAACAAAAACGTATTCGTTCGAAGAAGAATCATTGCACACGATATCTTATATTTTTCGACAGAGGTTAGGTGATTTCTGGATTATTTTTAATTATTTTATATTTGATCACGTTTTTATACGTGTAACGTAACGCGTATATCCAAAACAGTTCGTGGTTCACGTGTCTTTAAAAAAAAAAAAAAAAAATAATTAATTCTTCGAATAAACGAAATACATTTTTTTATTATTATTATAATTTTTATGGCAAAAAAATAATATCTACCTATTGATATTATTTATGTATTACAAAACAATTAGACTATTAGTGCGAACAACGCGCCTGTTTTCCATGCTATAATGTCACAAAATATCAGGAAACAACGTTGTTACAAACATTTCTAGCGATATTGCAGTATACTCAAAAAAAAAAAACAATTTAATAAATATTAAATAATTAAATAAGATGAAATATATTTCAAATAATGTAATCAAGAGTGTCCTTGCGAAACGTTCGAAAAATAAACACAAGTTAATAAACACGGATGAAACACACCAATTATGGTAATGCACGCCATTACGACTTAAACTAACGCTGATACAAATAAATATTTTACTGCACACTAATAATACGGCAATGACGATTGTAATGTGAATCATATAACGTGTGCGAATAGATAAAATTAAACGCGTAAATTATCAAAATTATTCACCTCGTGCCATACAGTATAACGTTTTCACACAACATTGTCGCATCTGTAAATAATAATTCTTGTGACCTCGACTAATACAATTTCAAATGTTATGACGCGATTATCTTTTATTTATTTTTTGAAGTACCTTATGCTTGTTACTCGTATACATTTATCATACTTTATTTTTGTCTCTTGTAGTCTACATTTTTTTTTCGTCTAAACGAATAGTATACTGATAATGTTAACACTCAACGATTTACTCGCGGAATCGTATCTAATCCGGCACTTTATTTCTGATATGTTTTTATTTTATTATAATATATATTATATACTTACGGGAAAAAAAATGAAAGAGACGTGGGTCAAAACTAGACAGCTCAACTGATTAGAAGTTCGAAGAAGGGTCGGCGTTGGTAAAGCGTATTATACGGGTAAAAGCGGAGTATTAATAGTGATCAGAGGACGAAAGACGAGCGATTGGTTCTAGTCGAGCGAGCTGGTACTTTGAAGTTCGTTTTATCCAGAAATTTAGAGGAGTATCGATATTACCGGAGTCTTTTAAGAAACCTTTAATCAACCGCAGCCTGTCGGCGATCAGCGAGTTTCGACGAGCCAAGAAGACAATTAGTATGTGTGCCTAATCATGCGGTTGACAAACGATAAGACGCAAAACGTATAGACATTTTCTTTGTAACCGTTCAGTTCATATTAGAGACGTCACGGAAAGTGTGAGGAACCTAAACGATCGATCTGTATCTAGTATTGGACTAATAACAGTGTAAGAAAACGATTTTTAGCGCGTGAGTAGAAAAATAACATTGGCGAAGAAATCGAGAAAATTGTCCACACATTCGATTTTAAAAACAAAATTACCGTTTCACAACGTATTGAAATTCTGACTGATTCATATTACACACACACACACACAGATACATCTCTCCCCTACGATATCCTAATCTAGAAATGTTGTTCTTATCGTTGTCATAACTATAAACTAAAATCTAAAATTCAATATCAATTATATCAACTAGCGTTGTGCACGATCATCGTTTTGAAAAAAATAAAATTAAAATACAATTCCAAAAGATCTACCACACATTCATTTTTCTTTCCGAATGTGATAGGCATCGTGTTATAACGGTTAAATTCTTATAAGTACTCGTCATAGAAACACATCTCGAGAGCGCCGGAATTATTGTCGAAGACATCTAAACTCTTTTCTGCTTGTAAATTCATTTTAAGACTTCGATTTCCAAATTATTGAACGTGCGTGTATTTTAAAAATTTCAGCTCTTACGTGTCTATAATAATAATAATTCGTCGTTAAACCGTATATTTTGATACGCGCGAACATTTTGTCGTATAAAAAATGAATATTTCAGTCGAAAGCGACGAGAGCGAATCCCCGAAGGTCGTGTAAAAAAATATATATTTATATTTAAATGACATGTATTATATTGTGTGCAATATTAATGTGTGTGTGTGTGTGTTCGGTTATATACGCGGAGAAATGTCATCCCTATTTTTTTAAATAAAATATAATAATATTATTTAAACCGACGGAGTTCAGTTGTTGTCGGTACCAACGGTGGGTAGTCAGTTGTAGTAAATAAAAAAAAATATTATTACGGTCGCTGTCAAATATGTAGAGTTTTTCCTCTTTTTTTTTTTTTTGCCGTTTATATTATATAAATTATATTTTATTCGTGGTCAGCCAAAAACAATTTCAAGCAAACTTCTACCGCTGTGAGTTTTAAACGCACAAGTTGCTGACAACTCGATACACACCAGTTTGAAAACAACAGTTACTATATTCCGACGTGAGTATTTTTCGAAATTCGTCCAAGGGCATTGGGGTGGTTTCAGTATTGAATTTTCTTTATTAAAAAACGTTTAATACGAAAAAACATTTTCATCGTGTATTGTGTAAAACGAATTATAAATATTGGAAAAAAAATAACTGCAAAATTTTGTTTTCCTAAAAAAAAAAAACAACTTTCGTCGATTTCTTATATATACATATATAAATAAATAATAAATAAATATATATATATATATATATATATATATATACATATATTTTTTAATTGATTTTATTACTCGAATCGTTAAACCATGAATTTCGAGAAATATTATTGTGGATTTATTAATCCAAAACTATACGCTCTCGACCTGTACCAAAATTTTGTAAAATATTAATATTATTACCCTTATTATTGTGATTTCGATATATTCTATATTAATTAGTTATGTTTTATATATATATATATTTATTTATTTATTTATTAGTTATGTTTCGTTAATGTTGAAATGTTAGCTAATACGATAAATAAATGAATTGTGGATTTGTAATTGTTTCGTGTCCAACGCGTATAACTATTATCGTAACGACGTCTGTTTTTGAACAGAGCAACTATGGGCGGACAATTTTTAAATCCGGCTCTGATAGTAACGTCGTATACGTTTCTCTTTTATTTTTTCAACCAAACGCGAGTGATCCGCAAAACAGTGCGTGTTATATAATACATGTACGCGTAATAAGCCGACGCGTATTCTCCGGAGTGCGAAAACACAATTTGCGGTAAGTTGTGAAATATCGTTGTACAATAACGATCGCCACTCGTGTAAAAATCCTCGTACCCGTGTAAATGTTAACAGTTCTCGTTAAAATTTTAACGTTCTTTTTTGAAAGTATTATTTTGTAGGAGAAAAAATTATTATCACGTATTCCGTTTGAAACGTCGAACAATCGAACTACGCAAATGGATCGCGACTTTTGTTTAACAATACGCCCCCGAGTTTATTATACGTTTTGTTCCATATAACGCGTGATTTTATTTATTTATTTTTTTTAAGTCACGAAAAGATATTGAAAAAAAAATCCATAAAATAATTCCCAGATTACATTATTATATTATCAATAATAATTTACTCTCTATGCGTTACGCGTTTGTGTGTACTCTCCGATCGATAAAATATGACACCACGATATCTGCGTATTAATAATAATAATAATGTGTTTTGCCTGTTAAATTAAAATGCGTATCGACTATATTATAACATTACACATTACACAACAAATCCGACTAATGCGTCATTAATCACCGCAACTAAATAATGTTTTGTGTATTATACACCGTCATTTTATATTCGTTCATATAAACCTGTACGCCGTGTATGGGATGGAAAAAAAAAACAAAAAGTATTCACTTCATTCGACAAATCGTTTTTTTTTCTTTTACGCGTGTACGCCGCAGCACGTTTTTTTTTTTTATTTTACAAATACAGTAGCTGAACCATTGAGAAGGCAAAAAAATTTTTGTTTTCAAATTATTCTAATCGTTATGATATATTATTAGCAGCATTGAATCAGCTACGGAGAAAATGCGTTGTATTCGTGTCAATGAATATTACGTGTAAAAAAAAAAAAAAAAAAAAAATGAAATTATAATTTTTATAAATTTTTTTTGTTCTTTTAAAAGAAATACTTTGGAATTATTGTTCATTGCGGTGTGGCCTTTACAAGAGTCGAGGAGCTGCCTTTCTCGTAGTTTCGCGCCACCGTATACGAATTAAACTATTTATTAATTTTCTTTTCATTTGATAAAGCTATTTATTTTTTATTTTTATTGTTTTATTGTATACAAACGTAGTCGAATGTGTTCTGAAACACGTCTATCCGAACAACACAGTTTCGCTAGAGTTCCAAGGTCACGATGGCCATTTATCTTATCTGTTCCTATACGTAGGTTTGTTAGAATTCTTTCTAATCTCTTGCAGTGAAAATATATATACATTTATTATTTATACGTAACGAATAAAATCGTAATATTATAGGTATTACATTAGAACAGGAGTTTTGTTATTACGCTCGTGGCGTGTAAACGATATAAAACGTGTTTCGTTTTACTCGTCGGCGATTACGTAAAAAGGCGTTTTTGTTTTTCCGTTCTTAAAACAATTTTCTCCGAACAATTCATTTTCGTTTTCCAATAATAATTACCGCGATCATTTGTTTTAGATTTTGCACCGAACGTGTTCTATTGCGACGCGTTTCTAAACAACACTCGTATTAACGCGTAAAATTCATTCGATATTATAGTTTTAATCGAAGACACCGGGGTATAACGAGATACGTCTAAATTTGCACGTTTTTCAGGAGACAAAAAAAAAACAGTTTTCTTCCTAAGATATATATATATTTATTTAAGACGTTGAGGTATTATATTTTATATGTATATAATATAAAAATTGTCCGAATGCTTTTTCTTTTTAAAACCTTAATAATTAAACGTTTACTGTGAATCGGCGGACCACCACCACCACCACGTCTGTGTAAAACGACGATTATTATTTATTTTTGTTTTTAAATTCTCGTAACGGGAATAGAGTTTATGTGGCCCGGAGGCAATAATTATACCCGTGCATATACGAATTTTTCTAAAATTTTCTAAAAAAAACCCGTAAAACCCGAATGCAATCGATTGCGAACGAGAGTTGAAAGTTTCGACCACCGCATGATTCCCTGCGCGCGCCGTCAGTCGTTGCCCCGTCAGAATCTCGAAATGACAGACAACACGGCTCCAAAATATCTGTCAAACGACAAACCGAAATGTGCACGGCTGACATAATTTTTCCAAAATGTCTCTCAGTCATATTTTACGCGCGCGCAACATTGAAATATCAAAAATATTGAATAAAATATTCGAATAAACGAATAACGCGTGCTACGGAAAAAAAAAAGAAAAAAAAAACCATTGAATTTTTAAATTATTATCGACTCCCCGGGGGGGTCTCGTTTTAACGGCGCAATAATATTATGCAAACGGCCACTAGCAGTTGTCCGAAATGCTTTTATTTCGCGTTAGGCATTGCAATGCGGTGTAGTAGTTTTCTCCGCACGAAAACGGGGAAAACGTTATTTTTCTTTTGCCGCGGTGTAATTAAAAATAACACACGACACCGTCGTCGGGCGTTTTAATGAAAAGTGCCGTTTTAGAATTAGTGAAAAACGACGCGCGGACGCCGGAAAACGAGTGTAAGAAAAAAAAAAAACGTTCGCCGTCTAAAACCGGAGCCAATTTGGCAAGCGTTTTTTTTTTTCTTTTACAAATTACGCGCACCGTGCGTAGTTTTTGTTGTTTTTTTTTCAGAGCAAGAACAAAAATTTTTTTCATTAACCCCGTTGACAATGTCCTCGTACCGAGGTACGTGTAAAACAAAAAAAAAAAACAAAAAACCATTGCTACATCGTTCTTTTGAAACGCGCGGTATACACGTGCAGAGTAGAACATTTTCGTTTCTCGCAGGGTACCGTGTGACGTACTATTATATGTAATATAACACGAACACGTGGTCCGTTTGGTCCAGAAAACGGTTTACCGACGAGAATGAATGCGTAAAGGGGAAAAAAGAAGTTCTCTGCAAGTCGCGCATCGGTTTTTTTTTGTTGTTTTTTGACGGACACGCGAGCCGAGCTCGCCGCACTTTTTTGACACGTCCATCGCACGGTGTGATGAGCGGAAAAAGTTTGTGATTTATCCCCGTTTCAACGTCGTCCCGTCTTTTTCACTTTTCCCGCTATCCCCCTTGCCGACACAACGATCCTGGATTTTTTTTATCGCCTCCAATGCTCTTTTTATTCGATACGTACGTATATATATATAAAACAAAGGATATCGAAATTTGGTGTCTATACATTATCGTTTTCGTTGCGCGTCGTTGACGTATAATTTTTCGTTTTCGCAGTTCTTGTTCTCGTGTTCAAAAAAAAAAAAAAAAAAAAAATTAATCCGACGTGAAACGTTTTTTTTTTTTTTTTTGTTTTTTTTTTTTATATTCGACATTAAGTTTTAAAACATATCGAATATAAAGCGACGGTTGTGTATACGCTATTTAAAATAAATGTTTTTATCGAACGTTCGCAGTAGTCGGGGTAAAAAAAAACACGACGCAATACATTTCGTATTATTAATTTTTCGTTTTAAGCTTATAACGAGGGCGGGGGGTAAATCGCTCGAAATGAAACGAACCTCCGGGATGAACAATGTATTTTAAAAAAATTACTTTATTTATTTGTTCAGTAATGATTTCGAACCGAATTATCAAAAAGTTATAATTGTCACTACTTAAACTACTTAAACGTTGGTAAAAATATCTTTTGTCGCGCGTTTTCACTATCGAATTTCATAAAGAACAAAAAAAAAACTAAATAGAAACAACACTCGTCTTTGATTTAACCGACAAAGTAATAACCTATACATTTTACGCGGTGTCTTTGTGATCAAAAAAAAAAAAGAAAAAAAAAAGCGTGGCAAGGTGGTTTGTCTTTCGTATATTCCGATTGATTTTTCATCAAATATGATAATTAACGTTTTTCTAATAATATATTATAACTATATATTTTCCGTCGTAATCGATTATTATTATTTTTTTTTTTTTTTTTTTTTTACTACACGACGATTCAATTCGCGGTTAATAATATAAAATTCTTTATATTTATGAAGAAGGAAAAGAAAAACTATATAAATAATATTGTGTGTGTGTGTGGGAATCGTGTAGAAAGAGAAATAAAGAATTTTTTTTTTACCTAGTTTTTGTAATTTAAACGAATTTATTTAAGTACCACGAGGGCTTTCGAAAATATTAGTTATATCGATCGCAGGCATTATGTTAAAGGAAAAATATAAAACGACGGAATAAGCGAACAAAATTACATAGGAACAATTGCGAATATTAAGAAAAGAAAATTGAGAAATTGTTGAAAAAAAAAACAACTGTGACGTATGATTAACATTAATTAATATATATATATATATATATATATATATATTAATATTATTTTAAAGGTTTTACGTTTGATTTTTTTTTATTTTCTTCCAAAACCGAATTCGTATAAATATTACAGAATTATATGTATTCAACGCTGTTCAGGATAATTAAATTTGTTGAAATGAACGTGTTTAATTGAAAACCGTTTTATTTTATAATGGCCCGTATTTGTTTAATTGAATTGCGACTGGTATTTGGGAGACGATTTCAACGTTATTCAATACTTTAACGAATTTTCCACACACGTTATATTTTTGATAATTTACAATCGACAATTATAATCGATCGCGTTATTTATACGTTTGATATTTTATGAATTTTTTTTTATATTTATTCTATCCATCGTGAACGCATTAACCGTTATATCTGTGAAAATAGAAGAAAAAAAAATATCGATCACTTCAAACGCAAAAGAAAAAAAAAAGAAATCAAATAATAACAATAATAAACAAAAATGTTTATTGGATTCGTTTTAACGGATATATTTAATCACGTGTTATACGTGCACCATTTATATCGTCGAGTTTTTTTCCGCACATATTCTCTGAATACAAATCACACGCGCTTTGGTGTGGCACAAATTATTTGTAAATAAAAGATTTTTTTCTCTCTCTCTCTCTCTCTCTCTCTCTCTGAAACACTTCTCGTGCACACTACATTATACTCGTACATTCACGCGGATATCTTCGTGGTGTTAAAATATTCTTTGTTATTCTGTTACTTACTTATGTGTGTGCGTGTTTACGCGATCACGTGACGAATCGTTTGATAAATATATTTATACAAATATCAGTTGTAACAACACCACCTCTGCGTATAAGGATTATTTTACATTTCGAGTGGATTCGAAACGTTGTAAAATATATATATTATAGTGTTTTCAACGCTGACGCGCCCGCTTGTGTGTGTGTAAATCGTATAATCATCAACAAACTCTTACGTATTTAGTGTGCAGTGTCGATATATATAACGCGCGTTTCCAAACAGTTATCGTACAATGGAGAAGAAAAGAAAAATTATAATAAGTGTGTGTACATAAAAAAAGAAAAATATAAATATACGTGTATATACTGCCGAACCAAAGAGTATTGTCGAAAATAAAGTAAGGAGATGTTCAGCCGGGACGATCAACAAGAACATTTGTTAAGGATTTCATTTTATTTATTTTTTTCGTTAATAAGAAAATTGATTTTCACCGAAATCCGTTAGCCTTGAACAGGTTATTAAAAGTTTTGTTGAGTTAATCACCCGAAATCTGTTTGTTAAAATTAAAAAAATTTAAATGGTCAGCGTGAACGGTAGAATGAAGGGGTAACCGTTTTGGTAACCAAACCCATAATACACGTTTTGTCCACTCGACAAATAGAATTTAACAATAATAAAATGTATTCGTAACACGTACGAATTGAATTCAACTTGCAGATGTTTAATTGAAACAAATTGTTACCTAACACGGTGATAATACGAGAGTGTATTATTTAAAACAACAGTCAGCGAAATCGGCTTAATCACGTTTTACTTCATTTTATTATGTAAACCATTAAAAACTACAAATCGATTTTGTAGAACTGTACAAGTACTCGCGACTTACCGTACACGTTTCAGGGATTAGCGTGGTAAAAAAAAAAAAATCTGGACGAGGAATTTGGCATTTTTTTTCCGTCGTTTTGAGCTATCCATTAAAAATGTAGACCAATATACATTAGACTATGATATATTAAAACGTGGATAGGATTCGAATCAATGATGTTACAATATCAGTTTTTATTAACGTTTGCGCATCGAGTAACCATAAATGAAAGAAATATTTTAAAACACCTACTAGTTACAAGAAGGGTTCAGTAAAATGACGAAAATGAATATTTTTTTTTTAGGACCTATTTATACGTACATTGTGCATTTATACGCAGAAAAAAATACAAAACATAATAACAAGTTAATGGAACAAGGGGAATATGGGATTTCGTAAATCGTATTTGTTTCATGGCTTTCACAATAATTCTTCTATATTCTGTTTAATTTATACGCGTCTATTACAAGTTTATTAACAATAAAATACAAAAATTATTTTTAACACACGAAATACGACGCAATTTTCAGTCGACCGTCGTTTTCTTTTATTTTCGAGATAATTTTTTAGGACACACATTTCAAGCGCTGTTAGTGTTATGAGTGCTCTCGCGTCTCCTTTCCTACTAATCCCTGACACGTCCCGTTTAAAACAAGATTGTCGTAACGTTTTTCAATATCACAACGTGTCCCGTTGTTCCGATAAACCGTTTATTTTTTTTTCTCCCGTTCGTCGTAGTGCATCAAAGTTTTTATTATTTATTCGTACGCCGTTACAATGGAAAGTAATGGTGGACCAGTGTTTATTTTGGCCAATATGATTTTAAATTTATTTTACTTTAAAATTATTTAAAGTTGGTTTTATTTATCGCGTATTATGATAAAAAAAAGAAAGTTTTACTGGAAAAAAAACGAATAAATAAAAAGTTCGACTAATTTATTATGACGTAGGTATTTTAATCGTACGTGGAAAAGTAGAAATGTCGTTTTGAGTTTTAAAAAGTTTTTGATCCGTTACAAATATTTCTACAGGAGCGACGTCAAAGAACGTTGAAAATAAACAAGATGTATTAATGTAAAAAAGAAGGCATCGTAAGTACGGGCCCGAGCGAGTTTCATAGTTTTAATATTTCTAATGATTTTTCTCGACTCCACATTTATTAATTAATGTCAGATAATTTAACAAAACTAAAAAATAATTTAAATACTTCAAATAAATATTTATAATTTTATTACTAATTTATGAATTTTATTTCTTGTATTACTATTTTGTTTAAAATTATAATAATATTAGTTTTTTGTTTTTTTTTTTTTTTTTTTTTAAAGAACGCAATATGATAAAAATTGTATTCTTTTGATTGAAATTTCGTTTTATTTTCGTGAAATTATTTTTGACGCTGTTTTATACCATAAAACCATTCTTGTTCTTTCGCTTATTCTGTGTCCTTCACAGGAAGTTATTATTATTATTTTTTTTTAAACAATATATGTATAGTTGGTCTTGGATCTCAATCCCGAAGAAAAGAGATATATATTATAAAGAAAGTTAAAAAAATATTCGCATATTTAGCTTCAATTTGCAAACGTTGACTATTTGCTGATTAAAAAAGAAAAAAAGTTACTCTTACCTATTGAACACTCATTGTCAACACAATGTAAGTTTCTGTAGCGACAATAATAGGGGAAAGTAAAACGTTTTATATATTTCCTTACTTCATTTGGTTTAGATAAACGGATAAAATAAATAATATTTATCGACGGTTAACAGTTCTCTAACGTATTGAACTGGTTTAGATAAATGTGTTTACCGTAATTTGTCGATCATTTCATAGTCCAATGTATTTAAAAATAGCGATTAATAATAATATTTTGTTGGAAAAACGATTGTGTGAGCGGCGCTAGTAATTAATACACGTATGTGTGATAAATATTTATGAAAATCGCCTAGATCGAAAATAATTCACTCGCAATTTTAACGTTTTTTCTTTTAATTTATGAAAATTCTAGGTTGTTTTTAATCACGCCTAATAAAACCACTGTGATAAAAATAAAAAGTAGACAAACGCCTACCAAACTGACTGTACATAAATACGATTTGTTTCGTAATAACGAAAATGTCTGTAGCAAAAAAAAAAAGAAAAAAAAATCGTTGTAAATACAATGTATCGCAGTTCTTTTCGATTATAAGAATTTAATAAATGTAAATATGTTTTTACTTTTATCAAATTAAAGAATTACGTAAAGTATATTTTATACGTTTTAATTAAATTTATACCGTCCATACGATTCATTTACATTTGCCGGGCAATTTAAACGATGCTCGGATTAGCTACTACTACTTTGTTCGCAACGTATATATTATATTTACTCGTATATTAATGGATGGTGATTCCGAAGGATAGTTTCTTTTTCTTTATGTATTTGTGTTTCTTTTTTTTTTTGCCACTGCGAATAGCGACGATTACCGCACGCACCGCGAATTATAGTCGTCTGGTGGATTTCCAGAGCGAACTCTCGTCGCAATCCGTTTATCGCATCCCCAATCGGTATATAAGTATACGAATTTGAGTTTTCAAACGGTTTATTCACATTTCATTTTTATATGGCGATTTTTTTTTTCGTCACGAATCAATCCATATATATATATTCCAAAAAACGAATTATTTTCGTTATATTATCTTGTTACTGTAATGTTTTAACTCCCGATATGATTATATCGATTTATTCGTTATAAAAGCGCATTTGACACGTTCGTAAAACAATATATTTTCAAAATTAAAAAAAAAAAAAATGTGGAATACTCAAAGAGGGGGAGGCGAAAACTGAGCACCTCGGGCCATCATACTGTATACATTATACTTGGAAACATTATAATCCTCAATATCACGTTAAAATTATACGCGGTCTTATTTAAAACGTTTTCCTCTCGCTGTGCATTTGGCAAAAGTCAATACATTAAATTTGTATAGAAAGCAACGTGATCAAATTTTAAACCTCTAATTTGAGACTAGAGGGGCTTATTGCAGTGTGGTCCTCGGAAACGAGCTCCATCTTCCCCCTTAGGATAGACTTGATTTCTCGCGATGGTGTATGTAGCAGCATCTCTGTAACGCCGCAGCCCGGGGAGATTCGATTTAACGTTACAGTTGTCGCCACTCGTGCGAGTCCATCAATCTGCAGTGAACGCTATTTGAACACAATAACCGACACCGCGAACAACGTTGATCGATTCGCAGGCGACAAGTACTTTTTATATATACGAGTATGTATATAAATGTACAAAAGTCGAAGAAATATTCGTGTGCATGGAAATCGAACACTGTGTATATATGGAACAAGACGAAATCGGTGTACTTTGAGAGTGAAGGATGAGAGGAAAATACACTCTGAAAAGAAGTTTTGATATATATTTTTATTTTTTTTTTTACACACAGAGTAATACATATTAATGCGTTTACACGATTAAAACGTATAATATTATATATATACGACTGTGATCAGCTCTACGCCAAAAGTTTTGCTATCAAAGAAAGATTTATACGTATTGTATAATACGCAAAGTTATATGTCACATATATTAACATAAAAAGCTATCATTTATTTCAAAAGACAAACAAATATGTGGTAGGATTGAGGGAATTTTTTTTTTTTAAGAATTTTTATTTATATACCAACACTCGCAAAAATATTCGTTTTATTCGTTCGCGCGCGAGAATCGTGTTCGGCGGAAAAATTATACGCGTACGAAATTAATGTTTTAAAGTCTGAGCGGAGTGAGGGGATGTATTGATTTTACAATGATGTGTTTATTTTATTTTACGTCAGTACCCGAAAATTGTACCAGAATGAGTGTTCCGATCCTTACGTGTATTTTTCGATTAAAAAATAATAACCAATTGGTATTTCAAATAGGGTAATTTTTTAATTTTCTCAATGCGTTTTTTTATGAGTTAAAAAAAAAAAACGGTATAAACGCAATTTCGTCAAAATCGATTCGAAGTTATTTCTTTGTAATTCTAAAACTAATAGGCATAGAATCCTGAAATTTTCATTAAACTGCAAATTTTAGACTATATTAAGGAGACGAATTTTTCAAAAAATTTCTTCTAATTTCGGGCTAAGCATTGTACATGTTGATGCATTCGATTCATAAGAGAGGTAATTTTTGGTTTTAACATTTGATAGAGCGTCGTATACGTTTGTCACTTCAACTATATTATAAAAAAATCTTGGAAATCGTTAAGTGGCAATTTATTTGTATAACCATTACGAGTTTTTCGACAGAGTATACACTCCGCTCGGAATCGTTTTATCGATACGTAATACGCGAATTTTCACGACTCTCGTGTCGGTTCCGCAAAACTCGGGAACCGAACGTCACTACGATTCGCACGTTCGTCAATAAATATTAGAAATATTTGTTTCGTTTTTTGTTCTGTTTTGCCCACTCCTGTGACCACACTCTTAAAACAAAAAAACAAACAATTTGTATTGGATAGTATCCTATAGACTTTTCTTCTTTTTTCCTTTTTTCGTTAAACACACATTAACACGTATTGCGTACACAAAAAGTACGTTCACGGTATTCGTGTGTCGGATTTTCCGACTCGCATTTTTTTATTTTACGATTTCTTTTGAACTGTAATATAATATATACATAGTAATAAGGAGATCGATAACCTGGACGCGAAATGATTAAATATCTCCGCAACAGACACTTTATCGATTTGTTTCGGATGTTATCGAATATACGCGTTTATCGTTTATACCAAAGTAGTATAATGCAAATGGAAAAAAAGGAAAATACTCACGTGCATAATATTATTTTTTTTTTTTGCATTAATATACATAACATTAGCTTAGTAAATCGGAGCATTTTTTCTTCTTTTTTAATGTTTCAATTATTTTTACGTCAAAGTTATAATAATTAATAACCGTAATTTAAATAATGTCCGTGTGCGCACCGAGCATAAATCCCCCTAATTTATTTTTATATTATTTAAGATAATAAATTAAAGTTTTATTTTAAGATTGACGTATTGTACGGAGTTTTTTTTTTCATTCACTCGGGGCGCGGTACGTAATAGCTTCTTGTTTTCTTCTTCTTCGTATAAATTTAATACGTTTATTATGTGCGGTTAAGACGTATTCCAGAATAAAAAAAAAAAAAAAAAAAAACAAAAAATAAAAAATATTCGCGAAACTTCGGGCCGTCCAAAAATTCAATTCAAACTTTATCGCGTGACGTTTTCGTTCGTATAATTCTCGTTATTATAATTATTGTCGTCGTTGTCGTCGAAAAAAGTGCGGACTATTTTAACATTTCGATTAGATATATACATTATACGTATATGAGATTTTCTTATATACAGTGTTATTGTACGGTGGAATGTTATACATACCTATAGGAAGTCCGTCGAGTTAAAAATATGAGATTTATTAATTTTTACGAATTCGCGTCGTGTTAAAATACGACGTGTGTGGATAGTGATTTCGCTCGATAAAAAAAAAATGTACGCCCGAGTGTTTTGTCTATAATTTAAAAAAAAAAAAAACGTAAATAATCACATGTCCGTGATTATTATTTTTAAACACGTTCGATTAAAACCGTTTTAGTCGGACGGAGACATTTCCTACAAAAGTCTGGACGTCGAGCAATACCTGCCCTCGACCGTGGCGATATTATATATTTTACGTATAAATTTAGATAATTACGAATTTAGAAAAAAAATAACGCGTTTCATGCACCGACTGTGGTTAAGAGACTTGGCAATTTATATTATCGTCGACAATAATCGACGAAATTACGCCGGTAATGGCGTACACGATTTTTTTTTCTTCCGACATAAAAATGTCGCTCGCAGTAAAAGAAACGTCAGCAGGCCAAAAACGATTCGACGATCGGAATTTCAAATAATCGTCCGCGATTTTCGTTATTAAATCCCGCGGCAGGGTTTGAACGCCGAGTTTGAATTTCCCTGGGCTGTATAATACATTTTTTTTCCTCTTTCAATACACCACATCCCTGTTATAATCGATTAATTTTCAATTCGCAGATCTCGTTACGCACGTATGACAATTTAACGTCAATAAATTTGATTTCGAGTCAACGTTAACAAGTGTAAGATATTTATTCTTCTGATTCCCCGTTACAACATCGGCGACATTCACTGTGTTTTTTTTTCCACAAGACTCGGGACAGTAGATCCGAAACTAATAATCCTAATTGAATACAATATCACAATATCATGACGCGTATAATACAATTCCTATTCTCCGCCGTTTTAATAGACTCGTCGGTCTAGAAAACTTTTACATTCCGCACACCAATAATAACTGCATGTCCGATACGAATTTTTTTTTTCAAAGCACGTTGAACGGATTCGTATATATATATATATATATGTGTATATACTTTTTTTGCAGACCAGCGTTTGCAAGCCACGAACGATCGCATTAAAAGTCAATGTACGCGTCAAAATGAAAAGTTAAAAAAAAATTATTAATATTTCAAGCGAGATTATTTTCACGTATAAAATTTTCCGAGCGTATATAAATGCGTATTTTTTTTTTTTAAAACGAAGTTGAAATTCGAGCGGTATAATAATAATAGTATAGTAGTACTTTTCGTAAAACACGGGAAATACATCGCACGGATATTGACGAGAAATGAGATTTAACGCACGATTTTCTCGTGTTCAAGAGAATCGTGTTCACGCTCGTTGCACGTCTTATCGTTACGATTATTATTAATTTTTTTTTTTTTTTTTGGCTGAAAATGTCTTTTTATCACGGTCGTGTAGTAAGCAGCTCTCTCTCTCTCTAAACGGTCGGAAACGCGATAGACTCGGCCTACGCACACCGCGACGACGACGACGACGATGAACGGCGAGGAGGGTGTGGTCGGCGGTTTATAATTAGCGGTATAACCGAAGAAATCGTTTCTGAGAACTCGTTCGTTACACACGAGGCCTATTACAAAATCCCGGTGGAAAACATATCGCGTTATACACGAGTGTATATTATAATAATAATAATAATAATAATAATAATAATAATGATACGACGCCAGCCTCTCTGACCGACGACGCCGCCAGTCCCCCGAGCTGTGTTTCTCGTGCACTCGCGCGCGCCCCTCATCGCACACTCCCGATGCGTCGTTTCAGTTTATTTCTGTTTTCCGCTTTGGACCGGACCCAAAAAAAAAAAAAAAAAAGAATTAGAAAAACTGATCTCCTCTCTCTATTTCTCGTCACCGTCGCGGGGATTCTCTTTCTGCCCGTTATTTTATTCATTTTTTTCCTCGTCGTCATTACCGCAGTCGGTCGACGCGACTGTATAATATATTCGGCGAAAATAAAACACTATAATCGTTATACGGAGTGTAACGAAAATCCGTAACACCGTAGTCATTGGTGTCATCATCGGGATCATCAGCCTAGATATCCCCGTACGAAAAGCGCCATAACGCGCTGGTAGAGGAAATCTAAGATTTTTTTTTTTTGTAAAAAATTAACATTGTGTTTCGTTTTTTTTTTTATATTTATTTTGAAATATTATTTTTGTTATTCGTGGAGAAATCTGACGGGCGTAAAACCCCGAGAAAACATAATAATAATAATAATAAACCGGTAAAAAACCAAGAAACGAGAGGAAAAATGTCTCGTGACATAATATTAATTTTAGACCAACGGTTTAGTAGGAAAGAAAGAGAAAATAACGCCGAAAACGAACCGAATTACGAAATATCGAAATACCGACAAAGACGATAAATAAAACAACGTATCGAAACGTATTCGATTTTATGCATCGTCGTGCATCCGTCACGAGATTTCATACTCCAACGGGACGAAACGCCATTGGATTACAGTCAGACGATTCTTTTTGACAATTGCCACCCGAGCGCTTGTCCGAACGGGCTTTAGCGTTTGTGATTTTTTTCGCTCCCTTTGGGGCTATGCAGTGAACAGAGAGCGTACGTTCCCCCCGGCCTTTGGAGTTTGGAAAGGTATAAAAAAAAACTACAAGTGTCAAAACGTCGATGTGTTCGAAATTCGACTCGCGTCCAATCGATATCTGTCGTGCCGTTGGAAGGGACTCTGTGAAACATTCTTGTTTTGCGTCGGAGAGGAGGACGAAATATTAAACGCCTTACTTCGTTTATTTCGATATGAAATCGTTCAAATGTTTAAAGCTCCATAGCACAATGGTAACTCGATTATCGAACGAGAAAAATGTTTATTTCACGTATTCTCAACGTGTTTTGTTTATTATTTAGTACACATACTTTTGTTGTAAACCGTAATTTTTTTTTTTTTTTTTTTTTTTTACTCACTTACTTTTTACTGTATCTAACGTGTTCGAATAATTAACTACAATAGAAAAAAAATCTGATTTTTCTTCAATGCCATTAAATCATCATTAAAACGATTCTTTCAATGTTAAACGCAACGCTGTTCCAACCAAGTGTCATAACTATGTGTGTGCGTGATCATAACCAAATTACTTCTAAATATTAATTTGGTCGGATACCGTTTTCGGGGACGCGCGTGTTGGTGAAGAAATACGACGGAGTGCGCGAGACATAAAACGTCCACGCGCATTGTCGCCACGGGGTATTGTCCCTGTCACGAGCGCCGCCCGTCCCGTTTTGCATTCGATCCCGTCTGCGGGGATACGTTAGATACGGCGATAGTCGTTATTCGTTACGACGATACGTCGACAAACATATTATTATACACGTTTGACGTGTGGAAATTTGAAACGCGCTCAACACTTATTATTATCCGCACTGTAAGGACGACGCCTCGTCGCACTCGACGAACGGCCTGCGCCGCGTCCGTCCCTCGTCGTTTTCGTGTCGACTACATTTATATTCTATTAATACGATCGTTCGTCCGCGTCCGTCCTCTTACAATATCAAAAAAAAAAAAAAACACACGTATTATTATTCCGTTATCACGCGGGTTTCTCTTTGGTCTCACTCTCCTTCTGTCACTCGTCTTGTAAACTATTGCAACGTTCTCGCGCGTTCACGGTCGGTGCGAGCGTATAGTCACGGAATTATAACGCGCGTACGACAAACCGTTTTTGACAACGAAAAAACACGAGTCCGATTTCCATCGAATTATCGCAAATTCTATTTTTTTCCATACCATGCGTTTGAAGTCCGTAGTGGTCGTTGGTTTAGAAAAATCCGTTCTCAAACAATTTCAAAAACTATTTCACTTGGAAAGAATATTTGAGTTTCTTTTTTTTCCACGACTCGGGCTCGGATATTTCGATTGCCGCGCGTGTATAACACAATATTACAAGAATTACGTTTTAACTATTTGCAAAAAAAAAAAAAAATTTACCAGTACGTTTTTTAGAATCATATCATGTACACTTCATAAATACGTATTGAAAATATTATTAAAACTTTGTGTTTGTTTTTTTTCAAAAACATGTATTTCAATGTTAACGGAAAAAAATAAATAATACCTCGTCTTTGCTCCTCGTCCGTCGTAAATTTCGATTTCGAAAATACGGGTAGAACGAAAATATTTAACTCGATATCTGTACTTTGTTCTGGTTATTCATTTTGTGTGGGCAGCGTATTAATTTGTTTGGTAATTTTCGATTTCACGGCTTTTGGGAAGACGAAAAAAAAACAAAGATAATCGGCTATATTAAGCAGACCTTACGTTTGAGTACGACTTTCACGATGGCCTAGAGAAAAATATAAATCGTATAAAGTAATATAATCGTAAAAAAAAAAATTGGCATTTAATAGGATTCATTCTTCTCGACAATGATAATGATTAAAATTAAATCCTCGTAAAACGTTGACTAAACCATCTCGAGTTCTGTAAATATCATACGGCGTGCAACTCATACGAATTTTAATAACATTAGTTGTTACGTATACGTATATGTATACAATTTTTATGATAAACGACAACGCGACCTTAAAATTAGTTTAAAAAAATATGTAATTTGTATTTTTTCTAAATAAGAGAGAGAAAAAAGAAAGGGAGGTATTGTTAGTTGTAATTTTTTATTTTTTTATACGGACAATATTATTCATTAGGTCATTGAAAATTGAATTATTCGCGTGCATAAAAATAATCATATTAAACGTTTATAATCAAACGCGTCAACCTGTCTGTTATGTTTCAGAGTATACGAGTACATACTAATAATAATAATAATAATAATAATAATAATAATAATAATAAAAGAATTCAAATAAAACGAAGATTTTATACGAGTCGTGTTTATTTGTTAATTTTGCACGGCGATTGGGTTAACTGCTGCTATTACAGAAGTAGCGAAATTCGCACAGACATATAATAATTTCGTCGAAAAAATTCCATATGATATTACGTTATTCACATTTGAGGAGAGAGATGGAAAGGAATCTCGAAGAAGAATTCGAGAACGTTTCCACTAGAATAAAATATAAGCCCTTCAATTGCACGTGGTAGGTATATTGTCGTATATATTATCATAATAGTAGTGTAATACGTACGCCGATATTAAGAAAACGCGCTCTCAATACTCGAAATTCTTTAATGTAATATTATCTCTCGTTACGCAGAGTTATTTTAAAATATGTTAAAAAACGTTGAAACAACGAAAACGAGAAAAAAAAATATAATAATAATAACATAAAGTATACCCACGCTATGTTGTAATATTATTAAAAATAATTATAATATGTCTATTCCAAAACCGAACACTATAATCGTATATTATATTAACTTATTTATGAATTCCATTTTATGGCGGAGTTTTCTTTTTTCTTTTTTTTTTTTTAAAAATTCGATCACGTGTATACGAAAATAAATTATAAACATTTATTAATAATAAAATATTATATTTTCTTATTATAATTTCTCTGAGGAACGCGCTTGACGTGTTTATAACTATGTATACTTAAATACGAATACGCACTGCGTATTTATTTTTCTTTCTATACAGCACAAACCATTGTATAGTATGTATATCAGTGAAATACGTCATACGAACGGAGTGATTTTTTCTTCATTGATCAGCGATTATTTGCTGAGATTTTGAAACAAATGTAACTTCGGCGTATTAATAATAATTAAATCGTTTAACCAGAACATTGTTCAAATACCATTTACAAAACGATATTATTCCGAAACAAAATACTCGACATTTTTGAACAGAAGACGGAGAATATATTCGTTTTCTACTCGTATAGAACTACTCGTAAACACGAATAAATCAAAATTCTTGTCTACAGAAATATTCCGTTAAATTACAATTTTTTTTAAAAATTTAAGAGATTTCTCGAAATTTAAAAGCGCAGTTCATTATAAGTAATAAAATAGTCACTACGATACGAAGGGATTTAGTCTTAAATATTTGCCTATGAATTGTCTCCAAGAGGGTAAATTTTCAATATCTATTGAGCGTTAACACGCGGATTTATTTTACCTTGAAACCTTTTAGAAGGCGTTTATCAGTCGGAAAATATTCATCGTTGGATTTTAGACATCGATACGTGTACATTGCCAATAAAATATTATATTCTCATCGAGAATGGTTAATTAAATGGTATCTATCATTATATTTGTCGGCATAAAAGAAAAAGTGGTAAATATATTAATAATGTAAGATAAAATGCGCGAAAAACTTAATATATATATATACAACAAATATTATTAATATTTTCCAAGATGATAATAAAAAGAAAAATCCTTGTACAAAAAAATATATTTATATATTAAAGACGGATTTTGTGTACTGTGCAATTTTTAAGCTCCAGTTTATATATTACTTCAGACAGCATTGTTTTTTTTTATTTTCTATACAAACGTTTTTTATTATTTCAATTGGTTGCTCGGCACTATATATTGCCATTCCTATTACATATTTACGAGTTTATGTCGGAATTAGTGTAAAAGAGGAGGGGATACGATTCACGGGTCTCGTTATTTTTGTCACAGAATTCGAATGGGGAAAAAGAGGAGAAAGAAAGCCAATAGAATTGTACATAAACATAAGGTTACCAGACGTCATGATTCTAGCAGGGCCGTCCTTATTTTTGTGTTTTGTATTTAAGAACTAAGTTGTTCGAAGTTAAGAAAATCTTCTGATTTTTGAAAATCTACATTACCAATAGGTTTCGTCGTTGTTTTGCGTTGCACATATGATTGTTTTCTATATTGATATGTATATCATATGATAAATATCAATCGTCGATTAACATATCATTTTCTATAATTTCAATCCATAGATTTTTTTTGGCAGCTAACATCCGTTCTTTCCTATTGTACGCTTTTTTCTTCATTCGTACATACGAGTCGCATCATTGGTCTTTCATTATTTGCCGAATGTGTCCGAATCTTCCTCTATATTTCTTATCTTCTGCGCTTTCTTCTAATAATATGTTTTATCAATCCTTTATATCGTATTATACGGCCCATCTATTCGTCTCGTCTTCTGACAATAATTTCCTATAATTTGCTTTCCTTCTAATACTCTTTCTATTACTTTTTCATTTGTTACATTATCCATCCAGCTTATATTTAACATTTTTCTATAACGCCACATTTCAAACGCTTCCAACGGTTTTGCTTTTTCGCTGATATTTTCCGCGTTTCCCCGCCCCGATTATAGAGCTATGTATTCCACACATATGTGTTCGGTAGATTTTTTCTAATTTATGAGGATTATGATTTTTTATGTGATTTGGATTTTTTTAATTTTAAAGGCAATTCTGGCTTGGAAAATATGTTTTATTTTTCCTGTTTCTTCCATCGCTGCTGGTTGCCACTCCACAGGTATATAATAAATTAATCTACTTGCTCAATTCTTTGATTCCCTCGTAAATTTGTCTGTACTCCGATTTTATATTTTCTTCCGAACACGAGAGTACTTTTGTTTTTTCTGCATTTATGTTCAGAATCTCGTTAAATGTTTTCATACACGGTTATGAATAACACGTAAAAACAGATTTAACTCGAGATAATGGCGTCGCGTTTCTAAACGATATTCCATTTATTCTTCAAACAGCGGGACCAAAGACCCCCGACTTGGTTCTAAAGAATTATTGTAATCCTACCTACATATAGGAACCAGATCTTACCGTTCCATACACATTAGCGGTAAGTTTTAAAAAAGATTTGCGACGTACGCGACTTGCAAGAAGCGGTTGTTTCTCTCTTAGGCACCGCGATTCTTTTCGGAAGATTAACGCGAAATCCAAATGGATTAAAAACACGCAATCTCCTCGTGTACGCACGCACGTCGAAACAGCGATTCGTTGTTACGTGTACTACGTATATAGACGAGACGAACATACGGCTTGCGGTATTTTTGTCTCCGAACTCGCGTCCGATACACACTCGTTTCACTCGGATAATTGACATTTTTCACTTACGAGCGCGTGCGTGACCAGACCTCGTGTACAGAAGAATTCGTTAATATACGTGAAAAAAAAAAAACGATATTATATACAGAACGATTTGCTGTCGTATCAACCCCACCCCCCCGGTTCGCCGCCCACGTTCTGGTCGAAAACGCGTTTAACCGAGCCGAAAAGTCTATAATATACACTCGTAAGTCGGTGTACTTTTTCTTTATTTTTTTTTGCCGCGTTAGCCTCATTTCGTATCGGACGCCGCTCCGGCGAACCGAACCGGCGCAATATAAACACAATTAGCCTTACAAACAACGATACGATTCAATTTTTCGACGACAAGAGAAAATAACGGTTTTCCTATTTATTCCAAAATGATTTTTTTTCTCGTCCGAATTTTTACTCGTATTTTTGCGATGACCTTTCAATGTTTTTTTTTTTTACGTTTTTACGTTTTTTTTCCCGTATTTTATCGTCGCGAAGATTATTTTTTTTTGCTCAAATTCTCGACGAATCGAAACGGAATAATATTTCGTCGCATACAATCGGCACGATATTAATTATCGAGCGCGCGGTTCGGTAAAGTCAGGGGCGAGGAAAATATTGCGCGCCAATGAAGGAGGAGGTTAAGCTGGCCGTCGACCAAATCACACCGCGGGTTCTCGTCGCACACGTACAAAAGGTATCGTCGTCGGTACAGTAGTGGCGCGTTTAAAGTTTTACGCATTTCGGATACTTGGCCCGAATTTAGACTACTTGCCCGCGTTATCTCTGGCGCCAAACCCGCGATCTTTACGACACACTATTATTATAACGTCTATGTATTGTTAAGTCCGTTGTCTCGTCGTGAATACCATCCGGAATAACTGCCGTGCGCGTGTCCTGACCCGCGTAGCCCTGCTTTGAGATGTTCATAAAGTTTAAGTACTCCAACGTTCTTAAGTACACTTCACGATTCGAGAGAACGTTCGCGTGTGGAATAAAAATAATAATTTCACCATCGATAAACGCCGTTTTCTCTGTGCTCGACAATTCCTAAACAACGATTTCCAACACGCTAGCTTCACTACGTCGTATTCCGACCTGAACTCGACCAACAGAACGTTTGTTAGACAATAGTCTCTACTCGTCCGATTCTCCGATCCCATTGGGCGGAAAACGTTTCTCCGGCTTAATCTCAACGACCAATATGCGTTTATTCGTTCGATAATAATAATAATGATTCAACGGTGTCACTGAATATTTTATCTACCATTATCTACGTATATGTATATATTATTATATAGTCTCACGAGAAGAGTTTATTCGTTCCTAATGGAAAACGAACGTAGGTTTGTACTGCGTAATTAGTCATCGTCGTCGTGCTGCGGTTGCGACAACAACCGTTTTTGGATTTCTCCTATGAAACGACGATGAGAAATGAAAATAATATATCGACGACGGCTTTGAGACGAATCTATTTATTATTCATACACTACAAATTCAAAATCAGTCGATAGCTTTTGGAGGAAATCGCCGCGAAAAACCATTCTTCTTTTCCCGTTAAAGTTTGGGATTTAAAAAAAAAAATCCTTTCTTATCCTTGGTCGTCTACGGCATTTAAAGGAGAAAATACCCTCCGGACGTTTCAGCGTCCTATATTAGAGTAGTTTTCTGGCAACGCGTCGGTCAGGAGTACTTCGGTACTCATATTATGTGTCCGACGAACAGCCGCAATTATCGAGCGGCTTTCATCTGTTTTCTCCGTTTACCGGACTGAACGAACGACGGAAACGTTCGATTTATCCTTTCGGTCACCGCTTCAAAGCAAATCGAAACTCGTTTTAAATTTAAATTACATTCTAAATATTGCGCGGGCAACGCGAATGAATTGCGGGAAAGTATTATGTATAGGTGCACGCCAGCGCGCGGCGCATATTATATCGTTTTCGATTATTATAAAGAAACATAAAACGCGATTCGACGTACAAACAAGCGGTCGTAACATTTTTTCATTCAATAGAAAAACATTTTTTTCAATAGAATTCGCGCGTAAGAGGTGCACGAAGAAAAATGCGGTGCTTTTGAAACGCGCGCATAAACGGGCGTTGTTCACTATTAATATGTTTCAATTTTACAGGGTAAAATATACGCGCGCAAATCCGATTTTTCACGCGGAAAACAATCCAACGTGCGGTAAGACGGATTTCAATCGAAATTCGCTTACGGGGGGACATTCGATAATTTTTTCGCGGTTTATTTTTCACGATCGCTGGGTATATATAATCACCGGGGTACGACGACGGGAGGGATTTGTCGCCGTGACGCGTGAAGATACAATTCAATGTTGTGTAAAAATCGGCGTACGTACACGGAATAACGTCGGATATTCGTGTGGCGAAAATACGTGCGGAACAACGCGCGGCGTTTTCCACCGCGAATACATTAAAGCAAAACGTTTTTTTTTCTCTTTCCTTCCATCTCCCGCCCCACACATACTTTTTGCACTCGCGATTGTATCGGAAAACGGTTGACGATTTCGTGTGGGACGTGTTTGGCGACGACATCAATGCGATCGCTGGCCGTCTGTAGCCCCCGCGCGCGCGTATCGACAATGGGAAAAGGAAAGAAATACGCGTAAATCTACGGCAGACGACGACGACGACGTGAAACGATTGCGTTGGCCGTGTCTCGGACGGTGGCATCGAATATTCGCGTTGTTGTGGTGGCGACAGACAAAATATTTTTCTCGTCCCGGCGGCAGTAAAACGGTCTCGCGCAAATCGATTCTCGAGACGAGCTATGCCCCAATTAACGCGTAATTATTTTACAAAAAGAAAATCGGAAAAAATCTGACGAAATATAAGAATAGAGCGAGTTCATCGTGCAAATGACACGTTAGTGCGTTTTAAGAATTGCGCGTTTGAACACGTTGGATTTTTCCATCTTAAACGTTTCGTAACGTAAAAATATCGTCCGTTTCGCGTCCATTCCGTCGCGGACCGTCGTACGTCGACGAAGAAACACGTAACTGCTGAGAATTTCGTCCTTCGATTCGTGTACGCCATAACGCTAATACGCGATAATAAACAAATCGTAAATTCCCGGTGTTCCCGCATTCAGACGAATTTCTTAAACCCGATTGAGCTCGAAGTACCACTTGCAGTACACACGCGCTATGAATTCTCGCCGCGGTCCGTCGAGAATCGTTTCGATACGTAAATGACGAGTTAATTTTTTTTTTTACAATCGAGATTTTTACAGTTCTCTTTGCAATTAAGTATTTTACAGAAGACTGTATGGCGAATTTACGTGTCTATTTAATATTAAAAGTCGACGCCTCGCGTATCGTGAAATCTACTCGCGTCAGCTCTTGCGGACCGTAATTTTTATTCGTATACAGTGTAGTAATAACAGAATTATATATACGTTAAATTTTTACAAAAATAAATATATAGAACAATTTTTTTTGTAAAGCTCATATTTCGCCAATCGTATGTTCGGTTGATTCGTCGCGCGAATTCGATTCCGAGCAAAAACGTGTTCTATTTATGAATTACTGTTCTCCAGAGGAGAATTTTTTTATTGCGATTAAATAATACGACTTAAATCGTACAGCGACATATCGTCCTTAGAATGAGCAGTGCGTTTAGAGATCCGAGTATCCGTCGCTGAAATACCTGCCGAGCGTATTCTGTCCGTAAAACAATATTATAATATTCCCTCCGCATTCGTGGAACTGATCGCCGCAACCCCGCGGAGGAGTCCGACTGAAAACGGCTGATTCGAGTTTCGCGTAAACGCGGATTTTAATGGCGTATATAAACCGCCGAGATTCCGTGTCGTCGAGTCCCTTTCAAACTCACACACCCACTGCGCCCGAGTCTCCCCTCACTCGACCTCGGTAATAATAATTTATATTATCACTACGATATTATTATATTGTGCCACGGCTGCACGAAACGAACGAGTGTCCCGGAAATACGGTGTAGCTCGACAACCAACTGCGGCGAACGCGAATCTTATTGTCCTCAGTTTCTCCGCCGCCACCACCAGCTCGCTGCGATACGTACCGTCGTCGTCACCTGGACCGCGCGACCGGCTTCTCCCGTTATACTCCGGTTTTCGGCCTAAACTATAAACGGGGTCTAAACATATGCGCGCGCGCGCGCGTGTGTGTATATCGTATTCCAAAGGGACTATGAACGTGGAGATGGAAGGGGTAGGAGATGGGGGTTGTTTCAAAAGTCCGCGTATGCTGTGCTACCTCCTCCGAAAAACAATATTCTCTTCGCAATCGCGAAAAGGCAGTGTATTAGTAAAGGGTGATCAACTGTTGGCGGAAATCGGATCGATTCAACATTGCAGCGTTTATGCACACTACTATGTTTATGCGCAATTAAATTCCGACCGAGCATCATCATGATCATCATTAATAATAATAATAATAATAATAATAATAATAATAATAATATTATTATTATTATTATTATTATTATATTTTGCCGGTTTCGTTCGTTGAATCGTCGAATATCGTTTCACGAGAGACATGTCCCTGAATACGGTCAGCATATAAAACAGTACTCTGAAGTCGTCAACCACGTATCCATAAACAACATATCCGAATGGCGTAATTCGCGTCCCCCCCCCCCCCACACACACACACAGAAACACTCGTCGTCGTATATAATTTTATGGTTTTGTTCGCCCGACCACGCGATATTTTCAATAAATGGAATACTTTTATGACGTCCACCGTTGCTACAGCCGTTACTGTGTATTCGCAATACACAAAATGGGACTGTAAATTATTATGGTTTTTTTTTCTTCAAAAAATTACACGTCTTTACTACATCTATAATGTCACCGCAATGATCTCTTCGTATACACAATATACGTCGTACTGTAAACAGTACACGGTACATTCGATGGTTTTATATTATGGTGTGTAGTATACAGTGAAAAACAGTCGTTTTATGATGTCGAACATAATCGTAAAATGTTTTTCACCTTTCGAAGGTAATAGTTTTTCGAAATAATTCGTGACGCTAACGAGAATGGAAAAAAAGAACTAATAAACATAATATAAGTGCCTATAATACAAACAGCTAAGACGCTGGTGCTAAGGTATGTAACATATGAAATTTATAGTACTGTTTTAATATAAAACGGTTCGTGTTAATGTTATTAATATTTTTAATATTTTCGGTCCGTCAAAACGGTATTTTCTACACCCGTGAAACGAAACATCGCAATGGCCCAAACGAAAAAAGTCTATTCCATCCCCGATTCGCTTTGAACCGATATCGTAGACTTCATCCGCGGTAATAATAATAATAATAATAATAATCATTTACGTGCTTAGTTTTATTCGCACATAATGTAAAAATGAGTTATTTAATATCAATTGACGACCACAGAACGGTGCTGCGTGTAGGCAATTTTACTACGGTTGCGTACTGTAAATCTTTTTTTGGTATATACTATGGCCTGATTTCCCTTGAAAACGTTTTACCGCCACGGGTGTTGTTAAACCTATTGAAATACGTTATTCTTATAACACAATTGTCATTAAAATTGTAAATATTAAAAACGGTGATCCCTGTATTATACAATTGTAACAGCAATATTTAAAATCCGTAATAAAATGTGTTGGACAATTATCGCGCACATGATCAAGACAGAACATGATGGTGTTTGTAGATCTTGAACGGGTTTACGATAATGTGTACAAACAACAGTGCAGTTGTGGACAGTCTTATAAATAAAACTTTTGGAATGCCTCAAAATAAATAATTATTATTGCGGTTTATAAATAGAAAATCAACATTGCAAAGTTTAATACCGAGGAGATCTATTTCATAAATTTAAGGTGAAATTCGAGTTAAAACAACTCTATATAGGTTATGAAATGGAACTTAACTACTACGCTGGCCTGTGTAGATGACATTATAATTTCGGTGGACACTAAAACGAAATTATGATCAGCACAAAAAGACAAATCAATTCAAATAAAAAGATAATTGAAAATAAAACTAAACACGCAATAATTTCCAGACATATCGTAGACTTTAAACTTAGGACGATATTACTTTAAGTGAGTGAAAAATGTTGAAAGATATCTGGAAGTGAACGATAAAAATTAATGACGGTATAGAAATGTTGCAATACGAGTATACTTTTATATGAATTGAAAAGTGTTAAGCCCCAAAATGTTACGAAAAACTACGAATAAAAAACTCTATACATGTTATTTGCGTTCAGTATGTACATGTGAGCATGTGAAACTTGGTCCATCGCCCAGGGGATGAAGAAAAGCTACTAACATTAGAGAGGAAATTTTTGCGAAAAATACTTGGACCTTCGTGAAATCTAAATGGAAAATACGAATGAAGGAAAAACACAGATAAAGAAGAAATATAGAACAGTAAATCGAACATCAAAAAGCACCTTGAGGCAAAACGACCGGAGGGGGCTCTAATAACTATTGGCGAGCTCACGAAAGCTTTAGTAGAAAAGCACTGGTTAAGAACTCGACTGAAAATCGATCAAGGTTGTGGTTCCCGTTGACCATGATTGGATACAGCAGTTACGAACGCAAAAAAGAAAATGAGAGAACTAAGTTCATAGATGAATATATAAATCTTATCCTAGATTTTGCGATGTGTTTTATTTATTGTTAGTTAAATTTCACGCAGACGATAATTAATTGTGCTGCAATATGCCAAAAAACACAAATCGTGTTCTGTGCACAATTTCGTTGAAACTTTTAAGTACGGCTACAAAACAAAAACACACACACTTCACTAGAGACCATTTATTTTATAAATTATCGTTGTCACGAGACCAATTTTATTACCGATATGTCATAATAGCTATAATTTACAAGTTTTAAACAGGCATCGTTTAAACACACGTTCTTTATACACATACGTAATCTACTTATAGTATAATCGCGGTTTTAGTATTATCAATTTCCATCGTGTTTTCGTGTATTCGCGTGTCATTCGAACGCGCAATATTACATGTTTCGTATTCGCCTCGTCCGAAACGATTCATGGCCAAAAATTCTAGTATCGTCTCGTCTCGTCTCGTCGACTAGTTCTTATTTTATTTTTCTCTCATTTTCTCTTGTATATTATTTGCTGCGAATATATATTGAAACGAACGCTTTTTCATCGATTTAATTAAACGTTTTCTGTCCTGTCGGCGCACAGCAGCTGTCGCGGCGTTTAATTTGCCTGCATAATATTACACCGGCAAGAAGGAACGAGCAAGAAAAAAAAAATACATAGTTCAATTAAAATTCATCGCCAGATCATAGTAGTCGTAGGCGGTATTGGAACGAAATAACAAAATAAGTCGGAGAGAAAAAAAAACACATATATTTTAACGGACAAACGCCATGAATACAAACGAGTTTAGAAAGAAAAAACTTCGTATCCCTCAGCATCGCGCGACCTTATGTGTGTAAGTAATTTTAGTTTTTCAACAACAATGGGAGAACTGATAATAATTTTTATCGAGAACGCGTATACACAACACGCGCGATTTTTTGAGTTTCTTGAGATTTAATATATATGTACGTATATAGAAAACAAAAAACAAATAATAATGAGAAACTTTACGTTTTTTTTTCTTCTTTGTATACATGTACGATTTATATACGTTGCGGGTCGACTCTGGAAACACAAAGAAACGAAACAAACGCCGTGTACCATACGCGTTATTATAGGGACACGCAGTGTTTTTTCGATTGTATCGTACACAAAACTGCGTCTATAAAACTTCACATAACGGCCGTCGTATGGACGTAATTTTTTTTCCTCCCCCCCCCCAATACTAAATATATTATTATATATATACGCGAGAAGAGTGTGTAAAATATTTCCAAACACACACCGCGTGCTTTCGTGTATACTTTGATTTGTACAAAGGGAGGAAAATAATAATGGAAAACATCAATTCAACGGCAAACAGCCGAGATACACTTGCAGAAGAGCCTGCATCTGGTCTTATAAAGCATTCGAACATTCAAATATTTGTTTATCGAATACTTATTTCCGCTATGATTTTTTACTTTGAGCGTAGATTTCGAAAAAAAAAATAGACCAAAGAGAAATTTAATACAAATTTTTTGAATATATATTTTTTTATATATGAATTAGAAATCGGCCGAAACCCGTACTTTATTCTTCATAGCCTATATCAGTTATCCTCGTTATAAGAATATGTATTATCAAATATATATGATATTTTCGTATTGAATTATATTGAAATGTATATTTCAAACAAAACTTTTACCCGTATTCGAGAAAATCGAGAGCCAAATCGCGCCCAAAATAATTGCATTACATATCGATAAAATTCGCGAAGTGTATCTCGAATAATTTTTTTTTTATATTGTACAAATTACATAATGATTTTAATATAATTTTGGAAAATTATTCTTTATAACACTTGTTGAATTTTTTTAAAATAAGGGAAGGTTTCTTCCTCCGTACGAGTTTTTAGGTTTTTCAACGTATTGGAAAATTACGATTCGATTAAATAGCGCTCGTCCACATTATATAGCGAGTATAAAAAAGAAATCGAAATAACATAGAAATATCCGTTTTACCACTTTTTCAACCACCCTAGTACATATTTTATAATATTTACAAATACGTTTCGAACGCGTATTGCTCGTGTTATTGTTATCATTATAAATTATTATTATTATTTTTTTTTTTTTTTATTAGCTTTTAGCGGAAACTATTGTAGCTCAACACTTAGTAAATTACAGATATATCCTTAATGCTAGAACAAATTATTATTATTACTATTATTATTATTATTATTATTATTATTATCATTATTATTGTTTTGAAAACTGTCATAACGATTTTTATATTTCCTATTATAATTACTACGAAGGGTTACGTGTGTTTATGGAACATAAATTTATAAATTCATATATATAGTGGACTGGAATTCCGACACTATAGCGTGCACGGGACTTTGTACATTTGTATGTGTCATTTCTATATAATATAATAATAGCCTCGACTGTGCGGCGTAATAATAATAATAATAATAATAAAGTGCAAAGAATTACACCGTTTGCGAATAATATAATATTATCGAGATTTATGAATTTTTTTAAATATTTTTTCGTCGTTTCGCACTATCGGAATTATAATTAAACGTTGCGGCTACTATTGAAAACGAGTTTAAAAAACGGTGTTGCGTAGATGTCATCACACCACGTACAGACCACAAACCTATTCTAATGATAATTCGACGAGCTCACATAATATTATATCGAACGATTTCCCGTTGTAAAACGTTTATTCTCTGTATATAATATCGGCACTCTGCGAAACTCGCACTAACTGATACTTCAAACCAAAATACGGACTGTTCAAGTTCTGTATACGAATTTGGACAGTATGTTTAAATTCAAAATAATGATCCATTATTATTTAACACGTTTACATGAAATTACTAATATTGTGTGTCTCCTATAACAAACACTGGTTGTTATACGTAATTTTTTTTTATCCGCTTGCGCGAAAATATTTTGTCTAGTTCTGAAAATTATTCCTTAGCACAAGCATTGGTGCAACGTTCTTCGATGTAAATCGTTACTTGTTATACGTATAATGGTAGTTATTGTTTCGCGCGTAAATCACACTGAGAAATTCGCATTTTGCGCGCATCGCTATTGTATAAAGACTGCGCACGACAATAAATTATTACACGAGCCGCGTTCATAAAATTTAAATTTTACAACGTCCTTTAGCAATTCAATTTATTACTTTTTTATCGAAGATTTCTTGTTCGTAAATAAATAATACTATAATACTCGATATCGTGTATTTACAAAACGTTCCACGAAATTCCAAAAACGTATATTTTTAAAACGAAACGGTATTTTTATTACAACGACGTTTGTCACGATGTGAAATCATCCGACGACCACTGTATTAGCACCTTATGTATGACTTTAATGTACACCGTTTGCGGTTACAATTCTCGAATGATCGCCGTAAGAGACTGTACATTTAAGGGAATTCGTGGTCTTAGATTTTTTCTCCCTTCGATTCTGTTCGAACAGCGAGTACATTCGTTTGGTTTCACGATTTCTCGAAACTATGCCGTCTAATACGACGCACGGACTCACGCGCGCGCGCAGTAAAATATTTGTTTATTTTAAATCCGCGGTCAATATACGAGTATACAAATAACAAAACTATAATAATTAGCGTATAATGTCCAGTACGTAAAATCGTTTATGGAGCGTTCTCCTCGTATTATTCCCATTAATTCCACGTGTAGGTAAATTGTGAAGTAATTCGACTAGACACACGAAATTGTGTTTGAACTGCGCGAAGTGTACGGCACGTATACACAGAGGTACTTACGGGCGCGGTTAACGGTTTGAGCGTTTCCGCTTTCAAAGCCGTTTCTAAGTTACGTAATTATTAGTTCCTGGCCCACTAACGAGTATATTTCCCGTTAGAAGTCTGACGACGTATTTTATATACACGTGATTTAAGTATTACACGCCGTAAATGTAAATGTGCTTTATTGTTCGTTTTACGGTACGATAAGATTGGATATATATATATATATATATTTATATTTGATCGGTAAAAAAAAAAAGAAAACAACGAATTTCTCGGGCACCGTCGAAGAAATATGAAGAAATGGTTTCTTCTTCATTCGTCCACTCGGAATGTGTGTGTGTGTGTGCGAATTAGATTTTCCTTAAATAAATCCTAAAATTATCACTTTTGCCGAATAAAAATATTAAAATATATAAATGTTTTCAATAGGTCGAAATTGGAAAAATTATTAAGAAAAAAAAATTAATAATAAAGTCATCGCGATTAACGTTCAGGAAAAACATTATACAAAAACCGAGAATAAAATATATTCTAATTAATTAATAATAAATTGTACGCGAGAATATAACCCAATAACGAATATTGTCAATTCGATCGTCATTTTCCATCGAATTCAATTTTACGATTTGACGAAAAAATTCAAATGGTTTAAAAAAAAAAAATTGGTTACTAAGAATTTGCAAGTTTCCTCTCTTTTCAACGCAATACAACAATTTAAAACAATAATTACCACTCTTTTAATAATCACTTTAAATAGCTCGAATTTTTTTAAATTTTTTTTTACGTATACACGAGTGCAGAGTTACACATTCGGTGTAAATTTTAAGAATCAATGGCCATTATTTTTCTAAATGCCAGATAAATACGATAAAGGATACTGAAAACCCGCGTTTTCATCCAAATTTCTCTTTGTAGCTTTTTTTATTCGCGTTTAAAAACCGTATTAAAAAAAAAAAAAACAATCAAAAAAATTACTTCTCCGACAAAATTTATTATTTAAAAATGGGTTCTCACGTAGAAAAAATAAATTAATCAACATCTTTTTAAACCAATAACTTTGCTCCGAATCTGACGCAAAATTAATTTCTATTTTTTTTTTAATCATATATCGTTGCAAAGTATCGCGCATAAAACCGTATTGAATAATAATAATAATAATAATTTCTCGCGTACCGCGTATAACCGTCCGTCGACTGTAATTCGCTTCACTCGAACGATATAATATTATGTCAACTTTAGGGGTTGTCTGTCGAGCTTACGAGTTTTCGCCATTAGCTCACTCGGCTCTCTTATTAATATATTATAATCAAGCGATATACAGTCATAATTATTATGCGACGCGCAACGGCATTGACGGTTTAATATACGAAATATCAAACATCATCGGGTGGATAGGAGGGAAACGCTATAAATTATTTCATTTCATTTCGAACACCATCCGGAGTGATAACGAGGCGCAATGCCACTGACTGTTGTCGGTCATCGATCATGTCCCATGACGTACATTTAGTTCAATTAGTTTCGTTATACTTTTCCGAAATATTTCATATACCGTTGTTTGATCGCGCGACAGCAGCAAACCGAAGAACAACGCATCGTTTTTACAATATTTTTTTCGTGTAGAAGAAACATTACGCGGATGTATTATATATACACACACACACTCGCGATAATTTCCGATATTGAATTTTTATTCTTTTATAGAGTTTTTACTCTGACTTTACACGACGCGTTTACCGACTTTCCCGGTCGTTTCCTTGAGCCCGAGGGAAAATTACGCGAAAAACGAAACCGGCAAAATATTGTCGACGTATGTCGTTGTTTCCAACACGGACAACATTCGTGTTCAGAATACAAGCACAGACGCTATTTGAACAACGTTCATCGTTAATAAGCACTTGGAAATCGATTAAACTTTTATTGAATACATTTGTTATATTCGTAAACTATTTTAAAATACCAGGTTTTAATTTTTCATAGATGGATGATTTTATTTTTTAACTTATTATGTTTAATGTTAGTTTTATTTGAATTCGCACTCTTATTTAGAAGTCGAAAATCGATTAGCTATATAATATACATTCGTATATAAAAACAAAAAACAAAATTTTATACTAATATTTATCGAGGGAAAAAGTGCTACTCTTTTTTCAATACTAAACACACTATTCGAATCAATAATTTTTTGTCAATAAATTATTTCAAAATTTCTATTCGAACACGTACTTCAAACAGCTTTCAATTTAAGAATAACAAAACAATTCTTTATGTATGTATATTAGAAGCAGATTCTTTAAATCGGCATACAATACATCCTCATTCTATTAATATTCTATTTATTTGTACATAATTTTTAACAAATCGCAGGCTATTTTTTGCGTACATTCAAAATATTTATTTGAGAGTAAGTTTAGTTTCTCTCTCTCTCTTTGTGTGCGTATGTGTCATGTCTTACTTGTCCGTACGTATATCGAGACTTGTTCGAATCATTGCGAGTTGTCTTTATGTTTTTTTCAACTTTTCCATTTCCGAGACGTACAACCTATTTGTGAAGCACGACACCCCATATACAACCCGTTATTAGCGTTCGTTATGCAAAAGTGCGGTAATCAAGCGGCGGCCCGGAATATTTTCCACCATCACCGAGTACAACAATATAATAATAATAATAATTTCCGCGAAAACTTCTTCGAAAGCTTCGTATTACTTGTTTGTCAGGGCTTACGCTAATTAACGTCCGAGAATTTCCTTCCCCCGGTTATCATTAAATTATCACTTTAGTTATTATTACCGTGTTCACAACCTCTGTCGCCGCGGCGATGTCACAAGAGCGAACAGATTTCTTTAATAATTAATACTCTCCCAGGAATTTATATATATATATATATACACATTTCATCTTTTTTTTTTTATCTTTTATGTATACATTTAATCCGCCCACAAAACTTCTGATCGTCTCGAGAGTTCAAATAAGAATATTTTAAAATAATATTATAGTATTAAATGAGAAAAAAATTAATGAATATCACCGTTCGGTTTATCGATCGATGTGCACAAAACGTGTTTGTATTATTATTATTATTATTATTATTATTATTGTTGTTGTTATAATTATTGTTATTTGTTAATTAACCAACACTTTTTGCCTTTTTTGTTTACAATATATCGCAACAGTTTTTATTTCTAACGTTTATTTCATTGACGCACGTATGCGACTCGTTGTTAATTAAAAACGAAATACACCGATTCACGGCTTTCCGTCATTTAATATACCGGGGTTGTTCAAAAAATAACGACGAATTATTGAATTTCATAGAAATGTTTTACTTATTTATTAATATCGGTTTTAATCCCTTCAAAGAAATCCTCGTAAAGTGCAACGTACACTTACTCCAGCGTTTTTGTACTCCATGAAACAGTTTCGGAATTCGTTCTTTGAAATAGCATTTAGCTCTTTCAGCGATGCCTTTTCGATTTCATCTATGATCGAAATACAACGACCCGTTAAAGTAATCTTTATTTTTAGAAATAGAAAAAAGTCACACGCAAAAACAATTGAAAAAATGTCATGAAACTCCACTTTTTCCACGTATCTATCGGGTATTGATGTATTGGAGCGTTCAAGATGCTCGTCATCTTCGACGTCTTCACGGCCATCTTTAAAACGCATATACCGCTCGTAAACTTTTCGTCGACTCACAGTAGACTCGTCAAAAGTGACATTTAACATTTTCAAAACTCCTGTACACTTGTTTCTGTTCTTAAAGCAAAATTTAAAGCAAATTTTTTGATTCACTTTTTTTAATTATTATCTTTAACAAATCATCGAAGACTCCCAAACACGTATTGATTGATTGTTACTAAAAAACAAAACCTTTTGAACGTTATTACTATAAATATACGAGCGAAACCAATATGAGAAAAGAGAAATTTTGACGATCAAAGAATTGTCGTTTATTTTCCAACATCCCTCCTAATATAATATTTTTTTGAATTTCGACGTGATACCGGACTCTAAATTTAACATACACACAGCGCACGAAACACAATTACAATTTAAAAACATACGTTATTATATGCAAGCACAATATACCTCTACGTGGAGTGTATAAGTACTTTCGTTTCTACGCCACCACTGTTAATGTATTGAATATATATATATATATATATCAAAATCAATAATCGTGGAATTGCACCCTCAGCCCGTTCGAAAGCAACTTCACAATAATGAGACCCTTCAATTATTTTTCGGATGTTGTTAGGAAGTAAAAAATAATACGCCCGTAACAATCCGCTATTTTCGTTCGCTGTTGCGTTGTTTTAATACGTATAAAACAAAAAAACAAAAAGAAAAATATATCGTGAGACGTTTTTTGACGGAGAAAAAAACCGCATCCGAGTGTTTCGCGTGTTATATTTTCATATATCGCTCTCCTCGTAATTTGAAATGAATGAAAATGCCGAAAATTGATGTCGCCGCAACTCTTATCGAAACTACCAGCATTTCGTCAACGGTTTCGTATCGCGGTGTACACGTCCCGCTACAACGCGTCTGCAAATATTTATTCCATTTATAATAATCATTCACACAAAACAATTGGTTTTTCTCTCTTCGATTCATCACAATCCGCCATTGTGTGTGTGTGTGTGTGTATGTTTATTTATACTATTACACAACGGCGTATAATATTAAAATAATATTATTTATTCGATTTTGAATGATTTTCCGCAGCAGCAGGCATTGTGTATACCATGTTGCCTGGGTATTTTGAACAATGCCTGTAATATAATATATTTATATATAATATGTGATTATTCTTAAAAAGTTTATTATTGTTGGGTATTAAATGATAATTGTTTTTACAATCGGTACACTAATTGTACGCTTTCAAACAAAATCCCACAACTAACAATCATCACGTTTCTGTTGACGATATAATGATAAGTTTCTTTAACTTTAGTACTTTAAATACGGTATACGAATCACCTTATAATTTGATTTACTCCAAGAAAATCTTCATTCCCCGCTTATAATTGCTTCGTTTTGGTACATTTTATTGCTGTCTAACACTACATAATGTTCTATTCTAATTAGAAAGAGATGAAAACGATAGTTTCGCATAGTAAGCTCGTCTTCGAAATGACGATGACAATTACATTCCGTACGGTAACCACTGGTTCTATATAATATCTTCAATACATTATAATTACGGATATTGTCTAATAATACGCGTACGTTTCGATCACTTGACGGCCACTTTCCATCCCTCTACTCGTTTCAAACGCATGTCTATATTGCGCATATTATATATCTTACAGGATTTTGTCCCGCAGAGAACAATGCAATCATTTTACACTCAGACAAGCTATCATCATGTTACACTCAATTCCGTCTGTCCACTACTTTTTCGGGTATTCCATATCATCTTTTCCCTTCTACATACATTTCCATAACACCACTCACAGACTGAATCGTCTCTACAATAATAGCTCTCATTTTCTACACAGTTAATTTATTTTGTATTAACATTTAATTTACGATTGGTTTTGTTCAATACAAATGTATATATATATAAACAATTTTTTCAAATTAATTATCAGTATAAATGTATAGTTTTTTTTTTTTTATTAGTTTATTAGAAATAGTTTTAGCACACATTATATACAATAGCTGATATATTAGCTGAGCGTGCACGTGCGTGTATGTGTGTGTGTGAATTGTATCGCGCGAATCAATCGACCGGACGGGGTCGCGTCGAGTGTGAAAATTGACATAGCAACGAGGTTATATAATTCGTATAAATTAACCGACGACGGAGGCTCTGTCAGGCGTGTGCTAGTGATGGCCGGAGACCATACGTGACGTATATCCTTCCTCTCTGTCTCATCCGCCGTCCCGCATGGATTATATAAAACGATGGATTGGTTCTTCTTGACGATTACGCTGGCGATTTTAACGGCTGTCTAAATACTCATGATGTTGCGCGCACGCACGCAAACCTCTCCGATGGCATTCGGATTGCCCAATGTGTGTGTGTGTGTGAGAATGCTGAAGGGATGAGGACGACGACGACGGCGACCACTGTCACATAAGCATCAAAGGGTTAGCTAGGACGGGACGAGTGACGAAGTACAATTTCCGGAAATGCCGACAGGAATAATAATACATGTGCGTTTTCGTATTTAATGTATGGCACCATTATATAATATGTGTGCAAATGGATAGAGCGGTGAGTGAGAGCCGCCAGTCAGTCATACGTTTAATGAGCAAAAATCAACGGACGCTAACTTCTGAAGTGTTAATGGTACACGTAAACCGCATTTTCCCCAGACAGGACAAGTGTCACCCATTTTAATATATCATATTTATATGAAGTGAGTAAGGGACACGAAGAGTGGAGATTAACGCTTGAAGGGAAAGGAATTATGATTATCAGAAATAAAACGGTGAAAATTGTTTATGATTTTGGAAGTAATTATGAGAGAATTCATAAAGCAAAACATACAATGTATATAAGTGATTTTGCATGTGTGTATGAGGTCGATATATTCAAATGCTAAGGGTCCGAATCACAAAAGAATTTCCGAGAGAGACGTAAAAAATAAAGTATGAATACATATATAGGATTAGATGTTTTTTGTTATTGTTTAAAAAAGCAGATTTTATATAACAGTAGTGAAGCTAGCAATGCTGCGCATGTTGCCCAGTGCACATGAACAGATGATGAGTATAATGAAAATGTGAATGCTAAGATAGATATGTGTGGGGCAGCTATACAGGATGGATAGAATTATATAAGGAATAAGTAAAGGGTAGCGTATAGCGGTGGCATATATTATGGAGAATTGATTCAGACGTGTTATGCGAAGAGATGATATAAAGATTGTAAAAGTTGATATGAAAATGAGTGTAGATGATAACTGGTCTGAACGTATGAGAAGTGAGAGATCTAGAGTTTTATATGTGTAGAATTTGGGTGACTAAACCCATGTAACTGAATTAGTAGTTATTATTATTATTATTATTATTATTATTATTATTACTATTGTCGTGAAATCGACTCTACGCTGTTTATTTTTAATAATTTTAATTTATTTTCTTATTTTAAAAACACTTATACGAGTATATAGTATAATTACACTTCATCAACTTATATACTTATACTTCATCGGGTAAAATAATTCCGTTCACTTTATTATTATTATTATTATTATTAGTCTCTGTATTTGTCATGGTTTTTGGATAGTGAAACGCATAGTCGTTGCGAGTTAATGACTCGAAAGTAACTTCCATAATCATTTGAAAAACACGTGATGTGATAAATTTATTTTAATTTGGCATTTTATTATTATTATTTCTTTTTATTCTGGCACCTATATGTATTACATCGTTTAACATTTTGACTTTAGAATGAAAAAGTATAATAACGTTTTTTTTTTAATGTTTCGTTCATATTTTTTTTTTTATGAATCGTAAAAATTCCTGATATAAATAATTTTTTGGGACTGGGAGTGCACTGCTCATAATAGTACTTTTAACGTTTTAATCGTGCGACTAAACTACTGTTATTGTTAAATTGTCTAGACGTTTCGAAATGTCGTATGTGAATGCGAAAAATAATACAATATTTAACGCGTTACTCTTTCCATTACAATGTAAGTCTCCGCTGAATAAATTAAGTATTACGTATATTTTGTGGCGGAAAATTCTTATTGCTCGTAAGTGTAAGTGTTTATATAGCCCCATAATCCCTTATTCTGCGTACGTTATTGATTAACGTCCAAACGATCACATAAATGTCCCATACGTAGTGACCAACTCTATTGAATAATAAATAATAACGACAAGTGTACGTAACGGTATTTAGTCAACCTAATAAATTCAGTCCAACCTTGTGCATCGTGTAAACTCTGCTGACGTAGTATGCGTTCCGCGCAAATACTTTGGAAATCGATTGATTATTCATAACAAAATATTGTTATGCACACGGGCTAAACAACATTTTACCGTGGTTTAATCATTATGACAATCACGTAAACTCCTCTTATCTGTGTTCCACGGGGTAAATATCCAATTAAATAAATATTTTCATATCTCAGTTAAGCGAGTTTTACGGGGTAAACGTGTATATATTATAACGTATATATTTTTCCTTTTCGGATAATCAATCAAAACGTATTTTTTTTTTTTTTAAATTGTGCTAATAACTTATGAATAAATCATATATAAGAGTATATACGTATACAAAATATACCTCGTGAAAATTGCACGTGGCCAATTTCGATTTCACATCGATCATTCAAAAAAAACAAAAACAAAATACAGTTCGCCGATATAATGTGATGTAATAAAAATTTCAAATGCTTGACAAAAAAAAAATTTATTTGTAAAACACCAACCGCGACGAAATATGTGTACAAATTCGTATTCCGCGAATATTTATATGATATTCAAATCCGGCGCGATCATATTTGCTTCGTGCGTTCCGTTGACACTGTAAATATAATAAAATATATTATTATTATTATTACTAAAAAAAATAACTCATTAGTATTATAATTTGTCGGTATTATTTTTTAAATTCTATATATTCGCTTTTTTCGCTTAACACGGCGTATTAATAATTCGCTTGACCCGACAAAAAAAAAAAAAATTCTAAACGAATGGATAAAATTGTTTAGTAAATTATTTTTTTAATAACTGGTTTTCCGTCGTTTCGCTCTAATTAATACACACACGCGTATATAACACCTATAAACGTGTAATATTATTGTGTATACGCGCGGCAGATTAATTCCGTCGGTGATTATATTGTAACAAAAGAAAAAATTCCAAAAGCCCGTGTTTTTTTCCACGGGTTGATTACGGGTGTAATTAATTGAAATAAATAATACACCGCCGTATGAATAATATATTGTATAATATAATATATTATACGTGTCGTGTGTGTCCGAATGGCGGACAAAGAAAACACCGGCGCATATTGTTTCGAAAATATTACTAACACCGTGCCCGGAGCGCTTTACGTTACTTTGTCCGTGTCATATTATTATTATTTTTTTTTTCAAAAAACGTTTTTTTTTTTTTTTTATTTTACACTTTATAAAACGCGTTAAAAAAAAACCGCGATATCGATCGATTTATAAACCGACGAGCGGTATTCCTATACGCCGGCCATATTATTACGCTGTTATCGTCACCGATTCCTCCTGACAGTCAGCCGTCGTTTATTTCGTTTGGCTTCGGTTAGGTTAGATTTTTCAAAAACGACAATAATAATAAATACCGACGAAAAGCAATCCACACGCGCGTGTAGACGGTTCGCCGGTCCCGTTCCATTCGATCGACCCTTTGTAACGTAATATTTTGACGCAACATTAGCTCGTACAGACCGTGATGACGGTAACGCAGGGTCGATAGTCAATCACGCGTATATTATTAATACATAAGCCGGACGGGTAATTTTACGGACCGGACCGAAAGAAGCAAGACGTCGCCTGAATCGGATCGAACCAGATCGATCGCGTTGTCAGTTATGAACTGAATCCGACACCAAACGCTGTTTCAAAACCAAAACTCAGCAGCAAATCGGACTGCACCGAATTTCCTATTACACCGAACCGGGGACTGATGTTATACGCAGTAAAGACCACACATCGGGTCATCCGATATTTTTCTTGCGGACCGGAGCTGTATTCTTTGTATTAGAGATATTTGATTTTTTGATTTTTGTCTATCGCGCGGTGTTTGGAAATTCTTATTTGCCACGAAATGATCGAACGTATGTTGCCGTTCGTTCTTTGAAATACAATTATCAAACGTCACTATGAAACTAATTACTATTATTATTATTGTTTAATGAATATATGATCCAAAATTAATTAAATAATATTTCGCGAGTTGTACACAACGTGTGTAAATTTTGTTTACATCGTCGCTGTCTTCATATACATAAATAATCATATAGAATACACATTTCTAATAATAATACGCTTGTTCGAACGATTATTAAAATAAAAAAATAACCGACCGAAATAATATAGCCAAAACCGGACAGAAACGAAACAAAAGTTTTATAATAACCGGATTGAACTCAATCGATACGAATTTGCACTGGTATAAGACCAAATTTTTTTCGAAACCTATGAGTTCGACCACACGAAGCATTTCATTTCATCGGACCTGAATGATTCAGACCGGATCACGCAAAGCGTTACGCTAGTGGTACCCAAACTGGGAAAATTTGACGTCTTGCGAAATGTGAGAAAAATTTAGTTGGTAAATTCCCTATGCATCTATCGTAATACCAAATACCTTCACTAAAGTCAAAGCGGTGCAAGAAACAAGAACCGCTGTTTTAAATGTCATTCAATACCCGCCTCGAAATCACTAATATCTATTTATTTTACCACTTATCGATAAACACTTGAAATACAATTAATTCGAAAAATCATCGTGAACATTAATGTAACTAGTGAAATGGAAAAAAATTTAATCCGCAAACGAAAACGTTGCTGGAAAAATTTAGGAAACCCTGTTTATAGTAAGCGTATACTTTTTTTTCGTACGGTAAACCGCGGCGGCAGCGCGCATGAATTTTTAATATGGTCTCGCAGCAGTCATGTGGGGCACTGTAATGTATTATACAAAGTGGAAATATATGTTTTGTTCGTACTATATTATTATTGTCGTTATAATATTTATTTGTTGGACTTTTGTGATGTGTGTGTGTGCATTGTACTCGTATATACACCAGTGTGTGTTTGTGATTATTGCGACAAAAACACGACGACGACGACGATATATCGATTTATTGCGTATAGAAAAGAGTGGCGGTTTTTTTTTTTATATATATATATATAAAATTTTCATTCGTGCGCGGTCTTTGCGCGTATTATAACGGGTAAAATCGCCTGAATGAAATCTATTAAACAGCGAACGGCGTACGGTGAAATTCTTCGAGAAAACCGAGTCGACGAGAAAGACCGGGGACGCAATGACGAGTTCTCGTAGTAATAGCGAATGCGCTCGTAATTGGCTTTGTAAAATAATACTCTTAATACCTATGTGACGTGACGTCCAAAAGTGGTGAGGGAAAACGAAAATAATTGTTTCTACGCGATTGTACGGGCAAATCGCTCCTAACCTCCCGTGGCATCCATCCACAAACAATATACGTTTCAAACCGTTTTTTTTATTCAATATATTTTAATAAAATATTTTATTATAATTAAGAAAAAGTCATAGAAATATAATAGTTAATTTTACAAACTCATAATAGAAGCGCGCGTATAACGCAGAAATTATCGATATTGATAGTCCTTGGTGAATGTGAAGAGCAGTGAAGTGCGACTCGTTTCTTGTATACCACTTGCAACTATATAGCAACTCGTATACGTAAGGGGAATTTCAAAACGAAAACATGACGTGTATTGTTTGGCGCGAAAACGAAAATCGTAAAATGTACAAAAGCGCAGATAAAATTAAATACTAAAATTTAACGTGCGTAAAGTAAAATTAGAAAAAAAAAAAACGAAAGATTTGAAGAATCGCGCGGATTGCGCGTTCAATAACATTTATTTGTTTTTGACGTCGTCGATCATCAACATACACGGGAAATATGCGCGAGGGAATTCTGAATATTTTGATATTAAAACGTAAAATTCCAAAATTTGCAATCCGTTAGGCCAGCAATAACAGTGAAAACCGCATCCCGAGGGGGAGATATCCGCCTATATCGCCATAATAACCGGCACTGACGTACACTAGACAGCGTTAATTCGATGAAATTTCCTGCAGGCATTGGTGAAACGAGCTCGAGTTACGCGCGCGCATCCCTGCCTCCCTTTCCATACAGGACAACACCGTTGTGTATAGTTTCAAATTTCACGGAATTCTCCAGCGTACGTTTTACAGTGTGAGCACCGCGTACGTCGTTTTCCACGCGCTCATTCGCGATGAACTCTCTAAATTTAATATCGATTTTTAGATTAAAAATAATTTTCTCGACGCCAACGAGAATTAAAAGGAAAACAAAAAACAAAAAAAAAACGTATTGTGACAACACACTTTTTGTGTTATACTACTACGAGTCATATTAATTTAAGGAAAATCTCCAGTCGCGGAACACTTATCGACTTATTGGCCCCACATAATAAATCGGTAAAATTAAAAGAAAAAAAAAAAAAGTATAACTCGTTAAACTGGGACACGAATCCGTTACGAAATTCGTTATCGAAATGAATCCAATGTAAAACGAATGTGGGGAGGACGATTGTCGAAACAATTGCCGTTTTGTGGTGACATTATCGGAGATATTAACCTGACTGTGTAGTGTGTCTAACGGTATAAATAGTAGTCGGTTCGCGCCGAAAACGACAACGCTCGTTTGTCCAAATACGGCATATGCGATAAAAGTTTTTGTGATTTCGGATTTAATAAATAGCGTAAAACAATCGGTAGAACAGATCTCAAAGCGTGATCTTTACTGTTTAACATTTCATACGTACATTCGAGAGGAGTTGACGGTTTCCGCGATTATCGTTGTCTGTCGCGCAATTGACAATCGCCACACTGTGGTACGTGCCCGTAGTGGTGAGCGCATTAAATTTCGGTACACTGCGTGTATTCCAAGTGCATAAAAAAAATTCGTTTAATCCGTACGAGAAAACAGGTGCACGCGTCTATGCCGAAGACAAATCGCAGTCGGTTACAGTAGATCACGAGTAGTACGAAACGCGAAATTATTTTGTCACATTGGCTTCCACATACCAAATTGAGCCCCAGTCCGTACCGTACCGTGATTTTACGCGCGACGATTTTCCTCGCCAGTCCGCGAGTCCGGACGACTGATTAATAGACGACTCGCGAAATCCTCCGAATACCCGTTCGTAAAACCGCGCGCACACGGAAAGCGTGTATTATATTGATTTATAAAGATCGACGAGCCAGAGACGCGACGGCGTGTATAATAAAAAACGCGCGCGAGCATTTCGATCGGTCGCTTTGATTTTGAAACGCCGCGGCCCGGAATGGCGGTTTCTTTTTCTCGTCTCGAACGGCCCGAAAAAAAAATTAAGCGTACCAATGCGTTTTCGTTCCGCCGTACGAAACGTTAACGCCGACTATGCGACAACGCGCACCGTAAATCTTTTTTTTTTTTTTTTCTATTTTTTCTTCATTTTGAATTTGAACGTAAATCCACGCGACTCTGCCGCGGTCGAGGCGAACACAAACGCCGTACGGTTCGCGAAACGCAAATGTAATTGTCGACGGCGGCGTACGGTCTGCTAAACACACAGTGTTAATATATAATACGAATAAAAAGCGTTTATACATAATTATTATATAAAATCGCCATTTTCCGCAGCCGGCCAAAGGGTGAAAAACGGTCGTCGTGTAAAAACTTATTTGTCACATTAAATCCGACGCGGATTACGTTTTAATTTCTGTGTATGTTGTTGATAATAATATAATAATTGAACAATTTACGAAAACTCGGCCGAGCCCTCGGTTGCGGCGACGCGTCGTAATCCCGCCACGTCAAATCGATAATTGTTTAATGCGCGTAATCTAAGCGCGTGTTCGTTGAACGTGAAAAAAAAATTATAATAATAATATCATAAAATTACGTACGAATTATAAAGTCCTCCTCCCCCACATCTCGTCTCATTCGGACGAAAAGTAATTAGTTTTCGCGTCAGAGATATTCGTAACAATTTCGGCGGGGGGTTTTTTTTTTCGAAACGAAAACTTCACGATACACCGTTGTTGTTGTAGTAGTAGCGAGTTCAGCGAGCGCGAGGACACTGAAATTCTGTACAGATTTTTGACTATTATTTATCGTTGAAAATGTAATTTTTATATTCCATTCGTATCCACCCATTTTTTTTTTTTCCAAAAAGACGAGCAGCTAATTGATTCACTCTCTCTCTCTCTCTCTCTCGATAATTCCAGCAACGGTAACGCTTGTTTTTGTTTAAATATTATAAATTGCTATTTTCAATATCCATTCGTTACTCGTTACTCTTAAAATACTCTTATTTCTAATGTATTTTATAAACGGGTTTTAATAAAATCTTTTTTTTTTTTTTACAACCGAGTCTCTTCATATTGTTTGTAGTGAGTGTAGTGATTAACCGTAGAAGAATTGACTGTTCGGAACGCAATGCGGTCGTCGATAAAGTGGTGTATTATTTTCAATAATCTAAGACGATTTTTACACGTTATAAAAAAATTAAACGCTAATTCGGTTTAATTTTCAACAGTGAGGTTTCAGAACGATGTCGTGTATGGTTTGTAGTGTTCAATAGATGACGGATGTAGCGGGAAGATCTAGTTCGGACGTCATATTATGCGGAGAGATGATTCAGCAAAGGCCGTGTGAGAAGTGCTATTTGAAATCAATGTAAAAGATAGCTGGCGTGCGTGCGTGAGAGGGATCGTGCTTTAAGGATGTGTAGGACTCCGTGTAGTTGCGAAAGAAAAAGACGAATAAGAAGAACTTTGAAGATTCAATAATTTGAAGTAACTACGTACGCGTGACATCGTATTGTAAATTTGAAGGCGTTAAAACCAAAAATTACATCTTTTATGAATTAAACGCCACGAAAACCTATAATTGCTATAAAAACAGCACAAAGTAGAAAGACATTTTATTGAAAATGGCGTTTTCGTAATATAATACAGAGTTACTAATATTTCAAGGCCATTTAAACCGCAACAGTTTGAAAATCACTGTGAAATAACAGCAATCGATTTCAACGAAACACCGCGTTTTTATGTGATTTTCCAGTAGTTTTTGAGTTATGTATATATTTATACACTCCGGGAGAAAATCTAATCACTTGATGGGGTAGAGTTGGCTATGAATGTCAAAAAGAACACTGCTAGTGGTAGAATTTTCGGATGAAACAGACATCGTTGGGGAGAAAACCAATATACGTTCCTCGCTCCGTTCAGAACCTAAAGGGATACGCGTCGTTACTCGGGAGGAAGAGAAATGCCGTGTATCGTCACCGATATCGTCATTCATTCAAATGACATCGTCGTTGCACATTCGCCGTTGTTTCGACACAGAATTTCGACACGTCATCCGCCGATCTCCTCGCGCGTTTTCATCCGGCCCCACCGGAAATATCTTCTCTCGCGCACTCGCGATACGTGTACCACAACAGATTACAATCTTCCGTGGTCCAAATTCGGCAACAGTTCGGTAACTCGCGTGCGTCGTAATACGTTTTATCCGTCGTCTCGTCATTATACGAGGCGTTCGTGCGCATTTCGGTACTCGAGTGTGTACGGGCAGATAAGAGAACAACTGCACGGGACGTGTGGCGCACGAGAAATGTGTCGTCGTCATCGCAGTCGTATTCAAAGTCGTAGGCACGTCACTTTTTCTTCTCGTTCCCGTTCCGCTGAACATTTTCAAAACGGACAATACGTGTTGGGCGCGAAACGCGTTTGTTTCATGGGGGTGGGCGAAATAAAGGACAAAGAAAAATCCCCGCTGTGTCCCGTCTTTTGCCGTGGATGACGGTGTTGGCTCGTGGGTTTTCGGAAGTACAATTTCTTCTCGTCAACGGCGTCAAAAAATAGCGTTTCAATGACGAGATCGGGACGAGAAGCGGAGAAACGATAAGATTTCTATTGCTGTACAGCGTTTTGTATACTTTGTATAACATAATATACAAATTTCCGAGTGGCCGATGTGCGAAGACGTTGTCGAACGCCGCGTACATCTGTATAACGCTTACGCCATAAGAAATGATTAGAAGAAATATATCGAATTTCGACGTGTTTCTGGCGAATTTTCGCGCGTCCGTACGGGGTAGGACGTGAAAATTGTAGACGAAAATCAAACGAATACCGTTTTCCGCACAATGCGTCTGGATCGTTTTAAAATCGATAGGAAATAAAAATCTCCTCCCGCCGTAATTGTATTTCGACGTAATTTTAATTTGAAAATTACTAAAACAATTTATACTGATGGCGTGTTTATTATCAAATAACGGAGGAAATCGTATTGTAAAAGAAAATATAATATATTAAACGCGCAATACGTTTTTTTTTTTTTTAATATGATTCCTATTGTCATCGTCCAAGTTATTTGAGTAATAAAAATAATTTGAAATCTAATACATTTAAAATTGGTTTGAAATTCAATTTATTACAATTTAATGAAAAAAAGAAAAGAAAAAGAAAACATAGCGTGAATTTGCGCCTCTGACTATCGCGACTATCGTTCATCTTCTACCACATTGGATTCGTTATTGTTAATAACATACGAAGTAGTTAAATTGAAAATAATACAATTCTGTCGGTAAAATTACACATGTTCAAAACACCGGAATCTTATAAAAAATATAACGACGTTCGGTTATTATTTCTAAGGCGAAAAACGGTTTTTCGAAAACAATGTTCTCCACACACATGTATCATCCGCCGACGTTTTTGACGTTGCGTAATACCGTGTCGAGACCACTCGTCGTGACGGATTTCGCCGGATCCGGTGCCCGTCGAATTATTCCCGCGTATTATATTACATACTCGTATACAATACAGTATACTGTACTTTACGGGCGATTCGCTCGGTCCAATCGATACGTTTTACACACCAATCCCGTGTTCACTCAACAATCGTTGCCGCAAATTAAAAATTTATTATAATCCGCACGTTTCACGGACAATGTTTCCCCGACGACGAGTCGACAAATTTGGAAGAAGGATCGTCGTCTGGGCGTACAATTTCGAAATGACAACGATCGAAAGCTCCCGTATTTTAAATTGTTTTTTTATATGTTTGCGAAAAATCTCGCAACGTTGTTTTTTGTCTTTTGTACGTTATCCGAATAAAATATGTTTCCAAATGAATTTCGTCGGGAGATTTTTGTAACAATATTTGTATGGATGAGACGGTGATTTTCGTGTATTCTATTCACTGTTGTAAAGTTCCAATATTTCCCATTACCGTTATTGTTACATTGTTACATGAATTTGTTTTGGAATGTTTCAGCGATTCCGAAATGGCCATCCCTGCCCCTTGCGGCGCCGCGTCGACCGACGGCAGTAACGACACCGAACAACCGGATCCCGACTACATAAAAATGTTCGTCGGCCAAATACCGAGGGCGATGAACGAACAGGACCTGATGGACATGTTCGGCGAGTACGGCCGAGTGTACCAGCTGAACTTGCTCAGGGACAAATTCACTGGCGTCAGTAAAGGTGAGGAGCACATTTCTAACGATTCTTATATACGCTATACACTACACTTTACGCCTAACAAGAATTATTATTATTATTCGATAGACGAAACAATAGCGAAATACGCATTTCGCGTTATAAATTATCCTCTTTTTAAGCGATATATCATTTAGTAGTAGCTGATGATAATAATCTAATCATAACGTCTTTGCCGCAATTCTATTACGTAGCTATAGGATTTCACTTAAAATCATACGCGCATCACGAATTCAATTATTATTATTTATGATTCGTGTGGTAATTGATATTACGCGTATAATTCGACACGGTTAAACCGTTTATTCTTCTCTTTAATTATACCTTACGATTCGCGCGTTGTTAACATTGTATCGAAATGAGAGCACATGCATGTATATACGGAGATTTATTTTTTATAATAAAAAAAGTGTATTGTTGATTTTTACGCGATTTTTATATACGTATTATATACACTTATTTCAATATTTATCGGGCGAAACGATTCTCACGGATTCTCATGTACGGTGTACCATTGACATACACCAAAACTTTTATTTATTTATTTTTCAAATAAATTCGTAAAATTACTATTAGTATTATTCGCAAAAAAAAAAAAAAATTAATAATAATAATAATTAAAAACACTTATTTTAATGTGTATCTGTCACGTAGTTTCCGCGCGAGCACAAATCTTATTCAACACAATTTCGAAAGTGACGAGTTTCACGCGCGATATTTCCGATTGGGTTGGTTACGAACACGTCTAGCTGGTAATCCGCGGAACGTTGACAACGTAACGCCGCCAAACTCTGTATTGTATTTTCGGCAATACATTTCATTTTTCGCGTTTTTTTTCCCCCCCAAACAACTAAATGCACGACACAATACACAGGTAACACCGTTGAACAATATTCGTACCAAGGGGAATTTGTCGCGTGCGCCTGCAACAATAACGAACGATATAATACACAGCTGCGTATGTATGCACGTCGTAGTCATGAGCGCAAAAAAAAAGCCGTCGTTTCAATCTGCCAGGAACTGTTTTTACTCGACGTGTCCCTTCCACTCTCCTGCTGTCACCCGCCCACATGTCAAAAGTATATAATTTAAAAAACGTAATATGCATAACGCGTATTGTACCGTTATATAAAGTTTTGCCCGTCTAATTGCGACCAAAAACGATATGGGAGTTTGAAATGGAATTGAACGCGAACCATCGAGGCGACGCGTACGAAACGTATATTTTATACTTAATTATTACAAATGACACGACATCGTTTTTCCGACATGAACCCATTTACGTTGTACACAGAGACGTATTTATTTTGAGGGGAGGGGAAGGGAGAGAACCGAATGGGTAACATCGCCCCCGGTTTTATGATAATATTTTTTACATTAAAATTTTGTGAAAAAAATAAATAGAATTCGGTTAGAAAACGTTTGAAGTATATTTATATTAACATTATCCTTGAATAACGGTCTTCGATAATTCCACTGTCGTTTTCTACTACAATACAGTCGTATAAAGATTACATTGTTTAGAATTAAAGTTTATTATAAAAAAAAAAAAATTCCGATAATTTATAAAATACACGTTAACGTCGTAGAAACGATATTACATATTAATTATTCGTTAATAACGTCGAAAACGCTCGGAATATTTTTCAATTTTATGCTTTTATAAAAACGATTCACAGAAACATTTTTTTCAAGTAGCCTTAATTGACTGTATATATATATCTAAGATTTATAATGTCCGATGGTCGGTCTGAATTATATCCAGCGCGTTATACGGAACGAGATCAACGTAGTGATGAAATAATTCGAGAATTCGATGTACCCACTGTAGAAATCGAGGCGTAAAATATATATGAAAAAAAAAAAAAATTATATTTATAAATAACACGTTAATTATCGACAAAAAACAAATCGCGTCGTCGTTTTTTGTAATTTTCGAATACAAGAAGAAGAGTTGTACACGGATTTAGAGGACTATTTAAAAAAAAAAAAAAAAACCATTATTACTTTTAATTCTATCGAGTGCGTACGGTTTTCGCGTAAAAATCAGAAATCAATTTCGACGCCCGGTTGAAACACGTTCGACGTGTCGCTTTAAAATTGTCAAAAGGAGAAAAAAAACGTTGGGCGATCGAGCGTCACGCGGAATATTGATTTCCGTTCAAACGACGCCGCCGTTGTTACTGGGACGCGTTTGAATTCTCGATTTAACCGATCGCGCTTCGGGGGATCCTTTGCGCGCACGATAAATAGCACGTGATTTGCCGCACAGAACAACGATAATTACGGCCGTTAATCAATTGAAAACGCGTTCGTAATTTTTTTTCTGATCAGCAAACAGCGCATGAACGATCATTGCCGGTTAATATCGTACGCGCTCTGTTCGCCCGACAAATCTGTCCGTTGCATGGCACGCGGTCCATGTACTGCACACGAGTGGCCCGCGCGACGTTCGTTTCATACAAACGACATCGCGACGGCGATCGAGAGTTCTCGCTCGAACTGAATCAACACGCGTTTGTCAAACACCTCCCCCCCGGCAATGCGTAACGTAAAACATCCGTGGAAGGGCATTTTAATCGACTTTATTGCCACGGGGAGGGAATGGGACAAAAACGACGTCACACACACACAGCGGCGGTGGTCATTACCATCGGGACGAATAGTAGTATTCTCCAATCTTTCTCTCTCTCTCTCTCTCGTTGTTTTTAATTTTTTCTTTGATTTCGAGCAAGTGATCGCATGGCCGATATTTTCGGAATGCGCGTAAGAATAGTATAATAATTGCGGTGCGAGCCGGTTTGAACTCATCCGGATTGTGCGGCGGTTAGGTCGGGTTATTTGACGGAAGAGATTTCAAAAAAAAAAAAAAAAAAAACGTTTTTTTTTTTTAATATTAAAAAAAATAATGTTAATATACCGACGAACAGACGGGAAAAAAAGTTCGTTTCAAATTGATTCACTTGCAATTGTTCGGCTTTTTCTTTTTTGTACTATCGGGGGGAAACGGATGATGACGACACGTTTTGTTGATTCGTGTGACGTCGTCACCGCGGAATCCATTGGACAATCATTAATTGTCGAACGCGATACAGAAGAAAATCGAGACCGTCGTTCTGTTGTTCGAGAACTCGTGATTGAAATGTAAAATGAAACGAAAAACTCCGTTTACGCGACGGGCATTTTGAATTTCGATCGGGTCTCGGATTTACGCGGGAGACTGTATATGGAGTGTATATCATAAGGATTTGTCGAAAAGTTTTCGGGACGTCTTTTTAGTACGTTCAGCTGCTGCTATTGCAACTGTCGGATTTAACGACTCCTCTCCCGGCGCGTTTTTCGTCATTAATTATTATTTTATCACCGATGGTCGACAAATTCGAACGTCACCTGCCGACGGACAGACGACGCGGAATTAAATTTCGTATTGTTCGTGGGCGTATAAAAAAAAATAATTTATATATACAATTTTTTTTCTCCTTCTTTTTCTCCTTTACCACCGAAACGGGTCCGCGGAATTTTCGCCTTCGAAAATATTATTATTATTATTATTTATTATTATTATCGTTACGCGAGCATACCTTTGTTATTGTATCCGCGTGCTATTTGTTTCGTTCAACATAATGAAGCCTATGTCCCTGTGTATCTACACGCGTTTATCTGCATTAGATGTAATGCTTTCGTATTGTTGAAATCCTCGACGCGCGGTCCCTGTAAGTTATACACACACACACACTCTCTCTCTCTCTCTCTTTCTCTGTTTATACGAGAAAACACCGATAAAACGAGTGTCGGCCGATTGAAAAATGGGTATAGGAGGCTGACCGCGTGGCGTAGTAACCGTGATCGGAGATGATAAAAACTCTGCAGAGATCGTGAAAGTGGTGATTTATTTTTTTCATCGTATAAACGCATTTTCCGAGCAGTCCGCGTACGACTGGTGTTCGAAAATTTTAACTTCGCACACATAACATATACGTGCATATCAAACGTATATATTAATACGTAACGAATTTAAAACATAAAACGAACTCTCCGTGTTAAAATTAAAAACAAAGACAGTACAATGTTTGAAAAGATAAATCGCTATAATTTTAGTAAACCGATTCAAAAGAAAAAAGATTACACGTCGAACCGTGTTATGATTTCAAAACGAAAAGAAAAAGAAAAAAAATAAGAACGATAGGTGAAAGTTTGATGTGTATTTTCAATTCTTCTTATTCGCGAGTGTAACGTAAAAAAAATAAAATAAAATTTCGGCGTGGGTGCATTGAATTTATCGTTCTCCAAAAGCGGAAAAATTGTCAAATCAAATCTTACGCAACAAATAGTTGTGAGTCATTTCGCGCGAAGCCCAATGGTTCGTTCCGTGCTTCGCATCCGAACATTTATATATTTTTATTGTTTCGCACGGAGAAATTCAACCGAATACTACGCGTATTATACTCGAGTGAGACGTATAAAGGAATGGGATTTAAGAAGTCAAAACGATATGCCGAAATAGGGAATATATTAAGAGAGCGAATGACGAATTTCAAGAATTCCAGTGTTATGTTATTACTAGACTCGAATTTATTTCAAAGGCATTTCCAATACTTTGCCCGTTTGACGTGAAATAATAGTTCGTCGAGAACGAAAAAATTATACGAGCAAGTATTATTTAAAAAGAAAAAACTTTATTGCGTCTGTGTGCACACGTGTTATCGCGGATACGTTTCAGACAATTTCGACATTTGGTGTCTCCCGGGCAATGCGTACGAGCCGGAATATGGTTTTAATTTCGGTACTCGTTCGGCCTCGTATTCGATTTCTTAGACGGCGGGACTTCACGGGTTCATCGTCGCGTACCACGCGCTTCGCGTAAAATCGTTTTTCGCAAACTCCAGTGGAACGGGTGTCGGCATTGTAGAGGGGAACGCGTCGAGGGACTCGCGCTGATCCCTTTGGATTTTCGACACAACGTGTACTAATAAACAAATGTTTTGTATTTGTGTGTACGACGCTTTCCTTTAATACGATCGACGATCCCCGCGCGCGTCTTGCAAGACAACGTTAAGCCGCGACGGCGGTGGATTACCGGCGGCACGGTAAAATACGGCCGGTTTTAATTTCCAAAACTATACGAATATAAACTGCGGAAACGTTTAAAACGCGTTTACACGCGTTTTATATAATAAATCGCCACGGCCGTATCGATATCGTCGTGTACGCGTTGTTAGAGTTTTTGACGGGCGAATTAATAATCTCGTCGTACGTGCGAATTAATCGAACCGCCGTTTTGTATACGAATGCACACATTCGCGCGTGGATACGGACCCGCCTTGTTGCAAGATTAAATTCAAGTTTTCATAAATATTCTTATACACTGAGAAAAAAGAAAAAAAATTTCAATATCGTAATGCGTATACGTTTTTTTTTTTTTTTTAATACGTTACAAATAACGCTTCGATATGGTATATAAAAAAAAAAAAATAATAATAATAATAGTGGTATGCCGAAAACGCTAAATTATCGAAATCGATTTATAATGAAAAAAATATTATGTAAAAAAAAAAACGAAAAAGTTCCTCGTCGCTTTAGTTAAATATTTACGTACCTGACAATACAATATTGGCGACGCGAAATCCACGAGGAACGGTTGATTAGGATGGCGTCGAGCGATGGAATAATATTAAATATTTTGCACCATACGAACGACGGATTTTATCCGAGTCCAATCATTTCTCTCCCGTACGTACTATTTGACGATACACGCGTTATTTTATTATTGCATTCATTATAGCGAGAATATTCGCATAAACTCGTCGTCATTTTATCACAAATGTCCGCAAAACGTCGCGTTTCATATATCATTAAATATATACGCGACACGTGTATAAAGCAGTCACTGTCACTTGACGAATTGCTTAAACGTTCCAGAACGCCAGCAATCGTACGATATTCTCTCGTCCCGCAGTATCCGTTTGGATAAAAAAAAAAAGTGACTTAATCCTTCCGCAAATTGCGTTTTGATATTATTTTAAATTAAAAACAAAAACGTACCGACGTTTTTTTTCTCTGCGTTTATTCGATATTAAGATTATTGCGCGGGTATAATATTATATTTTGTATCTTATTATTCTCGCTCCGTTCGGATTGTAAATTATGTTACAACGGTCGTAAAAAAAATATTTTATTATTGTTCAAGACGAATTCGAAATATGAAAATTATCGGATATTTTTATTATTATTATTATTATTATTATTACTCGCCAGTTAAAAAATAACAATTTACATTTGGCTCGTCCATCGTTTATAAATAATAATAGGAGCACGGAATTTTATTGCGAGAAATATTGTTTTCTCCTCGACGCGAATCGCGTCCTAAATTAACGCGCATAATTTTTAAACGTAATTTTTTTTTTAATAGATACGATAAATAAATAAATATAGTTCGAAAATTATTTATCGTATATCGATGCATTTTGTTACTTGTAAAAATCCAAACGATATTATTCGAAACGAATTTACAATTCGAAAAAACATATGACCTATCTTTTTTCAATCGTACCTGAATATCCGACGAAACTTTTATGAAAACAAACATTTGAAATCTGTTACGAATTTTCCTAGTTAGTTTTTTCTTCTTATTTGAATATAACATAAATATGGTATTAAAAGAATTAAGAATAATTTAAGACGTTTACATTTTAATAGCGCGGAATGAAAATGGATAAAAATAAAAAATTCGCAAATTCGGTTTCCATTAAACTCCATGCCGAATCCCCAAATCCGTTTTCAGTATAAATTCCGTGAAACAATTTCTTCTCCTCGCCACAATATAATCTTTCGTTATTCCGTACACTATTCGTACAGCGCACGCGTACACAGTCACAGATAAAAATTGTCATCGCCTAAATTTGTTACTGGACCGTTGAAAACGGTCGTTAAAAAATAACGTCAATTCTAGAGATAGAAATCCATTCCTCCGTTTTTAATTTTTTTTTTATGTAATTAGAAGATTTCAATTGAATCCGTTGTCGGTATACGTGACCAGGTGAATTTCATCGTAGTATTTATAAAATATTTTACCCGTTTGTTCGCTAAACAAAACCACTCGTTCGACGACGTACACTTTTTTTCGGTGCACGGAAAATCACCAAATAAATCGTCTCCAAAAAACGCCTATCGAACGTCCACCACGAACGCAATTTTTTTCGATACCGCGGGGCGGAAGACAAATATAATTTTCCTCGGTTTTTTTTTTTTTTTTGTTTTTACGCATTCGTATCAACGTAGATTTAATGAAAACGAAAAAAACGAAAAAATGAAAACTCGGCAATAAACGGACATTTGATGACGTGACGGCCGCGTGGTGGAAACGCGTTTAAGTGACAGAAGGAGAGTGGCTGTTTGAAAACGACGCGAACATTGATAAATATAAATTATAAGGCTAAAGAGACGAAATACAAATCGGTGCGGGGGGGGACAGGTGATAGTCGGACACCACGTGCTTGGCCCGCAGTGACAAAACGATTTTTCAATAATTGATCGGTGCCGAACGGTTCTGCGGCAATAATAATGGATTGCGGTGATAAAAATTAACTGCAAGTCCCTCGCGCGGGGCCGAACACGCTAATTAAACCGCGGCCGGCCGGGAGATTAATAGGCGGTATAACGCGAACGGCATCGTTTTCGTGCGTATCGCCGCCGCTGTAATCCCTTCCCAGTCGAAAAATTTCCGGCCAAAACGGTTGCCCGTGCACACAAAACACTCGGGAACTGGGATCGTGCGGAGGGAACGAAACGCGATTGAAATATATACGTCGAAATTGATACACGTATATCCAGTACGCAGTGATCGCGTTTTTATGTTTTACGTCCCGCGGTTATTTTGTATTATTAAATATATATGGTTTTACCGTTTCGCCGCGTTTTAATAAAAAAGTATTTTTTTTTTTTTTTTTTTTTATGTAAATATTTCGAAACAATTTATACGATCGAATATGTTTAACCGCACCCACATACCCACAATCCCTTTCTAAAATTTCGTCCGAATGACGTTGGCGTTTAGCCTGCAGTATACACCACCAACGCCACAGGGGAACTGGCCGCCGGTGGTTTTCATTCCGACGATAGTAATATCATCATCATCATCATCATTATTATTATTATTATTATTTTAGTGTATATCGTGTAAAATAAACGTTTTTTTTTTTTTTTTAGACTTTCAGCGATTTTTAATTGCGACGTATTTTTTTTTTTTGGAAAAATTTATTCAGATTAATTTTTATCAATTATGTATTTCCTATACGGTGTTTCGGTATTGACTCGGATAGAATAAAAACCAATATCGCTTATTTCGGATTTCATAGCTTTCCAGAAGAAATTTGCAGTTTACCATTTATTGTTTTTTTTTTATCAATATAAAAAATTATATTATTTATTTATTTATTGCGTCAATTAAGTACTCATTGATCTGTTCGATTACGTAAAAGAGCTTTAAAAAACCATTCTCGAGATAAATGGTGTTGTCGTATAAATGAATTTATTGGGATATACGCGGTGTATATCAAAATCGTAATAGACCGAATTGAAATACTTTAATTGTCTCGTAAAATTAAATTGCAACACCGAGATTATCACAGACAACAAAAAATCCTAGGTGTATCATTATATTCTCTTAGACTATTTTGAATCTCGAGTGAAATTAAAAAGTGGCTATCTATTATTTACTATCGAAACGTCGTGACGCACGATCAGTTCATCTGTGCATTCTTTTCGGACACAAAATTTGTATAGAGAAAAAAATATAGACATAGTTTTAAAACCGTAATAGCTTCTTCGTTTTGCTTTGCATAATCTAAGGAAAAAAATGTAAACGAATTAAAATCAGAGTGTTATAATAATAATAAAAAAAAATTTTAATTTTAAAATGTAAAAACGTTTAATTACGCTTAGTGATTAAAAGAAAAAAAATTGAATTTTCCGTTTTTAAATATCGTTTTGATAATATATGTACCTGAAAAAAAGAAAAACACGCCCGAGCGCGTAAATATAATTTTTTTTTTTGAACACAACGATAATACGACAAAAATCGATATTAGCAGTGCAACAATGGAACGCGGTTCTAATAAATACAACGGGACAATCAATTTGATAAACATAATTATGAACACGAAACGCACATAATAGAATTTCGCATTAAATTATTATTATTATTTTATATATATATATATATACGCGTATTTCGGTACCACCGAAAACCGTTAGTAATATTTCTTTTATTATTATCGTTACACGCATCGGTCGTGTCAGTGCAGTCTTACAACAATTTAACACCACCATAAACCCCTCATCAATATTCCGTATTTATTCACATCGAAAGAAATTGAAAATAAAAAAATATATTATTCGGCGACTCCTGTAAAACCGAATGTACGCACATATAAGTCCAGTGCTTCAAAATGTATAGTCTTTCTTTTTTCGCTTATACGCTCCGCATACGGTCGTTTTACCTTTTTGGACGTTTAGAGTGTTAAAAAAATACATTTACTTATTTCCAAAATTTACAGACTCTTAGTGGAATTACGAAAAAAACCTTTAACGAATTCTTGCAGTAAAATAAAGTTCGTCGTCGTTAACTGCGCTATAAGGGCACGTTTTGAAAACCGTTTGTTTTTCTAATCGATAAATCGTTTCGATTAACGACTTAATCATTTTGTACGTCAATACAAATACGTGGCAAATCGATAAATTTGAAAAACATTAGTCGTTTAATGCCGTTCGCGAATTGTCAGGTTATTCAAAGTCGTATCGAACAAAATAAGGGAGAAAACGCAATCAAACCTCCTCTTCTTTGCAATGACCGTTCAATTGATTTCGATTTTTCGTATTTTGACGTCTTATTCTTGTTTCTGCGAAGCTAAAATTGCTTCTAAAACAAAACGCTCGTTCGAGCACGACTTCTTTAAGAATACCGATTACCGATTTTCCAGTAAGACGATACTTTCTCCTCACACCAAATGTACATAATCGTATCGAGTTTTTTTTACAACTGCACCGGCAGAACGTAAGAACAAATTTAGCAACTTTTACTGAATGACTGAAATCGATAGAGCTAAAATTGCTAAAAAAGAAAAAAAAATGGAACCACGGGCAACGGGGAGAAATTTAGCTACGTTCTCGCGTCAACGTTTCTCAGATGTATCGACGATCGCGTGAAAGGCACCGTAGTACGGGCCGTCCGATCCAATTCGTAAACTAATAAACGTAACTGTTTCAAGTGGAAACGAATCCCATTGTAATTGCGTGACGAACAATATTATTACGAAAACGAAAATATCAAAAAAAAAAAAAAAAAAAAAGGAACAGTTCGGCGGGAATCGTGTTAAGAAATGATTTCTTACGGAATTCACTTTGCGTGCAGCGTGCGCACGCGGTCCGAGGCCCATACACGTATTATTAAATTGAAATTAGATTATATGCTCCGGCGGGCAAATTAATCATATTGTTTTTATTGATGTGTACTAATGCGATGGCTCGCGAACGGACAGGGCCGAAGAATTCTCGTACGTTGGCCAAACATTGTGTGTGTCCATTTTGAAATCCGTTCGAACGGAATGAACGACGCGCACGCGATCGGATTAAAACGAATATCGTGTACACGGGTTCGTCACGCTCGCGGGGGAGGGATACGTTGACCGATGGAATAATATCGAGAATCGCCGGGTCGTTTCGGTGAGTTGGCGGTGAAAATCCGCCGTGCGCGTAGAATATAATCGTCGAGAAAACCGACAATAATTCAGGCGCACGCGATATAGAATGACGGCGGCCGACGAATGTCGATCGCGGGGTTATTCCCTTTTGTCCCTTTAATTAAAAAAAATAAATCCCTCCGATTTTTCGCCGACCGTGTTTCTTTGTTTCAATTCCGACCGGACCGCGGTTTCGTCCATCGCCCGCGAACGAAACGTTATTACCGCGGGCAACAGATGTCTGACGGGGTTTCCATCGTGCCGGACGATTTTCTCATCCCTCTCACCCCCGAAATCCCGTTTTCAGCGTCCGTTCCGCGATCCCTTCCCCGTTCGAAAATATCTCTTATTGCTTGCGACGGTCGTCTCCGTATTCGGCCCGGTCTTCGGTCCCGCAGTTTCTTGGGCTATGCCCATCACGAATCTGAAAATTATTTAACGGCAAATACCAGACATAAGATTCACAATGTAATAGTAGCATACGTACGTTGTGCGCGCCGTCTACGATCACATAGTCCCGAATACGATATTTTAAAACAAACTCCGTTTTATTTTACTATTTAATAGATGATTTTAAGTACAAAAAAAAAAAAAAACAAAAAAAGTTTATAATTTTAACTAATTTTCGTTTTCTTTTAAGTTATTCGTACATTCATTTTGTACACGTTTTGTCGATTACATTAAATAAGTACTTACCGAGGAGAAGAAAAAAACGTATCCCTCGGGCCCCAACCAGATTTTTCGCGCACAGACATACCTATATTCGGCTCCGATGACATGGGTTTAGAAGTTCAATTACTCACTAAAAGTATACGAGTGTCATCTCGGAATGAGGATTTCGGGATATATTCTCACGCAACGTCAAAAAGCGATCGAAAAATGTATGTAATATAAATTTGCTACTGAATTTATAATGTTCGGTTTACTGTAATTTCTTAGCGTAGAAAAAAAACCACGTATTTTTTATGAACGTCCGTTTTAAATATTAGCAAATTATATCTACCGAAAAGTTTATTTTTATTTTTTATTTGGATGTTTATCGATGGAATGAATTCGAACCCCAAACCTCCTACTTACCACACGCGTCTCCAGGGAAAGCTGAAACGCGTTTGAAACTCAATCACCGACGATCTCCCATCTTGTTTATTTTACAACAGTATTGGTCGTTTATACGCAATTTTTTTCACAATTTTCTAACGGGTATCATTTTACACGCTTTTTTAATAAACCATTGCGCACCGCGCGTGCAATTTATTCATATTGGATTAAAATAAATTGTCTGTGTGAAATGTTTTTGTTACGAATGTATACTGTTAACACTATACCAGTCGATAGATTCGATAGAAACAACACTTTTAATCTGTTCTAACAGCTGTGGCGACGATCGTCAATCATTCCCGGTTCGTATACATTGGATTCGTAAACGATTCTCGTCTATTTGCAATATTTACTTCTATTTCTCAATCTCAGCTTTAATTTTCTTTTCTGTTATGTTTTTTTTGTTTCGTAAATTCTTGTGTCCGACTGTTTCTTTTACATGAATGTCCGAACACTTCCCTTAATCCAACACACATTGACTTAGTAAATAAGACTGTAATAACTCATACACCACAAGTGAATCGTACAGATAAATCGACTACAGTTTCTACGAGTATCTCTAAACCATTATTATTAGCTGTGCTTGCAGTTTTTTACTTTCATGTTGTAAAAGTCGTTTAAAAACCTATTATTTGAAAAAGAATTTAGTGTTGGTTATTCAATAAAATTTAAATCTTGACGAATGATATAATGAATTGTTGTAATATCATTGAATTTTAACTAGCCCCGTAAAATTTGAGCTAAAAGCCGTTCGTATACACTTATTTACCCCATGAAACTAACGCGACACTGTTTATAAGGACTAAACTAAACTAAATTTGAAAATTCTATTTGTTTACACGCATTCTGTTTGTTGAACGTCAGAAACCAATTCGAATGAGCGAGCGGTTTTTAATTCGTAATGTATTTATATTTTTGAAAAATGTATGTTTTATTAATTTTTTTTTTCATGATATTTTTACACTAAAACAATAGGTATTGTATGAAATACGCGGATATTGCGGTCATTTCATGATTATGATTGTTATTGTTTTTTTAAATTTTATTTCGCTCATATAAATATACGTACCAATTTTAATTAAAAATTACAATTTATGGAAAAGAATAGTTAACGAGTACGCATACGTTTGCCCTTTTTGACGTCAATTACATTATCACTAATTGTTATTGTATCCGAACAGACGCATACTGATGTACAGAAAAGTTAAATATATGTATATATGTACCTAGTACGTTTACGCGGTAAATTAATTCTAATTTTCTTCGCGCTTCGAGTTTGTAAATATTACGTAAAAAAATACGTATATAATGAAAAAAAACCGCGTTTTCGCGTGTATAGATTTGTCGTCGTATATCGATATACATCCTTTGCATTTAACATATACATATTATGTTCCGCCGAACTATGATGAATACCAAAAATACGTTTAATTAATACGGATATTATTGTATAATACGCGTGTTCGGTGTAGCAAATCCGACGGACCTGTCAAGTGTAAAACTTGAAAACCGAAAGGGGAACTACTGTTTAAATAAAAATAATTTTCGCCTCTACAATTCGTTTATTCCTATTTGCGCGACAAGTCACCGTTATATACCCTATAATGACGATTAATATGCTGTTGTATCTCGCAGCAGTAAATCGAACATTTTAAATAATATTAATATGTATATTGTATTTTTTTTTTCAAGTCGATAATTACTGTATTGTTATCGAATGTATGAGAATCATCGAAATTATTCAATTGAAATACTAAACGGACGATTATTCAACGATATTATTTTATCGCACACAAGTATTCGTTAATTACAATGACACTAAACGAGTCGTCGCACAGAATCCGTTTTCGAATGGTCGCTTTGAAGTGCAAAAATATAATAACACGGCCCTTAAGCCTTTGTGTCTTACGCACTTGAGCCGATATCAATAGCATCCGCAGAATTATGAAACGTGATTGAAACATTTCGGCGAGTTTAAATATTTATTATACGCTTATCGTATAATCGTATTGCCGCTTTGTGTTTGTCGACTTTTATCATTCGGAGTGCGCTCAGTGGTTCTCCGAAGATTTTCCAATGTTTCTTCATAACGTTTTCGACGATTTATTGTCAACAATTATTTCAGGATTATTAATTTTTTAATGAAAAGTTTATACAAAATAAGTATTTACGTGTGTGCGTGTATATATGTATATAAAATGTATATTTTCCTATTTATATTATATTAACAATATTTAATTAGTTTTAAATATCGTTTATTTATTTTTCAAAACAAAAATTTACTATTGTCACAAGTCGTACGACTCGATGTTTCTGCCAATCATTAAATTCCTATAATATTCAACATCAACCTGTGCCATATCTATCGGTTATTTAACAAATTTTCAAACGTTTTCTACGAAAGACTTTTCCAAAAACGTCTCGACAATTCTCGACAAATTCGATACGAAAACCGTTTAAATTCATTGTAAACCCTATGTGGTTTGAGCTCGAGTTCGTTGTGCCGCCAAATTTATTCACTAATGGCGCTTTGTGATGTGTGCCTGTAAACGTCGATGTGACTACAAGACGAGTCTTATAAAACCCATTTCAATCGCGTTAATGATATTATGAAAACGACGAAGATGCGACGCGTTTCGCACTTGTTATGCGACGAAATTTCGTTCGGAACAAATATTTTATAAACGAATCCGCGCAGAAATTATATCTCACAACGACTTCTTAATCGACATTTTAATTATTACTCTCGTGTAAAGTTGTTATTATTTCGTGTGCGACGGATGGCGGCGCGAAAAGCACATTAACGAATAAAACGTCATTTAAGTAACGAAGACGATAAGAAAAAAAAATGCCGGTGGACAATAAAAGTGACGGTGTAATCGCGATACGGCAAAACTAAATGACTTTTGCCGTGAAGTCGACAGTGTTTGGCCGATAATACGTGGGAAATAAAATTTTGACTCGCACAAGCGGAGGAGGCTGCGCTACACGAGTCCCGTCGTTATCGCGCTTTATTTTTTCGTCTCATTCTCTATCGGGTCCACAATTTCGTTTGATATATTTATTGCGGTCATCTGTCGAGAATAAATTGTAATTTAATTTCTATTTTTTTTTCCTTCCTATTCTCTATCTCGTGTCCATAGGCACTCGATTGTTACCGATGAGTCTGATGGTTCTAATAAGGCCAAAAAGCAGCGTTTATTTTCTTTTTGAAAACACTTTTGCACGAATTCAAATTATTTTTTGAAAATCTCCGTTATGGTTTATTCAAAATATACCGGGAAGAAAAATAGGCTCGGAAAAATTTCACCTTTCAGTAGCGAAGACATCAAGTGCGTCAAATGGAGAATTTCAGCATTTCATATTATTATTTTACGTTGTATACCTTATAACATAGAGTCCATGTCATAGAATATAAAATTATTATATTTTAACTATAAACACAACAAAAAAATTCATCTCATTTATTACTGCGGTCCGACCAATTTTTGTTTTTTCATAAAATAAAGTAAATACAAACGAAAAAAAAGCGATTAATTATAACGATATCGTATTTGAAAATGTATTATATTAATATGTTATTGTAATTTAGTTTTATATGTCGAAAATTTACGAATTCATCCGTTTACATACAGTGGAAAAAAATAAATAAATTTTGTTTTCAATATTCACGAAAAACGTAATATTATTTCGGTGTACACTTATTTAAAGAATTCCCATGGAAACATGAGAATTTCGAATTTTTTTTTCTCGTTATAATACAATGCCCAAAACGCGTTTCGGTTCGCATGCCTTTCGAAGCGAAACACGTCGGGAAATCTGGCGCAGTTCGAAAGTTGAAAAAAATTCACGAAAATATTTTATTATAATACACGGGGTCGCAAAACAAGGGTGATTGAAATAAAATATCATCACACACACACACACATATTTTCTCGGGAGAATTTATTCGCAATAACAACGCGCGTTAGTGCACGCGGCGAAATACGCCACCGTAAATAATTTATTGTATTTCCATTCGATTACGGTATAAAAAGCAAAAGGGGATTAAAATAGCCCTACGTTGTGGGTTTAAGCCAAAAAAAAATTTAAGTTTTCTATCGCACGAGTGTCGTCGGTGTTCTATTAACGTATTATCAACGAATTTACGGTTAGTTGCTGTAAAGCAAAAAAAAAAAAAAAATTAGACAAAACGACATGTTTCGAGTTCATAACAATTCTGTTCTCTATCCGATGAACGCTTGTCAGCCGGAATTGCGCGTATTAAGCAGGCTCCTATAGAGGCGTGAGCACATTCGCCCGAATAAGGGGTCCCTTCGTCTCTATTTAGATTTTTAATTCAATTAATTACTTTTTTAGTTATAGTTTTTATTTCTAAAAGCGTCGTGTCTTACACGAATTACGAATAAAATGTTGAACACGTAAACGTGGCCGAGGGGAGGGGGAGATGGGGTTTTAATTAAATATTCCAACGTTTTTCTAAAAGAACGTTAATTACATTAATTTATTTTCGTTCTCATAATTTCGATTTTTAATTATAACTGTTCCTTGTTTCTCTCTCTTTTGAAATCAAAAGCCTTCACGTAGTTTTTAGTTTTTACTATAAATGGACAACAGAAAAAAACTAATCGTTCTCACGTTAAATCTCATCATAACGCGCGCGTATTTCTCAGTAATTATTAAATATATATATATATATATATTATATAGTTCTGATAGAATAACACGCATTGTCGCGCTCTCCTTCTCTACATGTCCCCAGTTAAACGCTTCTCAAAGCCATGTTTATTTCAAACATTGTGCACAATTAATCTGTCTATGTTGAGAATCGCAAAAAAAAAAAATAGAAGAAATCGCGCTGGATAACGAAACTAATAATTTCCAAAGAACTACTGTGTGTCACTGAGTTGTTGCTTATCTACACGCATAAATACAATATACGTGGTTTTTGCCGCGGTATAATACAACGTGACAAGGGGAAAACTTATACGGTAAAGTGCTGAAAGTTTGATTACAAAACGCGACGTACTAAGCAAAAATTTAACTGTTCTAAGTAATTTTGTAATTGCACATAACATAGCCCGTTAAGTTCACGATACACCGAAGTAATATGCAACTCGACGGGAGTTAAGGTCATGTAAAATTAATATTTCTATAATTCAATTTGTTACAACACGTTAATATACACTTGGGTTATTACGACGTATCACGTAATATTATGGGCCGCATAGTATAAGTGCGGTTAAAATTCCGTTAAATTCAATCGATTTTTCAATAATCGTAAATGCTCTGTTCGGGCGGATACATTTCAATTCAATAGGGAACGAGTAATATGTGCATATATTTCTAAAATATCCGAAAAATGTATTCCATTCGATATTTTTAATTACCTTTGCTGTAATGAAGAGAGTTAGTATTTTTTTAGCATTAAAAACAAAAAACAAAAATAATTATTTTAAATGTTTTCTTTCCGAATTGGAAAAAAAACTATTTTACAAAAATATAAATGTTTGACGTTAGGAATTTTTTATTGAAAATAATATTCGTCAATTGTCTACGGCCGTTTTGATGAAGTCTACGAAAACAATAATTTCTTTTATACTTAATACAAAATTATTTACGTTGCAAACAGTTCGGGTCGAAAACCAGAAGAATATTCGGTAAAATAACACCGCTTACCAGTTATACTCGTATTTGATAATATATGACTTATTCGGTTTCGCGTAACTGTTTATGTATTATTTCAACTCAAAAGGTATAACGGATTGTGATATTGTCGATGATAGATAGAAATAAACGTACGAAATATCAATTTATATTATAAAAACGATTTTGCGTATGCAATACTATTAATATTATATAGTCTCGCGAACTTGTATAAAATTGAACTTTAAACAAATTGACGTTTAATTATTCGTTTCAAAGCGGTTGTCACGGCGACCCCCGCACCCAAAATCGAATTTAGACACCGTCCAAATGATTTTCCGTTTTGGAAAACAGATTAAATTCGTCAAATTGAATCCAACAGCTTTTTTTCACGAAATATTTCATTGAGTTATCCTTTAGTTTTCGTCACGCTCTTTTTTTGGTATTTGTACAAAATAAAACGCTGACCGAAGTCGGTCCGGAACGCGCGACCTAACTCAAAAGAATCACCGCATTTACGTGATAACAGTGCACGATTTAAGGGTGGGCCCGTTTAGGACATTTATGGCAACGATATGTGGGGACGTCAAAAAATTCAATTTATGAATGGGAGTCCACAAAATAGTGAACATTGCGTTGATTATTGTTGAGTGAGTTTCATCGCGTATTTTGATCAATTAATTATTATATTTTCGACAAAAATCTTAATTTAATTTGAGTTTCACAAGTTTTGTGTCTGTACTAGTTAGACGATATTAAACGTAAATTATAAAATTGACATTGGGCAGTTCCACACTATTCCTTGTGCGAGTATAAATAAAATAACTCAATAACAGCGTCAAACAAGACTCTTATAACCCCCGAATCCGTCCCTAGAGCTGCCGTATTGAATACAAAATGAAAAACGTGGACTACCCATCACAAAAGTCGGACCCAGGCCCTCGACACTTTTAAATCCGGCATTGCGTGATAAACATTTAACGGTAATCGAACGTTTATCGCGTGATACATGAAATATACCATCAGGGACGGCTCAAGCATTTGATCACTAACAGGCAAACTGAAAATTTTTCCGCCCTGTACTTTGACCCTTCACTTAAACCCATTTAATACTTCTCATTAAACGAATAGTAAATAAATTAAAATCATTATATTAATTTTCTTTTCATATATATTAATGCTAAAATTATATCGATATCCGATTTACCGTTCTTACCGCAGTTTAGAACAGTCCACCGTCACACCGAACGTCATCGTTATATTTATCTTATTTACGCATCGTTTGGTAGTCGTCTACGCGGAACGCTATAAATCGATCGCCCTACAGACAATCGAAACGATTACATTTTTTGTACACACGCCCATATAAGTTCTGTGCGCGATCGGATACTTTCGCCGAAAATAAATTCACATTTCGTTACTCATACGCATTAAGGAAAACAATTTTTTTTTCTTTTTCAAATATCGAACGGATATTTAACAACAGTAATTGTCGTTTTTAATGACAACCGCGTATACTATATAATATATTACGATGCGATTTCGCTCGACACGCGTTTCACGTGTTAAATGTACATTAGAACGTTTAGCGCGTTGAATATTTTATACCGAATTCACCTTTTATATAACCGAATACAAAAAGTATAATAAAATAATGTAAATTGAAATCTACATATATATATATATATATATACCAATAGAGTAAAAACAAAAAGTCGATAAAAGCTTACGTATATATATATTTTTTTTCTTTTAGAAGTTATTTAACTAAAAATTCCTAATCTCGAAATTATTTATTATTATGATACGCCCGTATAGGGTATTAAGTACAGCAATTGTCGTATAGCGAAAAAGAGAAGAAAAAAAAGAAGATATTTGCTTATATTTCAAAGTGATATAGTTTAGATAAAATACTAAAATGTATAACAAATCGTAAGAAATGTCGACATTGGAAATTGGATTTATTGTGCGCGTAGAGCGATTTACATACAATATACGGAAGATGACGTAATATTAGTATTGTGAAATGTAATGAAAAGAACCAAAATATGTCCTCTGAAATATGAAAGGATAATGTACAGCAAAAGAACGTGTGGATAACAACAGATCAGTTGAGTCGAGTTAGCCGTACGTAATGATTTATAAATAAACGATACGCATGTTCAATAAGGATTGTCCACGACGCAACTCAGACATATTATTAAGAACTCACTTTTGGATTCGGTGTAGACGGTGGACACTGAATAAGAACTATGAATATTCCGAATTCGGCAATTCCGGCGGAGTGTAAAAATTCGATTGTTTTATTCGGTTGTTCTCCCCACAACTTCACTAATCTCGCTGTTCAATATCGCATCGCGCGTTTTCATTCGAATCGATGTTAGCGAGGTTAGGAGACTACCCATCGGAACCGGCGCAATACGTCCAGCACTGTGTTCGACAACGTCTTCGTTTGTATAACATGACGGACTTATTATTTTGAGAACTACGAAAATAACCGCGTAAACTTCAAACGACACGAAATTGTACCGTACGGAATTTCGTCAGCTAAATCATCAGACGTATTTGTAAGGCACACGCGCGCGTTTTTCAAAAAAAAAAAAAAATACTCAAGCTTAACTGTCGGAATTCCTAAACTGATTTCTGTTTAAACCAGTTATAGTTTCGTAGCGTACGAGTAAATAGTAATGAACGAAAAACATGCTGATTCCGCAGACCGCATGAGATGCCATGGTATACCCATTTGCGCACGCCTAACCTCTCCGTACTAGTGACCGGTCGGTAAAACGCCGACGCTCTTCGTATCGTTTTGGACGTTGTCCGTCCCTTATTCCAAAATGTGTCGGTATATTCTTTTTCACGCCCACGCGGCATTCCGTATTCGTTTTCTCCGATCTTTCTACTCGTTCGATTATTTCTATTCCTCTCCGAAGTTTCCATCGTTCGATTCGTACCTTTGTCGTGTTCACTTGCACATTTCACCTATTTAAACCACATTTGTATTTATTCGTCAACGATTCAAGTGCTCAATGTTCATAAAAAAAAAAAAAGAAATGAAAAAAAAACACGTAATAAACCGTAGCACGCGTAAATGGCCTTTAAAAATATCGATCGGCCCCAGGCGCATAAAACTCGCGTGGCGGCTGTGCGAATTCCCGATTCGGCTGCCTCCAAACGACGCCCCTGGGAAAAAGAAAAATAATAACAATAATAAGAAGAAGAAGAAGAAGAAAAAGGAGAAAACGGCGGTGACGAAGAAACCGTTCACCCGCGTCGACATTGCGCCACAATCGATTTGTTGCCGCCGCTCGGTTCGCCCTGTAACGGGACGAGGGATTTTATACACACAGGATATTATGTACGGGCGCGAATGTACGCGGCTGTCGGACAAGGGGTGTGCGCGTGATGGAAGATACGACGCGCGTTCGAAACACGTCACGCGCGTGTTCCGCGCGGTCCGGTGAGTTTCGGCCACCACCACCACCACCAATCGTTTTCACGCAGAATTTCCCACAAAAACCAAAATACGCACACACAAATTCCATTTGATCCCCCGCGCGTTCAGAAAAAAAAACAAAATAATAATTATTTTTTCCGTTCGCTTGAAATTAAATAAACAACGACGCGCACCTTATTGCAATGCTGGTGGCCAGTGAAATTTTATTTCGTATTGTGTCACATGGAATCGGTCGTACATCCAGTGCGCAATGTAAATTCGTATAAAATGTTTAAAATAACTAATCGACGGCGAGGACATTCTCAGTTCCCTGGCCCACGCATCGAACACGACTCCCCCCTGGCCGCGGGGCGATTATTGAAGTTCGCAAATTTTAAGGTGCCCGCGGCAATTGAGAACCACTGACGTAGACAAAATGTTTGGAAATCCGTTAAAAACGCGTCGTCGTCGTCGTCGTCGTCGGTCGTTCGTTATTATTTGTTATTATTTTATCGCGGGCGCTTTCGGGTGAATTACGTCGCGCCGACGGCGGCGGCTCGCCCCTTCACGCGAAAACCGACGCGTTAAATCACTGGGCAAACGCGCGAACCGCCGCACAATCGTCTCCTCTTCCACTTGTCCCTTTCGCGAACACTGCACATACCCTAACGCGTATAATCGCGTACACCTACCCTGCCCGACGCGTCACGTTCCATCATTAAGAACTGCGGCTACAGAGTCTAGTCGTCGTCGTCGTCGTCCCTTCCGGTCGACCGAGCCAAACGGCTCGCGGCCGTCCCGTTGTGCGCATTAATAAATAAATCGACGAAGGCGACTACGAACTGTTCGCCGCGGCCGTACTCAGACCGGTTTTCTCGGGTTGTTTGCCCGGAGTCCCTAAGCCAAAGGGCCTAAATCATTTTATAGGGTACGTAGAAAAAAAATTGTTAATATCCCGACGGGCGATAAAATTTATTAAAAGAACGAGTAGAATATAGTGTATGGAGTGAAATTTATCGACTAAAAATGAATAAACCGTGTAATTTCTATACAATATTCGTTTTTTTTAAGTAAAAATGTGTATATTATACCCGAATATTAAATCTCGACGAGATTTATTTTAGCTTCTGCGGGCAATTGGAAAAAATTGTGAAAATAAACCCCAGCAATAACGCGTCGGACGTATATTGCACACCTAATATATACGTGAATAAGTACGACGTATTAACCGTAGGGATTAATTAAAATATTCTATAGTTTTTACAAACGTATCAACCGATAAATTAACGCTTTGAGAATTTTTTATAATTATAATATGAATCCTATAAAAAAAAAAAAAAACCTTTTCGTGTTTTTCGAAAAATTTGTAGATTTCAATATTTTGGGACTGTTTTCGAAATGTTTCTCCCCGCTACAAAACAATATAAACACAAAATTTTGGATCCTCGGCGTTCCGTTCGGGAAAAATGAAAGAACGACGCTGAACGCCAACTGTTTTCCGTCGATGACAGTGGTGGTGAAGAAAACGCTTTTGTTTTTGGCGATGCTCGTTTTATTTCCCACGTTTTGTCGCCGTCCAATACGATTATAATTATAATTATTATTATTATTTTTTTTTTATCACTGAAGCTAATTCGCTTAACTTTTTTTTTTGCTTTTATATCGCCAACGTATTCGTCTCGGCTTCGTACACTAACGTGTACAGTGTTACTACACCAGACGCTCCAACAACCGGGGACATTTTAGTAAAAATAACCGTAATAATTTTAATTTTTTTTTTTGCCCGGTGTGGGGCGTTTCTTCTTCTTTTTATTTATTCGCAAAAACTTTTCGTGTTATACACATTTATCCCGCCGTAACGGTGCGGCGCAACGCGTTTGGAAATGAAGAAAACGTCCGTTTTTATAATATTATAATATCGCGCATACGTGTATACACGCGCGTAAATATAATCGCAGTTCACAGAAAGCAAAATCAATATTATAATAATATTTTTTTAATTAATAATATTTCGAAAATCCGTGTTATTTCATTCCGATCGCGTGTCCCTCGTTTATAAACTCGATATAATGTATACATGACATTGTACACGGACGAATTTCATTCGAAACGACTGTATTCTCCCTAACGGAATGAATATAACAACCTGTTATCGGTGGAAGCTAATGTTCAAAATTAAATATTATAGCTTGGTATTATAAAATGATAACTACAGCTGCGTCTATGATGCTCTAGACTGGCGATCGGAAGAAATAAAATATTTGCGCCTCGTAGTGAGAGAAAAAAAGGTAACAGAGTGCATTTCTAATTGCGAAATAATAATTTATATAAAAATGTTTGAAATCGGTTGAAAAACTGTAAGAACAGTATTGATAATAATCCGACAACAATATCGTGTTTAATATAACGGTATGAATAAAGCGAATTGTATGTAGAAATGGAGTGCAATTTTGGTTTCAAAATAAAGTTAATTTTTTTTTATCGTAAAAATTTTAAGTCGAATCCTTTACCATTCTCCATTAAAAACGGAATATTTTTATGTGATTTTTAAAAACAAACGAAAATGCGATGCGCCCGAATGTCTTTAATAACGAACTTGTTACAATATTCGAATATATATTTTCAGAAAAATATTCAAGTAGATATTTTAAATAAGTACACTGTTTTCCCAGTCTAATCGAATGCATTGGAAAAATATTCTTTACCAGACCGGATTACAGTCGTATTGTTACGAATTTGCGAAATTCATCATTTCGTCGCTCATCCAAAGCGTACAATGGTCGCAGGACAAATGCTATCTCTTTATTTTTTTTTTTCTAACGAATTTTTCATCGCTCCATTTATTTTGTTTGAAACTATGCGTCTCTCTTGGAAATCGCAAAATTCGTCGCTTTTTATTCCGTCACACTGTGTAATTTGACGGATGATTGATTTCTATTGGACGTAATAAATATTCGACATTTGTTTTCAAACATATATTCCATATAAAATCATATTTGTCAAAAATGTCGTTTTATTATTGAGCTTGCAGTAATACTGTACACGAGAGACTTTATTTTTCGTTTCAATTAAGTCGCCGCAATCGAAACAATTATTATGCAAACACAAGCAACTGTATACGGATATAAAATCGTTAGAGTACAATACGCGTGATGAGAGCAAATCCTCTTGACGATCGCCGGAGATTTCTTCGAATATCTTCTCAAACGCTCGTCTTGGAATAGATTAAAAAAAAAAAAAGTTCTAAAACGGGTTATAATAAACAAAAAAAACCGCAAACCTATCTACAACGAATATTTATGCAAAGCGATTTTCGAACACGCGTACAAAAAATATACGAAATTCCACTCACGAAGCGACCGGAAGAATTTACTCCCGAAATTCGTACCGAAACCAAAGTATACTCATAAATGTATAAAACATTGTCGTACACAGATACAGCTCGTTTCGATACTTACACCGTTTGACGACGAAAAAGTGAACGTTTTTTGTTTTTTTTGATTTTTTTTTGTTTTAGCCTTTATTGACTTTTTTGAGCTTTTACGACATTCCAGCGATGCTATATTTCATAATGTTGCGCAATTCCGTCGTTATTTGTACGAATGTCGAATATTCGGGAATAAAATCTGCGCGTACGTCATTTCGTTTGATCATTTTTTTTTTTTTTTGAGGGAATTGAGTCGTAGTCAATTTGACGTATCAATCGCGTATGGGTTATAGTAACAATAATCGTATAGAAACGAACGAATGACATTTTCAAAAATAAATTTCGGCACACACGACGAAAATTGCAATTTCAAGAAAATCACCCCCCCCCCACCCCACCATAGAATATGGAGTAATAATTTCGATAGAAATCGTAAAAATAAGAGGAGCCCACGCGGCAGTTTTGACATTTTCATTTTCACTTGAATACAATGAAAAAACACGTTTGCCGATTGAATTACTATTTTTAATGGAAAAATTTATCGATTACCGCGATCGTATTATTTACGACGACAGAGCAAGAGTCCGTGTGCGCGTGTGTAGGTATTTTTAAAATAACAATCCCCCGGAATTTCGATTGACTGAGTTGGATAGCGATCCGCAAGTTCGTTTAAATAAATGTACACCGTACTCTATAACGTATATATTTCTATTTTTTAATGATAGATTGAAAAACAAAACGCTTATAAAAACAATGTTTCGTGCGTTAAAATAATTCGCAACGATAGAAATTTCCCACGCACATGTATTTATTATAGTAAACTTCAGAGTGACTACGAATAAGTGAATAACATGGACGCGTCGATTGATTTTCTTCATACCTTGTCTAGGAGTCGAACGCACTTGATTAGTCAACATGTATACGAGTTTCTAAGAGATCGTTTTTGAAATTTTCGAAATCGATTATCGATTTTCTCATTCTTTTTTTTTTATATTCGAAATATTTATAAAAATATAATACGTTTTTGCGAAATGTTTAAAATCTTCACTACGGATTTCGTGTGTATACACAGAAGTCTCTTCCTACTCTGACCGTGTCAAACGACGTTAATACAATATTTTCGGGTATGGTCACTTATCCGTTTTACACACACACACACATTAAAAAACAAAAAATCTAAGCCATTAACCGAATTATTTAATATTCCGTTCTTCGCGCTCTCTCATCGCGTCGTTATTATTAACGTACATTACGAGCACAAAAAGGCCGAACATAAATTTAAAACTATTTAAAACGAAAATAAACTTGAATCGGGTTCGCGATGTTAATAAGTTCTCGTTCGAGAAACCAATTAAATGTTTTCCAAACTTTTCAATGTCTTAACACCATAATAAATATTACGTTAAATTGAGATCGTTGTTATATATAGAAATAGTTTCAACAGGGCACACCGGGTGGAGGTTAATCGGTTATAACTCCTTTTGAGAAATATTTAAAAATCGTATAGAAGGATTTTTCTGCTGCTACGAAACGGGTGCAATAGTTGAATAGATTTTATGCTATTATCTGCCGGGCGAAAAAAACCGTTTTGTGTGCGGCGCCACTGTACAGACAGTTTAACTTTCGCACGCGGCGCACAGATATTGAAAATAATAATAGTAATAAAATATTTTAAAAAAAATCGGCAAAACTAAGCACGGTCGATCCTGCAGGGATAAAACGCGTTAAACAATTAAAATTCGATTGCTCCGATGTATCCTCTCGGGATTTGATAAATGGTTTCATCGTTTTTTTTTTCTGTCCTAGAAAACAATCGAAATAAATAATTTCAACAGTTTCGCGCGAAAACGCGAAATACCATTAATTGATATTATTTCGTGTGTGTAAAAACGGAAGTCTGCAGGGACAATGGAACTTGCATACGAATACTACGACCCTGTACGTAATGTTCGTCAAGTTTTTTTTTTCACTCTCTTATGTACAATACGCGTTCCTATATACTATTAACACGTGCCACCCGAGGTTTTAACACTGCACGCGAGGTAATGGCTTTTTGTTCTTTAGAAGAAAAAGTTTTTGTCGTTTTTTCGTTTTCACAACAAAAAACAAAATCCCATTGTTAATTTGTATTAATTCAATTAAATCGTTTTTTTTTTTTTTTTTTTTTTTACAATTTTAACTACGCTTACGGTTTATTGTAACCTGTATATGGACATTTATGTGGCAGAGCGTTTCACTCGGTCGACAACGCGATAGCACACACAATTCTCGATATTTACATTATTAAATATAATTTAACTCACAACGTTCGTAAATATTATATTAAACCAAGTAATCCTGGCATTCTAACGATTCCGACGAGGACACTGTTATTAGATTTGTGACCCAAAGAGTGGTAAAGTTTTTTTATAAAGGAAGAGGGCTGGAGTTTAACCGCGAGGAAAGAATTCAATAACATTTAAACTCGATATCAATTTTATTATTTCGGTAAATTTGTTTTTCCCCTCTCTGTCGCCTCGTGTTGTATGTATCGCGGACGTAGTAAAATATATTTATCAGTATTTAATCCCGTTAAATATATACTTATAAAAACCGTCGTCGTGTTTTTTATTCGAATAGTTATTTTTTTTTAATAATATACACGAATTTGAATAACGAGGAATAAAATAATAATAATTATAATAATTTTAACGAACCATACATGACGGTGATATGCGTACAAATTTAATGATAATAAATACGCGTATAAAAACGTAAAACTCGAGAGTGTGTAGTATACTTTCTTAAAAGTTAAAACATATTAGCGCAGATATAAGACGTAAATGGTAAATTTGGTGGAAAACGACAGTTTTGTGTACAGTAATACGTGTTAAGGAGTTGTATACGAGTGCGCGTCGTGCGTACCTGCGCGGAAAATGAAATGTCTCTCGTTAAAACCGTTGAGTTCGTTAAATTCCGTTTTAATGAGCACCAGAATAACATTCAAATTAACCGGAGGCGGATCGTATTGACGTATAATACGAGTGTCTTAAAAATCGCATTTAATAAAACGCCAAAACGACACACCACCATCGTTTCTAACAAAATAATCACTTGACTGTGTGACGAACCGTGCGAATGCTACAGACATACTTAAAAGACATCAAAGTGTAGTTTGAAATAACAACTATATCTACGTGATAATATCGCGATTATTTTTGTTACGTCTTTATAATTATTAAAAACTTATTTATAAAATGATTAAAGAGTACGGTAATTTTCAAGAAGTTCGGAAACAATCACGATATCGAGTAAATGCAATCGTAATATTTATTTTTGAATGAAAAATTTGTTGTCTCGAGTGTACGTGATTAAGGGTTCGCCAAAGAAGAAAATTGTTTTATTTGATATTCAGCCCGTGGTTTTTCGGCGTATTGGATTACTTAAAAAAAAAAAAATGTACAAATATACACTTAATATTGATTAAAATAATTGAACAGAAGTTTAATTTAAAATTTACACCTACATTCTTATTTTTTGTACATTTTATAAAAATTTGAAATCAAAACTTCTTTTTTTTTACAATTTTCGTCAATACCGACGATTTTTGTATACCGCTGTTGATGACAGTGACTTTTTACCGGTTACAATCAACTAAACGATCTATAGCCAGTGTTGGAAATATATATTTTAAAATTTTTGGTTTCTTTTTAATGTATATAATAATTTGTTAAGAATAATTTTTGACTGTTTTTTATATACTTAGAAGAAGAAAAATCGCTGGTTTTTCTTGACAACAAACAATTTGCGTACACTCGAGATATAATTTTGATCTCGACACTTAAAACGTTCGTCGTTTTTCTTTTGTGTATTCCAATGGAATGATAATTGAAATACAAATTTTCGACAATACTCGCATGTGATAAAAGACTATATATATTACAATGCAGTCGAAAATACTTCGAGTGTATAAAATTACACAGCCGAGATATGGCGGCCATATCTCGTTGTCGCTTCAACGAGTTCGAAAAACAAATAACAAATAATAATTATTTTCAATCGACATTCTTTTTAGTATCATTATCCTCTATAACTACAACCCGACCTACGGTTTGCGATAACTAAATAATGAGATAAAATATACACGTACGTGTATTTTTAATTCGTGTAGATAACTATGAAAATGATATCACTATGAAATATTGTAAATATTTTACACTGTATGATGAAAGTATTACACATAATACACGTGAAACTAAAACGTTACATTAATACGTGTGTATATATTTAATTATGATTTTTTTTTTTGATATGATAGATTTTTAAAAGAATTTCACTTACCATTGTCTGGCATACGTAACATTTTCAATTATCCAGCCACTACCTTACTTCAGAGAATAATAATTAGAGATAAAGCCCATATTTTAACTGAACACATCTTGTGTATGTAAAAATCTTAAGATGCCTCGATATGCTTACTAGAAAATTACAGAAACTTTTATTTACAATCATTATAGAAGTGCGCTGTATACAAGAAATCACGGATAGAAAAAAAAAGTTTAAAACGTGTCATTCTCAAGGAGAAATACTGACAGTTCTTAATATTTTTTTCTTCACAGATCTAAAATCGAGCCAGCCAATGTCTCGGAATATTTGTAGAGCGATAGATCTCGGATCATATTTACTTTCACCATTTTGGAGCCGCTTTAAAAAGAAATGAAAAATGTGAAAAAATGTACCGTTGTAGACCAATAAGGGGGACTGATGAAAAATGTTTCCATAATTCTTTTGGACGACCATGTTTGTTTTCTAACTCGTATAATAATATGGTTATGCGGATCGATACGGTATATGCCATAGAGATTATAATCTGAAATCGAATTTAAGGAGCTTAAACAAATCGTCGTATTGTCGAACGGCACGTGCAGAGCTGTACATAATACCGTCGTGGTTCGTGAACGAGTATTGCGAAAATCGTAGTCGACAATCTCACATTTGTAGACATATATATATATATATTAATATTGATGTTTAGGTCTTTTTTAAACGAGTGAAAATTAGCGTTTGAGAGGAAAAGACTAAGGATTAATAGAACAGTAATGATTGCGTACGATTCTGGAAGTAATTAAATAATTAAGAATAGAGCGTGTGATGATGATGATGATGATGATAAATGAGGTGAGTTCAATGTGTGAAAAAAATAATAGCGGTTTCGCGGAATATAATTATCTAATAGGAATAAATAATCGTCTAGTTTTTTTTCTACAATACGTATCTATTAATAAAATATTGTTTTTCATAAAGAGAAGTCGATATAAAATCCTGGTCGGTTTGATTGAAACGATTTTTTTTTTTTTTGTTTATTCGAATTTCAAATATTTAATATGTTAAATAACACTAGTCAAATGTTATAATTAATACCGAAAACATTATAGAAACACAAATGGAAGTTGATTTTTTTTTTTATATGGTACGTCAAGCGCGTTTGCAAAAATTGAATATTTCAGTTAAAAAAATTGCGTTCGTTAATAAAGTAAAAAAAAATCACGAGCAATTTTTTCGTCATATCGAAATTCTCATTTTATCCATTCCACGCGGTAATCATTAAAAAACCATGTACAGTGTATACGCATTAAATTTAAGTGTGATATATATATATATTTATTGTCTTCAAAGTGGATGAACCATTGTCACGTACGCATTGGTAACCGAACGCGTGCGCGCGCGAGTATTAGTGAAATATTTCCTATACTTTTTTTCTTTTTTTATAATGTTTTTCGTTTTAGTGTAATCGGATCATGTCGATCATTTCGCGCGAACGGAGCAAAACCCCAGATTATAGCGAAGTTCAAAGCTGCTTTGAAACTTTTTATAACTCGCCGTTCGCATCGTCCTCGGTATTTTTTCTCTTCTCTCCTCTTTCCCTGCCTCTTACTCTGCAGGTTTCCGATTTATTTATGGAAACCGTCCGTGTAAATTCTTCGCTAAATAAAACATCTGTAACGGCTCTATAGTACCATATACGACACACGGGCACAATTGTGTTTCCAGCCGATCGACTTTTTCTTATTGGCGTGTATCGACCGACGAGGTGCTAAAAACATACTTACTCGTATATATATACAGTAACCGAATATCAAACACGCTCGGGTATGCAACAAATATTCGAGTGTTGAAGAACGCGACGAAATTTTTGCACAAAACGCAGTCGTTTCGCCCTCTAAGTCGTTTAATCCCATACCAAATACAATCGCGTGTCTATCTCTCTCTCTGTAATGTTTCTCTTAAAAGTCCACCGAAAAAAATTTCGGTTTACGCGAAAAGATCTTTACAAAGATTTTCAATAATTATAAATTCAGCTCAGTATAGACGAAAAAAAATTACAAATTCTGCTGGGCAACATTCTATTACGAATAAAAAAACACTCCTCGTCTATATAAAAAGATTTTTGAAATCAAACCGTCTTTCTCGTGCGTTGCAAATAGAATCTCGATCGCCCGGTTTGTCCGAAACTTATTAGAAACGTCGATTTTATAACCGATTTATACATTTCATGGGTGAGATAAACCCAGTCTATTGCGATTGTGGACGTGTTTTTGTATTGAAAATTCTGAATTAGTTATTAAACATATGTGTGTTTGTTCGCATGAGAGGTTTACGTCTCGTGTATAGTGGTGCATAATAATTCTTATATAAACACGCATATCATAATTATTGAAAAAATAATAAATAATGTATATGTTTGAAAAAGTTCGTTTCTCGTTTAACCGTCTTTTCGATTATCCGTCGAGGTCTCTTTCAAAGTCCCGAGACCTACGGATAAACGAAATTCTACTGTACATACAATATCAAAGCGATCCGCCTAAATTTATTAATTTTGTTTTCTACTTTTATCCGGTAAAATCTCATTCGATATTTATTGATAGTGACAAGTGTGAAAATATTTCTTGTACCACGTGCTAGTCCGCGAAGTCGATTTTCTATCGGCCGCGTACGAGCAAAACACCTTTTTACGAATTGCTGAACTTAAAGGCGTGGTAAAGGCAACTCGTATGTGCGTGTGTGTATTAACAATGCTAATACCTCGTGTAACGTTTGAAACACATGAAAGTCCTGTGCCGCAAACTGTGATGTTGAAAATTTCATAATTCATCAAAATATTTCGGGGATGCCAAGTCCCCCGGCCAATCGCGCCAACAAACCTATAAGTGAATGCTGAACACGTGGTAAACAGTCGAATACTCTATTGTATACGTGTGCATATTTATAACAATAATCGACTTACAGTTTATATTTTGAATAATCGAATATTTTAAATCCGACACTAGTGAGACTTCTGCAGCACTGTACTCGTAGGCGTATCGAATTTCTAATATACATATATATATTATATAATATGTATAATGTATAATACAGGGTGGACGGAAGAATTTTAAATAGCTCTCACAAAAGTTTAAAAAAAAAAAAGGAAAATTATTTTCGATTTTTATTGTGGAAAACGTAGAGTAAATAATTTGCCCGTTAGAAGTCCGAAAAACTCGAGAATCTCGAGTTCGAAGAATAATGTCAGTAAGACGGTGTCCGTTCCTCTGTGTCCTGTAGCGTTCCTGGAACGGTGCGTGGAGATTTTGCGGGACTCTACGTTACATGCCCGTTGTATAAAAAACTAAGCAATTTCCTCTTGGGTTCTCGTCTTCAACTGGTCGTGTACCCTTTTTCTTTGGCCCCACAAGAAAAAATCGCGCGCGGCGAAAAACTTAGAAGTGACCTCGGAGGGCAGACGGTCCGATGAAAACGTCACCGTTCAAATTGCCGAAGAGCCGTCGAACGGCTGACACTGACGGTCCGCCAGCACGAGCTCCGCCCGTTTTCAAGTAGACGGCTTATGGGAGTTATTTCAAATCCTCTCCCGTTCCCCCTTGGCCCATCATCCCGTAATAGTGGTGTAAGATTTGTTCCGGGATTACAGGGTGGAGGTCAACCTCGGGGAGCTTTTCTTGCCGCTCCTCCCGTCGTCACCTACCCGGGACAGTGCCGTTTACCGTCCCGCCACTCCGTTACGTGTAGTATTATAATATTTGTTTTACGACAACGGTATACACGACGGCTTCCAAAATATACCACACGATTTCGGCGTTCGCTATTGCGTTACCGTTCGACGATCCCGCGGGACTCGGCGCGACCGTTATTCGATTAAACGTCATGCGGGGGGAGGAGGGGGCGGGACATTTCTAATTAAGACGCGCACGCCTAGAGGATTTTCGAAACTTCGGAAGACCACCGTATACGTACCTGTTTCGCTTTATAAGTTCTACAATATTACGTGTCTTTAAATATACGCGTACGATACATTAAAGTTTGGTCAGGGCCGAACGGTCGATTATCGCCCGTGTTTATTTTTAAAACGCGATTCGAAATCGTTGCGGGGGAACGATGACGCGAATTTAGATATTTTACAAAAAAAATTTTTTTTGAAAATTACGCGTAACGTGATTGAAATTTCCTTGAAAAAAAAAAGTGTGCCCCAACAGCGAGCCAAAACGAATCGTCCGGCATCGAACATTCACGTGCATTGGGGCTACTGAGTACTCGACGCTCGTAAACACGTACCAAAAACGCAACCGCATAAATATTTGAATTTTTACGTAAGAGGTCACGACAAATTCAGTACGCATTTCGCGTAAATATAACAATTAAAAAAAAAAAACGCCTATTCTATTTTATAATATTTTCCGCGCACCGTTAAATCGATCGTTTAATTGCACAAAGATATTTTAAGAAGAACCGAATAACGTTTTCATTGCCTATTCTAATTTCAAACGCATTAAACGGTTATGCTGAGAAATAAATTATAACCGTACGTTTTAAACGTGTACTACAATATTGTTTTCTAACAAAAAAGACTTCGCATTCTGTGTGTACGACGCGTGTTTCCGAGGGAAAATGTCCCAATCGAGTGTACTCACGCGGAGGTTTCTTTTTCTTTATTATTGTTCTATGTGTGTAGTCTTCATTTACGAATGACGCGTATCGGACGTGTACTGGAAAACAAGTGATACAGGAAAACGCGCACTTAAAATGAAAAAGAAAAAATATCGCAAAATGTAAAAGTGTTTCGTTCGTAAACGATAATTCCGTCGTCGCCTCCTGGCGCTAAAAATCGAATAGGTTACAGGTCACCGTGTAATAGTGTAGCCGTGGCGAAAAGAGTCGGCCGATCGCACGTAATTCGACGTGTATTTCGATACATCGATAGTTTCGCGCACAAAATATTGGGAAAATCGAATAAAAGAACACGGACTCGTCCGGTACATCCACGCGCGTAAAATCAATATATATATTTTTTTATCTTATTTCAAAAAAAAAAAATTAACGTCCTCCGCGTGAGTGGTACGCGGCAGTGCACGACGCTTACGAAACGGGGACGGCGCATCGCGTCCCTGCGCGAACGCGCCCTTTTATAAAGTCCATCACACCGATGCTCACGTCTGATTCGATATCCGTTCGAAAATGGACGACAAATCCTATATATATACCATCGTACTATTATTAATATTACATATATATATAAGTCAGGTAGGTTAGATTATTAGGTTAGGCGGAAGGGAATTTCGAGACGAGACGGCCGCGCGCGCCGAGTAACCGGAAAATTACGGGAGGTCTGTCGTCTTATTGACGATGCGCAATATAAAAACGATTCCGGAAACCGGAGCGCGCGGGATCGGTCCGGTGCGCAGGACTTAAGCCGATTGTCGTGTACGTGCGCGCGAGACGTTTTCCGTTTTTGACACGGTGCCCCGGCACAATTTGTCATCGTTTAAGGGCCCGCGGTATATATATATTTATAACGATCCTGCGCAGATCCGCCTTTTCATACCTCACGTGTCTGCACGCGGTCAATCCATTGGCCGTCCACGATACGCGGCAACTCGTTATTTTAAACGACGCGACGCTGCCGCGTACTCCGTCGAACAACAACGGTAATTAAATAATTCGCCGTTATGAAAATGTCCTCATTTTTCCTATTTCTCCCGAATGAAATTTAACAACAACGCCGAGTTAATCTTGTTTTTTTTCTTTTTTTTTTTTCATATCGAAACTCTTACGGCTTTCGAAATCGTTCGTATAAATAATAATAAATTTGAAATCGAAAATGTATCGCGGATTTCCCGCAAGCGAATCCCGATCGGAATGCTTTCGAATTTATTCGTAAAAGTGTTTAATCGAGCCACTGAACAATGTCCACGAATTGTCGAGCACGTTTTTCGCATAACCATTTCTTATTGCCGCGGTTATGCGATTATTTTTTTTTTTTATGAAAAATCACCGAACAAAAAGAAAACACACTTTGTGTTCTTTTTTTTTTCAACGGAAGAATCCGTTGAATGAGAGTATATCCCTTCATATTATAATGAATTAAAAACGACGTGCACTTATATCGTTTTCATCACTTCGATGGAATCAAATGAGATTGATTGGGGACAGAATGTGTATGCTCAGGGGAGTGTTGTCGGAATGTAACGAAATTTTTTCTAATCTTCCGCTGTCAAGAGTGCACAAATTTTTTAATCTTCACCCAGTCCACAAGGACTTCTCTGACTTTTCAAACCGATATGTGGTGATATATCGCATTGTTAAATTGTAAAAAAGCAAAATAAAAGACGTTCGCGTTCAAATTTCTCCGGGATTGAATTTTTTTTATATAAATAAATAATTAATATAAAAAATAAACGCGTTCAAGGCAACACGTAAAATACGATCCGATTTATCGGGTTAGGTCAGGTAATGAGTAAACCACTCGTGAATTCTCTCGTCTTGCTCGTAACGCGCGTTCCTAACATAACTTTTTGGCGCAACAAAACCGAAATAGAACATTACGTAAACACGTCGTTATAATTTTTCCCGTCAACAACACAATAATAATAATAATAATAATAATAATAATAATAATAATAATAATAATAATAATTATTATTATTATTATTAACGTTCAGGCCAATAGCGTCTGCTCGGTAATAATTATTTCGCTGTACGAAAACTACTCCTATTTCATGCACCGAGTTTCATTAACGCTTCAGTTGGGGGGGGGGAACGCAATTTGCGTATTACGTGTTTTGCGTAACATTTGCTAATAGTAGCTTTAAAACGAATATTTACGCAAATGTGTGCACGTGTTCCGAAGAAAGAAAAAGGAAAAAAAAATCCATACTCGGGGCCGTTGTTATACCGATAGAGTAACTCGTACGCAATTTAATGTCTAAAGATCGGCGTAGTCCGCATCTTCTAATAACTCCAATAACGTTTACAATAAAATTACGCACATTGCCATATTATTGTTACTCGGTAATTTATATTATACCGAAAACGTGTTTCCCAGCAATTTAATTGTTAAACGCACGTTAAATTAAGTACGTACATCATAATTTTCGTACAAACTATACGGACTGTATAACAGTTTTAACGTGGAAAATTACTTATCATACAGAGTGTGAACTATCGCGTAATAATAATATAATATACTAATTGGATTGTGTTTTATGAAAATAAGCAAATACCCCGGGCCCGTTTCCGGAAAATATAATAAAAATTTAATTAGCGTGCTCCTCTTATTAAAGCATTTGGAAGACATCGTGAACGTTGTTCTCTCAAAGAAAAATTAAGTACACATTATATTGCTAACAAAAGGGGAATTAATAATTGTATTGTGTATATTATTATTATTATTATTATGTATAATATTCGTTTATCGACACGCGGCGGCTCTTTTGTAGGCCTTATAAAATAAAAAAAATAAATAAATCTTTCTATTTAATTTTATTTTCTATAGGTATATAATATATATTAGTTTTTTAGTAACTCACCCGTCTAAAAATGTGATTCCCCCCGTCAAACCGGCAGGGGAACAAAATTAAATTCATATTTTATAAATGTGAAAAATAGCTATGCTATTATTATTCCTCGACCAATTTGTACCAATAAAATTAATGTTATTATTCCTCGTGAAATATTTGTGTAATAATATTTATATAATATATCGATTGTGAAATACTTTATAACGCTATTGAAAACAATATCGCAGTTATAACAAAATGCGTTATTATAATAGCGTTAATCGTTATTTTTTCAATCTTTTCTAACACGCGCTGTGTTTTTAAAACAAATAACGGAATATTGGATGATATTGTCGTTTCCCGTTGGTAACTCGTCGTCATGCGGTGAAACGTATTATTATTTGTGTTTTACACACGTCCCCCTATAAGTGCATATCAATAAGTCAACCGAATTTTTCGTTCATAAATTATAACGATTTTCACGAATAAGGCAAAATAATAAATTTTCCATTTGGTTTTTATTTTTCTCGTTATTTCCTCCTCGTCTCGTAATTTCGCGTTAGTTTATAGAATATAGAGTGTACGAATCACTCGACGTGTGCGCAAGTCACTTTACCGCGTATCGTGCACGAGACGATACGATTTTAATCGATATTTTTACGGTGTGTAAAATGCAAACATTTATACAATCTTTTTTCTTTTTTTTTTTAGAATTCCGGGCGTTCTCACGCTCTACTTTCAAGTTTTAGCACCTGTAATTATTATACGCAATTAACATTTCTATTGTATCATTTTTTCCGTGATTTATTTGTTACCTCGTTGCCCTCTGTACGCGCGTGAATTAGACAGCGCATTCATTTCGTTAAATGGTCGATTTCACGTCTGGGATACAAATCGCGCTTGAAAAATTCCATTTTTTTTCTTTTTATAACGCCAAATACAAACGTTTCATTAGCGTTTGCCTGAAAAACGAATTTCTTCGTTTATTTTTTAATATATAATTATATAAGAAATTATTCGATAAAATTAATTCACTCTCGTTCATTTTACAAAAAAAAAAAAAGAAAAACGACGCTTCCGTATACAGCCGAAAAGACACGCGTAATCGTAATCAACCTGTTGGCGTGTAAATGCATGTAAATGCGCGTGTAAAAATTCATAGCCGGTATTTGAGGAGAGCAAACGTAACGATATCCCGAGGCACCGAAATAGTCGGAAATGGCCGTGTAGATCCATATTTGATAATAATACCACCAACAATGTCTATATAGGGCGAAATGCTTTTTGAGACCGAGATAAAAAAGAAATCCGAGAGCGTACAGAATATAATAGTACTCCGTCTTGAGTTTTGCGACCGAAATATTTTCCGTTTTATCAAAGCATCCGTCTTGACCAGGTGTTTCCACTGCAGATAATAACTAATGTCGGTCAATAAAACGTATGAAATTGAAGTTCAAGAGAAATATATATATATATATATATATATTTGAAAAAGTACGACCGACGTGGCTGCGAGTGTTTTTAAATTTATTAACCCGATAGAAATCGATTGTAAAACGTTTTGAAATATTACCACTATGGAGTGAATTCACGTGTTACCCCGTACCAAGGGAAAGCGTCGTGATTCGAGCCGCCCATGGTGCTAATTTATCAATATGAATGAAATAATTATAACATTGGTATGCACTTTAAAATTCTTTTAAATTTCGCAGTAAATAAAAAAAACCGACCGGTTAACTAAAATGTTTCGGTCTCGTTCTTAAAACGAGCACAATTCATATAATTATTATGTAGAATAAATAATTTTCAAACGCGAGTAGTACGGAGGATGAGTCTTCTGCAACTTTATGATGAGATGACCAGTACATATTGTATTGCGGGAGAACTACTACTTTGTGTGTGTGTGCACGATATTTCTAAATTGATAATTTTGAAATCTCGTCTGAGAGGAGCACTATGATCCGAAAACGTTATTAGTTTAGTTCGATTCGTTTGTGGTTTATTTTTATTGAATAAAATCAATTAGGTTACACACTCGGTTGGTAAATAAAGGAATTAAAATTAATGCATTTTTTTTTCAAGGGAGAAACACGGGTATGTGAAGAATGTACATAATAAAATATTAAATAAGTAACCGACAATATTTTGAATCAAAATAATAAACAACATTTTATTGGAAACAAATTTTTTTATTTAAATTTCGTAGAGTTATTTTTGTATTATTTAAAAAAATCTCACGCAAGAAAGCGGCTCTAGCATTGATTTTCAAAAATGTAATAAATCGATAGAATAAAGAATAAACCCGAACATGTATAAAAAAATATTTATTTAAATACACATTTTTGTATGCATATATATATTAATTTTTTTTTCTATTAAATTAATTTATTTCATAAACGCGAAATTTTCGTCATATTTTTTTGATACAAATTTTATAATAATACTTCTAATGTTATTCCGTGTTAAACGCAAACAAATCGAAAAATGATAACAAACCATATTATAATATGTATACTATAACTTATTTTAACGGAAACGAACCAGCAGCAATTAAGAATTTGTGTTGTCCAATCTGCCGACAATGGTGTAAATTCGATTTCTCTCTGGTAGGGGAAGAGTAATTTTTAAATAAAACATAGAAACTTAGTTTAAAACTACAGACGATTTTATATAATATTTACGAATTGAAATATTTTTTTTTTTTAGTAAAAAATAAAATAAAACAGATACATATATATATAATTAATCCAATATTAATAAATTATTCGTCGAGTATAATAGGACTCGATTATTTTGTTATATAAATCCATTGGAAATAAAAAATTATAATAAAAATTCCACCAACTACTGTTGGAGAATTCAATGATAACTCCATCGGATATTATTACATTTCTACCGCCAACTGTGAGCATATATATGTATTATATAACACTAAGCCGAACCAAAGTTATAGGGAGTCTTCCCTATTAAATATAATAAACCGTATTTAAATATTAACGATTTTATTTAATGAAAATCGAGTGTAAATACTTCATACGTAGGATTTCCTCAAATAAGTCTTCCGGGTTTATTCCGGACTTTTACTATGATATTTTGTGTGAACGATAAAATCTTCATCGTAATAGAATTTTTTTGGTAAATAGGTTTGCCGAACAACGAACGAGAAATACGTTCATTCCCGGACGAACCTCCCTCGGCCCGCCGGACTCCGTGAAGCGTCCGTATACAGAATCGCGAGTTATCGAATCCCATAAGATTTTTCTCCGTTCCCGCGGAGTGCGTAGAAATTCGATTATTAAACGTTAAATTAAACATTCGTCGCTTGTTTAATGGCGTAAAAAAGAAAAAAAGTATCGTACGTGTTAAATTATTTCCCCCGTCGTCTTTGGCGACCTCCTTTAGAAAACTTTGAAAACAATGGCGTTTTCGGATTCGAGGCATAATGTTCACTCACTTTTTCTTTTCCGTTTTTTTTCTTTTTTTTTTTTAGTATTTTCTTTCGCGAAATAACGATATTATACGCGACAGGGGGCTTCCGATTATCACAATAGCGACAAAGTTTTTTTATTTCAAGAAAAGGGGAAACCGCGCGCGACGGGAAAAGCAACAAAAAAAAAAATACAACTTTCATTAGAGTCTCTGGGATCTATTCCAGTAATATAATAAATCGTTCTTGTGGCCGGTAGCCTTTCCTTGTGTACGTAATACAACTCTGGTCCAACAACAATACGGCTTTGCTGTTCGGGACGGGAGGAAAGCGTAGAAAAATAGAAACGAGGTAAAATATTGCGCGTCCTTCGCGTCTTTGTGTACCGCCAAGCCTCTATGTTTGCAGGTCCTTAAGAAAAATAAAATGAGAATACTTTTTTGCAGTTGTTGCGGCGGTAACTCTCCGGCGTGGTATTAAATATCTCGTAGCAATATCGCTTTATATTAAATCATATGTATTATTTTTTTATTATTATTATTATTTGTCATTATTATTATTATTATTTGTCATTATTATTTATTTATTTTTTCTTTTTTTGACGAACAAATAAAGTATATTGGATTTATATAAGCGCACGTATTTTAATACCAATATAAGCAGTTGTGTGGGTTATACGCTATACATTTAACGTACACTCTCGAGATTATGTTAAAAAAAAAAAATAAATAACTATACTCACTATACAGCAGTAGTAGTCTCGAGTAACGAAATTCAACAACTATTTTCAATTATGGTCTCACCGCGTTTTATTCGATGGCAAGCACAGTAGAATGTACTACACAAACATACACTATAGACAAATAATTTGTTTGGAACTTTGAGTATTCATTAATATAATATAAATATACTGTTGAAGAAAAAAAGGTCGCGTTATACACTCCGTTCACTTCGAGAAAATCTTGAAAATATTTCTATGGATTTTTGTGAGTAACAGTCTCGCTTTTTGGATCCGGTAAAAACAACGTGTGTAAAAATTTGGAAAATTATAAATATTTTATTCGTTTTCACACCGCCATAGAGAATATTTCGAAATTTTCAATTTCCTCTCACCTCCCCCCCCCTGTTTTTAAGACCAATGTTCGAAAAAGACTTCGTACAGATTTTTTTTTTATTTGTACGAACTTTGTGAGTTTAACGAATATTCCATAGTCGCAGTAATCCCGAGAGGTTTCTCGAATTGCACAGTTCATTGTTTTATTAATAATTGACGATTATATATTTATGGGGGAAAAAAAGAGAAAAATACGTATCAACGACGTCGGGTGTAAACGCACGTGGCACGAGGATATGGAAAGTCATGATTAGAAAAACTTTAAATGTTCATAACGGTTTTCTTCGACAACACGGTGCGTACGCTCAGAGAAATTGATATAAGAAAATCCAATGGAAAAAATAATGTTTGGACGTAAGCGGTTATGGAAAAATCGGATATTTTTTTCATTCTACACGTGGTTTATAAATAAACGCAAGTGTCTTGTATTGTTTCAAAACGAAATTCTTCTAATATAATTTTTTTTTTTTTTTGTTACGTTACTTGTTAATTTTTTTTTCTATTAAATTTTTCACACCGGGATTTAATTCTGAAATTTCGTTTTCGTACTATTTCGATTTCTAGAGCAAATTTATTATATATATTTTTTCTTTTTAAAACGTTCGATTTTGTCAAGAGAATTTTATAATACGCGTTTATTTATAAAATACGGCCCAATATCGCGTTTTCGTGTCATCGCTGGACCGTTTGTTGTTCGTCGTCTTTTGAAAATACTATTCGTATCCCGTTACCATTAATACATTACACGAACGCTTATCGTCGTTCTTTATTATTTTTTCATTTATCGCGCGGTAATATACGAAAATTTAAAATCGTTATCAAAGACGGCCGCCTGTGCCAGCCGATCCGGAACTAAATCAAACGCGGCTTTTGTGATACCGTCACTTTTCGGCCGCTTTTCTGGTTTTATCGCGCTCACGGGGACCGACCGAATAAAACCGACAGGTTTCCGCCGTTTCATTTGGATTTCATATCGCACGGGTTAATAAAATTACGGTCCCAACTCTCGCCGACCGTTATTTCTCACTATTTTATTCTTTTAAACGTATTATTATACAAATTCTTTATTAAAAAAAAAAAAACAAGAACAATTTTTTTAATCGAATGTAAATCGTGTTCTAAATAATATTTTTATAAACGTCGTATTTCCAATTAATAGTAATAATTTTTCTAATTTTCAATAATTTACAAATATTTTTCTTGTAATTCCGTGTGAATTATATTTGGAATTTCTAAAATTTAAACGGGTGTTTAAATACAACGGACTAAAAAAAAAAAAAAAAAATCAACGGAAATCCAATGTAAAATCGATTATTAGAATAATATACGAATACGTCGTGCGCAGAATCCTTCGGACGGCCTTTGGATGTGTATAGAGTGTATCGGATACGCGGAAATAACAATACGTTTACTCTGTTGCACGTGCATGGGTGTAATACGTGACGTGGTTAATCGTGTGCACGAAAACTCACATAAAATTACATTTCCAATTACACGTGTTCTCATCCCGTTAACCCGACCGCCTCTATAACACTATACCGAAATAGTCGCGAATTTTTTCTGAACGTGATGTTGCGCGTACAGACGGCTCGTCCTCGACGAAATTAAGTCATTACACGAACACGGCCCGTTTTCTCATTTCTATTTCACCGAAAACACATAACAATAATAATAATAATAAATTGCAATCTCGGATGGTGGGGAGAGATGAGCGTTTTTTGATCTGACCCGTAGCCGTCACATTTCCCGACGACATCGCTTTAAATCCGATTTGATCACGTACAATTTTCGTGCGCGTTTTTCGCGACCTTATTATTTCCCCTCTCCTACGCGCGAAGACGCCGCTGCAGATTTTCGAAACGAAATTATAAAAGCTTTCCCGCCGCCTCTCCTCGCGCAAATCGCAGTGGCGCAATCATTCGGCTGGGAGAGTGGAAGAAGATGGAGTCGGGTGTCGAGTCCCACCGCAATTTTATCAACGGCGGGAGATTCGGAATTTTCGAAACAAAATAAAAGATAAATTCGTACTATCACAACCGTGGTAGCGCTGTAAAAAAAATGTTGATCTAAAAACGCGAAAGACGAGCTTATTAACACTACTAACTTATAAATCTATAAATAATTATCTGTTGGGCCCACGCTAAAGTTTCAAAAAAAATAAAATATGCAGTTCATATACGTATACGTATATCGCCCGAAAACTACGCTCGACTCTGCAATCGAAAATAATAGATACGAAATACGAACTATACATTTTTTATTTTCGTATCTATTAATAATAATTGCCTCGTGTTCAAAACGAACGCACATTTACATCAGAAACGATTTTTTATATTTTCGCGTGAAAAATTATCGATCCCCACCTTCACACAACCCAGAGTATATTTAAACATATTATATAGGTGGCTACTGTAATTGTTAGTGGATGTGCCACGCATATTATTATATTGTTTTATACGAAAGACACTGTTTTTTTTTTTTTTACATAATGCGGCAAATAAGAGCAGAAAAAAAAATTAATTGAAAATATTAATATTTATATGAATGAAAAATTGTTTTCAAACGACACCTGCTCGTAATTATTTTTTATAGAATTAAAATTGAAAATTGAAAAAAATTATTGTTTCGAGATTGGTTTTGAAATTCAACATCTCTCTCTCTCTATATATATAAATGTATATATATGTATATATATATATATATATATAACCCATCGCTGTTTTAAATAACTATTGACGCTCATAATCCCTGCGGAACTCAACACGAGCGCCGGCGTTTTTTACGTGAGTCGTAAAGTGATGAGGATAGACGCTTGACTCAGTCCTTAATCATACACGTACCGTCGGCGAGTACAAATTCCTCAAAATATTTACTCTGCCTACACCGAAAATCGGGCGATGGCCTAGTGTGTGTGGTATAGGGAATATGAGAATGTATCGATGGCGAAACTAATTGCGAGCAATATGGGAGAAGGGTTTAACAAAAACGGGTTGAGACACTGCAGCAGTTTATTGGCGCTGTGGGGCTCGTTTCCGCGGAAACTTTCATTGTCCAACTCACAAGAAACATTTGTCTCGTAACACGGTTTTAGTTTCCATAATAATATCTTTTGTCCCGTCTGCTGTGTACGCGCCGGTCTTATCCTCTTCCTTCTCCTCCTTCGGCGCGCGCCTAAAGCTTTTACGGTCCGTCACTCTCCGACAAGTCTCTTAATCGCATCTTGTATGATCCAATTACATTTCTTGTTCTGAGCGCGCACACACACACACACACACACACACAGTGGAAGAGTAGGACAATAATAATAATTCGCGAATAACTGCGGGACACCACGAGTATTCGTACAGCCGGTGTCCAACGAAGTTCCGACAGATTTTCCTTCGTAGACTATTTCTTTCTTTATTTTGTTTTTTTTACAATTAATAATTTAAATTTCTTTTTCTTTAACTACTCCCCCCTCCAAAAAAGGCGTTTCGATTTCCTATACGATTATCCGGAATACTATGAAAATGTCTACTTTTTTTTTAAAATATTATTTAATAGTCTCAACTACGTTGTTATGAGTACATATAATTCAAAATATTCCGAAACAAACATTAAAAATCGTTTAATTATTTGTACGTAATTGGTAGTAATCGAAGGTATTCATAAACAGACATTTTTTTTCGAAAAATAAACTAATATGTTTAAAAAAAATCCTTATAATTAAAATTTAATAAGTAAATTTATGGTATATAGCGCAAATAACGTATATATATATATTTTTTTTTTGTATATACGAAGAAAAATATCGAATAGAATACAAAATGTAATCTCATCGGCAGGTCCGGTGGTGGTTATTCACGCATTGGGTTAGATTAAATTGTATTACACGTGGTTTACGACACGCGTGCAGGGCAATCGATAATGCAATCAGAAACTTGTGGTCCAGTTTATTTCGGAAGTTATGGCTAAAAAAAAAAAAAACTAATTTAATACAACATTTTTTCCAAATATTATTTTTCCTCTTTGAAATTTTCAAAAAAAAAAATGTTTATGAATTTTTATTTTATACTTTTTTTTCCAAAAACAACGGTAATTCGTTTGTTTCTCTAACTCTTCGAATAATTATAAATCAAAAACCGTGTGTTCCGAAAATTCATTAACTCTTGATATACGTATACTCGTAACATCGGACGTATGCCGCCGTCTCAATTTAAAGTTTGCTTTAGCTACTTAAAAAATGTTCACCGATTTTTTCTCAAATGTCACGTAAAAATATCCATTGTATTTAAAATAAATATTGCCGACGAACTTGGGCGTATTCGCGGTCAACTCCCGTCGCTCGTTTACTATCCGGAATTGACATTCTATTGTATTGACATTCTCTTATAATTCATAACTCGAATAGTCACGACTTTTAGATAATAATTTCTGTTTGCGTCAAAAATTTAACGGCAAAAAAACAGCATTTTTTTGAGTATAATTAACTACTTGCTTATAATGTCAAAAATTAGTGCGGTGTAGTACATTATATTTTTAATATTGACAGAATACAGCTGGTATATTAGAAAAAAAAAATAAAATGGAAATTGTTTCTATAGAAAGCGATTTTAATAGTGTTAAAAAAAAAACTTAAATTAATAACATCAAAAGTGAGTCCAATCGCAAATTTCTGATATCGCATTATCGATTGAACGGCGTTAAGAAACTACATTTTTTTTGTAAAAAAAAAAAAAAACGGCACGGGTTGGTAAACTTCATTTCAGCCGGTTATACATATTATCTGTGCTGGTGTGTAGAGCGTGTTTAAAGGAGCAAAATAAAAAAATAAATAAATAATAACGATAAAATCGAATTAAACATTTAAACCGGACTCGCGTTTTCCAATGACGCAAATCTTTTTTCCGGCTTTTATATTGGTGATGAATCGGCGAAAGAAAAGAGAAAGAGTGAGAGACTGTGAAAGGGAGGTGGCATAGATGGAAACGTTAAAAGGAGACCGAAGAAATTACGTTTTTGTATTATTATCATGCGTAATCTCCATTGCCAGTCCGTATTTCAATAATACTACGCGCGGTCCACGCGAAAAACAATTTAACACAATAATAATAATAATAATAATAATAATAATAATAATAATAATAATAATGTTCTTCTCGATGCACTTTTCGTTTAAAAAGCACTACCGCGAATTCATATAATATATAATATAATCTCGGTGTAATCCGTAGTAATTTATTTCCCGCGAGTTTTACATTACTGATAACCATTTTTAAATCGTTACGAATACGCGCGGGACGATTTATTATCCGACGGACGATTATTTCGGTGGTCCGAGGCAAAATCAACGCGAAATCGGATTTGTAAAAAGCTTATATAACCTCTATACATATAACGCAATTGTATTTCACAATACACGCACGTAACTAAGTCTCGTCGTACGCTTCTTAACTCATCTAAACGCAAGACAACGACGAGAATTACGTTCGAAATCGTTGATTGGTATCATTATTATTATTATTATTATTATTATTATTATTTTTTTTTTTTCGCGTACAATATAATTCCGTGGATGACATCGGTTTTAACGATTCGCTTGATCCGGTTCCCGACACTGAAATGACAAATTTTAACTCTACCGGTAGGCTAGTCAATTATTCTTCATTTGATACCGGTGATTTAAAGTTTTGCCCTTTGGATCTGCCGGTTTTTTCTTTCCTTTCACCATTTGGATACGAATCCAGTGTTCTACAATGCGACTGTATAGACACACTCCGATCCCAGGATCCGGATTAATAAAATATTCTAACGCGTAAGTAGATGTGAAATGAGTGTTCTGACGCATAGATCCACCCGTGTGTTTGTTATACTTGTAACACGGTGGCTACTTATACACGTACATACGAACAGTCGAGGAGTTTTTATTACGAAATCAAATGAGAAATCGTTTTCTTTTTTTGTTGTTTTAGATTCATTAAACTTCCGATTTACACGTGAGGTAAACCAAAATCAAAAAAAAAAAAAACCGTGTGTAGGTATACGATTGAATGTATTCCGGTTCATATAGTTTCGGAAAGCGTTACAAGGCGATATTTGTGTGTGTGTGTCGTCCTGCGACAACGTCTGCAGGTTCGACGGCGGAACGTAATTCCGTTGGAATGCGAGCGAGTTGATTAATTCGGAGACTTTCGACGATTGTATTTTATACGAGTATACTCCGTTGCCGACGACACGCGTATATTATAATATGGAAATGCGCCGAATTCTTTTCGCTCTCTTTTGTTTTTTCCTATTCTCTCCCTCTCGTCGCATCTTCCCGTTCTGTCCTGCAAAACGTCTCTTCCACCCCTTATAACCCCTGTCTATCCCTTCACCGCGAAGTAAAACAACCATGTGTGTGTGTATCCGGAAAATACTGTCGAACCTTGACTTCATAAATCACCGTACCGGTTGCCCGGGCAACTGCTGCTGCCGCGTCGTTTTCCGCCCGTACGACAGAGTGGACGTGTGTGTGTATGTACTCGTATAGTGAGAGAGTAGGTGGTGGTAATACGATTTTTCAAAGGGTCTGTCTTTTTTTTTTTTCTTCTCTTTTCTTTAGTAATAACAGAATTATTCTGGAGATTCGATTTAACTTTGTCACATATACGCGGCGTTCCGAATCAATCTTAAAACGCCTTTGAACACCCACCGTGATGTCCAAAATACGAGTAGACCGTTATGAAAACGCCGGACGTTTCGTAGGGTTTTTATATTATGGTACGCATATTATTCGGCATTTCAAATCAATTTTCTCCTGTTTTTTTTTTTCGTTTTTTTAAATAAAAAAATCCTATCACCGTCGAAGAAATAATCGAATGTCTCAAAGTCACAACAAGATATATATATATTTTTTTTTCTCGCTGCGTCGTCAACACCGCGTATTTCTGTTCAAAACCGTATACATATAACATTATTTTACCGCTATACAATTTTCCGTATCACGATAATTCAATTTCCCGTTATTATAATGTAATTTTCTGTTATTTCCAATGTATATTCAATATCGTCTCCGTATTAACCTGACCGCGCGTACCGGTGACGCGCACGAAGTGATACTACAACAGGAGTATAGAAATAGTACAGTTTTTTTTTTTTTTAAAAATAATATTTATATATTACAAAAAACTTTAGCGTCCTTTCAACGCGGGTGGGTACATTCCGGTATTGAGTTATTTTTTTCGATTGTAAAAAAAAAAAAAAAATCACTACGATATTTAAATTTACAACTTACGAGATAGACAATTTATGAACTTTATTAAAACCAATTAAAATTGATTACTATTTTTTTTTTTTTTTTTTGGAAGGTAAATTTAATAATGGTTCATAGTGAGAATGTCGACACCGTTTGGCGAACGTGCAAAAAATGTTTGTGAAAGTAAACTGTTGTACCTATACCAGTTGGCTTCTTCCTTTGCGTCCAACGAACGTAATATCGGCATGCATTATTGTATAAAACTCGCTGGGGTTGATCGCAATATCTATTATAATATATGAAAGGCGTGCCGAAATTTAATTTCGATCCGTTCTAATACACGTATCTCTGGAATGTCGACATTTTAGATAATTCCAATTTCGCGTAATAATTTTGAGGTCTCGCGCGTACGTTATATCGTATCACGCATTCTAATAATAAATATTTTATAATATTATTTTTGGCCTTTCGGTAGGTGGCAATACCATTTTTTTTTTTTTTAGTGAGACATAAGACATATGGGACCTCGTCTATAATTCTAAACGTACCTACAAATACGCATTGTTTATTTTATTCGATATATATATATATATATTTATTTTTTTATTTTATAGGCTATAAATATAACATTGTATAGGCTAAATTATAACGTCTCAACGGTTATTAAGACAATAAAAACCGCGACGAAATGTATACAAGATTGTCGAGATAGTAAGTGTATAATAATATAACACGTGAGTGTTTTGACAAGCAAAAAAAAAAAAAATTCGATTATTTTCTTTTTCCTGTACGATCGGCATGTAGTATGATAACACTACGAAACAGGGGGGGGGAGCTCCACGAAATAAATAATACGTTTTGTGTTTTTACAAAACGTTTTTACCGTTATGTAACACTGTTCTCGGTAAAAACAATAAAAAAAAAAAAAACAGATTTCGAACGACTTCAATAAGACTTAAATATATAAATAACGATATTTAATAATAACGTTATTTATATAAAAATATTTAAATATATGAATAACGACTTCAGTGTCGACCTAATGACCCGACTAGAGTGAATGTAGAAAATTCAATTCGTACGATTTCGAAGATTTGGCCTTGAATAACGTTTGTGATGATGCCCTACAAATAATTTGGCTCAAAGGATACCACGAGTCTAAATCCGTCACTGTTCACCGACAAAAAGCATGTGAAATCGCGAATAGCGTTGCATGCGAAGCACCGCGCGAGAGGCGAAATCCTATCGTCCGCACGCGCCGTTTCGTTTTTCTATAAATATTAAAAAATAAAAATTAATCATTTCATCCTCTATACGTGTCATTATAATCAACATTTACTAAGATATCGCTTTTATAATCAGCTAAAACTATAGGTTTATCTTGTTCTCAACGGTAACGCGTTTTTACGTATTCGCTGAGGGGCTAACCGGCTTGACTGTACAGATTTGTAAATGACGACGGTACTATAGCGTTGTACGTATGCCGTACGTCTGTGCGCGATATTATAACGATATTATTACGTACAGTAGTTTTTGTGACAACTGTTTAGCTGTAAATTTCCCGGGGGACGTGGACTGACATTTTATATACATATAAAGACAATAACGTAATGATTTGAAATAATAACAATAAAATATATATGTATAAATTGTATACAAAAAAATCAAGTTAAAAAAGAAAAAAAAGACAACGGAATTACACGTATAAAACGAAATTAAGTTATATATACGATGGTTTTTATTATATTTTATACGTTCGTGTGTCTACTATATTTTATTTTGAAATAAAGGTATAAGAATAAAAAAAACGTCGTGAACATCGTTTGATTTTTTTTTTTTATATATATATGGTCGTATATTGTATTGGAAAAAAGACCAAAAATAGATTTATTACAATTGCCGTGGTATATAAGGTGTATAACGGGATGGTTGAAAATTGTCGAATGAGACAATGTATACCGCAGGGTTGCGTTTGTTCGCGTGTAAAAAAAAAAAAAAAAAAATAATGTAAAACAAGAAAGGGATTTGACGATAATTCATTCTGATTTATTCTTAACGGATTTCACCGCGAACAAAAGTAATAATAACGAGAAGTCAGCTGACCACGTAAAGGAAACGGACACAGTCCGCTGACCTGGAGTTAAAGAGGGTATTGTGAATTCAAAAGAGTAAGAGAGAGAGTAAGTAAAGGGGGAGTGAAACGAGGCGAGACGGGAGAAAAATAAATGCATTTGTCGTAGTGTAACGGCCGGAGGAAATTTGAAAGAAGTTTGTCCTGGCTTTCCGTCCGGAGGGGAAAGAGTTGGGGAACAGTTTTGAAAACGATTCGAAGATTTATGTATTGTGAGTGTGTGCAACGAATCACTGGTACACAGACGAAGAAACGGTTTACGTGTAAAATGTGATGTTTAGATTTCGATACGATGGAAATCGGGGATTATTGCAATTTATCGATTTATTATTATTATACGTTTTTCTAAAAAAAAAAAAAAAAAAAATACAACATTCAACTGGCTTTCCAACAATTCCGACACGCGTTCTCGCCCACCAGAATTCGGAAAATAAATCAATACGCGAAAACTACGACGAATATTTTGTTTTCTCGATAATTCTTTTATTATTTACCGATAATGTGTTTATGTAGAGCGATTTATTTTCACACAGCCATATTATGAAATAATCCATAAGCTTTGTATTATGCAACGATCAACCAGGACTTATTCTAAGGATTTTAATCGACTACGCATTTGTATGGACTTATCGCGGTGAGAGCGATTATGAGACGGGGTTTGGTGGGGAAAGTAAGGAGTTTATATTTACGGTCTCAGAAAATTCATGAATATCAATGAAAGGTAATTTCGAGTAAATTTATAAAACGTTATTTTCCGAACAATAATATATACATCGAATATTTATAATTATTACACGTGTTTCACTTTCGTCTTGTTTCAAGAGATAATATTAATATTAGTTTTTTTTTTTTTAAGAGCACGACGTAATTGAAATTTACTTTTTTTGACTGAATTCTATTTTTCTTCTTGTCAAGAATTTATTTTCAACGCTTCCGCAAATATACCGCGAAACGATTCTCGTTAATAAACGAGAACGGTTTCGCGGTATAATAATAATTAATAACATTTAATAAATGTTATTAATTATTATTTTAATTGATCACAAATCGGTCGGTCAAGTGCGCATAAATTGAACATTCTCGACTACGCTTTAGAATAAACGTTGCGATCAATATTATTCGATGAAAAGCATTTTAATGAAAAGGAATAAAACGAATCACGTGGTAATAATATTATATCGAGTCATTTTATACAGTACGTGTCGAGTGGCACTTACGATGGTTATTAGAAGTCGTCGATTGTTTTAATAACGAATTGAAAAATAAACTTGAAAAGTATATCGATAAAACGCGATGGACAATAATAAGTTTAAGAGGGCATCCAACGCAAACGAATTGACGTGTACTTCGCGTTACCCATCAACTAATTTCACACGAATGGCGCATCATTCTTACACCGTGTAACAAATGACGAAAATTACGAACACTGGTTTTACAATATAATGTTCGCGTAGTTCCGATAATACGTCTACTAATATGCGCAAATCGGCAACACGAGTTAAAAACCTATAGAAAAACGGAGAAGCGAATTAGAAGCCAAATTTTGGTGGTTTAATTACGAGTCCATAATTATTGAAATCAACGGCCAAATAATCGTAATATTTTTTAGGTCATATTATACGTTCCTCCCAGTATTTAAATAATCTATGCAAACATTTATGTAAAACTTCTCACGCTTATAATTTTAAAATTGTGTTTCTAAGTCGAGTGCGGCAAGCGCAGTATTGGAAGTCACTATTTTATTACTTTATATGTTCTACGTGAGACGCGTTTTCTTAATATTCATCAAACAAACATACATTAGTATATTATACACAGCACTCGAATCGTTGTGATACGGAATACCATTTCATTCCGAACACATCTCAACGTCCTCGTTCTGAGTTTTCTACGCGGAACGGGGCTATTCGTTTCCACGCTTTTATTACGTTTATAGTGTTTTATCGCAAAAGATAAAATCGTTTTCTTCCGTGTTATTATTATAGAACGCAAATCATGTCGATACGTTTATATATATATATATATAATTCAAGTCAGGAAGACGTGAGCGTGAATATACAAATCACGTCTAAACGAAAGTTTTGCGACGTATAAAGTATATAGTCGTGTAAATAAATTTTGCGCGATTATTTGTATATTAATTATTTATGTGTATAGAATCGAAGGCAAAAGAAATTATGACACAAAACGTAAACCGTTTAAAAGTCTATTTTTTTTCGCTCTCTTACGGTTACGTATGTGAATAAAATTATGCGGGCAATTCAAACGCATTACGCGTGTGTTTAAAAAAACAAAAGTGATAAAATTACAATTATTAAGAGTGGATATTATTTTAGTATTTAGATATTTTTAGTATTTTGGAATATCGTTTAAACGACAATGTTTTGTATTTTCAGGATGTTGTTTCGTGACGTATTTTACGAGAAAAAACGCTCTGAGCGCTCAGAACGCTTTGCACAACATCAAAACGCTACCCGGGGTAAGTACTTACAAGTATTTGAGTACTGTTAACGGGGCACACCCGTTTATATCTCGTGTTGGATTTTTTTTCTCTTCTTCTTCTTCTTCTTCTCCTTATAATTCCCGTATATTCCTCGCCCGTGCACATAACACATAATTCCCACCGCAATCGGCCGCCTTACCGTTTTATTCTCCAGCCGAAGATCTCTTTTTCACTCTTTTCGATTCTCCCCCTCCCCTCACTGTTTCTACTCGCGAAATCGTATTCATTTTCGTATTGTTATTTAAATCTCGCGGTATACGATATTATATATATATAAAAACTTAATTTTATTTTCGCGTCCCTTTCTCTCTCTCTCTCTCACTCTGCTTGCCCTCCTCTCACTCGTAATCCCGTACCGTTTTGAATCAATTGGAATGAGATTAATTACCGCGTTAAGTCTTGGCGGCGGAAGTTCTCTGCACCACCGGCGCAACTCAAAGGTTGTGCAAGGGACGTGACGTTCCGATAAGCGGGCAGGAGGAGGGGGTAAGGTCGGTGATGATATTGTTTTTACAACGGGGCGAAACGTCCGGCGGGAAGCCGACGGACCGGAAACACGAAAACCGTCGTCGCCGACAACGGCGCAAAAAAAAAAAGGAAAAGGAAAAGAGCGGCCAGATGAGTGGTAGGGAGAGCGAGATAAAAAAAAAAAAAAAGAAAATCGCGCTGTACGTATAAAGGAATTTTTCGCCGCAGAGCCGAGTTTCATAATGGCCCCGTCCTCCATCGACCTCTCCGCATTCGTTTCGCGTCGCGGGGCCGCGAAATTCGCCGTCGTCTCGTACCGCCGCCTAACCGACATGAACGCGAACGAAAAGTATAAATCCCTCGTGGGGCCAGCACGGGAGGGGAAAGAAAAAAAGCCGGTGCGAAAAAATTTAATTTGCATTTAACGCGGTCGGGAGCGAAGCTTTGGGAATTGTATACGGTTTAATTACTTCCACGCTGCGGCGTTGTAATTTCCACGGCCGCCGCCGCCGCCGGTATATTATAAAATACGTGTTACTACAATAGACATGGCTGGAACGATTCCATTTTTTCGTTTGTTTTTAACTCGTTGAATTAATTTCAAAAAAAAAAATCGAGTTAAGAATCGACATATATATCATTTTTTTCTTATAAGTCAACTAATGGTAAGAAAAGTAAAAAAAAAAAACGACTCGACTTAATTGAAAGTTGAAATTTTCCGATTATCAATGGAGAGGTAAAAAAAAAAAAAAAAAATATATGAGAAAACCGATAAATATACCGTCTCACTCTTCACGTAAAACGACAAAAACGAATTAAACGATAAATAAAAAGAATTCGGATACGCGAGAACGATCCGATTTCCGTGTACATATTGTATTCGGAATCGTTTAGAAATCTACGCGCTTGTGTAATCCGGATGAAATTTAATTTAACTCGGATAATTTTGTGAAAAAATTAACGAACGCGTTACGATAACTCTTCGAGTTAAAAGCGTTGATCCGAAGGGAAAATTCATTTTCACTCAAGGAACATCGTTTAACCCGTCAATGCCCGGCCTCGGTTGCGGAACGGTGTGAACCGAGGATCGTCTTGCGCGGAAAAAGGGACTCACATGAATTTAATAAGACCGTACGTGTTTTTTTTTTTTTCTGATTTTTTTCGACCAAAATACCTAATATAATATTGCCGAGTAAACGTATCTATTGCCGTTATATTTCCCTTCCGCTCCGCTCACTTGATTTCAATCACAAACACATACTCTTCCCCGCCGTCATAACCTCAGCGAATTTTTCCCGTAACAGGGTTTTTTTCATCAATCACCCGCTCAACACTGCAGTCGGATCCATTGTGTTTGCGGCCCGCCCACATCAATCTTCTTCCGTAGCCGATCTCTGTGCGGCGGTGGACCGTTTTCGAAACCGACGAATACGGCTCCGAGAACGTTTCACTCGAACACGCCGCCGCCAGAGCCGGTCTCTGCGTTTCCACAGTTCAGCGGCCATCTCCGTGTAAAAACGAGTAGGAAAAAAAACGAAGAAAATTCCGCGCCCGTAAAGAAAATGTTCAAACGTTTTCGCAATAACGTTATTTCGACGGGATAAAATTAATAATAATAATAATAAAAATTTTTTTCTTTATGATATAACGTCGAACCCACGACGTAGCGAAATCGCGGGGTAAAAAAAATTGCGACGTATAAAAAAAATTCGTTTCGTGTACCGTATTATTTGTGAATTTAAAATTCGAAATGATACCGCATGTGATTTCAAGAAATCAATATTGTCGCGCGGGAATCGCTTGAATACCGACCACAGTTTCGTCAAACACGTTTCTGGGGTATCGTTCTTTTTTTTCTTTTACGAATTTTTCTTCCGTCTTAGTAAAATGTTAAACGTGATCGAACGTATTCGTTGTTTGCCGAGGAGACGACACGGGGACCGGGTGTAAACGACTTATGAGCATGTGCGCGAGTAGAACCGTCTGCACGGGAACAGACGATTGTCGTAATAAAGAAAATGACGTAAGACGAGAAAAAAAATTCCCGTACACCGTTTTAATACAATTAAAAATTTTTTTTTCATATATTTGTATTCAATTTGTAACGTCTAGAACGTATGCCGTCGAGTCATATTTATACAGTCGTAGTAATTTAGCCGTGGATTTCAATGAAAATTACATTTTTAATGGAGCAACGCGTTTCCAGATACAAAATTCAATTCGTATATCAGGGAGTTTTAAAACGAAACGTTTATTACGCATTTTCTTTAACTTCTTTTTCGGTTTTTGAAACATTTTTTGACATTTTTAGAACATTTTCCCATTTTTAAGGCATTTTTTTTTTTATACGTTTCTTTTACGCTCGAAATGCGAATAAATAAACATAATATTATATACAATTTAGCGTAGAACAATACGTTTTAAAAACGTATATTATATTAAAAAATTAAAAATATTTATCTCGTCTCGTAAATTAATCATTTTTATTACGGCCGGCGAATAACTAATATAAAAGTAATTGGTGTCATATTCCTATAGTCGTACATCAGTATTCGCGATTTTTTTTTTTTAATTATACCCTTTTTATAAGTACTTTTTTCAAATAATATTACACAAAACTGATCAAAAAAAATTTTTTTTTGTCGAATTTAAATACATTAAAATGAATTTAAAAGACATTATTTTAGTGCATTTTTTAAGGCTTTAAACCTTATTCTATTAGGATATTTTTCTTAGATTTTTTTTTATGCCATTCAAATTCGTAGTAGTGATTAATTTTTGTTATATTTGCACGACGAATAGGAGAGGAAACGCTTTTCGACTTTAAATCGGTGACTTTGTACCGTATCGACGATCGTAACGACGTTGTGTTGTTATTCGAACAAAATATCGTTATTATTATTTATTTATTTTTCTTAACGCTTGAATTCAAAGGGGCATCCGAGTGAAACATATTTTTTCACGCCTTAAAAGCATCGTATAACCCGATTGATATTGAAATCTGAATAACCCATTACATACATGTATATTACAAGATGTATGTATACAAATAATATTCTGTGTTTCGCGGCGTTGTACATACACGGGGAGGAAACGTCAAGGAAACGTTTTTTTTTCTTCTCGATTTTACCGATTTTTATAACACAATCCGTGTATTAAACCGTTGTTTGAAATTTGAAAGTTCTCTGTAATGATTATATACGAACTCTACTAGACAGAATTAAACGAAAAATTCTCACGGACAGTTATAACTTTGTGTTACAATACGCATACGCGTGCCTGTGATTATACGACAATTACTTTTTTTTTTTTTTGACAATAACGAAATAATTTTTTTTTATCCATTCAATGTGTAATATCAATCGCCGCGAACTGTGTAGTAAACGCGTAGATGTCTAAATGTGAGACTTAACGTGATTAAGTCGCATTTCAAATTTATACACACACACACGCGCGCGTATAATATTATATTTGCATTGAACAATGTTATAATATAGCCGCGGTACATTATTTCAAGAAACACTCCTAAAGAGCTTAGCTCGATTTATGGAGACAAGCTAAAACGCCAAATGAATTAACATTGTTAATATTATTATTATTTCCAGTGAAACGTATTAAATGTTCGTGCATATTACGTGTATTTACCGTTATGTGTCTTTTGTGTTCTGTATATTGTTATAATTATAAGTATTCATTTTAATTCGAAGGCCCCCGGGGGTATGATGTTATGTATAAAACATATTATATACGCGCATAAACATATAAGGTACCGAAAATCCCTTGGAAAGGACGCGTTATGAGGAATTATTATTATTATTATTATTATTATTATTATTATTATTGTTTAAAAGTGTTTCGATTCAATAATGCTTCGCGACGGACAACTGCGATTAATATTAATTTTAGTTATTTAGTTATATATTATGTTTATAGTATAAGCAAACGATTCTTATCAAGATCAAGATCGTTATTATTATTATTATTAGGGCTTTTGCATCATTTTTCTAAATCGCCTTACACGGTCCTTTGCAAAACTCAAATGTGTTTTAAATATACACACACAACATTATTCTGACAGCGAATCTTTTTTAGATGGGGACGGGCATTTCTTTACGTTTTTCACTTTTATTTTTTAGAATTTTTAACTTGTTTCTTAGCAATATATTACAAAATAAATATAAAAATTTACCCGAGATCGAAATATAAAATTAACTAATTTCGTATTAATTTAAAGTCATAAAATCCTATTGGTTTATTCGTAAATAAAAGTTAGAAGGATTCTCACACCACCTCATGAATATACACACGTCTTTCATAAATTTGTCGTTGTCATATACTAAGCGGTATTGCACATGGTAATTGTAAAAATAAAATAATTCAAATATTTAATTCGAATTCTTTTTGGAAACATTTTTCATATTTTTTTGAATTTTTAGGTGTTAAATATATATTTTTGATATTTTCAAAACATTAAAATCCAAGTCCTAATTATTGTTATTATCTTTATTATACGTTCACATATAATTACACACGTTATAATACATATTATAAGTAGTTTATTTATAGATTTTTGTGATTTTCAAAGCGATTCCGAATTTTTCGAATTCGACGTAACCTGTAACTTTTTTATACGCATATATTATTATTGTATAGAAGAGGAAAACTAAATATTACAATTGCATTATATAAAACTTTTTTTAACCTTTTCAAACACGAGTGTGTGGTGGAAGGGGGATGGACTAAATAATATTTTTATTTTAAGACGTACTTTTTTGCCATCATACACATTTGGTATGTAAATTACTTTGGTTAACGGCATGTACTCGACATCTCGCGACTTAACATTCCACTTTAAATTCACAATCTTGAAATAAATACTAAATATATATATATATATATATACATATAATATATATAAATAAACTATTATTTATTCAAATAAGAGAAAGATTTATATATATATATATATATAAGTTTATCTTCCGAATTATTTTTGCCGTGCCTTAAATAATATCTAATCCCCATCTAAATCTTTTAGATATATATATATATATATATATCTTAAATCCACAAACGTTCAACGGCATTATCACACAAGTTCCTTCAGACTAAAACTTTTTTTTAACCATAAAATTACTCGCGCGCGCGTGTGTATATTTATTTTTTTCCCCCGAAAATATATTATTATAAATAGCAAAATCCAGTCCGGAAATTTAGCCCCAAATTGCATTTTTTTTATTATTATTATTATTATTTTTTTTTATCCGTTTTTCCTGCGTCTCCTCTTATTATCCTCTCACAATTCAATTATTATACCGTCAGTTAGAGTTTCTTCTTTTCTTTTCCCATACATACATATATATTTTTTGTACACGTAAATATTATATACACTCGTAGTCCCCCGAGAATCTTATAGTTTTCTAGTCCAAGTACACACGTTACCTATATATATACGTATATATATATTGTTTTCACGTAAAAAAACATATATTGATTCCCCGGAGAAATGTGTTGTTTTTTCTTGAAATGGATACCATAAAATAGATTGTAAAAGTATAATATTAATCAATATATTATTATAATTTAAACAATGCGACCTCAGTGTGTGTGTGTGTGTGTGTATGTGTGTGTGTGTGTAGAATAAAATATACAATAGCTAATAACGCGTTAACGATTCAAAATAATTTAAAAAAAAAAAATCATTAATTATATATTATAAAAGCAAAAGTTCCCAATGTCTTCCCAGTGTCATCCATTTTTGAAAATTTTAAAATTTTAGGGATACGCTCAAATCAATTTTTTTTTGTCATCAAGACGTGATTACTTTATTTCGATAAATAAATTAATTTAAAAATGTATTTATTCGTATAAATAACTAATAACGTTGTAAAAAAAAAAAAAAATGATTATCGAAATAAAAAGATGATTTATCATTATGATTTTCATTTATTATATATACGAGTTAAACTCGAAGGATTCGCTTGTTATATCCTTGATAACTGAATTAATATATCCATATATCGATGCTGGGTTAATTTGATACGTACAAGGAGTTTGACAGTTAGAAACTGTTCCGACTTCACAATTATATGAAGGGACTGAACCGAGGGATATAACTTCTTTCTACAGCTTTGGTATAGAAAATGCCGAATAGGTATCGCGTACAATATATTATGCAGGCCATCAAAACTCCATTAAATATTTATGATCAAATGGCATTTTTAATGAATTGCCTTCATGTATAGAGATCGATTTCTTTTTCCTTCGGCTCTTATTGACAACCCATTTGACATGTGTAAATTTTGATCGTGACCCGGAATTTGAGAACCACAGTTTGAGATATATTTAAAGAGAGAGAGAGAGAAAAAAAGTAAATGTACGCATCATAATCCAAACGCAACATAAATACCGATTTTCTTTCAAAACGGCCGCGATTAATCACGCGTGCTGGCGGATACTTTATAAAATATTGTATTTACGAAAAACATTTCTCGGTTTTCTTATCTCCACGCAGTCCATTTGTTCGACTGAAATGCACGACGACCATTACAATATTATATGATATCAAACGTTCGCATTTAGATAATGATATGAGTTTAGAAAAAAAAGTAAACACTTCGTAAAATTAATAGCGTCGACATATTTGAACAGAATAATACAATTATCTTGTTATTATAACTTTTAAGATTTTTCGCTCTTATCGATTTTCTAATCAGATTGCTCGGCTATATTTACTGTAAATGATTATTTACGAAAAACGAAAAAAATATTAATAACGAAAAAAAAAGTACCTACGCCCGTATTTTCGAATCGGTTTTATAGATTCGGGCGTCGTTTTTTGTACGGAATTCAATTATTTCTTTTTATTACATTACTGCATTAACGTCAAAAATCGTAGTAGGAAAGTGGCACATGTATTAAATGTTCAACTTATCGTAATATTTACTCCGCATATGTACACGCGGATGGTTAGTTTACTCGGCAGTCGCGGTATATACATATACAGTACTCTAATATATGTATACATAGTTTTTTTATATACGGAATGAAAATATATATAAAAAAATAATAATATTAAGCAAGCGAGGAAACAAAATGTTATTCCAACTAAAAGCGGATCTGATAAGAGTGAAGTATAGAGTTTAGTTTGTATACCGCGCATGAGTGTTTATAAGCTAAAAAGCCTTGAATTATACGTTTATGTAGTGTATATAATATATTATAACGCTGAAAATACACAAATTGTTAATTAAATGTAATTATATTTGAATAGTATAATTTGCCGCGTTGAAAACGGGCAAACCTGTATAATTAAAAATAATATAAAACGTACGTATGTAATTTCTGAAATAAACAATATCGGTTTTACGCAGTTATGACCGTTAACAGAAAAAAAAAAGAAACCGAGACTTTTTTGGTTTGTTCGAATATTCTAAAAATAATTTTTACACGGCGACGGTTAAGCGCGTATTACTTACGAGGTCCTTATTAGATGTTTGAACGGAATGTTTATTTAAATAATACTTTCGTACAGTTCTCTCGTATGTAACCGAATTTAAATTATCCAATACACTAGACATTACATACCTGTATATTCGATCAAATATTTTATTTACAAACAATTTTCCTTTTTTTTATTATTATTATTATTATTTGATTTTTTCCACGTTTATATACCTATATATATATATTTAGAATGTTTGTTCCGTCGATGATTTCTGTACGTTCTCGGTAAAACAAAAAAAAAACACGATTAATTCGATATCAATATAGTAATGACCACAAAAAAAAACTAGTTGCGAAATATTAAAAAACGTAGAAATTTAATTAACGTTTCTATTAATGTTTCATTCAAACGTCGTCATATACATATACTTTATTACCTATAAATTATTATTATAAAAAAAAAAAGAAATATTCTATATACGATATATATTTTCGTATTGCACGAAGTATGCGATTTCGGTCTAATATTTTATTTTGAAGAAGAAGAAGAAGAAAAATATTACACTGAGAGAGAGGGAAAGTGTACTGCTGTAGCTTTAAGCTATATTTAATTATGATTTACAATTATTATTATTTGTAAACGAATTTTTGAACACTCCCCGACTGACAAGATATTTTAATACTGTTATTCTAAAAATTGTTGAATAATTTATTAAAAACCGTCGTACCGCGTATAATATATAAATATATATATATATAAACACACGAGTGAATAAATATTTTGTAGTATATTACGCGAAAACATAATTTCAACTTAAAATGGAAATCACGAGTAATTATTATTGTTATACCGGTGTTGCCGGCGAATGTATTATAAATGTATATTCGTGTATTTTTTCTTTGTCAGAAATATTTCCTCCGTCAATCAAACGCTCGCAACAGTTTGTATATTTATTAATGAATTTCGCGCGACGGACGAATGATGGAAACTTTTTTTTTTTACCTACGACGAATACGCGCGTTGAGTTAAGTGAAAAACTGCATGTTTCACTCTCGCGATTCCTTTTCATTCGCAATGAATACGAAATTTTTACGATAATGTGTAATTTCAACGTATTTAAAAAAAATAGTAATAAAATAAATAATTTCATTCCCGTGATTTTTGTTACGTTTAAACTCGTACAAGTTCGTGTGCTATAGCGTGAAACGGAAAATTTAACGGGTACTTTTAATTAAACGATAAATAAGCGACAATAGAATTTCGTACGTCACTAGTGACGAAATGTTCGTCTCGTTATTATTGATTTCAATAATCGCGCGTCGTTTTGACGATAATCGATTTGATTACGCAAACGCACTCGATTTCAAAACATGCACGAAAATAATGTGAAAACAATTCTCCAGAGATCATCGAGTACAGACGAGCTATGTATAAGAAATGAAATCAAGCCCATTTGTCTACTAGTTTTCATTCAGGTTTTTTTTAATATCGATATCAATATCGATTTTTCATGTCGATACGTCGTTTACGTCGTTCTGACGAATAACGTATGATAATACGCTTACGCGTACGATACTTTGATACGAGAAAATTATCCGCGCGGTCGATAAAACACAATTCGGATTATTCTCAGCGCATAAAAAACAAAATAAAAAAATCCTAAGTATATTTTAAAAAACCCCTCGTCAAAAACGTATATTTACACGGTCCGTTTCGCGCGTCCTATACGGCTGCACCGCATACCGTAATCGTATTATAAAAATTAAATTCGCCACCCCCACAAGCCGGCACAAACCGAAATCGAACAAGTCGTTTTGTGTATTATTTATATAACGTACAGTCCACCTCTACGAGGATTATTAGTTTAGTCTGGTTCTTTTCACCCCATTCAAAATCCGATTTCGTGGATTTTCACTCCGATCGATTTCGAAAAATTCCTCCGTAATTATTTGATCATCGATACATCAATGTTTTCCCGTATAAACGCGACACGTTCGTACTGGTGGTGGTGTTACAATATCAGAATCGACACACGGCTACTGGAGGATAGAACTCGGGTTTATGAAACACGGTTTTCGGCGTATACGGTCTCAGACGAACTGCAGCGACGCGAAGAAATTTATTCGCAGAATATTTCCCGTTCCTCCGAGTCGCGTTTGGAAAAAAAAAATTAATAAATAACGTTTCCCCCCGTTCGTTCGTTCACACCGTCTCTTAAGAATATCGTCGTGTACCGGTATCGAGTCCAACGCGACGAACGCGAATTTATTATCGCGTTGGACCATTCGCGCGTATAGTAATCGGTCCAAAATCCAAATGAAAACGCGATTACAACGCGTAATGACAAAAAAAAAAAATACATTTATATTACCGCGCACCCGTAGTGGGCAAAAAGCCATTGAAGAATAATAGTGTTTTATAATTCGGTTTATTTTTTTCTTTTCAGATGCACCATCCGATACAAATGAAACCTGCCGACAGCGAAAACCGGAGTGGTGAGTATAATGATAATAATATCAACTACTGGCTCTCTGTTGGCACGTCGTCTTTATAGGTTTATATACATATAAAAAAAAAACTGTTTTCGCGCATTAATTAAATTCGTGCGAAACCCTTCGTCTTGATCTTAAACTTCGCGGACACGGCGGTCGGTCCGTCATATTATTCTTATTCGGCCGACCGGAATATTCAATTCATCCGCCGGAACAGTCCAATGGGATTTAAGGGGGTCGTCCGTTGTCAAAGCGTTCCGGACGGATATCGTTGACTACTCGCGGTGGTATTTATCGCGCGGTACGCGTGTATAATCGTTATGACTATTACGGAGATCGAAACGGCGAAACATTTTTTTTTTTTCGTTTTGTGTACGCGAACGTATAACGCGGAATTAAACGCAAAAAAAAAAATACAAAATATATCGTGTAAAACAATATATTACCGTTTAAACGGATTACGATGTCCTGGTAAAATAATAAATGAAACGACGAGTTTTCTGTCGGAGGGCGTCTACACGGGGTCGGTTTCTCGGCTAGCACGGGAGTACGACACCCCCCCGCATCACGTCGGGCCGCGAGCGCTACACGGTTTTACAAATCGCAATGAAATATTATTGCCGGTACGCATATTGAACGCATGCCGGTTGTATTCGAGAACCGGATTAAACACGGAAACCTAGTACCAAAAAAAAATTTGTAAAAATGTTAATAAACTCTTATTTTCGAAAAACAAAAATCGAAAAAAAAAAACTTTTTTTTTTTTGAGGGAAAAAATAATTACGGGAACATCTAAGCGTTTCACTGCATGAGAGATTTTATTAGTTTTTTTTTTCCCCCGAACATACGTTGAAGATTTTTCAATGTCGCCGACGAGGTGTTTTTTTCGTATCACACAACAGTGGCTGCCACCGAACTGTGGTTCGCGGTCAGGTTATCTCAATTGGTCTGGCCGCGGTGTCAATGTAATTACATTTTTCGTTTACATCGATTTTTTTGTAATTTAAACCAATTTCAACTTAAAATTAGAGAATGAACGACGTTGCGTTATGATTGAATACGAAAATCGTGAATCCGCCGGCACTTAGGAGGTTCTCTTAGTGTCCACACGACGTTAGCGTGATTACTCGTATTTATATTATAAACACGTTATTCAATGCAATATAACATTTCTAAAGTTAAAAAATAAGCTCGTTACAACGTGCGGATTAGACAATCATATTAAACCGGTCGACATAAAATATTGTATAAACGTTTAGAATTTAATTAATCATTTTGATTAAACGTTCATACCTCCTACACACTTATTAGTATATAGATTGAAGTGGTATTACGATTTGTCCGGTATACAAGAAAAACGAATTTTATCGTAAAAGAATGCGTGTAGCGAGCGGAAACGTGTTTTTCAACTCAATGATGTTGTGCCGAAAGAATATATTATTGTCTACTTAAAAAAACATCCGAAACCCAGTCACTGACTGGTGATGGACAAGGATTCTTTTAAATGCACTTGTCAAAAAAAAATGTGTGCTCGACAAAACGCGTGTGTTTGAAAAAAAACGTTCTCTGTAGACATTTTTTTGTCATCCGAAAAGTTCGCGTAAACATTATATACTATTAACGCATTTTGCGAGAGTACATTGAATACGCGTGAACTATGGACAGACACGTGTCAATGTCAGTGCGAATGACGGACAGAAAAACGAAAACTCCGATATTTTGATTAAAACATACTTTACATGAAAAACTCCAATACGCGCCACGTAGTTTTGTGAGATTTCAACGATTCCGGCCGGGAGGGCGCACATTGAATTTCGCGATTTTCGATTGCTATAAAGACCGTTAGAAAAAAAAAAAAAAAATGTTAAAGAACTTGTGAAAACTGTCAACATTTAAAATATTCGCTCTTATTATAACGTTTAAAACTATTATTTTTGATAATCCCAAGTCTAAGAATGTGGGAGTTTTTAAAACAGATCGCACGCAGGTCCTTTAATATTATGCAAGTGAATATACGAGTATTTATATATATATATATATTTTTTTTTTTATAAATAAGTATATTTACGAAAATTTTATGTATTTTTTTTTCTTTTGTGCGTATACATAATTTCCAAAGAATTGATTTTTTTGAAATTTTGAGAGCATACAGTTTTTTCGTTCACCTATACATACAGTATCGTTCAGAATTTGTACGGTATTGCACTTTTAACAAAACCAAAACCTATCAAAATAAAATCTACAATATTTTTAATAACATTTCCATATTAACATGCAAATGAATAGTTATTGTGTACCGACAACAATGCGTACATAATATATTTGTTTCCGATTCTGCAAACGGTCAAGTGCATTAAAAACTATAACATTTAAAAATGTTTAAAAATTTTAACACAAGAATACGTATAGTTTTATATTCAATTTTCCGTTCGGAAAAACAAGAAATTAACGATAGTGTTTTTTAATATTAATTGTCTGTTCGTTCATTGACGGTAGTTTGCTTAATAACGATTTACTTCTCCCCTGTGTCCAATACGTTTATATTCAATTTTAATAAATCACGCGGTAACATATTTCAACACGCGTGAGATAAATTCGATTTTTCTTTCTTTTTTTTTTTTTTTTGTAGTTACTATCACATCGTTCACAAGGATAAAATCGTCAAACACTTCTAACTATATACACCAATTGTTTATTTTTTTTCTCGACTAATTTCTACTGGATTATATTATATTCTTTGTAATGCTATATTACAATAAAATATATTATATGTGTACCAAATTTATACACGTGTGGTTACCATAATATCACGGATATTTCAATAACTAAATAATAATATAATGTATTTTCCATTTTCAAAAAGAAAGAAAAAATGTCGATATAAATATCGTTTGCTAATTCTTTTTACGTATGAAATTTATCGATATTAACATTTTGCCTCTAAACGTCACGTGATACGTGTGTACACAACGATAAGTATTACTTTTTGCCTATTCAACGAGCCTCATAAGTACAGTTAAACATTATTATACGTTGAATTTTATAGCAACCGTTTGTAACCTCTGTTTACAATGAAAGGTAAAAATCGTTTTATTCCAATTTTATTTAATATAATCGAATGACGCGTTAATTGAATCCCCGAAACTCCGAATACGATTATTATTATTATTATAATCTTCGCTTTCGTTAGTGATGAATATCGCAAACTGCGCTTCGTTGATTAACAACGCATTTCATAATAGTTTAATTCGTAAGAAAAATTAAAAAAAAAAAAAAAAAAAAAATAACAAAACAATATCAACAGAATTGTAAACGTATCGAAATATTCAATTAATTATTTATCAATTATAGACGAGTTTTAGAAACAGATTTTAAATCTTAAAAATAATCAAAAATAATATAAATTTTCTCCGCTGTGCCGCGTCTTCCGCACAGGTAGAATATTATGACTTTAAACAATTATGGAATACTAATTTGCTAGCTGGTGGATAAATCGTTTGTTTCCAACAGTATTTCCATATTATCCACACGCATGATCTGAGCAATTGGTCTATTCGAAAATTAACACCGTTATCACTTATCGTTCCACACGATTATATTAAATGTTATTTTTATAATTCGTTCTTTACATACTCACGAGTATATTTCTTACGACTGTGTGTGAAATGTACAAGTTATTGTAGTTAACTTCAAAATTATGAAGTTGACTTCAAAAAGAAATTACAATTCATTAAACCTAACTCGTGCTTTTTTTCAGTGCATGTTTTACAATATATTATATTATGATCATCTTAATGATTTTTTTTTATATTTATATAAAACGATAAATTTGTTTATTTACAAATTCAATAATCTAATATCATCTCGTAAGCCCGATGTATAGAGCAGACATAATAAATGACCCGGTATTTTTATTTTATTTTATTATTATTAATATTATTATTATCATCATCGTTGCTCTGCAATAAGTGCCTGCAGGAGGCGGCAATAAAAGGTCAATATTTGATGAGCGTTCATTTTTGTGTGTTTTATGAAATCTCATAATCCTCGGAAGTTTTCAACATGAAAACTAATTATTTTGTTTACTTTTCTGAAAAGTTTTCCATTCGTCTATACTACTCGTTTAATTCGTTCGTAATTCAATTGGTTGTTTTATTCCGCCCATCATCATGATCGTTTTATCCCTGACTGATTCGATTAAAGTACAGTATATATAAATAAGCACCGAATGCCAACTATATGTATTATATAATACTTAAGCGCTTTAAATTAAATTTTCTGTTTTAACTATATCGTATATCGATACTATATAATATATACTCGTACATACGTTTACGTGATTATATTTTATTTTATTTACGAATGCTGAATTATTTTAAAATAATTGAATATTCAGAATAATTTATGTTTTTTTTCAAAAAAAAAAATTCTACTTTGGGTAAGAAATTATTATCGTCCAACGATATATTTACGATTTTAGAGTTACAATATTATAACATAACGCGCAGCGAAGATTCGGATATATTGAGATATATATATATATATATACTATATGTTTTAATTTTTTTCTAAATACAATATTACCTGCACATAATATAATATTATACACGCGTTTAAATCTTATGAATGAGCCTCTGTGTGTTGTGGATATCGATTCAGTGAATTAATTAAATAAAGAATTTAGAGTAATTAACGTTTAACTAATAAATTTGAAATGAATTGCATAAACAATTTTATTCGATAAAACGTTTGTGAACCAAGCTTCAGTGTAATATTATATTTATTATTAATATTATATAAATGTATACGGAGTTATGCGCTGTGTTGGTATACGCGAATGTTTAGTTTGTTGCTGACCGAGCGATTAATCGTATGCGCGTTTGTCATATTTATTATTTTTATAATTAATAATATTATTTCGCGTATTTCAATGAAATAAAATCAACGTAATTATTCATCTTTCCTCGTTGTACACTCGTTTACACGTTTACTCGTTTACTTCACACTTTTTACTATTTTTTATTTCTATTTTTACTGGTTTGAAGAAACATTCATGCGTTTCCTTGACCGACCGAGTTTGCCGTCAGCTAAGCACTAAACGCTCGATCATGACCGATGATCGACGCATACCATAAGCGCTGATCGTCGGTCGAACACTTATTCCAGCGTTATACATGATGTTCAAAGGGGTAGGGTGCTATGAAAACTGAGCATAATCATAACATAATTGGATCAACTTACAAGTTGATATTTATCTGATAATTATACTGTAAACGCATACTGATTAGTGTGCCTTTTTGAACAGTACTGCGGTTTTGAATCGAATGTAACATTTTCATGACACTGTTAAACCCATGTAAAACTTTGGTAATCGTTTTTGTCTAAAACACGGTATTATGAACCGGATTTGCACCTACTTTGAACCATCATTTATTGATGATTTAAAACGACGTTTGCAACTAAGATGGTGTTTGGGTATGTGTTTTTAAAATTACGAAAAAATAACGACAACGGATTTCGACGAAATCGCAATTTTTACAACGTTTTTATGTGTAATTTTTCGGTAGTTTTTTGTGTTTTTTTTCTTAATTTGTGAGAAAATCAAACAAAATGACCGCCTTAAAATGCCGACTAGATACAATTCGTTACCGGAACCAGGGCGTGAATGTGTAATGGTCGAAGCAATCCTCCCGGTAGAATTATTGAGTACAGACGTAATAAATAAAAAACACATCATTGTAAAGCCAATACGCATTCCTCGGTCAGCTCAAAATCTAAAATATACACGTAATAGTTGTAGAAAAATCCGTTATTAATACGTGAAAGCGAAGGGGTTTGAACGTATTATATTATCGAATCCAATAATAATACGGAATACGCGTAGATTATTATCATAAGTTCAGCGTATGTTATCGGCGCAGAAATTATGGATCACAATATCCGCGAAGCTGAATTTAATTCTCTCTCTCTCTCTCTCCCTCTCTCGGTAATGGGATTGCCAAACGGTGGAAAAACGAAACCGACCCTTCATGAACGTGAATTTATATTATCCGAGTATTATATATTATATGGTTTTAATGGTTTCGCTTATTTGTGTGTGTATGTGCAACGTACACCAAACACACGTCATAAGTCTATATTATATATATATATATATATACGTATATGTATTATTTATTATATACGTGCGCAGGATTCTGCAAAGTACCACGACGGCGGCGGTATCGTGTTGCGATCAATTCCATTCGCAATGCTTTTTAAACGCGCGGCGCCCCGTAACAGTTATCGTTCGGAAAATTAAAAATTAACGTTTGTTCCGAATTAAACCATAAAATATTTCGCATTCTAAAATCGAACGTCCCCAACAATACCGCGGCGCCAATATAATATATCAGCACACTTCGGTATCGTATTTACTGGGGAATTGGAGGAGAGATCAAAGAGATTGTCGTTGGCTTTTTATTTTTAACACATGCGTATGTTTATAGTCGTGTTTTCCTTCTATCACACGTTGTCAGTGTATAGACAACAAGAACAATTACATTTTTGTATTGTGAAAAACATTGATTGCTTGTAATGAACGCGCGTGTTTTCAACCAGATTAAAAACTAATATTTGAGAAAATCTATGGTAGTATATTTATTAAGTATATTATTCGCTATTTGACCAGTTATGAAATATATTTTTTCGTATTTAACAGTTATTGTTGATTTGAATTTTAAATATTATTGTTTCGATTTTAGAGTAGACGGAATGAGCGCACGCACCGCTATCCATCAATAATTACATTAAACTGGACGTGTTAAGGAAATAATCGACGAAATCGTCAAAAAAAAAAAACCCCCCAGAAGTCCAGATAGTTTGTTTTGTAAACGGTACAAATGTATTGCGTAAATATAAGAAAATTAAATGTTTTGAATTTCGAAAGTATTTAGAGTGAAGGGAACAGAGTGTTCAATAGCCTCCCACTCAAATGAATACGCGCCATCGAGGTATACACTGTCAGACTCGTCTATTGACGCCCTCTAACGTAATTTTTCCTATTCCCTAAGATTACGTACACATGCGTATACGATTTTTCCGTTTCCCCCTTTCTCGCAATCATTCAATCTATCGTCTCACGAGTACTTACTCGTATATAATATATTAATTTATATCAATTTTTTAACCCCGTGTGATGCACCGCGGATGATTATAATAAACCATCGAAAAAAAAAATACACATATATATATATATATATATATACGCGTCTTTACATTATTATTTTTAAATATATATATTAGGAAAAAACAAAAGCAGACGTTCGCGTATTTATTATTTTATTTTTTTCTCTCTTTGTCTAAGAATGCTTCGCATGCGAAAAGCAAATACACATTACCCTTCTCCGCATCATATACGCGTCGTTGAAGTCGTGTCCGTTGATTTTATATATATATATATTATATATTATAATAAATGACGTACGCGATTTCATTATTATTCCCGCGTATATACGTATATACACCTCCTACACATAATAATAATATACGTTTATTTTATTTTCCTATATCGCAATATTAAAAACTCGACATTTGCATTTATATGTACAATACGTAAATATTATTTATATATATATATATATATATACGTATACCACCGCGTAATATACACGTTCACTCCCGTAACCGTTTTGTTTTTACATCGACGTCGTTCATCATTATTATACATTTTATCGTCAAACCGAAAAATGTTTGTTTTTCTCTTTCGCGCCTATTCAATACGTCGCATATATTCGCCAATGTAAATGTTACCAATAGGTAATTCTTGAAATTTCAAAAGAAAAAAAATTCGGATATTTCCAACACATGCCACGCGATTTCAATGGGTCCGGGGGGTCCGACGGCTGGCGTCAACCTGCAGCATGTCGTAGTTAAAATATTTCCTATCGTTAAATAATTCGAATACAAACGATGACGCTAATAGTATGTAAATGGAAAAACATCTATCTTCAATCTCGTAATTGATTCTTAATCAAAGTAATCGCAACGTACACACGCTAATGTTTTTTGGTGGACTGAAATGTTTAATTCTCTATGTTGCCCGTTTACGTTTTACCGTCTTGAAATTACTGAAAGAAATATTGGAAAAGGTGAAGAAATGACGATTTCTTTTCCCCAGAAAATGTAGGTCAATGTGTTACAAAACCGTTCGGTACAAATGCACGTACGAGTATAAAATACTCGTCTAGAGGAGCTAGAGAAAGAACAAAAGACGGAATTGGATATTGAAGCAGCTATTTTTATTAGAGGAGGAGCTGCAAAGGTCACGTAAAACTAACCGAACGGCCAGTGAACTAAGGAATTTAACCGACAGTTTATTGAACATCGCGAGACTAATATAATATATTATCGGTAAAAACCCTTTTGGGATATTTTCAAATTAACGGTTATATCAGGCATTATAATAATTATGACATAACCGTTCATCGCATAACTTTTGTAATATTTTTTTGTCGTCCACAATCGATTATTAATTATTTTTATCGTTTAAATTATTTAACACGTTGTTGTTATTATTATTATATATATTATAGTTGTCGGTAATGCGTTTTATCGATGGACATTTTCCGAAATAAGATCAAAAAACCACCGCGGTTTATTAAAACAACGTGTAACTCCTATAACGATGTTTTCGCGCGCGTAAAGAGCAACGCACCAACGTAAAATACAATTAATTACTATATATGTATAAATAATTCATAAAAATATACGTTCGGTCAAAAATCCAAAAATGTACACATTTACTCGACATTTCTTTTTTCTTACCTCCCGATTCACTCATAATTACAATTATTATTTTATCGTGTCGGTTTATTGTTAATAATAATAATAATTGTAAATCAACCGCCTGTTCAATGAATACAATATCTACGCCCGTGATTCCCGTATTGCTGAAACTGTACCGAGTCATTTCTTTTTTTTTTTTTTTTTTTTAAACTAATATTTTCTGCGATCATGCGACTCGAGCTGATGGCATTGTCGAACGACCCGATGTACGTACGAGCGATTTGGACCGATAGGTCTCTCGCAAAGTGTTATAATATATAAATATCGCGGTGTAAACACAACGTATCGTAACGCGCGCGCGCGTTTTGTAAATAAAAATTAAACGTTAAATACATTTGAACGTTGGCCAATTATTATATTGTTTTACACGTATGTAAAACGCACGTCCGCGCATTCCCTGTTCATATACTATTCATCTCCGTTTGTTCATTCCGTCATATTTATATTCGTTTCAACGTCAATACAACGCGATTGCGGACCAGCTATCTCGTCGTCGTCGTCATCCGATTCCGTTGCAGACGATTAAAAAACAGACATCCGGTGTTTACCAAAAAAAAAAAACACTTTTTTTCGCTTCTTTTCCAAAGACTCGAGATCAGTGAATAGGGCAATCTATAGATCGGATGTTTGAAAAAAGACCGTTTTTCACAATAAATCGATTTTTCGAATCGAATGAGATCGGATTATTATTTCCTATTCAATATCTCCGTATTACTTCTACGAACCAATAATATTAACAACACGCAGAACCCAAATCGATTTCAAAATATCGAACCGCAACTGAGATGATGAGAATCTTCCATCAACTATATATTTCTACTGCGGAATATTGTTTCGATACAGAAGTTCGTCACAAACGTAAGCGTACAACGAGAATCCGTTTAAATCGGACTAATTGGTTCATCTTATTTTTTTCTATATATAATTTATATATCAAACGGAATATTTATTTATTTTTTCAAATCGATCTTTCGCCTTCGATTTAAATCTACATTCAATCGGCCGATTATCGAAAATCACTACTATTCGATACTATAACGCGCCGGATACGCGGTCGTCGATCGACGACCACCTCCTACGTACGATATGTGGTAATCATTGATTGTACTGCAGCACAATAATCTCAGGAAAACATAAACAAATTTTAAAAAAGATCCGAAAATCTCGAGTAATATTATATTAACTGCTACGGCCGGGAGCGTGTAGCGTGTTTGAACAAACATTCGCTACGGTGTTCGAACACGGCGGCGGCGGCGCGGTGTAACGAATTGCGGAAAAGAAAGAAAAAAGAAAGGCTAATTTATCAATTCAATTATTGTTTTAATGTCGCGTAATTACTCCGGTGTCGATATTTTTAAACGCGCGCGTTTTCGCTTTGGAAAAAAAAAAACTTGCGCCAATTATTAACTCGCCGTAGATATTTTATTAAGTACAAATAAATACGATAAAAATTGCAATACGTTCGGCAAAACAAAAAATATATATATTTATATATAACACTTATATATATATATATAAAATAAACACAATAATTTGCGTAAAAGTAAGTTCAAATTACAACTATAAATATATCATCACGATGTTTTCGTATTCACCGGCTATATTATACGTATAATAAATTGATTGTCATTTTTTTTTTTTGCCATTTCGAGACAATTTCCATATTCTTTTAACGTATATTCCATTAACATAATATATACGTATATTAATTGCAAGTCAAACGTGAATTTAATATAATAAGTTCATAAAAACAATTTTTTCCTTCGTAACTGTTGTTTTTTTAATTTCCACCGTGATACGAGAAAACTCGGTTATTAGTTTAAAGCCTTTAAAATACGTACAATTATATTGGTTTCGTTTTTCTCGTTTCTCGGTTTTTAATTCAATTCACATACCTCAGTCATAGATTGAACATTTCAACGTCCTATATACAATATTTGAATTTGATTTACGCGTGTCTAGTATAAATATAATATAATATGACTGTGTGTTGTACTTTCTTTGACAACCTACCTGACGAATTTACATAAATTCCGGGAGAATTCGTATTTATTGCAATGTCGGCGGTTTGTTGAATAAACCACACTGCAACGTTACCATTTCATTTCCGAATAAATTGTTTATTATATGGTTTTTTTTTTCTATTGTTTTTGACTCGGATCGCTGTTTAGCTGGTTTATTTTTACACGCGTATTACTGCGCTCGATGCTGTTAAAATTAATCGACGAGAAGAAAAACTCCGCGAAAAGAAAATTTCCATAATAAATCGTATTGAAAAAAAAAAATAATAATAATAAAATATCTGTAACAGTCGGTTTACAATATTTACACTCCGAGTTAATATGAATAACGCCGTTAAAAAAAAAAAAAAATTGGAGAAAAATTTAATTACTTTTACACACTTTTTAGAAAGATTAATAACATTAATATGTTGTTGATGTTTTAATGTAATAGGTTTATGTACGATTGAGTAGGTATTTAATAACAAATTAATTTAATAAACGTATATGAAGTGATAATTGATACAGCTCTAAGTAACGCTTTAAACTGTATTCGATTCGACATTTTTTTTTTTTTTTTTTTTTGCGACACTTTAATCGCAATGTATACAAATATAATAAATTTTCACACGCGACTGGAGGTCTCAAAATTGTCTGTATATATCAAATATATACTACGCGTATTGAATACTACGCAATTTATTTGTCCGTCTTCACACATATACTCTTATAGAAAATATATATTTTTTTTCTTGACAAATATAAAGCAACGTTGCAATTGGTGTGAAAAGAAATAGTAATAGAAACATACCTCAAAAAAGCCCTATAGAATAGTTACCTATAATTTATTTTATTTTCAGTTTGTTAAATCGTAATGTGCTGACATATTTTGAAAACTCGAGACTTCAATAACGTCTTTGCGTTGTATAGCAATAGACATTTTTCGACAAATCTTTTTCTTTTTTTTTTGCCTTTGCTTTTTTCAATACACTACATCACAATAACTACACACCTTTGTCATATTTTTACTATAAACTCTTTTTTGTAGGATTGTATTTTATTACACACACATATATATGTATGTGTATGTTTGTAATATTTTAGTTAGTCGCGTACATATTTTTTTTTTTATTCACAATGTAATTTGAATCATTACCGACGCAATGTTTTATATATTTTTGTATATTTTTTCTCGAATTATAAATTTCTTCTTCCTTTCTTTTTTTTAACTTTAAATAAGAATAATTTTCTTTACTTTTAATACGCTTTTACCTTAATGCAATGCCTCAAAAAACACACACACATTTCGAATATTATACATTTACACAGATATGTATCAGTTTAAAATAGATGTGACAGACTACTATAGAACGGGGGGGGGAAGGTTCAATAAATATTATATACACATTTCTCGATATTACAGTTGGGGGAAAAAATATATATATATATATTTTTTTTTTACTATAAGTAATAAAATATAAGTCAGCGCAAGAGTGTCTGTACATTGCTATAAATTGCATATAAAGCCTTGCCCGATTGATGGGTCGTGTTTACTGAGTTTTTATTCTTTTCTCTTTTTTCTTTTGCTTTCGCAAATCCCCCATAGTCTGGTCTGTATAACGGTATATTGACGTTCTAAATGACACCGTGTTGACAAGTGCATTTAAGAAGCACGAGTATTCTCGTAACATCACAGCTCGGGACTAATGGTTTTCATCTTGTATAAGAAAATTTTCTTTTTTTTTTACAGTATATAGAGGTGAGATTTTACTCCCCGATCGTGTGTCAAGAAAAATCATCTATCGGCCCATCGTTATTATATATACACGTATAAGTGTGTGTGTTTTTATTTTTTTTTATTTTTAAGCTTTTAAAACAAAAAATGAAGGATTTAAAAAATATATATATATTTATCACTGCGCCTTAGCGTTATTTCGTGTTTTTACCATACCATTAGGATATCGCAGAATTTATTTTTATTTATAGCCTGCAATAATAACGTCTTGATACGTATAGTCATATATTGTTATGAAATAGTCGTTGTTAGCACCGTTCGCTAGCTGTTTTGCAGCCTGCAACAGTCGTGCGGAGAAGAACGATTGTCAAACGGTTAGGTTCGAAGTTGTTAATCGGACAACAATGATTGCGATACAACAACGTTTCAGTCCTATATTGAGATCATTGGTCGAAGACGACAAAAAACGCACAAGAGACGGACTCGATCCCCAAGCTATTCACTCCGTTTAAAAGACACGGACAGTATCAGTATACCCGTGTATTGTATAGACTGCAGAGAATGAGGAAAACTATTATTAACACTAAAAATGTAACGTTTTTTTTTTAAATATTCGAGATATCGAGAGAAATAATAGTTGGATTAGATTAGATCGCGGATCGTTTAGACGAACGGCGGGTGACGACGATTATACGCCCTCGAACTACAAATAAGTGCGTGCGTCGCGCGGTGCGATTGCGTACGCACTACCATTCGAAATTAATAACGCACCTGAAACGCGATTATACGTACGCACGTGTATGTGCGTGTTTGCGACGACAAACGAATTGTCGAAAAGCATAGAGAGACATAATATTTTTATTATTGGATTTAATAATTAATATTTAATAATTCAATAAATACAATGGATTTTTTTTTTTTTACACAGAGCCCTCGGCGGTCCGTCGAAATTAATCTCGGAACAATTACGATTCGGTTTCGTTTTCATACGTCGCACTCCGTCCTCTGCAAACCAAACAATACGCGTACATTATAAATGGTATTGGTCTCTGGCATAGGTGAGAGGGACTTTAGTAGAAATCCAAAACCCATTGTCGAGCTTTTGACACGGCACAATATCCGTGTAAAGTTTTCAATACAATTCTCGTTTTTAACTCTGTCGTCGTCCCGCTCGTATTGAAACACTATACTTTTAAACAATATATTATATATGTACCAGACGTATTGTTAGAGATGCCCTTTGTATGCAATCGATCAGACAATCGCTAGAATTTCCATAAACGCGCGTCACCGTCCGACGTGTTTCTTTTTTTTTTATATAATTTTCGCGCTTTCGCGTACTGTTACAGGCACGATCGGCCGCGTATTTGGTGCTCAGCGCCGTGCGAATAATTTGATAAATTTTAGAAATCGCAGTGCACGATCGGGGGGGGGGGGACACGTTATAGCCATTTTAAACATTAAACGCGAGATTTCGTTAGTTTTTCGACGCCGATCATTGTTATAACAAACGAGTTACGATAACGAAACACGTAATACCGAAATGTGCGTATACACGTTATTACAATAGTTCACCCGAGTTCAGCAACCGGAAAAAATGTCTTCTTTTCGTTGTGCGCGGCGGACAAGATTTTCGTAGTCGCGAAATTGTCGATAGACGTTTCATCGAACGCAAACTCAATACTGAAAGCGTATTATTAACGCGTATCGCGGTTGACGATAAACGGAATCGTTATGATTACTACGATTACTTATTAAATACGCCTATACTCGTACATATATGTAGTTTAATTAATGATTTATAATAGACGCACGCGTGATAACATTCATTGTTAGGCGACAATTACGGTAAATATATACGAACGAAATTAAACGTTATTTAAATGTATTATAACACACGTTTTAGATAGACCATTGTCAAAAAAAACGTTTTGATTTCGAAAATTTATTTTTCCCGTTAATAGGTTTTCGCTCGCAATATCTGTACATTTCGGCTCCGTTACACGTTGCGTACAATAATTTCCACACGTCCGGTATTCCAGCTCTACACAGTTAGTAATAATATTGATTATCGATAATATTAGATTATCGTAAAAAAAAATATTGTACGCTCGCGAGCACGTATCTATTATATAATGAAAGGATTCGTCGGAACGTGTATATTAATGCGTTGTTATAAGAAGTAAAAATAATTAGCGCACATTTATACGCGCCCGCCGTGCTATACAACCGCGGTATAAATTATAATATAATGTGTGCCAATAGCACGTGTAATATTGTCACGCGGCCGCATAAATCGTACATTTCTTCGACCGGTTTCACCGGCCTGAGGCTCTACCAGGGCCGGCGGATTAAGGCTTTTTGCCGCCCATAGGCTGAAATAAATTTTATATTTAAAAATAACATCTCAACGTGGTTTTTGGGTCACACCGAAAAAAAAAAAAATTTGCCGCCCTACGCTTTAGCCTACACAGCCTAAGCGATAATACGGCCCCGGGCTCCACGCACGTATTACAGTCTCGTTGTCTCGTTAGTCGTCTAAGATTTACATAGCGCATTTTTAATAAATACTACACGAATACGAACGTCGTTCACGTACGAGATTCGGTTTCGTCGAATGATAATTTTTATTATTATTATTATTATTATTATTATTATTATTATTGTTATTATTATTAACGACAGAATTTAATAGGTTATTATTGCAACGGTTTTTTTTTCTTTTGTGTTTATCGTCAAATAAACCCGGTCAAATGCGTCGCACACGAATCGAATTACAAGTCTTCATACATTTAATTTCGTATTTGCAACTCATTGCAATTCTTCGGGTTTTTGCAATTTTTTTTTTTTTCTTATGGTCAAGTATCATTTTACCCCGTGACAAAGTGTGCAATTCGTCATGGGATTATTTAGAAAAATATCATATGTTTAAACACGTTTTAACATGTTTTTCCGAATAATTACAAAATTCTCATTTTCCAATCGTCCATCCGTATATATATATATATATCTTTCTAGATTGCATTATGTGTAATTATTTTCCGTCGCAATTTTATAATAATATATATTTTAATTGCAATTTTCGCATATTTTTAGCGCAATTAAATCCGGCCTTTAATTATTATTATTATTATTATTATAATCGGTTTACAGTTTTTACACTTTGCGCATATTTAATGCACGTACGTTGATCGTCCGATACGGTATTTGGAGGTTTACCGATTATCGAAAACATAATTTCAGTCGTATTTAAAACAAATCGTTATACGTATAACGCGAAATCGGACAATTCGATAAATCGCACTTTGACATTTTTGCCGTCGTTCATAAAAGTTAATCGCCAGTCTCGAAACTCTCTCTCTCTCTCGCTCTGTCTCTCTCGTATTGTCAATCATTAAAACCGAGTGCTACGACATACATAATTCAACGACACTAGCCGATTATCCGAATGCGAATTATTTAAAAATGTACGAGTTTTATTATAGTTTGACGGAAAACGTGTGCAGAAGACCGTGGGGATGAGGTAGAGGCTATTTGTGATGAGCCGCACAACTTTAGTTTTAACTCATTTCATAGTCTGCACGCTGTTACTAAAAATGTTGGCTCGTTCGTGTTAATGTCAGTTCATAAGTTTTCCGACGACGTCTTTCAAACGCACACCGACCTCCTCCTATTGTACATCAGACGGCACGTCACTTTTATACGTTTCTTCTATTCCGTTCTCGAACGGAATGATATTTCCCTCCGTATAAAAGTTCGAAATTATTTAATTTTCGCATTATAAAATATTATAAATGTGTGTGTGTGTAACGAAACGGGCGAAGAAAAACGTACGTCCCTCTCGTACTACGTTATACCGTAATAATATGTAGCCGGGTTTCAAAGAGCTCATCAACTGTAGCCGATATTGCAGCGGTAGATCTCTACGAATTATTTACGAATTCATTCGGCGGCAACATCAATAATAGTTATCATCCCCGGCGATTATTACGAATATTATTATATATATTTAAAAAAAAAATCACTCGTAAAAATATATAAAATATTGGACTTTTATATTCTTATAAACGTTTCAACAATAATTATTATCGAATTAGTTGAAATTCGTTCTCTTCGACTTCGTCCCGTCGTCCGGTCATTTTCAATAATATAACGCGAAATTTTTAATGTTTATTATTATTATTCCGGTAAATTCGTTACAAAATAAAAACTGTAATCAACCGGTTTTCTGTATTACGCGTAGATAGTGTCACGAAACGGCTGGGTAAATAAACCAGAAAATGTGGCAATACTATTTATTGATTATAATATATATATATATATTATCGTGTTCAAACAAGAAACAAAAAGTCAATAGAATATATTTTAATCGTTCCGGCTCGTATGACAAAATAAAAAAAAAAAAAAAAAAAATGATACGCAGACCGTAAATATATATTATTTTATTTCCAATATACCGTTTAAACAGTTTCACCACTTTTCGCGATTCGAGAAAAAACTTTCAGTAAAAATACAGGCAGCGTCGTGTGTGTGTGCGACCTTTTAAACATCGTATGACTTTAAATCAATTCGAATTGTAAAACTTATTTACGAGAAATAAATGTAAAAAAAAAAAATAATAATAACACAAAAACACGCGTGCGAACGATGATATTTTACTTGTAATAATTTGAACCGTTTACAGTGATTTATAACGTGACCGTATATATTCTCTTATACAACCGTCGTAGTCGTTATACGATACTAAATTTCCATAATACGAGATGAAATTATCATAATTTTTGTGCGCGTACATTAATACAGTCGCCGTTTAAAATTCGAACGTATCACGAACGCAAACAATGTAATCGCGGAAAATCGATCGATTATTATTATTATTATTAGAGGTACATTATTGATTATAATACGTTTTATTCGATAATATTTTTATTGGAATTGTAAAAAAAAAACGCGCGGGCGTTTTCTCTTCGACGGCCAAACGTCATTTTTTTTTTTTTTTTTTTGTTGTTGAAAATAAACCGGGCGCCGTAAAAACGTTTAGAGGCGTTATTCGAAAAATTCTAGAAATTAGCGAAGGCACGTCGAAATCCCTATTTGTCGTTTCCGTATCGCGTATATTTTTAATTTTATTGGTAACTTACCGTTAGAGGAGGGGTTTACGATGATTCGGTTTTTCTTTTCTCCTCTACTGTATTGATATTTATATCGCGACGTGGTCGTTTGTTTTTTATTAAAAACCAAAAAACACACGTCGTGAGGGGGTGGGGAATATTCAGGGAGAAAAAAAATTCGGTCCAAAAGAGGAGGACTCGTCATGGAGGAAAAGCTCTCTCTCTCTCTCTCTCTGTCATTGTCGTCGCAATGCGCGCGCGAAAGCCGACGACGCAGTTTTAATAACCGCGTAACGACGACTGCGGCGGCGGCGGCGGGGCCATTAGCAGCGCAAATCGGCCATATAATAATCGAACACGGGCTTCGGGCGACGACGTGCCGGCGTAACGCCGCGTCACCGATCGCGCGCGCGAGTCCGCCGTTTGGCGTGTGCGTGCGTGCGTGCGTCTATCGCGGCGCGCCTCACCCGTTACGCGCGTTCGTGTGTGAACGTCGCTCGAGTTATTATTGTTGTTATCATCGTCGTCGTCGTCGTCGTTACTTCGTTTACAGTCGTTGGTCTCGTGTGTCGTGTTGCGTGTCCGTGTGTTGTTCGATTGGTTTTTTTTATTATTATTATTATTATTATTATATGTCTCGCGAAACATCGTCGTTGTCGTCCAGTAAAATATTTTAAATAATAATTTTCGTCCGAATCCATCCCCCATACCCGCAATCAATAATCGCGTAAAATATAAAAATATATATTTGTTATCGTGTTGTTTTTTTTTTTTTACATATATATATATATTCGTTGTGTTTGTTTGTGTTCGATACGTATCGTAATCACGTTTTTTTTTTTTGTTTTCTCGTCGTATATTCACAACCTCCGGCAACGTTTTACAATCGCCCCACCCCCCCCGGTATCCCTTCGCCGAAATCGCCATTTCGGAAAATCCGACGAATCGCGCGCCGACCAGCGCTGCGTTAATCCCGATCGACGTAATACGCCGACGACGTCGCGTCACGCCGCTGTCGCGCACGATGCCGTACGCGTCGCCTGGTGAGTGGCTTTCTATCTTTTTTTTTATCCGCGGGTTTAAAACTCCTCTTTCGCGTGCGTAAAACGTTCCCTTTTTTTTTTGTTGACCGTTTTGTTTCCTCTGAAAATGTGGTGTCAGCGCCGTTAGGCCCGTCGGAACACTCGGCGGCGGCGGCGGTTTAATAATAAGTCGGGAACGGTCGCGGAAATCCCCGGACGCGAAACGGAATCGACGACCGGCCGTCGAATTTGTACTGATAATTTCCCCGTCTCGTGTTGCTGCTGTCGATTTTATTTCGCAAACCGTTCGCCGCCGAGGACTCGAGACCGGGGGGGGGGGGACAGTCGGCGGCAGTATTGTTGTAATAATATTATAAATCGATCGCGCGATTTATAAACGCGTTTCTTACTACATCGCGCAACAACGACGGAAAGTGCACGGGTGGGGTTGTGTTGGAAGACGAGAATACGTTTAGAGAAGTTCCACGGAAATGCGCACGTGGTGGTTTTTTCGCGCGAGGAAGGAGGAGGGGCGGGATAATTCCCCTTCGCCGTAACGGAAAAACGAATAGCCAAATAAACTGTTGGCCCCCGCGGTGTTTTCGAAAAAGAAAACTGCTTTTTTTTTTCCCCCTCGTTTATATAAAAACAATATTATTCCGTATAACGATATTTATATACGGTTTCTGATCAAAACGTATATCGTCTTCGTTTTTCATGAACGCGCGCGCGCGTTGTTCCCGGCGATCGTTTATTATTATTAATATTTCCCCCCCCCCCCCGATGTATTTTCAGTAAACGCGAAAGATAACGCGCGCCGTACCCACCAGATTGTTACAATAATTAATCGCTCGTCGAGGAATCTCCCCGGATTATTCTCGAAAGGACGTCTGGTCGTCGCGTAATTACGCGTGTGTTGTATTTAATTGTTATATATATAAAATAAGATTTCGTTAACGTTTAAATAGGACGTTCTCGTACGGAGATATCGTACGTAATATAATAATTATAATCATCCGATTTGGACAAGTTTATTTGCCCGGAATAATATAATCGGCCGGGAATCGCGACCAACGCGCGCACGCGTGTGTATGGGGGGCGGGGATTGAGATGAATTTTTCAACGATTTTTTTTCTCAATTAATCGACTCGACGCGTTTCCTATTTTTTTGTTTTGTTAATTTCGTTTTAAAACGTCCTGCCCTCCGCCGCGGTCGTTTTAGGAGAGTAAAAAATATGAAATAAAACGCGTACCCAATGTGGTGTGCGTACGAGTTGTATAAAAACGATTTCTATAAAACCGTCATTTTGACAAATCTCAGAAAAATAACATTCGCCGGCACTAGTTGGTTACGTCGTATACATTTATACGACGTGTTTTTTGATTATCTTCCAATAAATACGCAAAAAGATTACGCGAGATAAATATAATTTTTTTTTTTTATTCTGTTAATAGTTCTATCGACAAATTTATTCGGTAGACACATTGTTGTTCGTGTTGTGCGAGAACAACAAAATCGTTTCATCGGAAATTTGTTTTTTTGTTTTTTTTATCGTTATTCATACAGATATCCGCGTGTAAATAAGTCGGTTAACATAATATAGATTTTCTTTTTTCTTTTTTGTTTTGTTTGTTCTATTATTGTTTACAGTGTGTAATAGTAGGTGTGTGTTAAACACAAACCGACGGAACGAGAGAACTCGGTTAGGTAAATTTAATAGTTTCCCGAAAGTACTATTATATTCGGAAACGTACATTTACACAATATTATTTAATAACCGCGATAAATATTAACTTTTAGGCGTGCCGTGTGTCGTCGTCGTAGGTCTACAAAACTTTTCTTATTATCCAGATATTTGCCATATATCTGTTATATATATATATAATATATATCGTACAGTTTTACGCGTTGTATTTACAATTATTTGCGCTCGTCTTATTCGTTTTTTATTATGTTGTGAGAATACCTACTCGATATTTGTTTATCGTAGGTCAATTAAATTTCATTGTCACCACGTTGTACACCTTTTTTAGTGTAGACTCTCGTAGCGTTCCCCCGAATCGCATACTCTCATTTCCTTACTTCCATCCGTTACCAGTCGTTTTCCATATTGGTTCGTTGACACGGTAATTCTTCTTAAATAACCCCCTCAGCCCGGTGGACCAGTCCATTCAAGTTACTGTCCACTGCTGTATGCTAAAAAAACGTACAAATATACATAACGTATATACACATATATATATATAACGTATACACATCGGCTTGATTCTTTGGCAATTTTAAAAGAACGGAATTATTAAACTCTCTTATATTATATATCGTATTGCTACAGTCCGTCTCTGAATGTATTCCTGCAATGTTAACAATTCTTCGAGCATATTATAGTTTTTATAAATAACGAACAATGAACTCGCGTTTTATACAACTGTTTTAATGTTCGACGTCATGTTATTTGCATTTCGTGGTATTAATGTTTAAAATGTGCCTATGAATTATGAATGTGCAGTAGTCGTTGTTGATCCAATATCAAATGAATAATACTAGATATTAAATTACAAATACGAATTGCAAAAAAAAACATAAAACGGATTTTGTACATACTTTTTTTTTAATTAATTCCCAAAGACTAAAATATAATAATAATAATAATAATAATAAATCAAAAGGTGTTCGAACACAAACCGTTGTTCTTGCCATTCATTTCTGTTGGTAATCATAAGTTAATAAATTAGATTATTTTTATTCCGCTGTTACCCATTTATTATTATTATTATTATTATTTAAACACCGCGTTTTACATACATTGATGTTATTCGTTCGGTTTATATTTATTTTATTACGTTATTGATTTATCGTATATTTAAATAAGTGATGGATTATATCAATAAAAATTTTAGCTATTTGATAATCGACAAGAAATTGTTGTATCCATTTTTTTTTCTTTTTTTTTTTTACTCGTGCGAATTTTTTTCTCTATTGTATGAACCAATAATGTTTTACAATTGGAAACGTTGAGTAATGTATTTCGTAGAGAACTATTATCGCGAATAAGTTTGAAATAACAATGAAACTATATAGTATACTACATTTTTATATCTGATAAATACAATGAGTCACATTGTTATAATAATATCCTTGTTTTATCTGTGTACATATATATATAGTGATAGCAGAAGATTTACGACAGTGTTAAACTACGATTTTAATATAATTTACACAGAAATTGTGTCGTGTAAAAAAATAATATCACCCATCGAAGTACTAAGTAAGGTATATACTCACTCACGAATAGGGGAATATTTATAATAACTTACTATTAAGTTTTCTACGGTAGCTCAAATTTCGTTTTAACATGCAAAAAGTAAGAAACGTGCGCTTGTTGAATTGTTTGAAACTGGAAAACTGTTTTTGACATCCCCCCCCCTTCTATTTTTACCCTCATAATTTATGTTATCTTTTTTTAGAGGAATAACTTCGAATAGACAGTTTTAGATAAATTAAATATATGTGTGTGTGTGTGTGTATTTGGTGATGTGTGTATATGCTTTGGAGTCGACACTATAAACTTTTGACTTTTGAATTTCGTGATTATTCCCAAACACGGTTTCTTGTTGCTAAATAATAATCTAGACGCTCGTCTGAAAATATTTCAATAGTTTATACGACCACGAATTGTGAAATAATTACTTGTAAATTTATAATATATCGTTTGTATCGTGTCAAACTATAAAATGCATTTATTATAAACATAATGGTTAAAACTTTTTCATTGTATCTTATTTTCAAAATAATATATCGATTATCCAATTCCATTATAAACTTAAAAAAAAAAAATGCCATTTTGTGTGTCTGTTTTCATTTCCTCCGTTCGTTATCGTATTTTAGAAAGATACATAAACTTATTTTGTTCTATTTTCGAGAGAAAAAAAAATGTTTTTTTTTTTTTTTTTTGTCACTCGCAAATCGCGTTTTAAACATATTATAATATGCATAAATAGTAATGCGTGTGTGTGTGTACCTATCGACGAAAGTAACCGATGACAAGAAATGTGTCTTCGTTATAGCATATAATATAATATAATATAATAATTATCGCGATGGAGAGAGAAATATGTTCTCTTTTATGACTTACAAAGCGTGAAAACATTTGATATTCGAAAAGTGATGAATCCGTTATTACCAACACCGCGCTCGTCCAAAAAGAGAGAAGAGGTTTTATTATTGATTGGGTGGGTGGTTCTTTTGAACGTGTCTGTCGTGTAAAAAGCAAACGCTGTGTCGTCGACGCAAAACGACGAGAGACTATATAATAATATGTGTGTGTGTGTGTATCGGTAGGAAAAAACGGTCTTTGAAAGAGTCGAAAACGTATAATAACCCCGGAACGGGGAATAAAAATGACGGGGATATTACGAAATATAATAAACAATTTATTATTATTATTATTATTTTATGTCCGACTAGAATGATGATAATAATAATACGCCCGACTCTGGTGATATTTTATTTTTCTTAAATTGTTTTTCCCGTTACTTGCGATTTCACGTATTAGTATTGTCCGGTTCCCGCGATGATCTTTCTCCGAGAAGAGACAGACGCAGAGTTTGGCGTGTGGTAATCGGGACGATTAACGAAATCTCATTGCGAAATGAAAACCCATCGGCATTTTCCCTCTCGAGACATTCTATTTTCTCTCTCTCTCTCTCTCGCGCTTAAAAGCTGACGATTCGTCGTCGTGTTGACGTGACCGAAAACAATGTATCGCTTAATGAGAGAGACTCTCTTGTCCCGCCTCCTCCTCTTGGTGGTCGGTCGGTGCCAGTTTTGTCGTCGTCGCGCCGCGCACTGTGCAAAGCGTCCGGTACGCGTTTTGTTGTTATTGGCGGCGAGTAACAATAAATAACAATAAAATATATACAGCCCGGATTTTCGTGTTTTTACAACGTTTTCAATTGAGTGTGTGTGTGTGTGTGCGAGCGCAGCTTCAAATTAAAACGAACTATCCAAGACGATTCGTTTTTCCTATGAACTGATATATACAAAATCGGTTTTAGCGCATAAAAAAAAAAAAAGAAGTATGTTTTAATGAATATTTTGCGCTGAATTGACGTGTGTTTTTTTAGGAATATATATCTCGAGGTTTAACATTTCACAAGCGAAAAAAAAATGTAATGGTTTTTACATGAGAAGAAGAAAGAAAATGCGAAAATTATTGTGACGTCTGTCGATTTTTTATCCCTCCCCCCCCCTCCTCCGAACGTCTCCGACTGGAGTTTACCGTTCGAATTAAACGCGATGATAATAATAATAATAATGTATCAATATAGTTTTTTTTCGTCTGTTAACATTTTATCATTATTTTCATCTCGTAATACCGAATATTACTATTTTTATCGCGTAATATAATTATTATTATTTAGTACACTTAATAAAATGAAATATAAATAACCAAGTTTAGATTAATAAAATACGGTTGGTTAAATAATTTTTTTTAAAGATTAATGTAACTGTTTTTTTTTTTTTTAATTTTTATATAAATCGTTACATTTGCGTTGGTTTTTTTTCGATATTTAATATATTTCCTATGAAACATCGTAAAAAAAACCACAACATTTATGCATATATAAATATCATCTAATTATTATTTCGATGAAATTATATAGGAGCAATACACAAACGTCTAATTTTTAGTATTTTAAATCTCGTCTCCTCTAGTAAGTAATAAACGTTTATCACCGATGTGTGTGTGTGTGTAACACAAGTAGTTTAATAATTATTGTTCGCCCATAATATAACAATAAACGGTGCTGATGTACGAACGCGTTTATTGTAATAATAATAATAATAATAATTATTGTCTTGTACTTATAAAATATATTGCCACCGCTATGTAATAAATAGGAAGTAAGTATTAATTATTATACTTTGTAAGCGCGTTTTACAAAACACTACTACTACCGTACGCGCAGGTGACGACGACGACGACGCACATCCTGGCCACGGTGGTGGCCGAGAGTGTAACCGCCCGTCCATATGAATACTAATTAACGCGTGTCCGCCGCGGACGACGACGAAGCTCCCCTCCCCCATCCCACCGCGTTTAGCGAATACGCCGTTCTTCGGTTCCCTCTCCTCTCCTGTCCTCGTCGTCAACGCGTATCCCGTTTCTTTCTCTCTCTCTCTCTCTCTCTCTCTCTCTCTCCATCCGTCGTCACACAACACACACATATTCCGTCTCGTTTCATCGCGTTCGTCATTGTACGAGACGCCACAAATAAATAACGCGCAGTCTTTTGCGTCGTGTACGTTTTATGACTGTGGTATGCTGCACACACACTGGTAAAATCGTATCGTCTGAGCTGCTTCGATAGAGACTCTCTTTTCTTCCTCCTCCGTACGAATTCCCCGTGTTTTTTCGCGTCTCCCCGTGTTCGTTTGATTCTCCCGCGCCCGCGAGAATCTTGTCCGCGTTTCGGGAAATTAAAAAAAAAATTTCCCTGCGTGTTTATCACGGTGTTTGTTTTTCTCTCCGGCTCTTATCACTCGACCTATTTTACTGTTGTTATCATCGCGTCTGTGCACACACACACACACACACACCGCAACGGTGAGAAAGTCTTTCATTTTTTTTTTATCTCGTACAATATCGGTTTTTTAACGGAAACGAATTCCGATTATTACTCGATCGTATTTTTTAACGGAACCTTTTTTTTTTTTCGAACGCATTCGATAATTAAATTTTTTTGTTTTTTAGTTCCGTTTAGCAATATTTTTGTGTACGCGCGCCCACCCCCCCTATTTACACGACGAGTACATCGAATTCCGAACGAATTTACATCTACGTTTGAAACAAATCCACAGAATTAAAATTATTATTAATCAAAATTTTATAATTTTTTTTTTTTTTTACACGATAGTTTGTAATAATAATAATAATACATACATACATACATACATACATACCGTAATAACGACTGTTTTCCATATTTGAGTTGTAAGGTACAATTTTATTTTTACGATCCGTTATAGAATAAAATCAATGTACAATTTATGCCGTCGTGTGGAAAAAGATATGTTCGTTCCGCCTCTTACTCAATAATTACTATTCGGTAACTGTGACGCGTCGTCGTCGTCGTCGTCATTCATTCGTTCACGAGATACGTTTATGTTGAAATTATTCTCCGGTCGATTTTAAATATTGTATTTATTCGTTTCCAGCGAATTAAAAATTACAAATATATATTTATATTACTTTTTTAATGCGATTGTTGACTCTTTTTTTTTTTTTATCTTTTATGTGTATATACAATTTCTCGTATATGTTTACGCAAATAACAATTACTTCACTCGTGTGTATATTGTACGTACGGGTGCACGTTTTGTCGCGCACCTCATATAACACTTTTCTTTTGAAATCGTGAAAAATCAAATCCTACTAGGAAAAATACGGTTTTATTATTATTTTTTTATTCGTTTTTACACGTTAACTACGTTATTTCAAAATAGCGTTTCGATAAATCGTCGCTTTTCCCTTATTATTACTTCTAAGGTGATAAAAACTATTTTTTACCTTTTTCTTCGATATTACAGTTTTAACCGAAATAAAACATTTTTTTTTTCTAAGATCACCTGTGATTTTTAATTGAAAAAAAAACGGTAATAATATATATAGGTTCCTCATACTCCCATAAAACACAAGACAACATCAGACTGTCGTACAATTTTTTTTTTTTTTTTTAATTAGACAAATTATCCAGTTTTTGTCGTGACAGACACACATATCTAGAAATAAAACTGTTATTGTTTCATTTTGTAGGATTTATGTAATTTAGAGGAGATTTCTGCAGTTATCTAAGTACAATATTGTACAGATATAATATATTAATAATATGTAATAGAGAGAGAGAGAGAGAGAGAATTATACTTAATTTGTACTCGATATATCACGTTCAAATTGCCAATGTTTGTATCACCGTTATCGTATATTTATTATCTCGCTGCTGATTAAATAGGTTTAGTATATTTTTTACTTTCTTTTCGTGTTTTTTTTTTTCATTGTAATATAATAAATGTGATATATATATATATATATATATGTGTGTATATAACGTTTTTTTTCTCTACGTTTACGCCCCACTACTACTACGTATATTATTCATTTCGTTGTTTAAATAATGATTTTTAATAATATTTTCTTACCCATCGTATCTCGTTTCCGTTTCATGCAAATTGTTTTTCTCTCATCGTGTCTCTTTTAAAAGTACACAATATCATCACGTGCACGAGTGACTCTAATGAGAGAAGTGCGTATAGTAGTAGTAATAATAATAACGGTCTCTCTTTCAACTGTGTTTTGTAATAGTTTTACTTCCGAAAAACATAATATACTTGTGACGTTTCAAACATTCATATTCACATTCCGATTTAGATAATAATTGTAATATGCACACACACACACACACACACGCACATCGTCATCATTTCCTGCGAAAACAATAGAATATTATACGATGTATTCAAATTTTGCCACATAGCACTGTACAAACACATATACTGTACAAATGACATTTTTGGAATTTTCTATTTAAACTCATTGGAATCCGCGAAACGTCGTGTCTCGCATCTATATAATAATAATAATAATATATGTTGTTCGTCCTCGTAAATTCAAGTATAAAAATATATCGACGAATTCTCTTGAATATTCAAATTAAATTGTGTGTGTATATATATATATATACTAAAATATATTGTTTGAAACGAAAATTATTTCTATAATAAATCACACGGCTCGTTGTTTTTGCCATTATATATATATAATAATAAGTTTTGTATTCATTTCCGATCCGACGGAGGAAAAAGAAGAAAACGTATTCGGGGGATATACTCGTATATCCAAGATTCTACATTTATTTCTAAAAACGCATTACCACCAAATGATATATATATATGATAGTTTTTGAAGTGATTCTAACCAGTGTGCTGCGACGGCGGCGGCTGCGTTTCTTCTGGGCTATATTTAACAACACAAATCGCACATTTGATTTTTACGATCGAACTGCTGTGTGTGTGATGTGTCCGATGGGTGGTTCGCGAGCCAAATTAAACACGAACCTAATTTAGTACGCTTAGACCAACTAATTCTGTGTATATGATATAATAATAATAATAATACGTAATAATAAAACGCGAAAAAAAAATTTATTGCCGTTGTTCGCGTCTTATTATTTATTTATTATTCCTCTGGTTTTACGATTTTTTTTTTTACGATACAAAAATAATCGCAAACACCGTCGTGGCGCCCAGAAATCTTTCACAGTGTTATCGGTATAATATTTATATATTTACATTGCGCCCCGCCGATATTTCCATTTACTTATTTATAAATGATTTGGCAATAATTTAAAAAATGCTGCACGTTTCTATTGTGTGTGTGTGTGTGTGTGTTTAAACTCTCGGAAACGAGTGATGTTTCCAAAATTCGTATTTTCGATAAACGCGACAAACAAAATTGTTTTTTTTTTTTAACTCGAGACAATGTGAATAGTGTGTAATGCGGCGAATAGGATGTTAGGCCTACTTACAAAAGCAAATTTTAAACTTGCTTTGAATATAAATAATATATTCCGAATAACATACACTTTTGGAATGGCGATGGTAGTGTTCATATTTGACTTTCGTAACTCGTGTATTTACGTATTCTTTTGTTTTTCTTTTTCTTTTTAATGTACATCATATTTTTCGTCATTTTCAATATACGGCAAATCCTAACCTATAATAAAATAAGTCTGGACCACAACTTTACATTTTCATATAAGAAATAAATTGCATAACCTATCATCTGGGTATATTATTATTATTATATACTTTATTATGTATTTTATTAAAGTGTTCTTTTTGTTGTTTTTATCTTGCTTCTTTTGCGTGTAGTTTACATTATCGGTATTATAAACTTTAAGTTTTTATTATGGACGTTTTTATATCTCGAAATTTATACGTCTTTTTGAGTTGGATAAATGAAAAAGAAATATGTGTTCAAAAGGGTAAAATAACTTAAAATAAATATTTTATATTAAATCGAACAATTTGGTTTTGGGTGTATTAAAAATTATTAATTGTTCAACAATAATTTTATTCGTATATTAAATGAACCTATTATTTATACGCTCTGTTGTAAACGTTACTACACATTATACTTTTCATTGAATATCCAAGTGTTGTTTATCGTTGTTTTTGTTGTTGTTGTTAACTAACAATCACTGTGTAGAAAGTTGCGTTAAAACTACGATCGAAATGTTACACTGGCTTATAATATTCCATCACTCGGATACGTTATTCTATCTCGAATTTTTCTCACGGTTATGGATTTTATTCGAAAATACGCGTTTTACTTTATGCTTTTATTTCTAACCGCGGAATTTCGAGACATCTCAAGTTGGATTATCTTCGGGGCTACTCGAATTGTGTAATATATTTTGGACTGATGAGTGGTTCGAATGATTGGTGGTAAATAATAGCTGTTTAGTTGAAAAAAAAATATATATATCTATAATTCATCTTTTTTTAAATCCCCGTGAGAAATTACGAACACGCGTTTATCGATATATATATTTTTACATCAAATCGACGAACACGACATCATATAATTGTATCATTATATGTATTTCGAAAGTGTGCCGACATATTTTTAAATGTTTTAAAAACATATAAATTTAGAAATTACATAAGACGTGATCTTTTATAATCTATTGTACATGAAATTTAATGGTTTCACACGAGTAAGTATAATAATAATCTTGTAAAAAATTGATTTTATTTTTTCTATATATTTTCGAGTGTGCAATTACTAATGAACTACAGAAATTTGATTTTTAACAGAATTTACAAAAACGTAATAAAAAAAAAAAAAATTATACAGCCCTGAAAAATAACATTGTTCATTCAAAAGTGATACTTTTGAATACTAAAAGAAACTCAAATGTTAGTAATTTGAAAATTTTAATCTCTAACCCCGCCCTCTTTGTTTTCCTCTAAACTATTTATTTTTCATATTTAAAAAAAAAATTACTTTTTTGTTACAATTTATTTACTTTATGGATAATGTATGAAACAAAATCATGTGTTTTCATTATTATTATTTTTATATATATATATACATACATACATATATACAACATACCGAGCAATTGCATATTTTATATTATTTGTTCAATAATAATTATTTCATATTTTTCAAAATGTAATGCGTACACAAACTTGGCATTTTATTATATTCATTTGTTGCTGCGTTGTTCATTAAAACAATAATGGCAATGTGCATGCGATATTCAACCACAAAATAATAATATTATGCTACATAACTCTTGGTAGGTACTACTAAATCGTGTTATCTAATACTTAAAGTTAACTTCTCTCTTAATATATCTTAACGCAAATACTTATAACGCAGTTAGCAGTAAAATACTCGGTAGTTTTATTATAAATGATTACATGAATAGATAATAATCAAATGTCATTTGAAATCTAAGGGACTCTTTTATTATTATTATTGTTTCATAATTTGTGGTCGGTATGGGTTGAAAATACAAAAAAATTAACTTGTGCAACTGTCTCCGTTTTACCAATAATAAAAAAAAAACAATAATTTCAACATTTTAAAAATATAGGATTCAATCGATATGTTCATTTGTATTATTATTATTATTATTATTATTATTATTATTATCATCATCATCATCATTATTATTATTTAAAATCGTTTTAAGCAACATGAATAATTTCCAAATGATTATATCATTAATTGTTGAAAATATTATCTCGTTCAGTAATAATAATTTGCAGATGTTCGAGAGCGTAATAATTTATAATTTTAACAATACCCAATTGATTCGTTCTTATGTATAAAAAGAAAAAGAAAAAAGTATTCTAATATTGTAGGTACTTGGTTCAGTGTACACGTTTTCTACTCGTATTATTCGCGTCACTAATAATATTATTTCATTTCGAGTTTTTTAATTGTGGTGAGCCAATAGAAATGAATCGCTAAAATCGAATATACTCTCTATTTTATCATGGCGAACCAATGAATGAAATATTATTGAGAAAAATTTGTTTACGCTCCATTGCAGTCAAGTGAATAACCTACCTGAATAACGTATTTATTATATTCTATGATATACACTTACATGTTCTTAATTATTCGTAACAAACATGACATGAATTATTCAATATGAGACACCTATTAAAAATGTGTTGAGTTTTAATTTATTCATGATTTTATTATTATTATTATTTATTAGTGCGCATATATAATTCTCGAATCTAATTTGTGTTGTACACATAAGCGTAGATAAAAACAATTTTAAATTAAATAATATTAAATTTGAAAGAAAAAAAAATTCGTATTTACGTTTATACATACCTATTACATATTATTATTTTAATTAACTTCGAATGATAACGAGGAAAAAAAATGTAAATATCACAATTTGATTGTGTCTCGTCGTATTATTTATTATGATGTTAACAATGAACGTTGATAATATTTTTAATGTGTAATTTTATATTGGTTAGAATTATTCTATTAATTAGCAATTAAAATAATTTTCTCGAAAAATAAACGTTTTTTATAACATAGACGTCATTTTTTTTTCCAAACCGTGTATGTTTATTGTAGTTCTAAGCAATATTTTGGAAATTGTCGTTTTGAGTAAAACAACATCTGGATAGTGTTGAATGTTATTAGAATACTGTACTACCCAGTGTATCTGTGTCGTCGTCCTTCGTATAAACTTCATATGTTCCCTATTATTATTTTTTTAATATTTTATATGATCCGTTTAAAATGTTATCACTGCGTGTGAACGTCATATTTTTGTAATGGCTCTTTTCCGAGTTATCCTTCTCTCCTCTCCTACTTCCCTTCCACACACACACATGTTCGAAGGGATAGGAAAAAAGATAAATGTCCTTCGCATTAATATGCGGGTCAGTAACATGGTACAGACGGCCCTTTTCCTGCTTTTTACATATTGTTTTTTAATCGTTTTTTTTTATATACATATAATATTTTTACTTTCCGCTTACACTTGAATAAAATGATGTAATTACTCATATACGTACCATTAGTTTTTTTCTCGTTATAAAAATTAAAATAAAAAAAAATTTAAGAATATCAAACAGAAATAGTCCCAACTGAGATATTGCAAGTAATTTGCTCGGTGCACAATAGTGTTTAGATAAATAATTAAATTCTTCATCGAAATCTACCACGTGTAATATTATAACTAATGTCAATATCGCAATTAAAATGCGATTGTAAATATATAATTTAATACCTATACGCTTTTCTTCTCCTCTATACGTAAAAAATTGTTATAAGATATGTTATTGAAATAATGGCGTTTATATATATATATATTTCTTTTTTGTGGTATTTAATTTGTGTATTTTATGTAATGTGGTGTATTACTACCGCGAATAATAATTTTTCTAAATAACACGTATATTTAATAACTCGTACAGTAAAATAATATCCGAATAAATATCACGAAAACTCGTATTTTACCGTGATGACAAAAAAATTCCGTTCTCTTTTATATTTCGCTTCGTTGTATTTTTTTATTAATGAGAATATTAAAACAGCGTACATACGTGTATATCGTGTTTTATTTGTAACACGTGCAGTATTTATTTGGCTACCACCGTGTTATTATTAGTAAATTGGTAACGATAATTCAACCAAGCTTTTTAAACAAGTTAGCTTAAGTAGTACAAAAATCTAATGACTCGCCATGTTTTTTACTTTTAAGTATAAAATTTCGTAATAGGTTCAGTATTTATATATATACATTTATACAATAATTACAGTTTTCAATTTTTTCAACAGTAAGTAAAAATGTTAAAAAACTATACGAACGATTTTGTGTTATTATATGGTTTATATTTCACAAACGCGAACATTTACGTTCGGAATGCGCAAAAATGTATGCGTATATATGTATATAAAAACTATTCAAAATAATAATAAAATTACATAAACAGCGATATTTTGTAATAATGTGGTTTTTTTTCGTCTATGAAAATTAAATTTTTAACGTCGTATTTTCACCGCCATTTTTGTTGTGCGTATATATAAACAACATTTTACTGCCGGAGTATGAATCGCGATGAGCAATAATAAGTGTTCGGAACAGAGTAATTTCTTTATGATTTTTTTTTTTTTAATTGGTATTCGGCGCAAAAAATACGCCAAAAATAGTGGGAAAATGATGATTTAATGTGGGGTTGAGTTTTTCGTCGTTTTTTTTCTTAAAATCTTCCACTAAATTGTTGTAACGTTACTCACTGTTTTAAGTAATTTTTATTTTTGTTAGGGTATGTTTAAAAATATTGTCTATGATATTATAGTATTAGTTATAATAAAACGAAAAAAATATCAAGGACTAAAGTTATTTTAATTTTACTATTTACACGTCATTTATCGTTTTTAATTTATTCGATTAATTTCTTATTATTTGTGCAAAACAAATAATTGTTAATTCGCGTAATCACTGACCCTCTGGTTTTACATAATAATAACTATAGAGGTGTATATTTTTATTTCAAAGTAGATATAGGAGCTTAGTTTTTATTCTACTACATTTGTTGCGAAGTTCAAAAAAGTGTATTTTTTTTTTTACTCAATGTGTTTTTGTATTTATGTCTTGCGAACATACTTCTTGGTAGGAGGTTTCTACGGTACTTACATACACGTTTAGGCTTTTCTCTAACAAATATAAATTGTACATAGTGTTTAAAAAAAAATGTAACTCACTATTTAAATAAAAAATTTTACTTCTGTCATTTTTTTTTTTAAATCTAAGTCGGTTCGCTAAAATGCTCCGCAGACACGATCATGATGGGAACACCTACTACTAACCCCACCATATTAATCCTCGAAATCCCGAGCAACGAGTAGTAAAAGAGAGTATTACGTACAGCTGTAACGTTTGTGCCACCAATTTCACTGTTTATTCCGGCAAAAACGAGGTTTTAAATGTACTACTTATATAAATATGTACCAATATATATATTTTTTAATACGGCGCACGCGGTAATAATGTTTATCTTTTTTTCTGTTTGTACGCTCGCGGAAAAACAAAAAAAGAAAATCCAATATCACATAATATATCGACGATAATAATAATAATAATAATAATAATAATAATAATATATTTCGTATTGACGTTCCGGCGTGTTCTTATTTTTACACCCGGTCTTCTCTTTATGCCGGTGCAGTGTCCGGAAAAATAACCGTGGCCGATCGAGCAAGAGCGTGCGTACTACAGAAGTGAGGAGGAGGCGTCGCGCGATGAACGACGTGCGCTTGCTCTCTCTCTGTTGTGTGCACCGGGGAACGTGAGAGTGTGCGGCGGTTAGACGACGAGTGATGGCGGTGATGAAGCCTTTACTACAACAATAACCACTTAGACACTAGAAGCGTTTATGCCGAGACGGCCGATTTTTGTTTATTGAAAAGTTCATGAGAGGAAAAAAAAGGGTCGAGCATATGTGTTTGTGTGTATATTTATAACAAAAACGGCGCTGCGGGATCGGTTTTACAATGTGTGTGTGTGTGTGGAGGAGAGCAATCGCAAATAAAACCACCCGGTATAGAGAGAACAGAGAGAGAGAGAGTGGAGCGCACAGCATCGCCCAAACAGCCGCGCCACACACTCCTGCTGCTGCTCACCACCACGAGCCGAAAATTATTTATCGCCGAGGTCGTTTAATCACGATGTGTGCCGCTCGGGGTTATCCAAATAATTGGTTTTCGTTTATGAAAACAACAGATGCGAAGAGAGAGAGAGAGAGAATAATATGTGACGGGACGTGATGCGTCCCCCGGGGGACACCGACTACGCCGTTGTGTGTTTGTTGAGTACACTCCGCTTACTCTACTACTATTGCTGCTGCTTGCTACTGCTGTATATTATACTGCTACCACCATCGGTCAACGTTTTTTTTTCCTCCCCTTTTCATCCCGTTCGTACTCTGGTGCGCTTGTATATTTGTGTGTATATCATAGAGCGTACGAAGTGAATTTAAAAGTCGTTTATTTATTGTTTTCCGACCTTTGAATTCGTAACTTTAGTCCGAGAGACGCGATCGTACGCGGCCCGAGTGTTATTTTATACACTTCGCGTAATGTCATTACGTATTATAATATACGCTTCCCGGGGCTTTTATTATTTTAAAACGTCGCGATTATCGTCGTAGACGGCCGCGCTTCGATTTTTTCGGTGGTACTCGAACCGCGTGTCGTCGTCGTCCCTCCCCCTCCGGAGTAATAGTACTGTAATGTGTTCTTCAAGGCTTTATTTAAAGATTTTTTTTCCTACCGCTTAAAAAGCTAAATAAATTCTGTTGAAAGATTTATTATATAGATCGTATAATATCGTCCCAACTAAACTCTAAACAAAAAATGTTGAAAAACCACGTGTTTTAATTATTTTATTCCTTATTATTCTAAGAATAAAGTTATCATTAAATATATTAAAAAATAATGATAAGACAACACAGGAAATTGTATTTATTTAATAACTTGGGATTATATTATAGTTAACGTTTAAATCTTTTTGTTTTTTATAAACGGAATCTTTCAGCGTATCTTTCACCAATTTCAAGTTGTCTGATTAACTTGAAAATTTGCACACGTGTCAAGGTTCAATGACATACGATATTATTTCATAACTCATTTGTTCTAATGTCCTAACTAGGATCGTCAGAATGAAAATGACTAAATTTTTTTTTTTTACAGGTTATTTATATGTAAACAACATTCGCAGAACGATGGTAAACGTCGTTCTTTATATGAAAATTAAAAAAAAATTTATCACTGAAACATAATATTTAAAAAAAAAATTGTACGATTATGATTCCATAGGTGTCGTTACGACATTTTGGTAGCTATTTATAAGAGTAGAGTTATTATGTACGAAAATATAGTAAACCTGCACCCAGGATTTTTTTTTTTTTACTATAAATTGAATTATATTTTGTTAATAAATTAATTTTTATTTTAATCTTATAACAAATTAAATAATCGTAATTGATCGTTGGACTTTTTATTGGTGTTTATAACACGAACTCTCTTCGTACTTAAAAATTATTTTCTACTTTTTGGTTCGGTTTGCTAGTATTAAAACGCATTTTTTTTTTTTATTCAATTTTTTTAAACTATAATTTTTTTCTAACGATTATATGTGCTATCGTCTTCCTGAATTCATAATTTACAATACGTGTGTACAGTTGTAGAGTGCCCCCGCAAATTCACGGAGCCAACTGCGCAGCCCATTTAACATTTCCTATTATCCAATTTGGATTGCTCCGTTAGAATAAGGCGTGGACTAATATTAGCATAAGACTTCACGCAAAGGGGGTGTATATACGATGAGAGATGGTAGTCGGTGATGTTGTTGTTTTTCTTCTTCTTCTTCTTATTATTATTATTATAATCCGTTGCACAAGAGCTGCAAGGGATCCGCTCATTGGTTATAAATCATTTCGCGGCCGAATTAATCTCTCTATCGTACATTTCGGAATACGCATGAGTGATAACGAGGACGAGGAGCGTGTGAGCAAATAACACATATTGTTTTCCAGATCGTTTTTCGCACATGTTCCCGGAAAATAAAAAAATAATAACTCGCCCGAAGTGTTTTTCTTTCGTGTTTCGACTGTTCGCCAATAAAATCGGTGAGAAGGTTAACGACAGTGGTCGCTCGTTCGATTCGTATTTTTGTCAATTTCTAGCCGGAATTCGATTGTTTTTTTTTTTTTTTAATCGATTATCGTGAACTGCTGCAAATCGATGTATTTTTGTATCGTTGTGATGAGACGACTTTGAGGAAATAGCTGTTATTTTACGTATATATATATATATATATACTTGTCTATGATTAAATTAACAGAATAGTCGAGTTATCTAATGATGGACGGGCGCGTGCTGTGCAATTCGTCTGGATTTGGGTTTGGTTCGCCTCTCTCCGCCCCTGAGTCGTCACTATATACCGTATTATCCCGTTCGGTTATTGATCGAAACATATTGGAAAAAGAAGTCTCGAGAACGTGTATTTTTACTGTTTCCCGAGATCAAAAAATAATTTTATTTATATACTTTAAATCCATTTTTACTTACCGTGTCCTCTTCGAGCCCTTGGCGAACTCGCATTTTTTTTTTTTTTTTTTTTACATTATACGTATGTGTATTTCGCGCACAGGTCCGCCCCGGCAACTTACTAATAATTTCCTGTATGTTTCGCGTGTTACAGAAAGAAAACTCTTTATCGGCATGTTGTCAAAAAAAATTACCGAACCGGATATCAAAGCCATGTTCGAAACGTACGGAGCTATTGAAGAGTGTTCGGTGCTTCGAGATACGAATGGCATTAGCAAAGGTAAAATCAATATTATAATAATAATCGTATAAACATTCCAAATGTATATTAACTCGGTTTTTTTTTTTATTTGTTTTACGTTTAATAATAATAACTTACTTCAGTATGTGTTATTTTAAAATCAGGTCACTACTCGGATTCGTTTGCGACTATTTTGTTTTTAAAATATTGACGTAGTATTATGTATATACGATAATAATAATAATAATAATAATTAATAGTCTATAGCGTAATAAACTATAACAATCGACGAAAACGACAGAATAAAATATGACGTGTACTATCTGTTCGTACACGTCATAGTTTTCTAATGATAAATTGCATATTACAATACATATTTTTTCTTCGAATATTTAACACGTATTTTATTTTTTTTTTACATAAAATTATTTACTGTGCAAAATCTAATTGTCGTCGAGATTTAATAAAAAAAAAATATATATATATATATATATCTCACCTTCTATTCCGATTAAATCGATATTTAAAAAATCATATCTACATTTCGCAGATATTGTTCGGTTTGTTTGTACGTCATTAAAAACATCTTTTTTTTTTTTCAAATATTTGTCTGTCCGAATAAGATATAAGTTTTCGAATAAATATTTATTATAGTACAGTTAACATCGTTTAGTATATAAAAATGCTCTTGAAATTCGTGCTCGCATATCACTGTATTATAATAAATAACAACTACGAGTTAGTTCTCTTATTTTACTCGTGTGTATTACTGCCATAATAGGCGTAGTAAATCGCGGAGAGAGACGACGGCGTTGTTGTACTTCTCGGTGTAATGAAACGAATTAATATCGTAATAATATTGCATCAAGGACAGATTTTTGGCTTCTCAGCCACATTAATATACGTAGTTTTAAGAAGATTATTTTTTTCTGCAAAACACTTATCCTGTTATTCTTTTAAGTGCTTTACGCGCCCCCATCAGATCCGAACACTTATGAAATATATATTTTTTTGATCGGCCATACAATTTTGTTAGCTCTAAAACATTTTATGCGTATTTTTTTATATTCGCATACACTTAGATTAAGCTTTATTCGTAAAAAAAAAAATGACTCCTGTTTATTCATAATAAAGTGTACACAAAAGCGACGACTTTTAATTAATCGCGTGTTTGAAAGATGTTTTAATTTATTTCATATTTACATCGGCTGCATAATTTGTTCGCTTTCATTTGTTACTTTAAAAAATAAACGTTGTTTTACAGTTATTCAGTGGTGTACTCTTTGTTTTTATCATCATCATCATCATCATCCAGTATTTTGTTCTTTCCGAGCTTTTAATGTTTGGAGTACTTACTATCCGTTAATAATCGTCTTGATTTTGAATATTTTCAAAACCGAGTAAAACTGGAAAATTAAAAGGAAAATTCTCCACTATCAAAACAGATATTATCTTAAACGTATATATTATTTTTTATTACTAATTATAATTTTAATTAATACTGTTAACCGCAATAGTACGTTAAAAGAATAAAAATGTGATGTCGATTTTATTCGTTTGATATGTTTTATTGTTATTTTGTTATTCAATTGCGTATTTCAAGAACATTTCATTAAAAATGAATACGGACAAATAAACGGGTTTTGATTTTTTTTTTTTCAAACTTCTCTATATACCGACATTGAATATTATGTCGATTTGGAACGAGCTATTCCGATATTCAGTTCAGGTTATTTTCCGTAAGAAAGTTTTCAAAAATTGTTGGATTATTCAAATGTTCCCCTGGCAGCGTCATTGGTGTAGTTTGAAAAGCTACGTCTTGCTAATACGGAGTTTATTCAGCATGAAATAATTTTAAGAAGAATTTTCGCGATTTATTTATTTTTTTTATGATGACGTACCTTGGCAATAAATATTGTACGCATATTTTTTTAAATCGTTTTTGTACGTAATACCCTCTTCCTCCTCATTGCGTACCTGACTCGGTTAGGTTAACACTCTGAATCGAATTATAGTAAAATCGTCGATATGATATTATAATATGCTTGTATTCGCATCGTCTCGTATTTTCCTACAATTATTATTTATTATATTATGCCTGCTATATTATATTATATATGTATAAGCCGAACACGCATTTTCGTATGATAATATATTTTGTGTTACATGCATATTTATAGATGACATGTCGTTTTTTTTTTATATATATGTCTTACGCGGATTTATAATTGTTTTAGGTCGGAAACGAATTTTTTTTATACTCGAATCGGCGTGTTAAATATTTTTATATTATAGTTAGTTATAGTTACCTCTAGTATACAGTTGGTTATTATTATTTTTTTTTAATAATAATAAGAGTCAATGGTAATCGACGATATACTTTTAAAATATTTGATTTTATTGATCGGTCAATATATTCGCACGTGTTTTTCAACCGATTTTTGTTTTCCACTCAGGTTGTGCGTTTGTCACGTTCACGACAAAACAGAACGCCATAGCGGCCATCAAGGGCTTACATCATTCGCAGACCATGGAGGGATGTACGTGTCCGTTAGTGGTGAAGTTTGCGGACACTCAAAAGGAAAAGGACCAGAAACGTATGCAGCAGATGCAAGCGAACCTCTGGGGTCTTGCGGCCACTGGAAACAACGTCCCTACCGCCCAGTACCTGGCCCTCGGCGTGCTTGCCAACCAGCAGATGAACGTAATTTCGGGATAAACATTTTCGCTTTTTATTTCGGCAATTTATATCACACGAGGGACGAATATTATTATTGTTTTCTGAATCGAGAGGAGGGTGCTTTTTCACAAGACAACTTTTTTTTTCTTTTTAATAATTTCACGCTGATGTGTTTTAGTTATTTAGAACATTTGTGTTTCTCGTTAACGTGGTGTGGTGTGTGTATCGTACGAACTCCTTAAATATTTTACTTACGCTATTACTACGACGGTTGAAGTCTTTCCCTACGACGACGACGACGACGTTACTTAAAAATTCGCCGCCGGCACCGCTGTGTACGAGAATTCGTCGGGCGCGTGATTAGAGATGGAGATAAAATGTTCACTTTGCGCGCCCCCTTCCCTCCCTTCATTTTCATCAATTACAAAAAATAAAATCGTATTTCGCGAATAATAACTTTTGCACTGTTTTTTTTTTTTTTAATAATAATAATAATAATACGATGCGCAACGACGTCGTTTTCCAGAGAAGAAATCTCATTAGCTATCGCGTAAGATCACCCCACTACACGGCTATATACGATGCCGTCTCTGCGCTGCTTTGATTGCGCGAAATCCGCGGCCGCTCGTCGTATTTTCGCGACCAGATCCAAATCCCCCCCCCCTCCCCGTAATCGTTTTCCAATTAAAGTTATTATTATTATTATTATGTTTTACACGCGCGTTTTATTATGTGGTTAATATTGAAACGAGAACCCCTTGAATGGTCCCGTGGGTGTGTAAATGACAATATTATAAACTTGGATCGGATGTGAAGTAGGAGGCGGGGGACGACATTCAAATTTCAAAGCAATCTCTGGGAGGAAAACTTTCGATTGTAAAAGTATTTCGGTGTGTGTGTGTGTGTGCAGTTCGCCAAAATAATACAGTCGATTGTTGTCGTATAAATGCAACTTGTGCGCGTGGTATCTCCGATATATTTCCCCAGTGGACATTTGCGAGTTTGCCGTCGTCGTAAGACGTCAGTGAAAAAAAAAAAATCATCGATACGCCCGTTATAGACGAAGACGTGTTCCCAAATAAAAAAAAATTAAAAGAATAATTTATTACGTTAATTTTCAAAAAAAAAAAAAAAAAACGACCGTTATTATTTCCACCAATAACGTTTTCGCATTGACTTTTGTGTTCTTGAAAAATGCGCGCGCGTGTGCGAGAAATCGCTCGTCGATTATCTAATAATTATTAACAGTAGCTGCCGCGGCCGGTATTATTTATCGGCGGGTACGTGTGTGACCTTTCAATTAGTCACTTTATTTCGAAATTAAAAACTCAATTTCAATTAGCCCAACAAACCGTGTCGCGCTTCTAAATGGGTCTCCGAGTGAAAACGAGATTAGATTAATAAGATTGCAGCTGTTGCTGCGTCGTGTATTTTCGAAAATCGATTTTACTGCGATTTCCAGAGTAAATACGTTTTAATAACGATTCCTCGTCGTTTCGTGTCACCGAGATAGGTAGGTAGGTAGATAGACGCGGCCGTTTCTGTTTTCAACAATTTATTGTGGCAACATTTACCGTGTGTGTATAGTAGGCAGAGTAATTACCACCAGCCCCTCATCCCATTCTTCTTTATACGGCCTCGTTGAATGAACGCCGCCGCCGCCGGCTCTTCATTTCAAACCGAGTTTATAATATTTTTAATTGAAATTGACGAAAACGAAAATTTTAACCGATTCTCGGATATCGCGGATATTTCACACAACATCGGATTCTCGATCACGAGTTTCATCAAATTTTCAACACTCGTGTTGTTGTTGTTGTAATCAGTACACACCCCACGCATTCCAATCACCACCCCGCGTTGTTGTCGTAAATTGTTTAAAATAAAAAAATATTTCGCGTTAGATGGTCGTAAAAGGGGGTGTTATCCTATCGTCGTCATCGATGATTAATAATGTATTCGAATTGTTGTTATTTTTTTTTATGATTTCTCAGGGCGACACGAATTCGTTATCGTCACAAATGCTCCAGCAAATTCAACTGAACGCCGCCGCTGCTGCCGCCGCAGCTGTGGCTGCCAACAACAATTCTAATCAGTTGAACAATCTGCTTCTGACAAACAACACAGGTACGTACGCACGGTACGCGTCGTGTTTATTTATATTTCACCCTTTTCTTTCGCCCATCGGATAAAATTATGTGTGTGTGTGTAGTCTCTCGCGCATAGTAACAATCGGTTGATGTGTGTGTACCGTGCCTAAGAGAGTAGTAAGTAAGTACACTTTCAATCCGACTCTGGTCCCTTCCTATCGGCGGGTGTTTCGATAAAACAAAATGTGTGTGAGATGTAACGGAATTTTTTCGGACTCTTTGACACGGAAATGTCTTTGCTCTCTAGGGGGGAGGGTGGGAGTCAGTAAAAAAAAATTCGAGTCGTCGCGCAAAAACTGTTACGGAAGTGTGACGTCGTCATCAATCACGTGAACGTTGCTAACCAACGTTAAAGGGAAGAGTCAGTGCGAAAAACCGCGTAAAGAACGTTAAACGTGTTCTCTCAATCCCTATGACGATCGAATTCATCAGTAAAATCACAAGACACATTATTCTATGTGCCCCCCCGATGTTGTATCTGCATAAAGTTTAGATATACTTTGAATTGTTTTGGTTTTTACGCCACTATAATATTTATAACTGACAATCTGATATCGTTCTCGTGATATCAGATGTATCAAACATTACGTGGTGGTGTTCGGTAGTTGTTTCTTTTCTTTTTTTTTTTTTGTCGACAACGAAAAAGTCGCCTTTAAAACACGAAGATCTGAACGGTCTGATCGGGCGTGCGCAAGCGTTGGATAGTGGAGACGGCGGTACACGCGTGTTTAGTAGTAGTGCATCATCGTAGTAGCAATAATAATAATAATAATAATAATAACAAATAATATTGTCATTATTCGTTATTACACAGTCAGTTTTAACTAACGCTGCTGTGTATACTCGGATATTGTTAAAAAAAAAAATAATAAAAAAAAAAGCGACACTTTGTTATTTCGCATTGTCAACGCGCAATTAATATATCTGTGTTTACATTGTAAACGGGTGTATGAAATTTCATACGAATTTTAAATTGCTGACGAGAATTAAATGTGTAATAAAAAAAAAAAAAAAAAAAAAACGAATCGATGGTTGGTGTAGTGTTTTTTTTTTTTTAAATTGTCGATTCCTCTTGATTTTCTCACATACACTCGAAACGCGTTATTACAATACTATTTTACGAGGTTTATTATTATTATTATTATATATTATCTTATTTATGCAACGAGCATATTTCGCAAAATATTATTAATTTCATTTATAATTTCATGTTTGGGTCCAATTTATTCAGGTGCGCTCAAATCCCCGTACCATGTCCAGACGTCCCATTATCATCATCCCACACATGTAGATACTACCATCTCACCTCGGCGTTTTGATTACACCGATCCTTTCTATACTACAGGCTATCATCAGAATTCATCCACATCGCCGCCGAGTCTGGGAGACCTGAACCCCGGCAATTTGCAAAACTTATCGACGCTCGCCAATTTATCCGTTGGAAATCCTAGTAAGTATATATATAACCGAGAATCTCATTGCAATTTACTGTTTGTGTGTGTATATGTTATATCGTTTTATTGTTGTACTCGTTGTTGTTGTCGTTTTAAAGTTTTTTCTAACACGTTTCTTTTTTATCTAATAAGTATAATAATAATAATAATAATAATAAAAACTTTTTATGACATCGCGGGTGATTTGATTTTGTACAATTAATCCATCACATAATTAATTTGTATATACTTAGAAAAAGTTTGTGTGGCGATGGGGATTAAGAGGAGGGAATTAAGATCGATATTATCACTCCATTGACTTGTGTTTCATTAGATAATTTCACGATATTTTCTAGTTATAGTATGGCATATTTTTTTCTCCTCATAATATACGAATTATATAGATTTTAATGTGTAACAAGAGAAGAATACAAATAAAAATTATACATTTTAATAATATAATACAATTTGAAAAGTAAAAAAAAAAAAAAACTAAGCTGTGTTATTCCATAAAGAACACACACACAAACACAGTAAAATAAAATGTAATATATTCGTACAATTAGAGTGAAATCATTTTTTCGATGTTCAAACAAGAGGTTTTTCAAACTTTATTCTAATTTCGAATGGCATATGGCGTGTGTTGAAGAGAACTTTCTGTGTCCTTTTTTTTGTTTTTTAATGTATTTTTTATTTTTTCTCGTTTATCTGTTGCGAAGAGTAACAACAAACAATTCGAAATTTTTTTTTATTGCACATTTACTGCTGTTATGCTTGCTTTCACCCTTTTTTTTTTTAACGCGGCTGACTTTCAAACATTTGCCATTCAACGGTCACGTCGTCGTTCCGTACAGAACGCCGTCGCACTACAACGTCGTCCGATGCGCTTCTAATAATAATATACGCCCAAATTCCAATTGCTACTCCCGTGTCTATTAGATCTCCGCGGTCGCTTTTTCTTTTCTTTATTTTGGACAAAGGCCAAAAGAGAGAAGAAAAAAAACAGTTTTTCTTTTAATCTCCTAACTGCGTTAAATACTCACACACACACACAAAATGCCACCTACTTACCACATTTATATATTATTTAAACTTATTATCCGTATCTGTACAAGAGTTTGCATTTGACGTATATATTACGACGCACGTTTTGGACTTAAATAGCAAACAAATATTTGACTGTGCGGTGCGGTGGTGGTGGTCGGTCACTCCGCAATAATCTGAAACGTACATTTTCAAAAGAATAATCGAACTGATGATGAAAGTCTCTTGCGCGACCGGAATATCTGTTCCGTTTTAATAATAATAATAATAATTGAACGACATATAACATAACAGTTTGTTATTAGGAGGTCTTTTTTACAATTTTTAACCTACATATTTACTGCGTTCGCATTTCATTTGATTTTGTATTTTATCTTGTTTTTCCAGTCGTAAACTCTGTGAACATGCAGAATCTAGTCACATTGGCCGCGATGGGCGCGAATTCCGTCTCTCCTACAGGTAAACAATGTACAAACGTATAACAACAGTGTTGTTTTCGCCTCCCTCTCCCCTTCCCACCATATTTATTGCTTTCTCGATCACACATAACTTAAAGTAACTGTCGAATGACCAACGGTCATTATTTTGTGCATATATATAAATATATGGATTAAACAAGATAAGTATAATTAACGAATAATAAACATATAAGCAAATAATTGTTTTGAATTCATATATATACAAGAAAAGCGGTATTTAAAATTACTCGATTGATGAAATTTTAGTTTTAAAACAATTTTTAATGCATCGTAAAAAATGTGATTTCCCCCCTCTATAAGAAGTTAATGTATACTTAACTCAAAATTTAACGATTTTCAAGTTATTTCTCAACTTATGTTATAAAAATGTTATGTAATGATATTTTCATAAAATTGTTTTCAAATAATATAATCTTTTTAGAAATTTCTCTATTGTAAAGAAAAAAAAATATATATAATAAATAAATAATAATTTGTGTTTGATTAATTATTAAACAATAAACTTCAGACATATTAATATTTTAAATGTTTGAAAATTCAAAATATTTATTCATAAAAAAATTAAAAATTTACAATACAAAGAAATAAAATTATTTTAGTAATTTCAAACTGTCAGAGGAGCAACGACGTTAAAAAATTTTAATGTTCATTTGTGTTATTTGAGTATTATTGAAAATACTTGATAGTTGGCATTTATATATTATATGGGTAATAAAATAATATTGTATTTCATATAGCAAACAACGAGCGGTTTGAAGAAAACTATTAACAGAATAATATAAAGCAAAATGTAAATGAAAATTATTTTATTACCTATGATTATTTTGTTAAATCTTTAAATATGTAGTGTGTGTGTGTGTTAATTTTTCTCCGGTCAATTGAATTAATAGCACTCTTTTAATTAACTGAAATATTTTCTACTTCACGTCAGAACTTTCCTTTAAGAGTTTGTCGTCTATACATTTATAGAGTAGTACAAAGTCCTACAAGAAAAAGGATATAAAATAACTACTGTTATATACAAAATATGCATATAAATGTTCAAAAATGTATTTTATTTAATATATAATGTCTTATTTATTTGTAATGCATTATTATAATAATGCCGCCGTCATAAAACGACTTGGGAATGCCACCATTTTTTAGTTTTTAAATGCAGTCAGCAATACCTTTTTTAAAATTTAACCGCCGCTTACATATGCTCCTGTAATATACAATATATATTAATATTACATTTATTTTTAATAAAGTAATAGTTATTTCACTGATCGAGAAAGCTTGAAAATATTTTTGCACTATTTAGGTAATAGATTATATTTAAAAATTAATTTTAAAGAAAGCAAAACTCTCAAGGAACAACAGTTAATAAAATAAAATCGTATTTCTTATTTTAGGGTCCAGTTCGTCTAGTCTAAGTAGTTCAGGTTTGTTTATTTTACAGCGTTTTTATGTTGAATACATACAGATCTATATGATTATAATATTTTTTAATTATTTTTGGTAACTTTATTTTTATATGTCTGTATTTATTCGGCATACTGATTATTTCTTAATTTCAATCTGTAGTAATTGCATGATTTTTATTGATCTATTTATTTGGTGTAAAAATAATTATTAATTGTGCCCAGTATATCCAATTATTATCATAGCCTTATAAATTATAATAATGCAGAAGTACTTCAATTTTTTTTTTTATTTTGTATCTATATGCAATAGTTTTTTTTTTAAATTAAATTTAAATAAGATTTATTTGTTTTTATATCAAACAAATGTAATATGAAATTTATTATAAGTTTTGGGTAAAGTACCACTGTTTTGACATTTTTTTTACTTTCGAAAATTCCAATAAACTCCCTAAGACAGTATCGTACAGCATAATATATTATGTTATGTTAAATAATGCTCATTATTTCAAAATAAAGTAGTAAAGTTTGTATATAAAACTTCAGTTACTAAATGGTGTAGTAGAATGAAAATGTTTTAGTGTTGTGAGGTTTAGTTCATTTATCTTAATCTGATATGAATTATTTGGACTTTTAATGGATAATATTGTTATCGCATCCTTAATTTCAAAATAATTATGTATAATATTATATAAGTAATCAATTGTTTTCTTTGAAACAAATATCTAGATTTAGGCTTTTTGATAAGCTTAAATAGCATGCATGGATTTATTATAAATTGGGAGTGTGATAGAATTAATTTATAATATTTAGTTTATGCCTGTCAAATGTGTATTATAATATAATAATATGGTAGTGAAATTTAGAAATGTTTGTGTATAAAGGTGCTAATTACATATTATTATATATTAATCTTGAATTGATTATAACAAAAATATAAATAACCTACTTAAACAATTATGTTTATTTATCTTTTGTAGTAATAATTTATTAAACTAATAATTGTATTAATTTTTTGTACTTGCAGTGACACAGACTCTATTGCCCTATTATATTCATTCGCCGTTTTTATGTAATTTGGAGTGATTTTTTTTTAGGGGGGGCTGGATGGAAATGTGATTAAAACATCAGTTTATTACTAAATAAAAATTTATACATTTATTAACATTTAACGTTTTGTTATGTGTTCGGAATTTTAGCACGATATAGTGTTGTATTATTTATTATAATAAAGCTTCATTGTATAATAATAGCATTCAATAATTTCATATTAGTTTTTAAAACTAATTCAATTTTGTGTTTCAGCTCTGTCAAGTTTGTCGCCAACATCTGCTGCCGCCGCAGGTTTGTAAATTATTATCTCTTTCATTTACCGTGTACACTTTTATTACCCTTTATTTATTTATTTTTTTTTTTAATTTTAATCCTACCTCATGTTTCGGGTTTTTTCTGTTTCGTTGTATGTATGTTTTTTTTTTTGTTTTGTTTTTTACTCCATACTTTTCTTTTCTAGTTTTATTTGGGAAAAATTCTGGTAAGTGATTTTTGAATATGTGTATGTGTCTGTATTTTTAATGAAATTGTTATTTTTTTCCCCCAACTTGTTTGGTTTGTATTTCCTTCTAATACGATTTAAAAAATAATAAATAATCCACTAACTCTCTTCTACTACTATTACCACCACCACCACTAGGTGGTTACTTATTTATTAAATTCATTCAAAACAATGTGTATGTCTGGCTAGTAACTATATACTCTATTGTGTGCGGTCTTGTTGTGTATTGTGCTCACTGATTTCCTATTTCTTCTCTTCACCATATGAGTATTATAACAATCCATGTTTTTTACTTATTTTTTTCAATTTTTTTTTTTAAATATTGAAACTTTTTAACATACAGCAAAACGTAAATCCGTATGTAATAATAATGTATTTATCCGTCTCCTGTTCATTTTATAGGTCTCTTAACTGGCACCAATGGTACCAATAGTTCTTATGGATCATCACTGAACGCACTCGGTCTCACACTAGCCGACCTCAACTCCAACCAATTCGCCATACCACAATCGCCACCAGCCAGTTCGCCGCTGTACTTTTTGAACAACAATAACAACAACAACAGTCGTAAGTAAAACAAAAGGGAAAGAAGCGTTTCACAGCTGTGTATTGGGTTAGGTTAACCACCCTTTTCATTGGTAATTCGAAAAACTGAATTAATAAATAAAACCATTCTCTTGATGGTACAAAAGGGAAACATACATTAATAGTAATAGAGTTTCACATAAAGGGAGGGAAAGTACACTTTTTATAAATGTGACATTTAGAAATTATATTCTATAAAAATTCAAAATCAAGGAATTTCATAGTACTCGCCTGGGTATGTGAGGTTATTTTTCTTAATATAAATATTATCTGATATTTTAACTTGACAAATTATTTAAAATGTATGTGTGTTTATATATATATATATTATATTAAATTATCGACTTTCGATTTATTTTAGTGGTTTGCACTCATTCCTATTTAAACAATGTGGATCATATAACCTGAAAATAAATTTGTATTCAACAATAAACAATCATATAATAAATTCACTCTTCTGATAAAATAAATTTGTAAGACACCACACCCTATATTCAACTGTCTTTGAGAAATTTATAATTATGTTTTCATAATAGAAAAAAAAAAGAAAACAATGGTTTTCACTAATCTATAAATACATTTTATTTTTATGACCACAATATTGTGTATAATTAAAAAATATGCTTAAAATATGAAACAAATGTTTAATTATATATGTATAACATTGAATATAAATATATTTACAATTAAATAATTTGTTGTTAAATATGCTTTCGAAGACTCTGAAACAAAATGTATTTGTTGCTCTTTAGAATGTTTTGAGTCATGACATGGGCTTGGTACTTGGTAGAGTGAATGAATATCTGTTGAATTTAACTATGGAAAAATATAAATTATTAGAATCGTGGTTAAAACAGCCTGATTAATATGAGTATTTTCATAAACATAGTTTTTTGAGTACCATAGTATATTAACGACAGTGATTTCAAATTAAATGAGTTTCAAGCTCTAAGTCCCACTACTTATTTCATTTCAATTTCATATTACATAATAAGTAATAACACAATTTTTCATTTATAATTATATAATCATCATTATTCCCTTTGACAAATCTAACATCGGTATAATATATATATATGTATATACTTGTATACAAAAACTTTACTTTTTAGTGATTCAAATATAAATATCAAAGTTTATTTTATTTTGCATTTTGTATAACTTGTATATGTTGTAACATAACATGTTTAAACTTATATTAATTTTGCGTTACATAAATTATTATTGAGATATATATTTATATAATATTAATGTTTATATTAAAACAACTGATGTTCAGAGTATCTTAATATTTAGTTGCATTATATATATATATATATATATAAATATATATAAATATATATATATATATATATATTCATAATGTAAATGTTCAAATTACAAGAAATCCATCAATGTTTAAAAATAGGTCGTGGACGTAATAAATACTGATATTGAAGTCATCTTCTTGATAATGACTTTGGGTTGGTTTTGTGTCTTATCCCTGTAAATGTATATACAGATTTCTGACAAAGTTTGAATTCAAAACAATCAATATGACTAACGAGTCTGAGTCGGTATAACGTTGTTTCTTCCTTTCCATCTATTGCAAGTTTGCGGTAATTAAATTTAAAAATAAAAATAATTTAACAAAAAATCATTATAATAATATTATAAACTGTAAAAGGCGTGTACTCTTTGTGTGGTGTGTCACGTTTACAAATAAAAAATATATAATGGGTAGTCATAAGCGTTTCCTTATATATAAAAAGAAAAAAATTCCCCACATTTTATGTAAAACTTTTTAAAAATAAGTCCCAAAAATCGTCAGTGAAGTTTTAATGTAATTATATAGTATTTAAAATTTATAGTGTAAATCCATGAGTTTTTATAACTCCCTTTTAGATAAATACGACCTGTACATAAATATGCATGTGTTAAAAAAATTATTTATGTTACAGTAACGAATATTTGCCACTCTGATAAAATATAAACTTCACGTCCCGCGCGTTTTGAAAACTTTTGTAATTATAATTGGTTGGCTGCTAAAATTTTTGCTTCGCTTTATTTTAGTTTTTATTGAACATTTGTGATCGTCTTGACTTGACCTGACCAGCTCGTTTTAAAAATTGACACCACGCTTTTTTTTTTATTATTATTATAATTATTATTTTACATAATATTACAGCACATTTTAACTTTTGTAGATTAGTAAAATAATAATTTTTGGACATCATTATTATTTATTTATTTTTTTTTAGTATAAACATGTAACTATAATAATTATATTGTGTTTGTTTGTATCGTTTGTTTTGTACAATGTTGTTGCGTAATTATTTTGTTTAGCGACTAAAGTGTCTGGCAAGCAGCTTGAAGGTCCAGAAGGTGCCAATCTGTTTATATACCACCTCCCCCAGGATTTCGCAGATTCTGATCTCGTGACCATGTTCGTACCATTTGGTAATGTTATATCGGCAAAAGTTTACATTGATAAAGAGACCAAACTGTCCAAGTGTTTCGGTAAGTTGTGCAGACGCGCGTAAACACGGAAAATAACCTGTGAAAAACTCCCCGCTCAAAGCTTCAATTTTCCTACATAAATAAAAAAAAAAATATACCTTTTTTCTTATGTAAATGGTAAATTTTTCTTAATGATTGGTATTATCATAAGTGTTACACTATACAATATAATCATATATAATATGGTCTGTGCAACTACAACGTTAATAATATATTTGAAGTTCGTGTTATGAACAGATTTTGTTAACGTATTTTTTTGAAACTTTTACACGCGCAACTGGCGGACGACCGACCGCTGGTCATGATAATGAGAAATAAATTTGACCTCTGGGAAACGGTTATAATATTGTATTATTTATTTTTTTAAATAAACCGCATATTATATTTTAATGTTATCCATTTCAATATGCTACTGTTATTTTCTTTGCATTTTCAAAATAAAATAAAAAATATACCAGTGTACACATTACTCATAATATTACTCTTTTGTAAAAAAAAAAAATATATTTTTTATCGAAATGGTTTTTAGGATTTTTACTTTTTTTTTTTTTTGTTTCCACGGTAACATCAGTTTTTAAATTCAAATTCCCAAGCAATACATATTTCCTGAAAATATTGTATATATTATAAATTATAAATTCATGGAGTGCTAAATTATATAATGTTTATGATCGTTAAATACACGTATATGCCACATGCCTCGGCCACAGGTTAAGAGGTAAATGTTTTGTATCCTTCAAATTTTTCCTACATTACTTTTAAGGTATTAAAAATTCATAAAATTCCATTTTAGAAATAATAAAAAATTTAAAAAGTTAAGAAATTAAATAATACTCTCGTATGAAAATAGTTTTTAAATATACTTCCAAAATATTTGTATGCTTTTGTAATTTTTACAATAATTTTCAGTTGTAATATTTTGAAAGCAAAAAATAAAAAAGTATAGCATCGTTGATATTATTAAAATGACAAGAACATAAATTGTATATATATATTTTTTTTTACTAAATATTGCTGCCCGTTTTTTATGTATGTTTATTTTTGCCCTTATTTTAAATACTAATTGCTAAATGGTCATGTTGTAATGATGTATTGTCCTGCTTTTAGCTGTAGTTTGGTTTATCTGATGATTAAAATGGTGGTATCAACAGTAATAGTAGTAATAAAGTATAAATAGGCTTTTTATTCTAATAAATATGACTTGAAAACCGTGTGCTTACGTAGTGTAGTTGAACAAAGAATAATATTAATTTTTAATTGCAATGCATGTCTCTCGCGCAGACTTAAAATACAATATTCGAAATTTGCTGTTGATTATGCTTTTTTTTAGTGATTATTAATCGTTCTAATCGACGCATCTAGTATAACATAATAATAATAATATCGAATCGGAAAATAATAAATGTATACGGTGTGATAATTTTCATTATTGGTGGTCGACATTTCCACAAAACACAAGTCGGTAATTAATTAAAAATAAGTTTGTCTAAACCACTCGTCGTTTACCACCCTCTCTTCCATTTGCAAACGTCAAATGCGCGACGTTAGTACAATTCTATAACATTTTTCATTCGTTTAACCGTGAGGCGAAGTTTATATTTTATGAGGACACCCCATTGCCCGAATTTGTTGTCTTAACGGGCAAAATCACATTTTACACAGTTGGTTTTTTTACCTTACACGAGAAACGTGTATAGTAATTTAAACGTTTTCTATTTCAAAACGGACACCACGAATTAAGATATAGAGACACTGGAAATAGAACGACGAAACTTTTCTCTCATCACACAACATATTGAAACCCAAAAGTGCTAAAGTCAGCTGTTGTGGTCGTCAGACCACTAGCGCTCTCTTACCAAATTATCGTTTCCCGCGCTTATTTAAAAACTGCTGCTGCTACTAATGCTATTCACGTACCAAGAATTCAGAAAACGATTAGCGATTACCTACTGATGATTTCATAATATGTATATGCAAATGTCGAATACTCGGGAATAATGTAAAGTTAATAGTAATAATTCGGTATAATCTTAAGGAATTCATTAGCACTGCTGAATGACGCTAATAGCTTTTTTTTGACACTTCAAAAGAATTCCTCTCGTGATTCACTTTTTTTTTGTTTTTCGTTCGGCATCCAGTCTGTTTATTAATTCGTGGACGGTGTGCCGATCAATCTAATTAGGAGTACGACAAGAAATCTGAAGACGTTCGTCGCGTTAAAAAATCTACGTGAGATCGCCTTTTAACGGTTAATTTTTTCCTACAAATCCCCCCGCTAGAATTAATTTTAAACGAACCGTAAATTATCACAAATCATTGAATTGTTGAAAATCACGAGAGTTAGGAAATGAATTCCCACTTCGTGACTCTGTGGTCGTGGTGCACTTGTATCTTCTTAACTATCGTTTTTGTTTCGCATAATCTCTGCGTTTTTCACTTACAAAACATAGAATTACCTGTACCATTGCAGTCTAGTAGTTCCGACATCTATTTCAAAGTATTTTAATACATTTTATTTTTTAATTATATATAAAATTTACTTCAAAATGACGATTTCGGGAAAAAATTGACGCGAAATAACGTTGATGAAATTGTAATTATTATTAGTATTTGAGTTCCGTATTTCTAAATTATTCAATGAATATACATATACAATAATAGATGGATGAATTAATTACGACACGTTTCTGTTGACTTTTATTGTTTTGTTTTTTCGAAGAATAATTTTTGATGGAGGGTTGTGCGGGAAATACTTTTATTTTTCGGTACTTATATGATTATGTACAGATGTTTGAGAAAAACGCATGGTAACTGGACGAAGAAGACAACAAATTGATGCATCCTCTAAATTAAATTGGCAAGAGGGGACGGGGAGTATATGTTTAGATAGTAGTGTTTTTAATTAAAATAATTTTGATGTACAATATCGATTGAAAAAATAATTGATTTCTCAAATTCCTTTTCTGATTCTTTATTGTTCTTCCATGTTCCGATAGTGAATTTTGGAAATGTCGATTTTCGATTTTACACTCGACTTTCTTCATTCCGACCGACCGTGTGGCCACGCACATATGAATTTTATATTGATTTTCTGCGCAACTTATTAGTGTTAACACGTCCTATCTACGATAAACAACCTTCTTTTTTCTCTAATATTTAGACCAACAATGTTTTATATATTTTATTCAACCCTGGTTGGTTCTCTCTCTCGGGATTAGTCATGTTGTGTCAATGTACACAGTAATATTGTGTACGAGACCTGTGCAACGGATATTATGCGGTACCGCTCAATGACCAAAAACGGCTACAGAACGTGTGCACATACAACAAATATTTTTTTCATTCATACGAATATATTTTTAACATGCTGTGGTGTATACATTGATAAAAAAAATACAATTTTCATCCTCTTTATTGTTTGAACAAAAAAAAAATATTGTACGACAATTTATTCTCCTTGTATAATTTTATGTTTTTAAAATTTTTGTGTGTGTGTATATAGGGTTCGTGTCATACGACAACGCATACAGCGCTCAAACGGCTATCCAGACGATGAACTCGTACCAGGTGGGCAACAAAAGGCTGAAAGTACAACTCAAGAGACCCAAAGAAGCATCCAGACCGTATTAACGACAATCCACAATCAACTTTGTTGTCACATACACGCACATTATATTTTAACAAGACATTAAATATAATCTGTATATATATACATATATTTACTTGATTTCTTTCACTTTTGTTTTGTTTTTTCTCTTTACTTATGTTTATATATATAAATATATATTTATCCACATGACACAGAAATTTAAGAAATATTTTTAACTCAATGTTTGATAATTAAAAATAAAAAAAAAAAACGTATAAAAGTAAGAAAAGTAAATTGGCTATTACCTGAAATGATTTATAACTTTGTAATAGTCTTGCGTCTTTTTCGAACGATTTTTACAACAGTTATATCAAATTATTTTATTATTTTTTTCTTTTTCTGTTTTGCTTTTGTTTATAAAAGGACCAATTTTCGTATAGTTTCAAGGAGTCTGAGCATATTGTTCACCCTTTATCGTTATTTTGTTTTATATTTTTAATCCCGTGTTCGACAAGTCAAATGAATACTGTTTAAAATATGAATAGACTTAAATTAATTAATTTTAGATTTTTAAACATTTTCTAGACTGCTATTTTATTATATGAATGTATTATGTTTTTTTTTCGTTTTCGAACTAATTGTGTATACCCTTAAAAATTATTTTGTTCGGCAACCAGGGTATTAAAGAGTATCCCCCAAAGAAGTTTAAATTATTTAATATAATAATATATATTATATATATCTAAAATAATACATTAATATAAAATATTTGAATTGTGCCCTGTAATGGTTCCTGTAGTTTAAATATACAAAAACTTGTTTAGCTTACAGTTTTATAAAATTAAGTGATTGGTCAAAATATATTCATATAAATAACTTAATTTTTTTTTCATTTTTATTTTTTTGTTTTTTTAAACCGTCGCAACGACTTAAAATTAATTTTTGTTCAGTATTAATTAAAATGTTTGTTTGTTTTTGCATGTGTTAATAATTTGATAATAAACTTTTTCTAACTGATGCCATTTTCAATAACTACAAAGACTTGAAATGTTTGTGTGTAGGTGATATTATATTATGTTCTTTGTGCTTAGAAGAAAAAAAAACAAAAACCCCGTGTTCATAATTGTGAAATTTTTTTTTTCATTTGTTTGTCTTTTGTTGGCATTTATATTGTATGAACAATAATAATATTAATAATACTATTGTGGAATAAATGTTTTTGTCAATCATCATCACATTAACAGGCAATATTGTGATAAGAATAGCCTAATTTTGTTTTTGTTTGTCATTAATTAATAAAAGTATCAAAACCTAATTCTGTTTATATTTATATATAGCACCACTACTAGTGAGCTAGTACTTATAGTAAAAAAAAAAAAATATGAATATTTTTGAAACCTAGTAGTGTTTTTGGTGCTAAAGCTATTTTTGATCATTTATTTATTATTATTTTTTTTTCGCATTAGACTAAATGATGTTATGTAAAATTAAGTTAAGTGTCTAGCCCAAATGAAATGGTTTTTTTTTTCAATTTTAATTCAATATTCCCGTAGTTTTTTGAAGATACATATTATATTTAGACAAATATGTTTTAATATTACGATTATGAAAATATTCACCATTATTTATGTTTGTAAAAGAAAAGTTTTTTGTGTTTACAACATAATATTTTTTTGTTCATTTTTATGATGTTGTGTATATGAATACTTAATACAAATACATTTGCATGTAATAATGCCATACAGTTAAAGTCATTTGTATTAGTGATTTTTATTTTTTTGTTTTTGTACACACGTGTAAAAATCTTCTCACGTCCCATATCTACATTATTTGGACGACAGTAGAAAGTTGACCACATTATTATTATTATTATTATTATTATTATTACTGGTTTCATACCTACGACAGCATTTTGTGTGTTTGTGTCATTATTCAGATTTTAGTTTTAAATATTCATTTACCAGTTTCTCGGAGAGACCCCAAACTAAAAAGAAAGATGATCAAGAATTCACAAATACTTTTCAGTATGACATTGTGTTCGTACTGGGTTTTTATTTATTTATAATATTGGGTTGTTACAATATGATATGTGTTTAATACAACTGCTAATATAAATTAAAATACCTATTTCTGTATTGTTTCGGTTTTATATATATTTTATGATTATTTAGTGAATAATTTCATAATTCCCATCTATTCCAATGTTTTGGTAAATATTTGTTAAGAAATTTCGAGAGAGAGAAAAATATTTAATGAACAATAATAATAACAATAACAAGACTTGGAAACGAATAACCAAGAAATCACCAAGTGGATGTGGCTGAGCTGCGAATTCTATCCAATCAAACGTAGGAACAGCAATGACGATATGACAAAATATCAGAAGATAAATGTGATTCTTTTTTACTTCATGCAGAGAAACTAAATTAATTAACTAGACAAAAAAAATTTTGTTATTATTACTATTGGTACAATTTTAAAATAGTTTTATCATTTAATAGTTAATTAAAACGTAATAAAATATATAAGTAAAGATTATATCAGAAATTGACTTTTCATGCTTTTGCTAATGAGAGGAATCAAATATAGTAGTAATTCAGGTCCAAATTATTGCCCAATTTTTTCTCAATTGATGAAATTATTGCAGCAATTCCCACTGAGCTATCCTGTGACATTTGAGTTTGACGGATTGTGGATAATTTTTAATGATTAATTTTGCGAATTTTTTTTCCACTGTAAAAGCCATTGTAGGAAGTTTTAATAGGATTTTTAAAGCTCTAAAAGTGTTGGGGGGGGGAAACAGTTCAACTGTTCTTTGCAAATATATTCTAAACAAAATGGAGATTAATTTCTGTAGCATTGAATTGTCATATACTGTTTGAATACTCTGAATCAAATTTACTATAAAAACAGTTATACAACATTTTAATTTACTCGTATTTCATCTTGCCAAGTTTAGGGTCAATGTACGGTTTCCAAAGCGCGACATGTCTCAACAGCCGAACCTAAGTCAAACATGTCATTATAAAACAACATTCAAACAATTTAAGTAATAATTTAAAATCAAATCTATTTCATACATTTAGAGACATCGCTTTATATTATAATGGTAATTAAAAAAAATTGCGCAAGCCCAGGTCTACGTGACCATGCGTGACAATTCGTCTCTAAGGATAAGAGCTATCAAAGTTATAGCTATTATTCCCAGAGATGGTAATAATATTAATAGAAATCATATATTGGATAATTTTTTTTTCCAGTTTAATTAAATTTTTTATTTCTTGATTTGTTTTTAATTTTTAAAGATCCGTATTGTTGTTGTATAATACAATCCGATTTTCAACAAAAAATTAACACTGACATCGTAATTAAACAGTACTTTGTAATACATTTCATCAGTGGCGGCGCGAGAACTTTTGCAGGAGGTGGGCCAGGCTGAGACCAACTAATTTTAGAGGTGGGCCAGGCTGAGGCCAACCAGTTTTAGAGGGGGGGGGTTAATATTTTTACTCACAATTAAATTATGGGAGGGGCTACTTATATCTAGTGACGTAGTATTCTAGAGTTTTAACCCCTCTCCCCGGAATTTGTTCCTCTTCCCAAATTTTCTTTTTAAATATTTTTTTACAACTAATTTTAGTACAGTTAAAAAAACGTCTGTGATAATCATGGACTAAGATATCAGTATGTATAGATGTAATAGAAGGCTATATTTGTTAAAATATGCCTGTCTATGGAATATGGATAGATATATTATTATGTATACCCTATCACAGTTCGTGGCGATTCCTAATCGTTTAATCAATTATTATAATAAATTATTAAAACAAATATCAAAAAAAAAAAAAGAAATTTGACAGAATTATTTTGTGTTTTAATGTTATGTTATTTACTAGTTCAGCTGTTGAGTAGGGGATATGAGGGGCGAAGCTCCCACAGATCTATAATCAACCTGTGGTGAAAATCCTAACCGAACTAAACTCCTGCATATGCTATACTGCCTATGTCCCCTACCCCAAAAATTAGATCCAATATCATAAATGATAAATAGACCATAATTTGTTGTATTGTAGTACATTACTATACAAAAATATACCTAAAAATATTTTAATGGACAATATTATATTTTGTTATACAAATTGAAATATACAATAAATTCACCCAGTACACATTGTTTTTAAATATAATAATGTTTAAAAGATATAAAATTAAAAATAATATATATTATCACACTGACAAATGGTATACACTTCTGAGAATTTGTATTTTCTAATAAAGATTATAATTAAATAATTGGAAAGAAATGTCAACAATGCATTCAATAAAAAGACAGTGTATTTTCACATCATCCAATTGAAGTATTTGTTAAAGTATTCGTAAACAATGAATAATATAAAGAACAAATTATTTTATAAGTATTTAGTGTATGTATAAAAACAGCTAAAAATTACATATTATGTTTATAATAACATCAATATATAATTTATTTTAACAATATTCTTTTATTGTTATGACATTCAGCAAATGTATTTATAACTTCTTCAATATCTAACAATTTGGCTTCACACTTTTCAATAGCAATTAAGCTTAAGCTAGATAGATTATTGTGGAGCATATAATTTCTCAAGAATGTCAAAGAATGGTCGATCTCTGCGGGACGCCGGCCGTGATGTGACGGGGGTCGGAAAGGGAGTCGCCTACTCTGACTCTAATGGACCTATTTGAAAGGAAGGATTTGATGATTCCTATCAGATAGGGGGGGGGGAAATGAGTTTGACCATCTTGTGGAGCAATCCGTCGTGCTACACCCGGTCACAATTTTATACAGATATCATTGACATTTGATTGTTTAATTTGTTGACATATATATATATATATACACACAAACACACATACACCCTTGTTATACGATATAATAATAAAAAGATAAAAATTGGTGGCTCTGAACAGGGCCATTTTGATATTGGTCCTGAAAAGGACCGTTTTATTAAATTATGTATACTATGTAGTTTAATGACGATAATACATGACACAATATCTGTGAACAAAAAGAGAATAGTAATTATATTTTAATAGTATATTATTATTGATATAATAATTATTAAAACTCTTGTTTTTATCTGATGTTCCCTAATATTAATATTAAACAAAGATTTCGAATTTAATTTGTTTTCATTATGATTTAATATTTATTACTCTGGACACTAGGAATATATTATTTGCAATTGTAATATTCATTGTGTGGTAAATACGAAAATAAATATATTATTGTGGCATTGGAAATTGTAATTATTTGCTTTCGTTATTATCAATTTTTGAATTATGTGTACTTCTAGGAACTTTTATCGTTTTGTGTTGTTTGTGTTATTTCCTTGTATTATTAGTAAAAGTCCGTCATTCGTTTTTGGTCGCTTGCGTGGAACGTTGTGTTTTTGTTTTATTTATAAAACGGTCCCCTTCAGGACCAACATCAAAATGGCCCTTTTCAGGGCCAACAATTTTTATAATCTTTTTATTATTATATCGTATAACAATGGTGTGTGTGTATATATATATATATGTCAACAAATTAAACAATTAAATGTCAATGATATCTGTATAAAATTGTGCACTAAAATCACATATTGTATGTTGCAGATTATTATAGTATCTTACAAACTCGCATATTAATTATATAATATACAGACAAACATGAATTAGGAACGTTAGCATGCATGTAGTATGCACAGTAGCACAGTTTACACTTAATAAAAAAGTAAAATGGAAAGCTGGTTAAGGTAAATTCAAATCTCGCAATATTAAAATAAAAATTAATTATTTTTAGTACGACATGAACCAAAAGCATTTTCATCTATACCCAAAAGCCAGACTTCAACCAAAAACTCAATTTAAACTTAAATGTATTTTCTTTAGATTTAAAAATACATAATTTTTTTTATAAGTATATTAAAATAGAGAGAAATGAAATAAGTGAAATTTTTAATAAAACTGTTGGTCAATTTGAGATTCATTTATGGATAAATGAAAGACCTTTCCGTTTATCTGCAAGTATAAGAGCTCACAGAATTGGCTGTCAGGAATTGAAAGGATTAACACTTCTCTGTAAAACATTAATGAGTACACATAAATTGGGAAAGGAAGGTACAATGCGTAACTTATGGCCAACAAACTGTATAAAAAGTTTTAAAGACATTCGAATATTTATTAAATAAAGATATATTAAAATGTAGATTAATAATAGATATTACTCAATCACGGCTATGTACATGTACTGATAGACTTATTTACTTAAGTGAAAATGGAACAATAGAAAAATTATTGTAAATTGAATGTCCAGTATCATGTAAAAAACTAAACCGATAGTCGATTCGAATAGAAATATAATCTACAGTATTTGGAATGGGACAAAGTAAAAAATAAATTGGCATTAAAAAATATCGGTATATTTTATTAAATATGTCAGATTTTAAAGCGTTGCTCTGGTTTAAACTTTTGTGATTTAGCTTTGTATAATAATATTGAACTCGTTTATGTTTTAGTAGAAGAAAACCTAAACGTTTCTTAACAATTTAATTAATCGAATATCCTTTATTTTTACTTTGTCTAATTTTCCAAAATGCAATGATATATATGACTTTAAATAATTATTTACTATTTACTTGTTGTTTTAAAATTTTTTTCATATGAAAAATAATGTATACTTTATAATCGGTAATAACATTTAGGTCTTCGCCTAAGCCTTTCACGGTTTTATGCTCAATAGTAAAATATTTTGCAAAAAAAAAAAAAAAAAAAAAAATGGCCGGCCTCAGTGGATATATTGAAAAATGTCCATTACAGTGAACACCGTGTTTTGACAATTGTCCACGACAATGGACATTGTGTCTCAAGAGGATATGATATTTTATTTCATAACGAATGTTAATTGTTTTTGAATTACTACTTAGGATAAGCGCGCCAGTCCTCATAATCGATGATTTATAATACATTTTGGTGGCCCTGAAAAGGGCAGTTTTGAAAGGTACGACTTAAAGACGAATTTATTTGGAATTGGTGTACTTAGTAAGAGCATTCGTCCCTTCGCTGACGGTATGATTGGTCAACTCACCGAGCAACAAGAGACGAATCTTCAAAATAATTGCTTCGTATTGGAAAGAACCCTGAAGGCCACAGGTAGGTCCGGGTTTTGTGGCCGAGGCCTACTGACCGCGAACCTTATATTAACGCTTAGCGTTATTCAAGGGTCGCGGCAGAGCAGTGCCCGATCAGAATACTGATCGGCGTCTGTGGACCACCAGCTCCGGGCCTAACCTAACCTAACCTTTCGAGGGAGCGGCACGACTTGCGCCGCGTTAGGACCGTCCCTCCCACTGGGTCGCGTGGTTTGTTTACTATCTATAGCTTGTCCCACAGCCACCACGTTGAAGCCGAGATAGGCTCCTCAACCTTGTGGGGCACCGCCTCCGGAACGGCATGTCGGTCCGGCGTGGCGGTGGGGCTCCCCACTCCCGTGGTACCGACTGGGTTTTTAGTTGACGTCGGTGGGTCAACCCGGGACTTGCGTCCCTCCCACTATTTTGGCTCCCGAGCCGGCTAGTGGTGGGCCTTCCTGAAGGCCACAGTTATACTTATTATTATTATTATATATATATATATATATAATAACAGGCCTGCTGTTCTATGTACCAAGTTTACTATTTAATTTTTTCTAGAATTAAATAGTTCTTTACACAGAGTCGTTTGAAATGCTTTTCAGAGTGTCCCCACGTCTCTCGTTTTTTTGTCTGAAGAGGAGCGGGGATATATTTTATTTAAATGTTACGATGGCTCTCGGCGCGTTTACTTTACAATATACGGTCTACTGCGAAATATGAGTAACGCCACTGCCGCAAACACGCGAAATGTATTTATTATTGAAATTCGTTATTGCGCTTATAAATGTACTCAGTGTGATATACGGTGTTTAATTATAAATTTGTAAAAATATAATAATATAAAATTACGTATGCTTCTTCACTATGTTTCAATAAGATATCTGGAACGATATTTAATAATCAAAACTCCTATTCTTTATTATTGAGTGAGTTTGATGAAATGGAAAAAGTAGATAATAGAATGAGTGTAATGACAATCGACGGGGACGTGTTATGGGAGGTTGAAAATGTTATGTATTAAGGCTCCTCTGTATAAAAAAAAAATGAAGATTTTAAAGAGGATTGAAAAATAGGATGAAGTGCGGGTGGAGTAAGTGTAAAGTGTGTGCCTGCGATTAGAGAATTTTCACAATGAGGTTGAAGGGGGTAGGTGCCTCCTACACTTAGGTGGGTAATAAATATTTTAAGGTGGCGGGCTCACACACATGTATTTATTCTTTATTACTATTATTGATTTGAAATATAAGATATAAGATTTGTTATAATAAATTCTTTTCACTAAGAATAATTTTACTTTTTTTGAATATCGCACTTTCGGGATTATTCGTATCGAAGTGCATAATAATTTATTATTATACCTTCGAAAGCCAATAAAAACCCATGTGTTTTGTAATATTTATTTGGTGGCCCTGAAAAGGGCCGTTTTAGAAGGGATGAAAAAAAAAAGAACGGAAAATTTATTTGGAACTAGTGTACTTGGTAACGGCTTTTGTACCTTCGCTGACGGCGTGCTTGGCCAATTCACCAGGTAACAAGAGACGAACGGCTGTTTGGATTTCCCGACTGGTAATGGTCGAACGCTTGTTGTAGTGAGCCAAACGGCTGGATTCGGCGGCGATACGTTCGAATAAGTCGTTGACGAAACTGTTCATGATGCTCATGGCCTTGGACGAGACGCCAGTGTCCGGGTGTACTTGTTTCAACACTTTGTAGATATAAATGGCGTAAGACTCTTTCCTCTTAGGCTTGCGTTTTTTGTCGGACTTGGTGATGTTCTTCTGGGCCTTACCCGACTTCTTCATTGCCTTGCCAGCGGATTTACCTCCTGGTGGTGCCATTGTTTTCAACAATTGTGTAGTTGTTTAGATACTCAGTGTACGGTTGAACGAGTTGTGATGAACGAAGTTTTTGTTCGTTGTCTTTTATTACAGAAATGGTTACCATTCGTCGTTCTGATTTGTGTATATTTTGATATTATAACGATATAAGAGAGCGTTGTTTTTGAATAAAATTAATTGGAAATAATACATTTTCAGTTAACAAAAAAAATTTTTCATAACGTAAAACCGCATCGTTTTTACAAAATATTATTGTAGAACGTGATAGTTTATTAAGTCATAATGTAAAAATTGACCAATGAAAGTGCCGTATACTATTATTTCCCTCTGACCAATGAAATTGATGTATTTTAACAGATTTTCGCAATAAAAGTAAGAATTTTCAAATATTTCTTTAATATTGAGCAGTAGTTTTCAGTCTACAATCGTCAACGAAACACAACAATGAGCGGACGAGGCAAAGGTGGTAAGAAAGGAGTGAAGTCGAAGACCAGATCGACCAGGGCCGGTCTTCAGTTCCCCGTCGGTCGTATTCATCGTTTGTTGAGGAAAGGCAATTACGCCGAACGTGTTGGAGCCGGTGCACCTGTTTACTTGGCCGCGGTCATGGAATACTTGGCGGCCGAAGTGTTGGAATTGGCCGGTAACGCAGCCCGTGACAACAAGAAGTCCCGTATAATTCCGAGACATTTGCAGTTGGCCATCAGAAATGACGAAGAGTTGAATAAATTGTTGTCCGGTGTCACCATTGCGCAAGGAGGTGTGTTGCCCAACATCCAAGCCGTTCTTCTGCCAAAGAAAACAGAAAAGAAACCTTAACACTTTATGCTATCGACGACCATGATTTTGCCCTCCCTTTCTCTCAGTTTAAAACGGCCCTTTTCAGGGCCACCACATATATATATATAAATTATGTTTTCTTGACGTCTTGTGTGGGAACACCCGAGTCCACGTAATGGTTAAATGTTCCAAATATTTATTGTACAAGAGTCAGACAGAATTTTCTTCTCATAAATTTAAAAAATAAAAGAACACTCCTTCTTAGCCCCGGTGTATAGGATCATCGTGTTTGAGTCGTGACAAAACGATAAAATACGCTAAAACAATTCAACTTCAGATGTCACCGCTCAACACAGTGCACAAAATTATGCCACCAGGTCCTAATTTTCAAACTAATAATCGCTTTTGGGGGTACAATTACCACCTAATTTGGTTTTTTTAATCTTCTCCAGCTATTTGGCCTTTCACGTCAAACTAGAAGACACCATTTTATTCAATAATAGAACCATTGAAATCAACGTTTCTGCCTCTCCCGCCACTTTCTGTTTTATATTAAACGATCTTCCCTTCTAACAAGTGCAAACGTTGTCTATCCGCGAACATCACTCTTCCATACGCCACCACTAAAACAACGACACAGCAGTAAAGAAGCTTTAAAACCTAGGATCACTGTAAATCGGCAAAACTCCTATACTGTTAAAACCATTTCAAAACCTCTGCTCAAATAAAATCTGCTCCCATAAAATGGTCTCATTGTAAAATATCTCTGCGTCCAAATTGACAAAATCATACTTTTTCATAACACAGCAGGTCTTCTATCAACAAAACAAAATCCGTCAGATAGCGGATCTTCTTTTCAATGCTGAATAGCTAATTCCCCTCAGCAACATCTACATTTATAAAACTTACATGCGCCCGTCTCTTTTGGGTTTCCAATTTATCCAACTGGTAGTTCAAAACTAGGACGGTACAAGCGACCACACCTCATAAAATTACCCCATCAGGAAGTTCACTAACATACCATCAGTTAAAGACTATCATTTATATGGTAAAAAAGTCAATTTCTATATCCCGTTTCCCATAATATTCAAAACTATAAAAACCTTCCTTTAAAATCGGCCTTTAAATTATATTATTTAAAAACGTTAATTTTATTTATAAAATCTATCTTCATTCTCTTTATAAATTCTTCGTTAAATCCTGTCCATAGTTTTAGGTTACGCTTTTTGATTCAGAGAACCATGGTGACATGTATAAGCAAAGTATTACGGATTTTCATCAGCTTCACTCATTCTTATAAATATTGTTTAAAACAATTCCCATTCATATGTATGCAATAAAAACATTAATAAATAAACGGTTTGACTGTGAATTATTTGGACCGAGTTTCATTCTTCAACCCCCACTCACATTTGCGTGTGATAATAATTTTTTAGAAATGTGTGGTGTTTGTGGGTACCCCGACTACTGGTAAACACTGTAAATTTTAAAAAAATTAAGGAAATGCGTGTAGGTAATTCCCCGATCAAGGGAGGAGAAAAAAGCTAATGGAAATTAAACGGTTACAAACTTTTTGGTGGCCCTGAAAAGGGCCGTTTTAAGGTGTAGAAAAGGAACAACTTCTTCCAAGCGCGTATATTTAAATTTATTAGATATTTTAACCTCCGAAACCGTATAGTGTACGACCTTGGCGTTTCAAAGCATAGACAACGTCCATGGCGGTGACGGTCTTCCTCTTGGCGTGTTCGGTGTAGGTGACGGCATCACGGATAACGTTCTCTAAGAACACTTTAAGCACACCACGGGTTTCTTCGTATATCAAACCGGAAATTCGTTTCACTCCTCCACGACGAGCTAACCGACGAATGGCGGGCTTGGTGATTCCTTGGATGTTGTCACGAAGCACTTTACGATGACGCTTGGCTCCTCCTTTTCCCAATCCTTTTCCTCCCTTGCCACGTCCGGTCATTCTGATGCGTTCGACTTGTGTACGGATGAAGAACTGTTCGTTGAATGGTAAAAGACGTGTAATGAGCATTAGTTTTATTTAGTTTCTCTATAAAATTGGACCAATCGTAACGTCGAACATTTTCCCCACCATCAAATAATTCACACCAATGAGAATGACGTATTCGTCTTCATTGAGAATATATATATAGGCTTTTTCGTGCTCCGAAGGATACAACTACGAATTGTTCAGCAAACTACTAACAGTATCAACTGATCACCATGGCCCGTACGAAGCAGACAGCGCGGAAATCTACCGGCGGAAAGGCACCCAGGAAGCAGCTGGCGACCAAAGCGGCGCGTAAGAGTGCACCGGCCACCGGAGGGGTGAAGAAACCCCATCGTTACCGTCCCGGAACAGTCGCGCTCCGTGAAATCCGTCGTTACCAGAAGAGCACGGAATTGTTGATCCGCAAATTGCCGTTCCAACGTTTGGTCCGTGAGATCGCGCAGGACTTTAAGACCGACTTGCGGTTCCAGAGTTCCGCCGTCATGGCGTTACAGGAAGCTAGCGAAGCCTATTTGGTCGGTCTTTTCGAAGACACTAACTTGTGCGCTATCCACGCCAAAAGAGTTACGATTATGCCGAAGGACATCCAATTGGCCCGCCGTATCCGTGGTGAACGAGCCTAATTAATTCTCACACCTAATTTTTTTATCCACTCCAATCTTAAAACGGCCCTTTTCAGGGCCACCACGCTCAGCCATTTATCATTTATTTTCCAATTTGTTCATTATATAACATCAAAAGGTTTTGTTTTAATTTATATGCACAATTTAAATTAAATGTGTTATTATTTTATAATATATATATAAAATTGTTATAGTTCATTTGTACCACAGATGGAGCAAGCAATAATATAAATTACTGAACCTATAATATTAAATTATGTTTTGAACACAACTTCTTCAACGACTGCTTCCATTTTCCGATATAATTTAATTCAATGAAATACATTTTGTTTTAATACATTATGAAAATTATATGATTTGGACAGGGTGGTATATTAACAAGTTAAAATTTAAACTAAAACAGAATATTCTTACATACTATTTACATGATCAGTATTTTCAATGTTTAAAGTCGCGTATCGATTACGCGCGGCAAACCCACGATATAAGATCGTGCCTAATGAACACCGAGTATCCGTGCGAGCCAACTCCATCCAAAGTTGTCGATGGACGAGCCAAATTTTGTCGGAGTTTAGGCGCGCGGCAAAGGCTTATCAGTTATTGGCTCGCGAGCAGTTGGGACGGTTTATTTTGTCTTTATTCGTTAAATTCGCTCGCGCGGCAAACGCCGTGGAAAAAAATTAATCACTTACCGTGCGCGGCTGCTGCGCTGTAATAAAAGTTCATGTTAAAAATGGATCGCGCGTAGTAAATACGCGGCTTAAGAATTATCTTTGTTGGAATTTTATTTCTTACAGTACAATTAATTACGTATTTTGAATAGAATAGAAATAAAAGTTGATTGAAATCTCACGGATAGCAATGGAATTTATAATCTCGATAAATTAAATGTCAAACATTTATGAAATATCAGGTATTTCATATCTATTTATGGAATAACACGGTTCCCGCCGTCGGACTTTGACCCGTGTGTTTTAGGACGGCCTTTTTTTTTTTTGGGAAGTGCGAGGAGGAAATCTTCAAAAGACACCTCGAGAGGTAGTGACGTAGTGACGGATTCGCCGCGGGTGTGCCTACCGTCTAAAACCTCCTCCCAGGGGGAGCAACCGTAAGGTTATACGCCCTGTGAAGAATGAAGTGGAAGAGGGAAGAGAAAAGAGGAGAAAATTTTGCGGCGAATGGTCGGTGGCCGCCACTTACTTGTAGGACGGAGCAGTGGAGGCGCTCGCGTGCGTCACGAGGCTAGGGGTACGGTGGGCCGGGGTCGATGGGTGTTATCGTGTTAGCTGATCGGGGGGATGTTCCAGGAGGGAGCAGGGACAATGTAATCTGCGTAATCTGCGGTTGCGGCGATCGTGGCGTTTGGGTGGGATTTGACCGAAGCGCGGAGTCTAGTTGCGAAGATTGGGGCAGCTTGCCGGGGGGAGAGGATTGGGATTTCCTTTAGGATCTGGGCGTTCCTGATGTACCACGGAATTTGGAGGACTGATCTAGAAGTCTCATGAAACCGCCTTGGATGACTCTGCAGCGTTCGTTGTTCGCCGCACCCCAGATCGGAATGGCGTAGGTGCCGATGCTTCTCACGATGGCAGAGAAGACGCGCAGTTTGGTTTTTGGGGTCACCCTTTTGTTGGTAAAAAAGGGTTGGAGTTCGAGAAAGGCTCCGAAGGCCTTGCCCCGTGTGGTTCCGATGTGTCTGCACCATGTGAGCCTCCGGTCTAGGGTGACGCCCAGGTATTTGGCGGAGTAGCTCCACGCGATGGGGTGGCCGTCAATGGAGATACAATTGTGGGGGGTGCGGTTTCTTTTGGAGAGAAAGATCGCGACGGTTTTCGACTTGTTGATGGACAGCCGCCACTTGTACCAGTTATTAAGGTCCTCGAGGTGGTCGTTGAGCATGGTGGTGCAGCTGTCGATTTGGCGGGACGTGCGGGAGACGGCCACGTCGTCGGCGAAAATTGAGGTGAGAATGCCCTCCCTCTGAGGCATGTCGTAGCAGAAAATGTTGAAGAGAGCGGGGGAGAGCTTCGAACCCTGCGGGACGCCGGCCGTAATGCGACGGGGGTCGGACAGGGATTCGCCTATTTTCACCCTAATGGTCCTATTCGCGAGGAAGGATTTTACGACTCCCATCAGGTAGGGGGAAACGAAGTTTGGCCATCTTGTGGAACAGTCCGTCGTGCCATACCCGGTCGAATGTCCTAAGTTTATCACAGGCGAGAGGTTTTTGTGGGGCTCGGGTATTTTAATAAAATAATAAAATATACGAAAAAATTAATACACTTGTTATATTATATCGTATTTCATATTAATTTTATACATTTTTTCCCATATTATGTTATTATGAAAATAAAATATAATGTTATTTGAGGACGCATTGTTTACACAGAGCTTCCAGAAAATTCGGGTTCGTTGAGGGGAAGGTGAAGAACCTCACGCACGATCGTGGCGTGGGCCTCTTCCAGCTCCGCTGCGCTTCGGTTGGGAGAAATACCGCGCGAGTAATAGTACGGATAGGATTCTTATTACATTTTTTACAGTTTTTTTTTGTATAGTTTATGATTTATTAGAAACACAATAATGTACATGTGTTAAAGAAGTATAAGAAAATTAAACGATAATTGTAAATAATATAATTATATGAAATTGACATTTAATGTGACAGATTTTTCATGTATATTTTATATAAGACTTATATATGTATGGGATAGAAGACACATAACACAACGGGCAATACGTTATACACTATAGTTATCGTATTTGGAAAGGACTACGAATATTTAACTTTCATAAAATATTTGTAATGATTTTTATAACTATAGCACAGTTAATATAAACTGTAAAGTGTATCATTTATTAATTAATAAAATATTTTAAGAAAAATTATGGACCGGTTTACAAATTTATTGTGTGCTGGATTCATCATCTATGGAAATTCACGGTTTGAAAAACGACAAACACCACAAAGTCAATACTGCAATATTCGGTTATGTGTTAACTTACTGTAAGGAAAATTATATTACAACGTCTTAAAACACTTTTCGATTAATTTGTGATACAAATTTGTGTTTTTTTGTGATAGACATAAGTTTTATTTTAAAAAAAATAAGGCGGACCAAAAATCATGGAGATGAATAGAATTAACTCTATGTATCTACAAAACAAATGGACTTAGGTACAATATGGTTATATTATCGAAATCAGTACAATGTTAGCTATTGATTAAATCCAATGTTAAAGTCTTAACGTGATTACACATAGAATAAATGACGAAAACGTAAACGTATTCACTACCAGTTGCACGAATTCGAATGCCTTGTGTTTACTAGTCGGTACGGTAACTGCATATAAATCAAATTCCACAAATCTTCCATCAGTATAGTGATTTTTGAAGTTTGTATATTGTGTTCAATATTTTTATCAACATGACCGACACAGAAGTCACAACAGCCTCCTCGCCATCGACCCAGGTCACGGTTAAAGCACCTACAAAAAAGAAGGCGACAGCTGTAGCTAAGACGAAGAAGACTCCGGTCACGCATCCGACCACCGCCATCATGGTGACGGCCGCAATCAAGGAACTAAAGGAGAAAAAGGGTTCGTCTTTGCCAGCTATCAAGAAATACTTAGCCGCCAATTACAAAGTGGATTCCGCCAAGTTGGCCCCTTTCATCCGTAAATTCCTGAAAGCCGCCGTAGCCAAAGGAGTGCTGGTCCAAGTGAACGGTACCGGTGCTGTGGGTCACTTTAAGCTTGCTGCCGAAGCGAAGAAACCCGCCGTGAAGAAGGTTGCTGTCAAAAAGAAGCCAGCAACAAAGAAACCACCTAGTAGTGCTGGGTCCCCTAAGAAAAGAAAGCTGCCTGCCAAGAAAACGAAATCTACGGAACCCGTCGCCAAAAAGGCGAAAAAGCTAACGGTGGCTCCGAAGGCGGCGAAATCCCCTCCTAAGGTTGCTAAAAAAACAGCAAGTAGTAAGAAATCCAAGGTTGTCAAAAAAACTACGGCTGTCGTGACAAAAAAAATTGCGCCTAAGAAAAAATAGAGAATCCACACGCCACTGACGACGAACCACATCAATTTGTTTTAAAACGGTCCTTTTCAGGACCACCAATTTTAATTTTTAAATTTCATTTTTTATCAACCTAAAAAAAGGGTGCAAATGAGTGTAGTGTTGAAGGAAGGGAGTCCAAATCCAGCCACGCCAGCTAGACAACCTGTGAACTACTCCACTCCACAGCAAACAAACAGTCCTTCTCAGGCTCTCCTCCCCCCCCCTCGTGGAACTCACCTTGTCGTGGTTGGGGGGCTTGATCGGTTGTTCGTCGGAGCTTAGTGCTATGCCAACGGTGGTTTACTCGACCAGAAGGGCTTCCCATGTTGGACAGGACTAAGCTACAATGAGCAACCTGACTAAGCAGTTCCAAGTGTAGAGCGCACTCTTCAGCCTTGGTTGGCAACCGCCCTGGGGGGTAAGAAAACCCTGATTAAAAACCTCCTGGCAGTAGGGTAAAAATGCACGGGAGAGTACCCGTTAAAAAACTGATAATGGAAGTCGACGAAGGAGTTTTGGTTACCGCACCAGGGGGGTCGGATCCACAAGTGCCGGCATCGGCGGGTGGTTCCGGGGTAAAAGCCGGTTCCAACGTAGAGGGCCCGCCGAAGTCGTCACCCTGCGACCGCGAGAGCACGGACGTAGGCAACCAGGCCTCCGTGTCTCTACCCATTACTGGAAGGGAGACCGCACAACCGGCGAAGTCCAGGACGGTAAACCTGTCCTTACTCGGAGAAGAAGAGTTGATGTGCATGTTGCTGGGCCAGGTGAATGGCATGACGAATTTTGTCAACAAGACCAGGAACGTGCACAGGGAACTGAAGGAGGCGGTCTCGAAGACGTCCATGCTGATGAAACAGCTGGGTAAGGTCAGGGATGCCAAAGCTCAGGGGCCGTCTGCTCCCGGAGACACCGGCACACAAGCGTCCACGTCTTCGGTAGTAGTGGCGTCCACCGAGGTTGGCACGCAGTCATCGTGCTGGTGGGGCGCCTACGGTTGTCAGCACGAGCGCCAGCAATGAAGAAGGCTCGAGGAGAAAGGGTAAACCGAGGTCAAGGAGACTGCTCCGCGCGCCGCGGGCAAGACAGGCCTCTTGGCGAGGAACACCCTGCAAAGAACGACGCGACAGGATGGCGGAAAGTGGAAGGCAGGAAAGCGACAAGGCTGGGGATAACTGTAAGATCCGGCGACGACACGAGAAAGGAAGTCGACGTAAGGCAGCCTTCCTATACACCGATGGACTCCAACACGACTTCCTTTCTCGTGTCGTCGCCGGATCTTACAGTTATCCCCAGCCTTGTCGCTTTCCTGCCTTCCACTTTCCGCCATCCTGTCGCGTCGTTCTTTGCAGGGTGTTCCTCGCCAAGAGGCCTGTCTTGCTTGCCCGCGGCGCGCGGAGCAGTCTCCTTGACCTCGGTTTACCCTTTCTCCTCGAGCCTTCTTCATTGCTGGCGCTCGTGCTGACAACCGTCGGCGCCCCACCAGCACGATGACTGCGTGCCAACCTCGGTGGACGCCACTACTACCGAAGACGTGGACGCTTGTGTGCCGGTGTTTCCGGGAGCAGACGGCCCCTGAGCTTTGGCATCCCTGACCTTACCCAGCTGTTTCATCAGCATGGACGTCTTCGAGACCGCCTCCTTCAGTTCCCTGTGCACGTTCCTGGTCTTGTTGACAAAATTCGTCATGCCATTCACCTGGCCCAGCAACATGCACATCAACTCTTCTTCTCCGAGTAAGGACAGGTTTACCGTCCTGGACTTCGCCGGTTGTGCGGTCTCCCTTCCAGTAATGGGTAGAGACACGGAGGCCTGGTTGCCTACGTCCGTGCTCTCGCGGTCGCAGGGTGACGACTTCGGCGGGCCCTCTACGTTGGAACCGGCTTTTACCCCGGAACCACCCGCCGATGCCGGCACTTGTGGATCCGACCCCCCTGGTGCGGTAACCAAAACTCCTTCGTCGACTTCCATTATCAGTTTTTTAACGGGTACTCTCCCGTGCATTTTTACCCTACTGCCAGGAGGTTTTTAATCAGGGTTTTCTTACCCCCCAGGGCGGTTGCCAACCAAGGCTGAAGAGTGCGCTCTACACTTGGAACTGCTTAGTCAGGTTGCTCATTGTAGCTTAGTCCTGTCCACACAAGGCTCAATGCTGTGGCTTCGGTTGATTTTGGCGACGGGTTCCGTAGATTTCGTTTTCTTGGCAGGCAGCTTTCTTTTCTTAGGGACCCAGCACTACTAGGTGGTTTCTTTGTTGCTGGCTTCTTTTTGACAGCAACCTTCTTCACGGCGGGTTTCTTCGCTTCGGCAGCAAGCTTAAAGTGACCCACAGCACCGGTACCGTTCACTTGGACCAGCACTCCTTTGGCTACGGCGGCTTTCAGGAATTTACGGATGAAAGGGGCCAACTTGGCGGAATCCACTTTGTAATTGGCGGCTAAGTATTTCTTGATAGCTGGCAAAGACGAACCCTTTTCTCCTTTAGTTCCTTGATTGCGGCCGTCACCATGATGGCGGTGGTCGGATGCGTGACCGAGTCTTCTTCGTCTTAGCTACAGCTGTCGCCTTCTTTTGTAGGTGCTTTAACCGTGACCTGGGTCGATGGCGAGGAGGCTGTTGTGACTTCTGTGTCGGTCATGTTGATAAAAATATTGAACACAATATACAAACTTCAAAAATCACTATACTGATGGGAGATTTGTGGAATTTCATTTATATGCAGTTACCGTACCGACTAGTAAACACAAGGCATTCGAATTCGTGCAACTGGTAGTGAATACGTTTACGTTTTCGTCATTTATTCTATGTGTAATCACGTTAAGACTTTAACATTGGATTTAATCAATAGCTAACATTGTACTGATTTCGATAATATAACCATATTGTACCTAAGTCCATTTGTTTTGTAGATACATAGAGTTAATTCTATTCATCTCCATGATTTTTGGTCCGCCTTATTTTTTTTAAAATAAAACTTATGTCTATCACAAAAAAACACAAATTTGTATCACAAATTAATCGAAAAGTGTTTTAAGACGTTGTAATATAATTTTCCTTACAGTAAGTTAACACATAACCGAATATTGCAGTATTGACTTTGTGGTGTTTGTCGTTTTTCAAACCGTGAATTTCCATAGATGATGAATCCAGCACACAATAAATTTGTAAACCGGTCCATAATTTTTCTTAAAATATTTTATTAATTAATAAATGATACACTTTACAGTTTATATTAACTGTGCTATAGTTATAAAAATCATTACAAATATTTTATGAAAGTTAAATATTCGTAGTCCTTTCCAAATACGATAACTATAGTGTATAACGTATTGCCCGTTGTGTTATGTGTCTTCTATCCCATACATATATAAGTCTTATATAAAATATACATGAAAAATCTGTCACATTAAATGTCAATTTCATATAATTATATTATTTACAATTATCGTTTAATTTTCTTATACTTCTTTAACACATGTACATTATTGTGTTTCTAATAAATCATAAACTATACAAAAAAAAACTGTAAAAAATGTAATAAGAATCCTATCCGTACTATTACTCGCGCGGTATTTCTCCCAACCGAAGCGCAGCGGAGCTGGAAGAGGCCCACGCCACGATCGTGCGTGAGGTTCTTCACCTTCCCCTCAACGAACCCGAATTTTCTGGAAGCTCTGTGTAAACAATGCGTCCTCAAATAACATTATATTTTATTTTCATAATAACATAATATGGGAAAAAATGTATAAAATTAATATGAAATACGATATAATATAACAAGTGTATTAATTTTTTCGTATATTTTATTATTTTATTAAAATACCCGAGCCCCACAAAAACCTCTCGCCTGTGATAAACTTAGGACATTCGACCGGGTATGGCACGACGGACTGTTCCACAAGATGGCCAAACTTCGTTTCCCCCTACCTGATGGGAGTCGTAAAATCCTTCCTCGCGAATAGGACCATTAGGGTGAAAATAGGCGAATCCTGTCCGACCCCGTCGCATTACGGCCGGCGTCCCGCAGGGTTCGAAGCTCTCCCCGCTCTCTTCAACATTTTCTGCTACGACATGCCTCAGAGGAGGGCATTCTCACCTCAATTTTCGCCGACGACGTGGCCGTCTCCGCACGTCCCGCCAAATCGACAGCTGCACCATGCTCAACGACCACCTCGAGGACCTTAATAACTGGTACAAGTGGCGGCTGTCCATCAACAAGTCGAAAACCGTCGCGATCTTTCTCTCCAAAAGAAACCGCACCCCCCACAATTGTATCTCCATTGACGGCCACCCCATCGCGTGGAGCTACTCCGCCAAATACCTGGGCGTCACCCTAGACCGGAGGCTCACATGGTGCAGACACATCGGAACCACACGGGGCAAGGCCTTCGGAGCCTTTCTCGAACTCCAACCCTTTTTTACCAACAAAAGGGTGACCCCAAAAACCAAACTGCGCGTCTTCTCTGCCATCGTGAGAAGCATCGGCACCTACGCCATTCCGATCTGGGGTGCGGCGAACAACGAACGCTGCAGAGTCATCCAAGGCGGTTTCATGAGACTTCTAGATCAGTCCTCCAAATTCCGTGGTACATCAGGAACGCCCAGATCCTAAAGGAAATCCCAATCCTCTCCCCCCGGCAAGCTGCCCCAATCTTCGCAACTAGACTCCGCGCTTCGGTCAAATCCCACCCAAACGCCACGATCGCCGCAACCGCAGATTACGCAGATTACATTGTCCCTGCTCCCTCCTGGAACATCCCCCCGATCAGCTAACACGATAACACCCATCGACCCCGGCCCACCGTACCCCTAGCCTCGTGACGCACGCGAGCGCCTCCACTGCTCCGTCCTACAAGTAAGTGGCGGCCACCGACCATTCGCCGCAAAATTTTCTCCTCTTTTCTCTTCCCTCTTCCACTTCATTCTTCACAGGGCGTATAACCTTACGGTTGCTCCCCCTGGGAGGAGGTTTTAGACGGTAGGCACACCCGCGGCGAATCCGTCACTACGTCACTACCTCTCGAGGTGTCTTTGAAGATTTCCTCCTCGCACTTCCCAAAAAAAAAAAAGGCCGTCCTAAAACACACGGGTCAAAGTCCGACGGCGGGAACCGTGTTATTCCATAAATAGATATGAAATACCTGATATTTCATAAATGTTTGACATTTAATTTATCGAGATTATAAATTCCATTGCTATCCGTGAGATTTCAATCAACTTTTATTTCTATTCTATTCAAAATACGTAATTAATTGTACTGTAAGAAATAAAATTCCAACAAAGATAATTCTTAAGCCGCGTATTTACTACGCGCGATCCATTTTTAACATGAACTTTTATTACAGCGCAGCAGCCGCGCACGGTAAGTGATTAATTTTTTTCCACGGCGTTTGCCGCGCGAGCGAATTTAACGAATAAAGACAAAATAAACCGTCCCAACTGCTCGCGAGCCAATAACTGATAAGCCTTTGCCGCGCGCCTAAACTCCGACAAAATTTGGCTCGTCCATCGACAACTTTGGATGGAGTTGGCTCGCACGGATACTCGGTGTTCATTAGGCACGATCTTATATCGTGGGTTTGCCGCGCGTAATCGATACGCGACTTTAAACATTGAAAATACTGATCATGTAAATAGTATGTAAGAATATTCTGTTTTAGTTTAAATTTTAACTTGTTAATATACCACCCTGTCCAAATCATATAATTTTCATAATGTATTAAAACAAAATGTATTTCATTGAATTAAATTATATCGGAAAATGGAAGCAGTCGTTGAAGAAGTTGTGTTCAAAACATAATTTAATATTATAGGTTCAGTAATTTATATTATTGCTTGCTCATCTGTGGTACAAATGAACTATAACAATTTTATATATATATTATAAAATAATAAACACATTTAATTTAAATTGTGCATATAAATTAAAACAAAACCTTTTGATGTTATATAATGAACAAATTGGAAAATAAATGATAAATGGCTGAGCGTGGTGGCCCTGAAAAGGGCCGTTTTAAGATTGGAGTGGATAAAAAAATTAGGTGTGAGAATTAATTAGGCTCGTTCACCACGGATACGGCGGGCCAATTGGATGTCCTTCGGCATAATCGTAACTCTTTTGGCGTGGATAGCGCACAAGTTAGTGTCTTCGAAAAGACCGACCAAATAGGCTTCGCTAGCTTCCTGTAACGCCATGACGGCGGAACTCTGGAACCGCAAGTCGGTCTTAAAGTCCTGCGCGATCTCACGGACCAAACGTTGGAACGGCAATTTGCGGATCAACAATTCCGTGCTCTTCTGGTAACGACGGATTTCACGGAGCGCGACTGTTCCGGGACGGTAACGATGGGGTTTCTTCACCCCTCCGGTGGCCGGTGCACTCTTACGCGCCGCTTTGGTCGCCAGCTGCTTCCTGGGTGCCTTTCCGCCGGTAGATTTCCGCGCTGTCTGCTTCGTACGGGCCATGGTGATCAGTTGATACTGTTAGTAGTTTGCTGAACAATTCGTAGTTGTATCCTTCGGAACACGAAAAAGCCTATATATATTCTCAATGAAGACGAATACGTCATTCTCATTGGTGTGAATTATTTGATGGTGGGGAAAATGTTCGACGTTACGATTGGTCCAATTTTATAGAGAAACTAAATAAAACTAATGCTCATTACACGTCTTTTACCATTCAACGAACAGTTCTTCATCCGTACACAAGTCGAACGCATCAGAATGACCGGACGTGGCAAGGGAGGAAAAGGATTGGGAAAAGGAGGAGCCAAGCGTCATCGTAAAGTGCTTCGTGACAACATCCAAGGAATCACCAAGCCCGCCATTCGTCGGTTAGCTCGTCGTGGAGGAGTGAAACGAATTTCCGGTTTGATATACGAAGAAACCCGTGGTGTGCTTAAAGTGTTCTTAGAGAACGTTATCCGTGATGCCGTCACCTACACCGAACACGCCAAGAGGAAGACCGTCACCGCCATGGACGTTGTCTATGCTTTGAAACGCCAAGGTCGTACACTATACGGTTTCGGAGGTTAAAATATCTAATAAATTTAAATATACGCGCTTGGAAGTTGTTCCTTTTCTACACCCTTAAAACGGCCCTTTTCAGGGCCACCAAAAAATTTGTAACCGTTTAATTTCCATTAGCTTTTTTCTCCTCCCTTGATCGGGGAATTACCTACACGCATTTCCTCAATTTTTTTAAAATTTACAGTGTTACTAGTAGTCAGTACCCACAAACACCACACATTTCTAAAAAATTATTATCACACGCAAATGTGAGTGGGGGTTGAAGAATGAAACTCGGTCCAAATAATTCACAGTCAAACCGTTTATTTATTAATGTTTTTATTGCATACATATGAATGGGAATTGTTTTAAACAATATTTATAAGAATGAGTGAAGCTGATGAAAATCCGTAATACTTTGCTTATACATGTCACCATGGTTCTCTGAATCAAAAAGCGTAACCTAAAACTATGGACAGGATTTAACGAAGAATTTATAAAGAGAATGAAGATAGATTTTATAAATAAAATTAACGTTTTTAAATAATATAATTTAAAGGCCGATTTTAAAGGAAGGTTTTTATAGTTTTGAATATTATGGGAAACGGGATATAGAAATTGACTTTTTTACCATATAAATGATAGTCTTTAACTGATGGTATGTTAGTGAACTTCCTGATGGGGTAATTTTATGAGGTGTGGTCGCTTGTACCGTCCTAGTTTTGAACTACCAGTTGGATAAATTGGAAACCCAAAAGAGACGGGCGCATGTAAGTTTTATAAATGTAGATGTTGCTGAGGGGAATTAGCTATTCAGCATTGAAAAGAAGATCCGCTATCTGACGGATTTTGTTTTGTTGATAGAAGACCTGCTGTGTTATGAAAAAGTATGATTTTGTCAATTTGGACGCAGAGATATTTTACAATGAGACCATTTTATGGGAGCAGATTTTATTTGAGCAGAGGTTTTGAAATGGTTTTAACAGTATAGGAGTTTTGCCGATTTACAGTGATCCTAGGTTTTAAAGCTTCTTTACTGCTGTGTCGTTGTTTTAGTGGTGGCGTATGGAAGAGTGATGTTCGCGGATAGACAACGTTTGCACTTGTTAGAAGGGAAGATCGTTTAATATAAAACAGAAAGTGGCGGGAGAGGCAGAAACGTTGATTTCAATGGTTCTATTATTGAATAAAATGGTGTCTTCTAGTTTGACGTGAAAGGCCAAATAGCTGGAGAAGATTAAAAAAACCAAATTAGGTGGTAATTGTACCCCCAAAAGCGATTATTAGTTTGAAAATTAGGACCTGGTGGCATAATTTTGTGCACTGTGTTGAGCGGTGACGTCTGAAGTTGAATTGTTTTAGCGTATTTTATCGTTTTGTCACGACTCAAACACGATGATCCTATACACCGGGGCTAAGAAGGAGTGTTCTTTTATTTTTTAAATTTATGAGAAGAAAATTCTGTCTGACTCTTGTTGTACAAAATATTTGGAACATTTAACCATTATCTGGACTCGGGTGTTCCCACACAAGACGTCAAGAAAACATATTTTATATATATGTGGTGGCCCTGAAAAGGGCCGTTTTAAATTGAGAGAAAGGGAGGACAGAATCATGGTCGTCGATGGCATAAAGTGTATTAAGGTTTCTTTTCTGTTTTCTTCGGCAGAAGAACGGCTTGGATGTTAGGCAACACACCTCCTTGTGCAATGGTGACACCGGATAACAATTTGTTCAACTCTTCGTCATTTCTGATGGCCAACTGCAAATGTCTCGGAATGATACGGGACTTCTTGTTGTCACGGGCTGCGTTACCGGCCAATTCCAACACTTCGGCCGCCAAGTATTCCATGACCGCGGCCAAGTAAACAGGTGCACCGGCTCCAACACGTTCGGCGTAATTGCCTTTCCTCAACAAACGATGAATACGACCGACGGGGAACTGAAGACCGGCCCTGGTCGATCTGGTCTTCGACTTCACTCCTTTCTTACCACCTTTGCCTCGTCCGCTCATTGTTGTGTTTCGTTGACGATTGTAGACTGAAGACTAGTGCTCAATATTAAAGAAATATTTGAAAATTCTTACTTTTATTGCGAAAATCTGTTAAAATACATCAATTTCATTGGTCAGAGGGAAATAATAGTATACGGCACTTTCATTGGTCATTTTTTACATTATGACTTAATAAACTATCACGTTCCACAATAATATTTTGTAAAAACGATGCGGTTTTACGTTATGAAAAATTTTTTTTGTTAACTGAAAATGTATTATTTCCAATTAATTTTATTCAAAAACAACGCTCTCTTATATCGTTATAATATCAAAATATACACAAATCAGAACGACGAATGGTAACCATTTCTGTAATAAAAGACAACGAACAAAAACTTCGTTCATCACAACTCATTCAACCGTACACTGAGTATCTAAACAGCTACACAATTGTTGAAAACAATGGCACCACCAGGAGGTAAATCCGCTGGCAAGGCAATGAAGAAGTCGGGTAAGGCCCAGAAGAACATCACCAAGTCCGACAAAAAACGCAAGCCTAAGAGGAAAGAGTCTTACGCCATTTATATCTACAAAGTGTTGAAACAAGTACACCCGGACACTGGCGTCTCGTCCAAGGCCATGAGCATCATGAACAGTTTCGTCAACGACTTATTCGAACGTATCGCCGCCGAATCCAGCCGTTTGGCTCACTACAACAAGCGTTCGACCATTACCAGTCGGGAAATCCAAACAGCCGTTCGTCTCTTGTTACCTGGTGAATTGGCCAAGCACGCCGTCAGCGAAGGTACAAAAGCCGTTACCAAGTACACTAGTTCCAAATAAATTTTCCGTTCTTTTTTTTTTCATCCCTTCTAAAACGGCCCTTTTCAGGGCCACCAAATAAATATTACAAAACACATGGGTTTTTATTGGCTTTCGAAGGTATAATAATAAATTATTATGCACTTCGATACGAATAATCCCGAAAGTGCGATATTCAAAAAAAGTAAAATTATTCTTAGTGAAAAGAATTTATTATAACAAATCTTATATCTTATATTTCAAATCAATAATAGTAATAAAGAATAAATACATGTGTGTGAGCCCGCCACCTTAAAATATTTATTACCCACCTAAGTGTAGGAGGCACCTACCCCCTTCAACCTCATTGTGAAAATTCTCTAATCGCAGGCACACACTTTACACTTACTCCACCCGCACTTCATCCTATTTTTCAATCCTCTTTAAAATCTTCATTTTTTTTTTATACAGAGGAGCCTTAATACATAACATTTTCAACCTCCCATAACACGTCCCCGTCGATTGTCATTACACTCATTCTATTATCTACTTTTTCCATTTCATCAAACTCACTCAATAATAAAGAATAGGAGTTTTGATTATTAAATATCGTTCCAGATATCTTATTGAAACATAGTGAAGAAGCATACGTAATTTTATATTATTATATTTTTACAAATTTATAATTAAACACCGTATATCACACTGAGTACATTTATAAGCGCAATAACGAATTTCAATAATAAATACATTTCGCGTGTTTGCGGCAGTGGCGTTACTCATATTTCGCAGTAGACCGTATATTGTAAAGTAAACGCGCCGAGAGCCATCGTAACATTTAAATAAAATATATCCCCTCCTCTTCAGACAAAAAAACGAGAGACGTGGGGACACTCTGAAAAGCATTTCAAACGACTCTGTGTAAAGAACTATTTAATTCTAGAAAAAATTAAATAGTAAACTTGGTACATAGAACAGCAGGCCTGTTATTATATATATATATATATATAATAATAATAATAAGTATAACTGTGGCCTTCAGGAAGGCCCACCACTAGCCGGCTCGGGAGCCAAAATAGTGGGAGGGACGCAAGTCCCGGGTTGACCCACCGACGTCAACTAAAAACCCAGTCGGTACCACGGGAGTGGGGAGCCCCACCGCCACGCCGGACCGACATGCCGTTCCGGAGGCGGTGCCCCACAAGGTTGAGGAGCCTATCTCGGCTTCAACGTGGTGGCTGTGGGACAAGCTATAGATAGTAAACAAACCACGCGACCCAGTGGGAGGGACGGTCCTAACGCGGCGCAAGTCGTGCCGCTCCCTCGAAAGGTTAGGTTAGGTTAGGCCCGGAGCTGGTGGTCCACAGACGCCGATCAGTATTCTGATCGGGCACTGCTCTGCCGCGACCCTTGAATAACGCTAAGCGTTAATATAAGGTTCGCGGTCAGTAGGCCTCGGCCACAAAACCCGGACCTACCTGTGGCCTTCAGGGTTCTTTCCAATACGAAGCAATTATTTTGAAGATTCGTCTCTTGTTGCTCGGTGAGTTGACCAATCATACCGTCAGCGAAGGGACGAATGCTCTTACTAAGTACACCAATTCCAAATAAATTCGTCTTTAAGTCGTACCTTTCAAAACTGCCCTTTTCAGGGCCACCAAAATGTATTATAAATCATCGATTATGAGGACTGGCGCGCTTATCCTAAGTAGTAATTCAAAAACAATTAACATTCGTTATGAAATAAAATATCATATCCTCTTGAGACACAATGTCCATTGTCGTGGACAATTGTCAAAACACGGTGTTCACTGTAATGGACATTTTTCAATATATCCACTGAGGCCGGCCATTTTTTTTTTTTTTTTTTTTTTTGCAAAATATTTTACTATTGAGCATAAAACCGTGAAAGGCTTAGGCGAAGACCTAAATGTTATTACCGATTATAAAGTATACATTATTTTTCATATGAAAAAAATTTTAAAACAACAAGTAAATAGTAAATAATTATTTAAAGTCATATATATCATTGCATTTTGGAAAATTAGACAAAGTAAAAATAAAGGATATTCGATTAATTAAATTGTTAAGAAACGTTTAGGTTTTCTTCTACTAAAACATAAACGAGTTCAATATTATTATACAAAGCTAAATCACAAAAGTTTAAACCAGAGCAACGCTTTAAAATCTGACATATTTAATAAAATATACCGATATTTTTTAATGCCAATTTATTTTTTACTTTGTCCCATTCCAAATACTGTAGATTATATTTCTATTCGAATCGACTATCGGTTTAGTTTTTTACATGATACTGGACATTCAATTTACAATAATTTTTCTATTGTTCCATTTTCACTTAAGTAAATAAGTCTATCAGTACATGTACATAGCCGTGATTGAGTAATATCTATTATTAATCTACATTTTAATATATCTTTATTTAATAAATATTCGAATGTCTTTAAAACTTTTTATACAGTTTGTTGGCCATAAGTTACGCATTGTACCTTCCTTTCCCAATTTATGTGTACTCATTAATGTTTTACAGAGAAGTGTTAATCCTTTCAATTCCTGACAGCCAATTCTGTGAGCTCTTATACTTGCAGATAAACGGAAAGGTCTTTCATTTATCCATAAATGAATCTCAAATTGACCAACAGTTTTATTAAAAATTTCACTTATTTCATTTCTCTCTATTTTAATATACTTATAAAAAAAATTATGTATTTTTAAATCTAAAGAAAATACATTTAAGTTTAAATTGAGTTTTTTATTTTAGGCACATAAAATTGCAGACAAATGAATTCGATTTGACTCCACAGTTAGATTAAACTCTACTTAATTACTTAATTACGACTGTTTTACTGTGGAGTGGGCGCAGTGTTGTCTGGCTGTCGTTGATCGGTGTGTCTTGATTTCTCAACTGTTGCTGGCCTGAACTGACTTGATTCAATATTATATTAATAAGCACCTGTAGCCTATATAGATACTATAATATAATATAACGTTACGTGCCTCTCTCATTTTCATTTTCATCGAAACGATTACGAAAGGCTAGTGTGATAATCGGTATGATATTCGTCAGGAACCGTTATTTCCGGGAATATTTTTATTAAAAATTATTTATCACAGGAAAATAACAACAACAAGGAGCAATATTTCCTCAAAAATGTAAGCCATATGTACCCTCTACATAGATCGTTATACTATTTATTTTCTTTTGCACGCCTCCCACGTTTTTCGTTTTAAATCTTACAAGCATTTTCATAGCACAATTGAAAAAAAACAAAAAAATTTTTAATCACGAATTTTCAGAACACACTGTATGACGGAAGAAATGTACATGCGTTGTAAATCTGTATAGAGCTTGGAAAAATTATTTTAAGCTTTTTGTCTGTTTTAAATCAATTTTAATTCGATTGGTCACCATCATGGTGACCGGTCATAAGTTATCGATTAATTAATTAATCGTAAAATTGTCCATATTATGTGCCAGAACTTGTACGCATTCTATCCACATTAATGAAACCCGGAGTAAAATCTGTTCCGTATATAATTACTGAGAAAGTCGTGCACAAAATTTGTTCAGGACAAACAGTCACAGACAAGAATACGAATTAATAAGAACGTGGTAATAAAATTACAATCATTTTGTTCTAATAAATTTCTTTATTGTTTTTTTAGACTATAATGAATTTGTCAATATTAAATTTCAGTTCCGTGTGCACGATCGACCAAATGAGATTTCAATATTTTAAATCACAAGAATAACATTTTTTTTTTTGGGATATATTTTTTTTTTTAGAGGAAACCCCTTTGCACCCCATTACATGGTTGTATTACGTCATTGATATCATCAAATGAGTAATATTTACTCCTCCTCCTCCCCAATACAAAATTCCTGGCTACGTCACTCGACGTACCTGTACAATGTACACATTTAAATATTTAATCACACTCGATTGAACTTTGTGAGTATGAAAAAAATTGGTCTTGTTCTCTTGATGAACGACGATAGGGTTTTAAGCGAGCTGTAACGCAGTAATAGTTGTCATGTCGTGTCCCTCTATATAACACGGTTGTTTGGAACACGGCCATACATTCGGATATTAGTATGTATACTGTACGCGTTTTAATTATTATTATTATTATTATTATTATTATTATTATTATTATTATATTTAATTATAAACGTTGTAACAAATAAATAAATGAAAAACGCTTCCGTGAATGTGTATGTGGTCATATTATGAACGTTCATCGCACGCACACACACACACGCGCGTTATCATACCGGTGGCTGCACTGCGGACCGCCGGATCGTCGGGACGTCCGTCGTCACCGCGCCCGGCCGTTCCTTGCCGCTACCTACTGCTGCCGGCAGTCGCAGTCCGTATTTCGTTACGTACTCGCGGTGTTGTGCCGTCGCGCGGTCGTTCGCGTCGTTTTCCTTGTGCGGTTTTTTTTTTTTTTTGTTTATTGAGATTCGCGTGTTGTCGTTTCCCTCGCGTCGTCCGTACCGTACTCTAGTGCGTTGGTGTACATTCGGATATTTCGAAAAGGAACCGTCCCGCGGCCGTTGGTGATAAATCCGGTACCGGGCACCGGTTCGAGATGGGGTCCCGCGGAAAGCTTCTGTTGGCCCTTATCTGCTTCTCTGCGTCCGCCGTCCGGGGTGAGTTTCCCGTTTTGGCGCTAATTCGAAATTCAGTTCTTGGCCAAGCGCTCGTGTACTCTATCCTCGTTTCGATAATAATTTTGTTTTATCGAGATCTCATTATCCGAACGAAGAAGAAACGCATAGTTTCGTGGTACTCGTCTTCGTCGCAGACGCGGACGAATTGTGATGAGTCCCCCCCGACGGTTTTAACGTCGTTTTCATTTACATTTTTTTTTTTTCGTATTCGGTATAAACTTGAATATAGTCATAAACGATTGAGCGGATTTCATTTGATTTTTTTTTTTTGTTCTTCTCGTCCTTACCGGCGACAGGAAGTGCCCCGTTTGTAATTGCAGGGGTGAGAAGACAAGAATGAGTCATGAACGTCATCGACCAAAATGGGGGCGTTCTGTCCCGGTGCACATCGTCGTGCGTTCTTATACACACGTTTCACACTCCCTTCGGCCGCAGGGTCTCGAAATAAACTTCGCCGTACTCCGCGAGCATCCAGACATTGTGTTCCGGACCATTTCGACAAACCGTAAAAATGTTATATACCTCCTAATGGGTTAAAAAAAAAAATATTTTTACACGTGATCCTGTAGGAACCGAACGGGATTAGGGCTAAAAAAAAAATATACGTATATACGCATAGACGACGACGTTTGCTCGCGTTGCCCACCAAATTGAAGAGTTTAAATTGTTTTTAGTAACTTATTTATATAAAGCTCGTGGAAATTTTTTTCTAAAATTTTGTAACGCGCGGTGAAATTAAAATTCACATTATTATTTGAACGTTATCTACGTGAAAAACCGTTAGGACATAATAATAAAAATAATGTATTAGATAAAATTAATTTCGAACACAAAACTTATACTTCACGAATACACCTACGGCGCTTGTATAGTGTTCTTTTTTAACACGCGATTTTTACATCCGATGATTTTTTTTTTATTGAGAAATACTAATAATATGTTACATGTATTATGCGTCGATCGTCAATGATTTAATACACTTATCGACTTAATTTTATGTCGGTTTCAGACGTATATGACCGTTTTCAAATATACTTTCGATAAATTTATAGAAAATAATACAAATTCACTGGGTACGGACTTAATTAATTAAAGCTTTGGCGCAAGTGTCGTAGTTGTTATACTTAAAATCGTTGATCAATAATAATAAGTGGATTTATATTATATTAATAGGTTTTTTTTTCTTCGAATTTTAAATATTTTTATAAACAAGTTTTGTTTTTTTCGAGGTTTTCGCAAGATGTTCTAAATACGGTTGGTGTAAATATACCGCGAACAACATATAGGAATTAATTCACTTCGAATTCGTTTATACTAATATTTATTTAATACACTGATTTTATATACAATATTACACATATTGTTGTAAACACGTGCGTTCAACTAGAATTTTTAATGTACATATATAGATATTTCGTGCAAAAAAAAAATACCTATTCTAATGTACAGGAGTTTAAAATGACTAATACATTTATTTTTAAGAAAATATTCGTGTAATTTTTGTACTGGTAAATAATTGTAGTACAAGGCACAATTTTCCAACGATGTTTTCTCTTCCCGTAACACAGTGAAGATTTTATCGAATGTAGTGTTTTTTTAATTCTACTTTTTTTTCCTCGTTGTTTTAATGATGCGATTAAGAACGAAATATTTCCATATCCATTACATATATTGTATTATTTTCGTTACGAAATAATTATCGGATTATTGTTTATTTTCGTTGAATCCAACTGGTTATTATTAATATTTTATTATCATATAATATATATTTAATATCGGTACGGTTAGATTATGCGTGTGGAAAACATATAATTAAAAGAACCCCTTTTCATGCGATATTCGTAAAATATTAATTTCTCTTTCAAGTCATTTTTAAACTTTGCAAATCTATAAATTAAAATCTATGTCGTACTAATATATTAGGCGTGATTTTATTTTAGATTTAATATCACATACAGATTTATGCTAGAATTCTAATCCGGAGCAGCACAATTTTACGCGTAATCTCTTGGGGGTTTTGCTATATATATATATATATATAAATTTTTATTTTTTATCAGATTCAAGACCATTAAAGTTATACACAGTAAAAGTACAACACGCCTGTTGTCATAAAAGCGTTTAAAGACTAAGTAATAATAATAATAATTCGTATATGGCGATTATTATTCTCGTAATTATTATTATTAAATTCGTAACGACTATTTCCACGAAACATCAAATTGAAAACAATATATTTATATATATTTTATAACATCCTTACTACTATTTATCATCGTTTTTTTTCTTTCTTATAATTACAATTATTTCGGTTAACGGATTTTGACCTCTCTGTAACAATTTAGCTCCGTATAGATAAATATTAAGAACAATATATATATATATATATATATATAGTAATAATAATATTTGATTTATTTGTATTTGTAGTTTTCCTCGTTTTATTAATTGGTAAATTATTTAGAGAATATCATCCACACAATATCGTTGTTGCATTCGTCTGTAAAATTTTCGCGTTTTTCAAGTATACCTATTTGGTTAGAATAATATTGTCATCCTTTTTTTTTCTTTTATTATTATTATTATTATTATTATTATAGCGGGACTTTGGCGCGCAAGCGTTTTAAAATCACTGTGCGCCGAGGAGTTTTACTGACAGCTTCCAATTATCTACATAGACATAATATATAATTTTTTTCTTCTATTATTGTCCGATGTCTTTGTACGATTTATAATTTTATTATAATCGTATTTTAAATTTTTTATAATATTTTTCTAACTCGATGGAAATATTTATAATTGACAACATATAATAGTTGTTTCGCCGTCCAATAAAATAAAATTAATACTTTAATGTATAACTTTTATTGTGTACAAAGTTATCTGCATCTCGTATAAACACGATTTAAAACGTATTGCGGGACGTGTATTTAACGAGATTCAACAATACAATATATTGTGTACCTATTATATTGCGTATTGACAAGAACAGGCGTATAATATGTAATTTTTTTTTTTTTTTAAATAACGCTTTTTTAACGACGATGAATATGCAATGAAAACGATTTTTTTTTTTTATAAATATATTCGATATAAAAGTATAGTAATTTTCAAAAAAAAAAAAATGTGTTCAAAAAAAAAAAAATACTAGAGACGTGTTTAATTTCTGCCGATTTTAATAGGGAAATCGAACACGTTTGTACCATCGATGATTTATTGTGATCGGATTAAATACCATACGGTATGGAAAAATGTAACAGATATTTCCATACCGTTGTCGACGAAGGTTTATATGTATATGCAAACGTTCGTCTCAATAATAGTAATACTGGACGTTATGAAAATGAATGGACGTTAATCGAGAGAGATAATCGCGGTTGTAATAAAATATGAAGTCGTATTGTAAAATTGTCATCGTCATAACGGCGAGGTTATCGGTCGCGCCACGTAGTTAGTAGTTCGCCTATCGTATAATATCATTTATTCAAATGGTGAGATTTTTCCGGAAATAAAACGTATTTTCCTATATATATATATTTTTCTTTTTATCATCGGATTGAACGATTTTTTTTTTTTTTTATTTGCGCCTCTAAACCGCCGTGTACAATAAATGTTGGTATCGTCGTACGTTCCGCGCGTGTTCGTCGGAAAACGAAAGTGCTCGTATTACCTATAACCGCGTCGGATATTAATATAAAAAAAAAATATATATATATATAATATTATGTGTTTGCGCGCGTTTATACGCGCTGTGTAGTGTAATCCCTCTCATCGATCTACGGTGGTTTTAACGTGACTATACTGCTGCTGCGCCTATAGAGTCGCCCTCCACCGCACTCGTCGTCGTCGTCGTCCGCGCGCGCGCGCACACACACACACACACACACACACCCCGCGTCGTCGTCTGGCGGCCGTCGCACGGCGGGTTCATTGGGCCTCCCGTGCCCCGCGTTTCCATGGCGACCACCGAAATCCTGTTGCCGTCCAAACAATACCGCCACCACCTCCTACACGCTGTTATAAACACACGGCGTCGTCGGTCCGAGAGAAAATCCGATAGTGCACGTGCCCCCCGGACGTAAACACAATGAGAGAGCGTAGCAGTAGTTTTCCAATGAAATTTTCCAAATCGCGTATTAAATTTTATCGTTTTCGCGTTGATTTTCAAGAAGATCCACGGCGTAGGCCGAAACGAATAATAATAAAAAAACAAATCGTTCCATTCCAATCCGATGAATAATAATAATAATAATAATTAAAATCCGTTTTGTATCTCATCGATAATTTATTTTTATACGTATTGTTTCGTGTGAACCAGTACCCCCCCCCCCCCCGTCACCCGCGTTTGTTTTCCCGATCGGTGCCTACCCTGACACCTATGTGCGCGCACAGGTGTATGTATTATTTTGAATAACACAGTCTAGACGTAATGGTAGTGTTTCCTCTGCGAACGGATGTCGTTGCATATCCGGGAAACAATAATTTCCCCCTCCCCCCTCGGATAATACGTGTGTACAGTTAGGATATTTAATAATAATAATAATAATAATAACGATGACGATGATTATATATTTTTATTCGAATATCGTGAAATATTATATTGTTATATAAAAACAAATATATTTCCCGTTATGCGTAAAATATATTGTGTAGCAGAAAAGAGATTGCGGCGTTGTTGCGCGTCGAATTTTATTCGGGGTCGCTGCTTTTTTTTATTGAGAAAAAACATTAATTGCGAATCCTCCCCACACACTCCCTTTTAACGACTTAACGTTAAAATACACATTTTTATCCGTAAACGAATTAATACACTGTCGTTACGCTGTGCTTACTGTTTTTTTTTTTTTTTTTTTAATATTATAATAAAGTAACGGGATAATAATTTCAAAAAATTTTCGATTTTAAATAAAAAAATAATAATATTCCCCGCAATAGGATTTTACCAGTTGTTCTTTCGAGATCCGGGCACTAAGACCCGAACCCGGGAATTTAATACCGAAGACAATATTAATAGATAAAAAAAAAAAAAAAACAACGGAACTGTTAAAATTATTATAGAAAATCGAATTATATTATAGGAAGTGTCCATATAAATGTGACGTCGAGTATTTAAATTCACTATAAAATATATTATTTTAAAAAAAGTCTTATGGGCGCAAATTTTAACCAAGTAAATATTGTAAGTCAATTATAGAAATAATTGACGTTTCTGGTTTTTATTTCGTTTTTTCTAATAAACGACTTGCCTTACACGTTATGATATCATTCACCATCTCTCTATAATATTATGTTACATTCGTCTTAAAATTACAATCTTAATATATATATATATAAAATAAACCTTACAATCGCTGCAGTTATGTTGTCTTCTCATGTGTTTTATTTTTAATATATAATTTCATTTTTTTTTTCGGTTTTCAGAAAGGATTAATTAAATTGTCAATAATTATTTTCCCGTGATTGATATTTTCCCCCCGAACAAAACCGTTCGGAAAATTACTGGTAACATGTTACAATATGATATAGGCGTAGATGTACCTGTAATTACTGTACCCGTCGATATTGTCATTTATTAAAAGTTCAATACTCTTGACGACTCCGTATGGGCTGCGTTCACACGGAGTTCAGTTTCGTAAAATATATATATATATATTTATTTTTTTTAATTCAACGGGAATTGTTAATAAAACGTTCGTTTTATAGCAGAACGCATGTTGGTTTATCCAAACAACAACAACGATTTACTCAACTCGAATTTCATGTAATGCGTGCGCGTTTCAAATCGTTTATATTAGTATTTTAACACTCAAGTGAATCGATTTGATTATACTTTTTTTTCCTCCTCCCCTCAATTCCGACGACCTATTTCTTTTATAATAATAATAATAATAATAATAGTAATATGTGAACCGCAGCAATGTGAAACAATTCATTAATATTTCACGTACGTACGCGTTTGTGAATCGCGGTTTGGAAATAATTTCAGACGTAATATAATATTCTGGTCACCACAGTGTATCCCACAGTATTGCGTTCATAAAAAAAAAAAAAAAAACAATATATACTGTCTAGAAGTTGTTTTCTGCGCACAGTCTTTAATTCATATAATACGAACGTATGTTCGTTTTCAATTCGGGATGATAACTGTGGACGTCGTTCGTACGCGATTATCGTGCGGTTTTACACATTCGAGACCGTACGATATATATTACACATATTATTGTAATTTCCGTCCGATATAGAATATAAATGACCGTGTATGAAGAGGTGCCCTTACTCGTCGTCGTGGTAGTGCACGCGTGTACATACACCTAATATTGATTAATGTATTTCGCCTTTTAAAAATATTATACACGCTACAGAGAATATAAACCCTTATTTTACCATAACGTTATGTAGACACACCGGTATAAAATATATTTTTCTAATAATATAATATAATAACGTTGGTTCATTGGTTTTTGTTTTTTTTTTTTTTTTTTTTTAATGGAAACAATTTTTTACGCAACGGAAAAGCGGTTACAGCGACTGTTAATGATTTCTTTTTTTTTTACAGAAATATTCTATACGATTGTATATTTATATATTATTATTATTATTATTATTGTAGTGAGGGAGATATACAAATATACAGATACTACGCATTGCATTTCGCGCAAGCGCGTTTTGGAGCGAAAATACAACACTTGTACCAGCTATCGTCTGGGAAGAACTTTCCGCGAAACAGCATCCCGCCCTCCTTATAAACAAATCGATTTCGTTCAAACGTATCCGATGTGACGTCACCTTTACACTTTATGTCTTACTTTCATTTAACGCGTGTTACCTATAAATAAACACAATTTTATTATTCACGAATTTTTATTAAATCAATAATGTATGTACGTAATTCTCATTATTGCTATGGTTTTTTTTTTTTTTTTAATAATAGTTATTATTAGAAACGAAGAAAATAATTTTTTAACTCTTTAAAAAAAAAAAAACGGTAAGGAGTTGTTTGAACTTCTTAGGAAATCCTTTCTTGTGTTGGTCGTGTGTTCGACGTTTAGGTTGTAAATTTCGTTATGCTTGACCGCGTTTCGTGTAATCATTTGGTTTATTGTTCTTGCGTTCCTTATAGGACGGCTTCACTCCGGGCTTTACTGGTGACGAGAGATCGTCGTCGTCTCTACATATTTAAATAATAATAATAATAATAATAATAATTACCTATGGCGCGACCGTCTACGTTCAACAATTTGACTTTTAAATTGGACGCTCGAACAATGGGTTCGGTTTTCTGGGGACGGGGGAGGAGAAATGAGTCTGTGAGTCAGTTGTTAGTAATTTCCCGTGCAGTGATATTCGTGATATATTTGAACGACGAGACGGATAACGTTTGAAATATTTACATCTTTAAAAACATTCTAACGGTTCAGTTATATATATATATATATATATATGTATATATGAACTATAATACCCTATCGGTGCTATTCACTTATATGTATTTATAACGTGTTATTGAAATGACGAATTTAAAAAGAAAACATAAATGTCTATCGTTTTTAGGTAAATCGGTTTTAAGTATAGATACTTTATTATAGACATCTATTGTACATATAGAGTATCATCGTGTAAGTACGGTAATTTTTCAATTATCAAATGAAACATGATCATTGTGTATTGATGTCGTTTAGTTCGTTTCGGTGATTGACGTTGTTGTTTACTTGAAATTCTATAATGATATACATTTAAATGTGTTGATAGAATTGTAGCGTATTAGACAAAATTAATTATAATGCGGGAACAAGATGTTTGGTTTTTAATTTTTTAACAGTGAAATATCAATTTTCAAGCCGAATCTGGAGCACGTTGAAATATCCGTTTTTTAAATGTATTACGATTTACGATTGACGTTGCGTGACAATTATTTTAGAATATTACTATTTTTTTTTCTTTTGTACTTATAATATCCATTGAGTACCTATTTGAAATATGAAAACCATAATAGTAAAAACAATCTCATTATTTGTTCATTGTATAATAATCGTTTGGTTTTGAAAGAAAAAAATTAAACGTTAAAACCAATAATTTCAAAATATACGAGTACGTTCACACATACACACACACAATGCCAGATAAATTGTCAAATTGACTGTTATTGTTTTATTATACAAAAATGCAATATAATACACTTTTTATCTACGCGTACATTGTGTACATTTAAATATATTTAATTTATAATTTCAATAAGTATAATTTTTAATTATTATTATTTATATTCGGACAAAAATAATCTATACGTTAGAAACGATAGAGATCAACGAATGCGTTTTAATTTTTACTATATTATCGAGTATTTTCGTTTTTAAAATCATTTTTCTATTCTTACCACACGTCGGTTGTTATTCGGAATTATTAAAAAAACAAAATATTAGGCATTCCGGAAAAAAAAACTTTAAATTTTACTCGATTTTTTTTTGATCATTTTTTATACATTTTTAAATATCTAAAACAATACGCATACACGTTCACGCGGGAGGGTAAAAAATGTATTTCAAAAGTATTTGACGATGTTTCAAAAAGTAAAATTCGTCGTACGGGGTGTGAAACCGTGTAGGAAGTATTCGTATTTATCTCTATTTTCTTAAGTGCGTTTTTTTCGACTACAAATAAATATTTTAATTTTAATTAAATAAGAAATATTTATTATAAAAGCTTGTTTTTTTTTTTTGTAACGAGAAATTCAATTAGAAACAATAATGTTTTAATTTTTTTCGGTAATGATTAGGTATGGAAACAGGGAAGATAGAGAGAATAAAATTTTTATAATATTCTATCCGATAAGTTTGTTCGCGTCCGTCGTCTGGGCTGTAGGAAAACATTCCGAGATCTATAAACCGTGACAGATGTTGTTTGGTGCTTTGCAGCTGCCACTACTATACCTCTGTACTCGAATATTGTGTACTACACGCGACGACCACACGTCCGTTTGAATATTATATATAAGCATAAAACATCACCGGTGTGTGTGTGTGTATTATGTGATGACGAGTGCGCCTCAGTAGCCAGGTGTTTATTTTCTATCGATGCTGCGTGTACACGTTGCAAGAGAGCATGTGGCGTCGATTTATTTATATTTTTTTTTTTTGATATTATAAAATCTCGTCCGGGCAAATACGGCCGTGGTCGCGCGAATTTATATTAATATATATTGTAACCTGTTATTATTATTATTATTTTTGTTCACCTGATGATCTTCCGTCCGATCGTGCCAGTGGGGTTGGGACCTATAGTTCACTTCACATCCACGAACCTTGTTTTTTTTTTTTTTTTTTGGTCGATTTTCTTTGGATTTTTCAACATAATTTTTATCGCCGGTACTCCAAATCGTGTCTGCAGGCACATTTATTTGTTTCGCATCTGTCCCAGTACATTTTCGCTAAACTCTTCGGATTGTTATTATATATATATAGACTGCAGTTATCGTATTCGTCGACTCGTTTAAATTTATCGAGCGTTTTATACTTTAAAGTTACACGACAATGTGTTGCGTTGAATTCTTTTAAGAGTTTTCCACCTAAAACTCGGCATAATAAACCCGTTTACCGTTGTGAAATCCTGCGGCTACGCCACTGGAGATCGTACGGGGCCTCAAGTACAAACGCCAAAAAACGACGGATTTTCTTTGGAAAAGATCGAACGATAAAATAATACAAACGTATCTCTCTCTCTCTCTCTCTCTCTTAAACTTGGCTGTGTGATGTGTGCACGCATGTGTGTGTGTGTGGAATTATTGCCATCGTGGGAACACCGCAACGCACGCGTTGAGGTCAATGCTGAACGTGTTGTCGTTTTATTTTAATTCCTCTTCATTGTGCGTATTTTAATTTGCCCGTTTACGGCCCGGTTCGATTTCGCTAAATCGTACACTATATTATATTAACCGCGTTCACACCGCGTTTATAATCTAAACGAATTATTATTATTATTATTATTATTATTTGTTATAATACGAATTAATCGAATATTTTGCGACGAAAACGAACATCTTGAAATTAAATATTATCCCAGTCGAAATGAACGTGCGCGATATATTTATATTATATTGCGTATTATACGCGTTATTATTATGTATTAGAAACGTACACAATTTCGTTATATTATATTATGTACACAAGATTATCCAGTGTAATACTGGTTTGTATCGGCGTTGTTTAAATTAAAACGTTTAATTACGTTTAATATTTATATTTTTATGCACGTCATATATATATTTTTTTAAATTTTCCTGTAGTTTGTGCGCAGTTAGTTATTGAGTAAATCTTCTGTATATATATATATATATATATATATATATATATATATATATATTTATTTATATGTATATATAAAGATATATTAAATACATTATATTATTTGTGTACCGTTCACTTGCCGCGTTCTACATATAGTCGTATTTTGTATTTACAACCTTGAAAATAACCTATTATTATATCATACCTACACGTAATGCCCACACAATACTTTCAGATAAAAAAATACATAAATAAATAATAAAATATTAATTCGATTCGTCGATTAAATCGTACGTCCAACTGTTACGTTTATAATAATTATAATTTTATCTATTAAAATGTAACAAATTATATAATATTATACCTATATAAATAATTTTTTTCTTCTTTTTTTAAATTTTAATAAAACTCTGTACCTTGATACCTTGAACTTCTTTTACTTTCCCTCTAGATTCGACATAACGAGAGTTTACTGTAGAACCCTTTATAAAATAGCCGTATACATTGTAATATTATTTTGTTTTGGCGGAACTCGTATACAAATTGAATACTACACTGAAATCGTATTCTGCTTGCGTGCGTTTCTCTATAATACAAAATACGATATCATTGCATATTATTTGTATTGTAACTTATATTTTGCACATACGCATAAAAAACTGTAAACCTCGTATATTATGTTGTTATCGATGAAATATGCGAATAAACGTTTGTAAATATATATCTTAAGATGCCTACACATCATGTGAATATTTAATGTTTGATGTTCTTTATAGGTTGTATGTTATGATAACCTATAATTATACATATACGCATTGAAAACGCAATAGTCGGAAATTGCCGTCATCGAAAATATTATTTTTTTATTTAACTTATAATATACTAGCTGATCCTGCACGGTATTGCCCGTGATGAATTCAATGCCCGTGGATTTATCCCCTTTTGAAACTCCATTAAAAGTCAGCACTGAGTTACATATATTTTTAATACAGTTATTTGTTTTGATCAGATATACTCGAGTGGCATTTTAGATGCAGACGCCGTTTTAAATCATCAATAAATGATTGTTCAAGAAACTCTGGTGAAAATCTGGTTCATTGCACCATGTTTTCGATAAAAATGAATACTAAATTTTCACATGGTTTTAACCGTGCTATTAAAATGTTACTTTCGATTCAAACACCATAGTACTAGTTATAAGTACTACTAGTAAATAAGTACTACTAGTATAAGTAGTAATAGTAAATACCTAGTTCACAATAGGCAAATATCGACTTGTAAGTTGGTCCAATTTTGTTATGGTTATGCTCCGTTTTCACAGCACCCCACCCCTTTAAACATCATGTATAAGGCTGGAATAAGTGCTCGACTGATGAACAGCACATATGGCATGCGCTGATCATCGGTCGTGATCGAGCGTTTAGGGCTTAGCTGACGGTAAATTCGGTCGGTCGAGGAAACGTGTAAATATGAGTGAATCAGTAGAAGTTGAAAAAAAAGTAAAAAATGTAAAATAAACGAGTTAACGCGTAAACAAGTATACAACGAGGGAAAATTACGTTAATTTTATTTCATTGAAATACGCGAAACAATATTAATTATAATAAAAATAATATATATAAATATAGTAAACACGCGTACGATTAATCGCTCGGTAAGCGTCAAACTAAACACCCACGTATACCGCCGACATAATGCATCAGTCGACTGCGACAAAACCGGAAAAGAAAGTGATCACCAGATAGCGCTACGACACAACATAGAGGGGATAGCATGAAGAAGCATATAAATAGCGGTCCGAAACTTTTTACAAAATCGCTCAGTGTAGCCATGTCAAGCGAACGCGAACAACCTTGCCCACCTTTGACTGCGGCAAAAACACCGTGTGTGTGTGTGTATGTCACACATATACACACGGAGTTTTTGCTGCGGTCAGAAGCTAACAAAGTTTTTCGCCGCGTTCAAAGGTGAACAACGTTGTTCGCGTTTGCCCGCTATGGTTACACGCCATAATGCGCACGTGCGGTGTGTGTAAGTGTGCGCGTGTGTGTGTGGGCAAGCGGTGGATCTGGTGATTGACTGCTGTGCCTACACTGTGCAGTCCACTTCTACCTAAGTCTATTATGACCAGCGGGTGCACGTAAGAATGTACGGAGAGAGATGATACCTTTCATAAATTTAGTATGTGTATTGGTTTAAGCATGCTCTCTTATCGTTTATCATTCTGATAAATAATATGTATGTATTTAATAGACGAATCGCAGGTAGTTGGAAACCCGTAAGCCGCGGCCATGTCGCTATATTATACGTATTCGTCGCTGTTATTATTATAAATTAAACGCAACATTTTTTAAAATCCTTCCTTTTTGCACATTTACATTATTAGAGGAACCTTCATACTAAATCTCAAGTTCATAGGTTGTATAGTTTTTGAGATATAGTGATCAGTGGATGAGTGATAGTTAGCTTTTATATATTAAGATTATTATACTCGATGTTTTTTTTTTCATTTTACTGGACGATATTCGCGTTTAAATTGTTTTATTTTTAAGATCAATGAATTAATTCATCGTTAATCGTGTTCATAAATGCGTTATGGACATCGATGTTATTTTGTTTTAAAAACATAATATATATATATATATATTATGCATGTTAAGCGTATTAATAATAAATTACTGATATATTTTGATTTTTTGAAAACTATTCAATGGTATCCATTTGATTTATTAACTAAATAATGACATCAATTATATAATCAAAAAAAAAAAAAAGATGTAGTTAAATACGACACTATATTAATAGTAATATGAACACACATAATATGTATATAATTCAGTATAATTCAATTGTATATTATATAAACGAATGAAATTTTAAATGCTATGTATTGTGTTTGACTGTCGTTTAAGTGCGCATCATTATTTCTTGTATTCCATATCCCTCCAACAGCAATCTTATATATATATATATATATATATATATATATATATATATATATATATATAGTAGATAGGTGTGGTGTGCCACAACAGTGTTTATTTTTAGAAAATTCCTTTCTCGTTTGTCTGTTATTACTATTAGATTTTTGAGATCGAAAAACCACGAGTCTTTTAAATGACTCGTTTGAAATTTAAATGTCGATTTTTTTTTTTATATGAACAAATTTAATTCGTTCTACACATTAATTTGTGTAACACATGTGATTTTCATATACCTCTTACAGAGAACACGTCATCACGTTCAAAATAATTTTAGAGTTTATATTAAGCAACGTGGTTTTTTTTTTAAATGTATTTGCAGTGGTTTGTATTATTCGCAATATACCTACACTTACTAAAAACCAAAAACAAAGTATTTGCCTATTTTGAAATAGAATTTTTCTTTCATTTTTGACGAAACGAAACATTATTCAATTTTGTAGGCGTTGGAATACTTGTCTTTATAATTTCGTAAACTGAAAGTATAGTTTGTCGTACAGAAGTACATAATGTTTAATTTGTTATTTTATCGTTTAAAATATAAATACATTTAAAATTATTTATAGGGATGTATACAGAATGACTCTCGAGGAATTATAATTAAAAAGTAGTATTATGCTTTTATAATTTATAGATAGTAAGTGGAACCTTGATTTCGCGAATATTATAATTTTTTAAATTTCTCGAATACATTTTTTAAGTGCAAAGTGTGCACATATAAAATGTAGAGTATTGATAATTTTTTTTAGCTTTTAGCTAAAAAAAAAACTAAATATTAATTAAAAATATAATTAATAAATTTGTTATTATTAAATGATTTCCTCGCTTTCTGTCCCAACTATTAGAGGACGGGCCATGCATTATCTTCAATTAAATATAAATTTTTACTTTTTTTTTCTTTCATTTTATTATTATTTATTATAAATATATAAACATTTTAAACACTAATAAAAATGTATTAAATAAAATTTGATTTATTTTTTCTAAATTAATACAATTAACGTAAAATTATAGGTCAAGTTTTAACTTCCTCCTTCAAATTAAACTTAATAACTTTACAATAACATATTAAACGTAATGTGCGGCGTGTAAAACGATGTCAAAGGATTCCATTGTACTGGTTATTTATATGTGTACTGGTTATTACTCGTTGACATTTATTGTAACATAATAAGTATATTATATAGTAATATCGTTTAATTCTTAAAAATAATAAAGTTATAAGAAATGGGAATAAAGCATTTAAATGTGTTTGAATCGAATCAATTGTAACAAATAAGTTACAAAAATATTATTAATTTTCAACATCTAGTTTTAGTAGATCATTTTATTTTAGTACCAATGATTTGAATATTTTATGCGCCTAATATTGGTTTTTATAATGAAAGTAATAAATACTTACATTAAACCAGGTTTAGTTATTTTTGTAGGTTTCATTCAAAAATCTCTAATTGCATTTATAATATTATATTCTACGTTAGCATAATGATTTAACAACAATATAGTTAATAATATGAAAAAAAATGGAGTATAGTTTTTCTAACGGGATTATTAGTTGATTTAACTATTATTATTTTATAATTAATAAAATAATAGGTGCTGTTTCTGTTTTAAACGCCTACTAAACGTTTAAAACCATTTAAATCTGAAGGCATTCAAAAAAATAATTATAATCCGTTGGTCGATTGATTTTATTCTTTGTGTTTAGATGTAGATTTCCATTTGACCACTTTTGTCTAAAATTATGTGCCATTCAAAATTTTTTCACATATGGTATAGATTTTATTTTAATCTTATGAAATTTGTGTTTATTTCTCGTAGTCTTCTGTGAAGATGATACGACTATGGGACCGATGTTTATCAAAGAGCCAGAAAATCGTGTGGATTTTTCAAATACTACCGGAGCAATTGTCGAATGCACTGCTAGAGGAAGTCCCAGACCGGAAATCATTTGGATACGAGCTGATGGTACTGCTGTCGGAGATGTACCTGGATTACGACAAGTAAACTTTTTAGTATAAAAAAAAAATACAATATTTGAATCGACAATTAAATAATTATGTATAATTTTTAAAACGTTAAAAAAACCAATATTTGATTTTTTTAAATAATGTTCTTGTAATTTATACAGGTGAAAGGAGATGGGAATTTGGTATTTCCTCCTTTCCGAGCAGAAGATTATAAGCAAGAAGTACATGCCCAAGTTTACATTTGTATGGCAAAAAATCGTGTGGGTGTAATACATTCTAGGGATGTAAATGTTCGAGCTGGTATGTTAACCTAATTTTTAATTTTATTTAAATATAATATTACGAAGTAATCTAACCTATTCATTTTAAATAAGTAACATTTTTTGTATTTTTTTTTTTTTGTTATTACATTTTAGTTATACAAAAATAAAAAATATTTTTATTTTTATTATTTGGACATTTCGACATAACATTCGTATATTTACTATACACATTTCTGAATACAACATATGTAGTATAATATTATATACCACCATCTATACGGATTTCTTAATTATATATAATATATACGTATTTATACTGTAGTAGTACCCATATTGGGGTAATGTACCCCAATATGTACGTAAGCGATAAACGTAGACAAAAGTATTGTGCAGAAGTCTTCTTAAAGTATCCGATATTCTATGATTATTATTTGAATCGTGCGTTATAATGTACAAAATCTAATCGATTCGAATTTTAATACACACACATTTGTTTTTATTAATTTTTCATTATGTTTGGATATTTAAAATGAATAGGGTTTTTGAGATAATTTTAACGTACATTTTTTTGTTTGATGTTATTATTTCGATAATTGTGGACAATTACATCGAAATAAATACAAATTATCTATCTAATATATTATATTCTGGTATTATTAAAATTTATTTCGCAGTTCTTAATATAAATAATTTCAGTACTATGTACTACATTTATGGACAGCAATAACAATTCTATTTTCGTAATCTTTAAATCATAATTATTTATATTTCAGATTTTTATATAACGATATGGTATTGTTTTGTAGAGGACTATGGTTTTGAACTTATATTGTATACTATTTTATAAATTGCTTTAAAAAATTATATAATACGCGATTAATTCTCGCAATTAAATCTAATATTTTATCAAGAGCTGGTATTAAATACGAAATTTATTATATACATATGTATAAGTTTTTTATGGTTTATTAATTAAAAGGACATTATAATATGAAATCATAAATATGAAAGATCAACGTATAAACAAATTACGCTAATTGATTTTATAGGTTAGAACAAAAAAACAAACATCATTTTTGCTTCTTCTATTTTCTGGAATTGGGAACAAATCCAAAGTTATTCGTAGAGTTATTTTTAACACACGTTCAACGTTCTCAAAAAATAAACATACTGTTAAAATATAGATATGGCTAAGGTATATAATATTTTAATACATATTTCAAACATTTTCGGTATTATTATATTTTATGTGTCAACGGGTCAACGCATTATTATTTCTGAAAATAAAAACGGTTTGTATTTCGAGTTAGTTTTTCATTAAAATAAATAAAATCCCGTTCATTTCATGTACACATTGATAAATAAATAAATATTTTATTATTATGTTTTAATAGAAAACCCATTTGTATTTGAGTAAATAATATGTTTTAAAAAAGGAGCAATAAGTATTGCCAGCTCTTAAACGTGTAAATTAATGATGTATTTATTATTTACCTGTATAATTTAAATGTTTTATCAAATAATTTAACAAAAAAAAAAAAAAAACTAAAGTTATTGTCATACTAATATAAGGAATACTTATAAAACGTAGGAGACAATATTCGTTTAGCAATTATATAAATAACCATGTACACTAATATGATATTTTATTTACAGCAGATTACCGGTGTTAATTTTTTTCTGTATTCTTTGAATCGATAGTTATTTTAAAAAAAATGTTTTGGTTTTTTGACGTTTAGCGTATTATTATCTTATTAGTTGTTGCACAAAGTTACGAGATCGACGTGATTAAAGAATTTGCTATTAGAGGAAATTCAGCTGTGATGAAGTGTCAAGTGCCTTCGTACGTATCTGACTTCGTGCACGTGATATCGTGGATTACCGAAGATTCGGAATATATTCTAGGATCTGATTACGGTAGGAGGATTGTTGTGCACAACGTTCGAGTGACATTTTTCCTATTTACAGACGACTCTCATTCCAAATATTTTTTTTTGATATTTTATGAAAGTACGGTGTGTTCTATAAGTCGTTTAATAATAACGTATGCTGATATTATATGTACAAAAAAAAAAAAAAAAAAAATAGAAAAACCTTCTAACGCCCTATACCTTAGAATAATTATTTAAAACGACAAGAGCACTACACTACACATTATAATACACACACTTCATAATGTGTGTCAAGTATTCTTCTCAGGATTAATGAACCGTCGTACGAGCCCGGTTTTTTTTTCTTTAATAATTTCTCGTTTATGCAATAGTTTTTCAAAAAATTTCCGTCAAACTGAAATCCCGTTTCCGTATTATAATATTCCCCACAGTCGTCACACAGTCTTACGACACCGATGTGAACAAAGCGTACGCTATTCGCGGCAACTCTGTAATATTGAAATGTGAAACTCCTTCGTACGTCGCAGACTTCTTAACAGTCGTATCGTGGCATACGGACAACGGTGACGTGTATTACCCGCGCCAAAACAACGGTTCGATATTTTTATCGTTTTATTAAATTTGTGAATTATTATTATTATTGTTTTTTGTTTTTTTTTGTTTTTTCGTTACTGAGAATATATTCATATTATCGTTTCCTATTTCTCTAGTCTTTTTCGCGCCCAATGATCGCACTGCGTAAGCTGGTATAGTCCTTTCTGTAATCTGTAGCAGTATAGTATTATGTTTTGTGTACGGCACGAGACTGAAATGGATATGTTAAAAAAAAAAAAAAAACGTCTTTATTTTGCGCAGCTGTAAGTCAGTATTACGAAGTAGACGTTAACAAAGAACCGGTGATAAAAGGCAATTCGGTCGTAATGAAATGCGGTATTCCGTCATTCGTTGCCGATTTCGTAACAGTATTGTCTTGGAGTACAGACAAGGGCGAGAATTTTTACCCCGGAGTGGATTACGGTATTATTTTTAAACGCGATTTTCGCCACGATATCGTTACGCAATATTATTATACCGCGGGTGTATGGACGCGTGTTTAGAATAATTTGTTTCCTAACTCGTTGTTTCTTTACGCGCGAGATCCTATATTTACAAAAAAAAAAAGAGAGAAAAAACCGATTTCAGACGACATTCTTTTTTTCAAAACTTTTTGTTTTTTTTTTTTTTATAATACGAATTTCCATTGTACATACGCGTGTGTACAGTAATCGAAGAACCGTACAGGAGTGAAGTGAATAACGAATACGTCATACGAGGGAATTCAGTGGTGTTTAAGTGTAGCATACCGCCGTTTATCGCGGATTTCGTGACCGTGTTGTCTTGGCAAGACGATAACGGAAACGTGTACCGTCAGACTTCGTCGATGGACGAGAGTACCGGAGCAACAGTAACAGACGATTTAAACGTTCGCGGTACATATTCAAATGTCGTAGCGTCGTGGTTATTTTCTTTTTGTTTTTTTTTTTTTTGTGCAGAATGAATCGGTGTTTACTGGTACATCCTTATACACTTCGTGTTTTTTTTCTTCTTATTTTCGTCGAAATACTTTCTTTTATTTCTATCCGTTTCGTGTACGACGATGAGTTCAGTTGTCGGAGAACCGTATCGGAGCGACGTGAGTCCCGAGTACGCTATCAGGGGAAACTCGTTGTCGTTCAAATGCAGTATACCGCCTTTCGTAGCGGATTTTGTCAGTGTCGTTTCTTGGACCGACGACGCCGGTAACGATTACTACAACGTCGATCAAAACGGAGTCACCGATTACGGTATTTGACAGAACACAATGTCAATGAAATAGTTTTAAACCCGTTGAGTATTGCGTATAAGTGTCGTTTGAGTCTCGCGAGATTTCCGTTCCTTGTTTTAAAATCCGTCGGTATCGTTTCGGACAATATATTCTACTGTCGCGCGTTGTATACTAAATATTTAATCGTTTTTCTTTTCCATTGCGCGCGGTGTACGACGGGTTTACACAGTAAAAAAAAAAAAAAAAAAAAAATTCGTCGTTTCTAGTGATACAAGAACCGTACAGAAGTGACGTTGGCTTGGAGTATGTTATCAGAGGAAATTCGGTAGTTTTGAAATGTGGTATACCGCCTTTCATTGCCGATTTCGTGTCGGTCGTATCGTGGCAAGACGATGCCGGAAATGTTTTCCCCTCTATGTCGACGCAGTCTGTGCGCGGTATATAAAATATAATAATATTTGCAAATTAGATCGTATGACGTGCGTGCGGATGGAGAATACGTGTCATTCAATTTAAGCTATTATACCGTCTCTACTGTGTACGACGAAGTATTCCTCTTCCTATACGCGACACGTTACTGCCCCCGAATCATTTGTTTTGTTTTTTGTTTAAAAAAAAAAAAAAAAAACACGTAAAATATACCGAAAAAAATTAACCGCGTTCTAAATTGTAACGGGATAATTTACACGCGAGTTGCTTATTTTTTAATCTCTTAATAATTTTATCATATATGCCGTGAAAAAATATATACCCATAGTTTAATGTTTTAAACGTATATATATATATATATATACGCGTAGTACTATTATTTTATTTTCATGTCAGTGGTCACGCAAAATTACTTGGTTGAGGTAAATAACGAGCACGTGATCAGGGGTAATTCGGCCGTTGTAAAGTGCAGTATACCGTCGTTTGTGGCCGATTTCGTGTCGGTTTTATCGTGGAACGATAATTTAGGAAACGAGTATGCAATTCATCACGATAACACTCGAGGTATTGTAAAAAAAAAATATATATATATATATTTTTTTATCGGAAAAATTCGGATATTTTGTATGATTGTAAATACGTTTTCTATCATATTTTATTTTATATTATATATATATATTTCCGCGTAAACGTACCTTTGGATGACAATACACGTGTATTATGCGCCGCAGAAATAATTTCGTATTTTTTTTTTTTATATTTATTTGTCGCTACATGTCGTCGTAGTACTCGCGACAATCGACGTCTTAAAAAAAAAACTGTTGTGTAAATTAATTTGTTCTTGTGTTCTGTACGTAATGCGACTAATTCGTTGCGTTTCGCCGCAGACGGTATTCAATTTCAAATAATTCGCGTTTTAATGAAACGTCTTGTTATATGTACGAGCGGCGTTAATCGATTGGTTTTTTTCTCTCTCCGTAGATAAAAAAAACCTCCCGGATACTTTATACATTTTCGCGCTATTATTATTGATTTTTGTATATTTTTTTTTCAATATCATTATAGTCGTGAACCAGGATTACGCTTCGGAAGTGATCACCGAATACGTGATACGCGGTAATACGGTTATATTGAAGTGCACTATTCCCTCGTTTGTCGCGGATTTTGTCTTTGTAAATTCTTGGATATCCTCCGATAGCCAAGAGTATCGTCGTTTAAATGACGGCGGTTACGGTAGGTCGTCTGTGTTCCAGTGCTCTATGAAACGTCACACATTTCATTCCTTTTATCTCTCAAACCGTGTAGTGCCATTGATGCGGTATAATACATTTGTATTTACCGCACACTTGTGTTTATTCGTTTATTCTATATACACATACACGAACTGACGTTATTTATGAGAAATTTTTGAGTTTTTATTTGTCGATTAGTTTTCAAAAACGGTTTCACTCCGGTTTTAGTTGGAAATCAAAACGAAACGTTTTTTAAACGTAACGAATTAATTCGAAAATTATTTGAATATTATGGCACTCTGTTGTATAGTTTGAAATTTAAAAACGATAAGATTTTATAAATTTTTTTTTTAATGCTTCGATACGAATTAAAAAATTGCCCTTTATACAGTAAAAAGATAAAAAATAATAAATGCAAATAATATGCTTTACAGTTTCTACGGGGAAAACAAAAAAAATCATCTATTCCGAAAATATTTAATATTTTCGTCTTGTTTATATGTATGGATATTGGTATTCGAGTATTGATTTTACAGTTGTATTACAAAATTACGTTACTGGAGCTGAAGACGAATACGTGATACTCGGTAACACCGCAGTGATTAAATGTAAAATTCCAAGTTTCGTGGCAGATTTTGTTTCGGTAGAATCGTGGACGTCTTCTGACGGTCAGGAATACCGTCATTTTAATGACAGATACGGTAGGATTGAGTTAGCGTACGCCGCCTACATATGGTTATGACAATTGAATGCCGGCAGTGCGTTGAAATTAATATGACATAAAAAAAAGAATTCCTTTAACTTATAAATTCTGTCCGCGTTCTGTACCTTTAAAAAAAAATTTTTTTTTTCTTTTTACTTTCCATATATTTTATTTTTACTTAATTTTCGAAAACAGTCGTAAATCAGCACTACGAATCCGAATTGATGCCCACGGAATATGTGATTCGAAGAAACTCGGCGATACTGAAATGCAGCGTGCCGTCTTTCGTGGCCGATTTCATTACAGTCGAAGCTTGGGTGACGAGTGAGGGTGAAACGTACACTAGGGATTCAGTTGAAAGTAATAACGGATTTTTCGTGGGAATGGAAAAAAAATGTATTCTTATTGAACGCGTGTGCAGTAGCCAGCAGCAATATTCCTCTTATAATAACTTGATCCAATTAGTGTGTAAATACATTCGATTTCGTCACGTTCGTGTATAGTAAATTGTCTTTTAACCGTCTCGTTGATATACACACGCCATACAGTATCGTGAAGTTTTTTTTTCATTTCTTATGTTCATTTTACAGTGGTCATGCAAAACTATATCACTGAAGCCGAAAATGAGTACGTAATACGCGGTAACTCTGCGATAATGAAATGTAAAATTCCAAGTTTCGTTGCCGATTTCGTTTCAGTGGACGCTTGGTTAGCCGACGACGGCACTATTCACACGTCGTTCAATACGAACGACGATAATAATAATTGTAAGAGTTTTGCGTGTGTAGAGTAAAACTTCTTCATGTTTTCTTACGTTTGTGGTCTACGTCCTGACATATATCGTACATCCTTCGTTCGTCGGAAATAAGTTTTGGGAACTTTTTTTTTTTTCAAAAACATCTTTATATTTTTACGTAGAATAAACGACATATTTTCAAATTGAACGTAATGTTTTTTTTTTTTGATCAGTTATTCATCAATCTTATGAAGTCGAGGCTGATAACGAATACGTCATCAGAGGTAATAGCGCTGTTATGAAATGTGAAATACCGAGTTTCGTCGCCGACTTCGTCTCGGTCACTCATTGGACGGACTCGTCCGGAATAGAGTATTATCCCAATCGCGACGATTACGGTACACGATATTATTATGTTATTGAGTGGCGCGAATACTGTGATAAATTGTTTTTTCTCCTATAATTATAATGCGTTTCATTGATTTTGTGACTATTGTAATCGTCTTGACGTTGTTTTGTCGAGAAATTGTCGAATTTTGAATAACTGCAAAACGGTTGGCATAGGTGAATAATTCACGTGATGTTTTCACGATGTTCTTATATATTTCGTATTTGTTTCTTTTTCCGTGCACGCAGTGGTAAATCAGTTTTATCAGACCAGAGTTATTGACGAATACGTGCTACTAGGAAATGCCGTCGTTTTGAAATGTCTCGTACCGAGTTTCGTTGCGGATTTCGTTCAAGTCCTGGGATGGGTGGACGAGGATGGAAACAGTGTCGTCGGATCGACTGCCGATGTACAGGGTACACACGCCACGTTTTAAGACTGTTGGAAATTCGTAATCCGCGATTGTATAAGTGATGTGCGAATGGTTTTCTATAGAACGTATTGTTCCTATATACCTATACATTAACGTATCCAATTAATTTCATCGTATTGCTATTCATGTATCATACACTCGTACTGTGTGTTAAAATATTCAAACGATTTTAGTACGACGATCGATACGTGTGTGTATATAAAATTTTAGTCGTGGAACAACCGTACCAGCTTCGTGTAAATGACGAGTTCGTGTTGAGAGGAAATACGGCGATATTAAAATGCATCGTGCCGAGTTTCGCGGGAGACTTTCTCGAGATTATCGAATGGGTGTCGGCCGAGACTGGAGAATCGTTTACCGTTAATAATAATAATCAATTCGATAAGGGTTAGTTTATTTTTCGGTGTGTCCATGTGAACGATTTATGTAACAAATAATTTCCCGTATCTCCGATCCTTGAAATACAAACCATATGTAATACCGGTATCCGCGTAGAGACCATAAACTCTGTACAAAACCATAAACGTTTTTCAGTCGTGAGTCAATATTACGAAGCTCAAGTTTACGACATGTTTGTGATCGGAGGGAACACGGCGATTTTCAAATGTTCCGTACCGTCGTTTGTGTCTGACTACGTGTACGTCCAATCGTGGGAGGCTACAAACGGCGAAAAGTATTTCACGTCAGATACCGCACGAGACGACGGTACATTTTTCGAAATTACTAATCCGAAATCGTTTGCATATACTACTCATAGACACTCTATGTTTTGTATCGAATGAATGGTTCCTGTCTGAAATATTTCCGCGACAAGACACTATAGTTTAGGTTACGTTGATATTGTTATTCGAATGATAATTTTTTTTTTTGATTTTAAAGTGAAGTAAAAAGTCGTTGAATACTCGGTTTTTAATGCGAGAAAACGCATTTTTTTTTTAATATAGACATTTCCACGTAAGAGTTGTATAAATTATAAGAGGTTTTTTTTATACCTAATTGTGTCGTGAAAATTGACTGTTTTGAACGTGGGTTTCAGCTGTAAATCAACATTACGAAGCAATTTTATATGATATGTACGTTATCAAAGGCAATACCGCGATTTTTAAGTGTATCGTCCCGTCATTTGTAGCCGATTACGTTTCCGTCGTTTCTTGGGAAGATACCGTTGGAAACGAGTATTCTGTGTCATCAAGCGCTGATCATTTTGGTATTATTGCAATAGTTTTTGCAAATGAACATTTTTTTTTTTTTTTGCAGAACACAATTTTCCTTTATTTTCCGTCCTTTTTTTAGCGAGAGGAGAGAGGGCGGACGAACTTCCATCAAAAGTTCCATTAAAATATAACAATATACACTTGATTGTTAAAATCGGACGTATTTCCGTTGAAAAAAATATGTATCGAAATGATCAACGTCAAATTTATCTGATTAGGTTTTTTTTTTTGTTGTTCTATTGTTTATTTTGAATTGTTGTCTATTTTTAGTGGTTAATCAACTGTACACCGTTAATGTAATGGACGAATCCGTTCTTCGCGGAAACACCGCTTTATTGAAATGTCACATCCCTAGTTTTGTTGCTGACTATGTGTTTGTGTCAGGTTGGACTTCAGATGACGGTGATGAGTATTCGATTAATGCAAGCCAAAATGTCCACGGTATTGAACAATGAACTCTTTATATATATACAGTGTTTTATTCGGTTTGATTTTTTTAAAGATTCGGTTATATAGTTTGTCCTATATACGGTGAAAACGAGGCAAGGGTACGTTGCGGTTTTCCTAATTTTTTTCTCCAAATATTTTTATCCTTTTCCTACGTGAATATTCCTCTGAATCCCTTGTATGTATGCGATGAATGAATGTGATATTTATGTAGTTATAATAAGAACACTGAACAATTTGAAACTTTATACTTAAACAAATTCGACATTGTGTACCTGTAGTTATATACATTTTAATAATTATCGCATTAATATCATTTGATTTTTTATCGACTTAATTCAATATGCAACAGTATAAAGTTTTAATTATTTTTCAGTCGTTCTATATTATACGCTTTTGCATTAAATATGAAAATATTATTAACGAATCGATGTGAAATAAAATTATATATTTAATTGAAAATAACATTAAAACATAATATTACATTTCACTTGTTCAATTTATTATATTTTAATTATGTATTTATTTATACATTTTATTTGACATCGATTATAAGAGATTTCATTATAATAAATTATTAAATTAACTTAAAAAATAGGTATAAAAGTTCTAAAAATGTGTTTCTTTTTTTAATGTATGTAAATTATACATATATATACATGTATATATGTGTGTGAATAAATATTTTTACTGTTTGAAATCTCTTTCTTTCTTTTTTTGTTTTCTTAACGGCTTTTGCGAAATAATTCCATAGAACAATACTTATATGAATATTTAATTTAATTTTAAAGATGGTAAATATTTGGTATTGCCTTCTGGAGAATTGCATATCCGTGACGTAACACCTGAAGATGGAACTAAGTCATATCAGTGCAGAACTAAACATAGATTAACTGGAGAGACAAGGCTTAGCGCTACTAAAGGACGATTGGTTATTACAGGTTAGTAAACAAATAGTATTATAAAGTATTTATTCATTTAAAATATATTGGTAATTAATAATGTACGAGCATATAGTTAAATTACAAACTTTTAATATTATGATTTTCAATTTTTTTTTTTACTACAAAAATGTTTTTTCAATGTAGTTTATAATTTAAAACGTAATGTCTTTAATTATTCAATTGATACTTTACAATACAATTATTTCAACGTATCACGTCAATTATTCAAACCTATTTTATTCTATTGTTTTTTTTTTACATCCCGAGATTGTTTAATGTTCACACAACTTTCTCGGTCTTCATACATCGATATTATACATTTTACCAATATATTTTATTTAGCTTCACTGTCAATAGCTAAATTATTATTAATTTTTCAATTATTTACGTTATAACAAAAATATTAGTATTTACTAGTCACTCTTTTTTTTTAAGTGTTAGAAGAATTACATTGTTTTAAATTAATAAAATCATAAGCTTTTTAATATTTCAATATTATTCATTTTAATTTAGCTATTTGATAGAAAAGCCAATATTTTATATAAGATCAATACTGCATTTATATCAGTTAATTTTTTCTAATACACAATTCGTTTAAATTATGTTTTGACAAATTTTTAATTTTTGATATTAAATGCACTATTGGTCTAAATAAGTAATTTACTTATTTTAATTATATATATAACTTTATAATGTGCTTGAACACACATATTTTAGTTTTTTAATTTTTCTTGGGAAATAAGAATACAAAATAATTAATATTAACAGTATAATATTAAAATTAATTTTAATAATTTATTGATGTTTTTACCAAAAACTATTTTACTGAAAAATGTGTGTTCAAAGATGAAGCCTGAATGTTGGGATAGGGTACCCCTGCGACACATTAAAGTACAAGTCAGCTGTGCAAAATATAAAAATAAATATAATATTATTAAAAATTTAGCTATTCAGGTTATATTGTTTCTGATATTATCTTGACAATAGAAAATGCTTTCTCACTTCTTAGACCCTGTGGGTAGTTCGTCTCCAAAATTCGCTTCCTTGGAAACTGGTAAAAGTTATCAGTTCAGATCAGGGCAGAGTCTTGTGTTGACTTGTTCTGCACAAAGTCACCCGATACCAACGTACAGGTAAGAATAGAGGCTTGAATAGAATAAAATAATTTAATTTCATTGATAAGGTTAGTTGATTTTGAAAAAAGGTTTTCAACAAAATTAAAGAAAAAATATACGTATACGTCCATTATTCATTAATACGCATTTAATATTTTTAATATTTACAAAATACGAATCGTAGCCTTGCATTTGATTTGATTTTAGATGCAATTACTAGTATAGCTCCAAAATTCTCGTCAACGACGAACATTCAAGGATTTAAAACTCAACTTTCTAGTTCATTCGATATGCTTTGTCCAGCACAAGGGTACCCTGTACCAATATCAAGGTGGGTAGGATTTTGTAAAGACTAAAAATAAAACATTTCTTTCAAAAAATAATAATAAAACCATTATAACTTTGAGTATGCCTATTTAGTAACTAGGGGTTTTCAAATAAAAATTATTGTATAACGTAAACGTGTCATGTCCAGCATAAGGATATCCAGTTCCCGTCCCTACAATAAGTTAGGTTTCTTATGGCGTGAAATGCAATTAATATATTATGTCCAATTTACGTGCATACATTAGTCTTGGGCTTTAATGAAATTAGCAGACACTCCCTGTTCGAACATCAGTAGTTTGAATTTTTGAGTTATTAAATAATTTATTTTCTTGGTTTCGAATGCAGAACCCATTGGCTTAAAAGCTCCGAGTTTTCCATCCGAAGCTAAATCCGTTTCCTACGTCAAAAAAACGGATCAAAGTATTAGTTTATTATGTTTGGCACAGGGATATGGTGTACCAACATTCAGGTAAAATTTTCTCGTCGACTCGTTCTTTATATATAAATATATATTTGGGGGAAACAGAACCTGTAGGATTCAAGTCTCCTACATTTCCGTCTTCTTCGAAGTCCAGTTGGTTTGTTAAAAATTTATCAGAACACCTTTCCTTGCTTTGCTCGGCACAAGGGTACCCAGTCCCAGAATACAGGTAAAAAATACGTTCAGTTCAGTAGCTTATTTTATCGTTAATAGATCGATTTATATATAAAAAAAATTTTCTTGAGATTTTTACTGTATTATATAATATATATATATATATATATATATATATATATATAGCATAAACAAATGGAATATGTATAGAATTATAGACTATGTTGGAATTGAATTTTCCTCTTCCAGAACCTTATAGTCTCAAAGCACCTACATTTCCGTCCGAGGATGAAATATCCAGATTCAAGAAAAAAAGTTTACACAGTATTAATCTGCTTTGTGAAGCTCAAGGCTATCCTATCCCTTCATTCAGGTACGATTAGGTGGATTCCTTGTATAAACATTTTTGGTTTAATTTATAGAACCAGTAGGTTATAAGTCTCCGGTGTTTTCATCGGACGCAGAGAGTGCAAGGTTTAGGAAACGGTCTGGTAATGATTTATCGGTGTTATGTTCGGCACAAGGGTACCCTGCCCCGAGTTTCAGGTGAGATTATTCCACAATGTTATTGTCGTATTTTATTAATTTAGACTTATTGTTTAAAAGCATTTAATCACAATGCATAATATTTGCATTCATAACATTTCACATAAAATACTTATTTTTAATATATAATAAAAGTAATGTGTTTACGGCTTACCTTATTCCGACATTTTGGCTAAGTTTCTCATAACTTTTTCGCAATACACAATTTCCACTCGATTATTTTTAGATCCTGTTGGTATAAAATCTCCTACGTTTTCATCCGATCTAAAGGGAACTATAATTAACCGCCGAGCGAACTGTGATATTGTTTTGTTGTGTCAGTCACAAGGGTATCCAGTTCCCGATTATAGGTGAGAAAATACAGTTGACATTCAGTTAAACGTGCACATTTTAAATTGATCGCGTTGATAGTCGCACGGGTAAATCTTTCACTGACATTTAGGTTCATATGTATTCTTTGTCTTTAAGAAATTTAACATTACTGAATTTTCAGAACCCGTTGGTTATAAAGCACCGACTTTATCATCAGATTTCTCTATTACGGGATTAAAAAAACGAGTAACAGGTCCAATTGTTTTATTATGTCAATCACAAGGATATCCTGTACCCGATTTTAGGTGAGAACCATTAAGAAAACTTTAAAATTTAAAGCATTTTTTTTTAAATACATCGAGTGGCCCCGTACACATTACTTGTCTATACTTTTTTTTTACTCCAAATAGATTTCTCTAAAATTTTAAAAGTATGTTTTATTATTAGTTTTAAAATAGAATATTCAAATTAGAAACTCAAATGTGAGAATGATTTAAATAATATCCTATTATATATATAAAAGTCTACGTAATGAGTAATACTTTGATTAAAATTAATTCTTTATATATATTCTGCTTGTTTTATTTTCGGAAATTTAAAAAGGAATTGTTAAACTAATTTCGTTATCTAACTTGCCTTGTCTCCAACATTCAGATTTTAAATAGAGGTTTTATGAAATAAAACATTTTCAGAGTAATTTGTATATTACATTTATATTTAGAACCCATCGGATTTAAATCTCCTACGTTATCTTCAGATTTTGAAGGTACCCGTTTAAGAAAAAGCTCTAAAAATGCAATTGTTTTACTGTGTCAATCTCAGGGATATCCTGTCCCAGAATTCAGGTGAGACATTTGTGTATGATAATTTCTTATGTTAATTTTGGATGGTCTATATATCTTTTAGAACCCGTGGGTTTAAAATCTCCCGCATTCTCTGCCAAATCCGAGACGTACAGATTTAAAATGAGGTCTCGCGCTGACTTGGATCTTCTATGTGACGCTCAAGGCTATCCTATCCCGGCGTTCAGGTTCGAAATAAGTTTAAAAATTATCGTGTTCCTTAAAAGCGATGTATAATTTCCTGTAGATCCAGTTGGCGTTAAAGCTCCATCACTATCTACCGATATTAAACGTAGTTGGATAGAAAGACAGATTAAAAAAGGGATTGGTTTATTGTGTCTAGCGCAAGGTTCCCCGGTTCCTGTATCTCGGTAAGCCAAGAACCATAAACGTAGGTGTACTAGGTTTGAAATAAATAATTATGCACTTTTTCATAAAAATATATAATAAAACACAATCAACATTGTGGAATATGTCATATGGTGGTAGAATGTGTTATAAAAAATTTTAAATTCAGTTGACTTAGTAAAATGTTTCTTCTTTAGACACTGTAGGTGTTAAAGCCCCCACTGCACCAGACGACAAAAGCAGAACGATCGTACGTCATTCTAGACAGTACATCACGCTTTTTTGCCAGACTCAGGCTTTTCCTATACCGTCTTTCAGGTCGGTAACACATAAATGCAAAAATATAATAATAGTTTACATACATTAAAAAATTGATGTTAATAATAAAAATAAAAATAAATAAATATAAAACACTAAATGTACACACGAGTCTATTTTTAAAAATGTATAAATAATAATAATATATATGTATATATATAGTTTAAAAAAATTAATTCGTTTTAAACATAGTTAATAAATTTGATTTTTTTTACGTTGACTGTACGAACCAGAGCCTTTGGGTGCCAAACCTCCATCGTTAACTTTGGACGAAAAAAATCGTTTCGCATTTCGCTACGCAAAAGAAGATGTGTCGTTGTGGTGTCAACTGCAAGCGTACCCTATACCTGCATACAGGTTCGTTTAGTTAGGTGTAGAATTGTGATTTAAAAAAATAAATAAAAAATTCACAGAACCCGTCGGTGTTAAAAAACCTACGTTCGCAAGTGATGATAAAATTCATTCTTTCGAAAGAGTTCAATATTCTGACATAGCTCTATTATGCGAAGTCCAAGCGTATCCAATCGCAACTATACGGTATGAAAAATACTTTCAATAAACAACTAGTAGTCAGTTAAATCATTTGAATTTTAATAAAATAAAAAATAGTATTTTTTATATGTATTTTAAAGGGCATCGTTAAATTTCTGTCTATTTAATTTTCAACATAATTCATGGATTAGACAATTATGAATTATTATCACCACTTGCTTAACCTTGGCCAATATTTTAGAATTCATTAACAATAATTTGTTTCTTTATATCGTACAAATTTAAAATAATATAAATATTTAATAAAAACAATTTCGCATTTTACATCGCTCTCCAATATAATATAATATATTTTGTTGTTTGTTACAAAAACATATACGGTAATACAGAACCGATCGGAATGAAATCGCCTAGTTTTTCAACCGATACGAAAATTTCAGCATACATTCGTTCTCAAAATGCTAATATCGGACTACAATGCCAAGCTCAAGGTTTCCCAATTCCTAATTTTCGGTAAATATTATTTAAATCTGGTATTATTGCTCCGAATGAACCGGTTAGCGGCATAATTCCAATTTACAACTATATACTATTAATCTTGACATCGCATAAATAAATAAAAACGGTTGTTTATCCATATTTCGTTGTGACAATTTAATTTTTACAATTAAGATGCGTAACGAATTTACGAGTATGTATAAAACATCATATTAATTTGAATTTTCTCTGCATATCCCCCTTATAGTACACAGGACACATAACATAATAATATAATATTCTCTACAAAATCGTGTGATTATCGAAGACAAGATAATGATGACTGTAGAAATATAATTGATATCGTTTTATAATTAATAGTTTGTAATGTACGTTTATGAACGTAATTAAATTTAGTTTTAATTTTCTAATTATTAAGTAATTAAATCATTAAAGTGTTGTGAAGTGTTTAAGTATGCGGTTTGTACAATACGTTTTACACTTTACTTTTATTTTCAAGTATTCATTTAAGTGTTTTAAATAAAATTTATTATTATTTTTGTTTTTTCGTTATTAAATATTTAAAATTTTTGAAATAAAGAAGTACCGTTTGTCCCATATAACTAAGAGATTGGAAAAAATGAAATTTTCACAACACCGATGTAGTTGACGTAGGTAATGTAAACTACTGAAATAAATCTATAGTGTTCGACAAATCGTAACAATAATTATTATTAATATTAGAATTACCGTGAATGACAATGTACATTATATTATATAATTTAAAGCAATAATTCTTCAGTCTCGAATAATCGTGAATAATACAATATATTATTGGATATTCGAAGGGACTCCTCGGTATTCGGATGTTAATTTATTAGGTTAGGTTATCGTTACAGAGTTATCGTTATATGATTTGAAAAAATCACTAAGTAACTTAGCGTTAAGTTCCTACGTTTCCATTAAACCACGAATTGAACGGTTTTGTTGAACAGATCCAATAGGAACTGTGGTTGCTAAAGTACCAACGAAATCAAAGTTTGTTCACGTTGACGGGGTTTTCGGACGAAATGTCGTGTTATTGTGTGAATCGCAAGGGCGTCCAGTACCTGTTTTCAGGTAGATTGTACATTTACGGCACTAAAACTCCACTAACAAATACACTAACTAAACGTGACACTTTTCAGACGAATTAATAGTAAAATTTTTATTCCATATTAGGAATATTTCGGGCTTCATTATATAAATATACAGAAATCATTACAATATACATTTTTTTTCTTTTTTCTGTCCCACAAGGTCGTTACATTGTTATAATAATATGTAATCGTATCGGTATACATATTTTATTAATATATGTTGTTAGATCCCCAAACGAGTATATCGCCGAAAATTCGAAAAGAAGAGCTCGCGGTTTTAATCGGAAAACCGTTTATGGTCGAATCTCGTGTATCGATGGTTTGTTCCGCTCAGGGATTCCCTGTTCCTTATTTTAGGTACGTACTAACCCGAATTACATTTTTTTTTCTTTATACAAAATAAAAATGCACTCGGATTTAGAAAAAAAAAAACCTTGTCTCGTGTACTCTATAAATAAAAATAGGACCGCTTCTCAAATCAGACTTGAACACGGAAAAAGAAATAATAATGGAACCGTATGTTGGAAATTTTTACGTTCCCTAACTCGGCAGCACTCTGACGCGCACTGCGAATAACGATTTATAAAATTTTAATCGATTTTCAGAACCGACTGGAAATTTATCACCGAAAGCTCCCGGTGAGAAATACGAAGGCGGAAAATTAATAACGTCTGCTTATAAAAAAAACGTCCATATTGTTTGCAATGTGATCGGGTTCCCCATTCCCGTATACCGGTACGTAATATTCTTAGTTGTAGACAGACAGGTGTTTGGTAACGAAATGAATCTCGAATTAGGATAGGTAGAGTGTTCGGAGACTCGGAAAATATGTACGTTAATGTGTTCATTGATATTTCATCGTGGGGTCCCTATCTCTTAATTTATAACTTACAATTTTGATTATTCGAATGGGGGAGGAAAAATACAATTGGTTAATAATATATTACAGAACCACGTTCAAATATTGCCGGTAAAGTTTCTAAAGAACGTTTTGAAGGCAATAGTTTCATTGCTAGTGAACCTGCAGTACTCTTGTGCCCCGGTCAAGGTTTCCCCATCCCCAAATACGAGTAAGTCGCGTTGAAAACGAGATTAGTCCATTAAGACTAGTTATAGTATATATAAGGTTCCTTTCGCCATATATCGATTTCCTGCATTTTCGTTGAGATACGTCAATGATACGAAATTTTATTCTTGTACTTTTAGAACCCACCGGAGCTATACGCACAAAAATTCTTAGTAAAGTAATCGAATTCAAAGAAGTTAGTGTTGGATCTGATTCTGCAGTTCTTTGTCCCACCCAAGGATTTCCGATTCCTAAATCCAGGTACTTTGATTACATTGATCCGATACTTGTGTTATTCTTACAAATAGTGTTATTTCTATCCGGGTTTTTTTTTCATTGCAAAACCGATTTTAAGACTTTAAATGAATAACACACTCAATAATATTATTGTAACTCATTGTCCGTTTTTTTTTTTTATTAATCTCATTTGTTTTTTCATATAAGTCGTGTAATTTTTACGTTTTTTAACTACTCACTACTTGCTTTTATTAAAAGTGTTCTTTATATATATGTATTTAATAATAAATACATTTTTATGAAGTTTTAAACAACATATTATATTTTCATAATTCATTTATTTATATAAATTCTTTGTTATTATTTCACCTATATCCTGTAATGTTATAAAAATAGTAACATTTTATTTAAAAATGACTCGTTTAACACTTATAATTACATTGGATTCAAATATGTAACAACATTTTATATTTCCATTTAATACCAATTTTAATTAAAATGTATTTCCATGATTCGTCATTTATATACATCGTACGTTTGTTGCAATGTCCATTGAAAGACATTTTATTCTTCATGTGATTTCTAAATATTGCAATTATCTCTATAATCGTGATATCCTTTACGTACTTACGTAAAGCGTCGTTGAAGCAAATAAAAAACCACCCGCGAAGGCTATCCTTTTTCTTTTAACTAAACGAAAAAGAAGTATGACTCTATTATAATATGCAATTGCGAATATTTAAAATTTTGAAACACGCGTAATATATGACGTAAGAATATTATAAATAAATAAATAAATAATTAATATTAACTTCATTTCGCTATAGAGTCACACTTCTAAAACACTTAAAGGTAACAAACACGAAATTTTACAACAACGAATACGTTTATGTGTAGATGGTACAAGTTTGTCGAAGGGTCTAATAAGAAACAAGCAGTGATCTTAGACGATAGAATCAAACAAGTGTCTGGAACATTGATAATACGCGAAGCTAAGGTAGAGGATTCCGGTAAATATTTGTGCGTCGTTAATAACTCGGTCGGCGGCGAAAGTGTAGAAACCGTTCTGACGGTAACGGGTAAGTGAATCGGTCGGAAATTTTACTCGTTGTGTTTTGTACTACGAGACATTTTGGATGACGGTTTTTTTCTTCTTCGTCTCTTCAGCTCCGTTGAATGCGATTGTCGAACCGACAATTCAGACCGTGGATTTCGGAAGACCCGCCACTTTGACATGCAACTATGAAGGGAATCCGGTGAAAATGATTTCGTGGTTGAAGGACGGTAAACGGTTGAATTCACACGACGGTCGGGTATTGAGAATCGATTCGGTACGCAAGGAAGACAAAGGGATGTATCAGTGCTTCGTTAGGAACGAACAGGAAAGCGCCCAAGGAAGCGCCGAACTGAAATTGGGAGGACGATGTACGTGGTGTATTATATACCATTGTTATTTGTATTAGTTTTTTGAACTCGGAATTTTAATTTCGATATTATAACAGTTGAACCGCCCCAAATTAAAGAGTTTTTCAATGACAACACAATGCAGCCAGGCGTATCTTTGCATTTGAAGTGTATCGCGTCAGGAAATCCGACTCCCGAGATAAACTGGGAATTGGACTCCAAACGCCTTAGCAGCACGGAGAGGTGCGTATTAATACCCCTATTATATGTAAATGAATTCGCAATCTTTTCCGCTGTATATTTTCTACACTTGCTTTATTTTTGTTTTGTTTTAGACTCCGTATCGGGCAACACATTACAATTGCGGGCGATGTAGTTTCTTATCTCAACATATCTTCGGTGCACACTAACGACGGAGGTCATTACAAATGCGTGGCCGTGTCTAAAGTCGGGGCGGCCGAACACACTGCGCATCTCAATGTTTACGGTCTTCCGTTCATCAGACCGATGGACAAGAAGAATATCGTCTCGGGAGAAAACCTGTTCGTCACCTGTCCCGTTGCCGGATACCCGTTAGAATCGATAACTTGGGAAAGAGGTACGCCTCTAACGAATACGCGTTTATAATATTATTTTTTTTTTATTATACGTAGTTGTTCTTCAAATGAAATCTACGCGTAATTGTAATTGTATTTATTAGACAACCGACAGCTGCCCATTAACCGCAAACAAAAAGTGTTTCCCAACGGCACGTTGATCATCGAGAACGTCGAACGGTCTTCGGATCAAGCCACTTACACGTGTGTTGCTCGCAACGCTCAGGGACACACCGCCAAAGGAAATCTAGAAGTTCAAGTGATGGGTATGTAATTTTATTCATACCAAAATCCATACTACATATATATATATATATATATCTGTTCTTCGTATACTTATATTTTCGTTAAATTAATTACAAATTAAATCGATAACAGTCACACGGTTATTTATCGTTTTCGGTTTATCATTCGTGACCGCAGCCGATTAATCAGTATTCTTAAAGTAAATATTTTTTTAAATATTCACTACCAATTTTCAATGTCGATTCCAATGAGCAGTAATTAAATATAATTGAGTCGTATCATTAAAAATTTCATCGAAATTCTAAGTAACAATGTTTTGTACAGATGTTTAATTACACTAATTATCTATGCGAGTGAGTAACGATAATATGTATATTAACGTAATTCTCGATATAGTGAATTAAAATAAAAGATACGAAGAACAGATTGTTATAACGTATAATTATTATTTCAGCTACTTAAATCGATTGTTTTAAATCTATAAATGAGGATATATTGTGTGTACGTAAGAGTACGACTTATCAAAAAAAAAAAAAAATTGGCGAGGGGTGATGATTCGCACGCAGAAATTACTTTTTGAAATCATTTTGTTTTCGTTGAAAATGACAATTCAACGGGTTCATTTTGAAAAATCTCGTACATATTATTGTGAATCATAGGAGAAAACGAAATAGTAGGAATTCTCGAAGTCGTCGGTGTTTTTGTTTTTAGGTTTTGTGAAAAATTGTATTAATTCTAAGTCGTCACGCTGCTTTGAACGTTTATATTTTATGTATCGTCTCCAGGTAAGTGCGTGTAGGATGTACATTTGAATTTCGTTTTGACTTACGAATGAATATAACGTCTTACGACGGCAATTTAAACACACACGTTTTTCGTCTTTCGGCTCGACGGCATATATTCTTACTTATTTAATTATATTATTTATTATTTATTATTATTATTTTTTTTTTTTTTTGTGTGTGCGTAATGGACAACAAACGCGTAATATGCGTGTAACGACACGAAACATTTTTAGTTCCGCCGGTAATATTACCGTTTTCGTTTGACGGAGAGACCAACGCTGGCGATAACGCACAGTTGACGTGTCACGTGAGCAAAGGCGACATGCCGCTCGAATTGTTCTGGACTTTTCTGGACGCCGACAATCGTTCGGTTCCGCTGCCGGAAATGACCACTGTAAATAGGATAGGGAAGAAAATAGCCGTACTCGAGATACCCGTGGTTACGCAGTTTCATCGTGGTACATACGTCTGTACGGCGAATAATCGCGCGGATCGAGTTTCGCAATCGGCCGTTTTGTCCGTGAACGGTAATCGAAAAAGAAAATAAAAACCGACGTTTAAGGACCTCTATAGAATTTATAGAGAACCAAAAAGAAACAAAAAAAAAAAACGTTTTTGCGTTAGCATGTCTGTTGTTGTATACTCATTAAACACAATTCTTTCGGCACATAAATATTTTAGCTATTTTTCTTATAATCGTACAAAGCAATATACGGCGGGATGGGTGGAGAAAAAATGCGACGGTTTTTATAGTGCAATATTGCGGTGCGCCATATAATATATTACTATGTAAATATTTTAAAAAAAAAAAAAAGATAACGTTTAAATTAAATAGAAAACCCATTTTCAAGTACGAATCGGTATGTGATTCGATTTTTAAATCAAATAAAACATCGAAAAAATAAATATACATCGTGACACGTTCGAGTTATTGTGTTTGGTATACGCGTGCATTTAAATGTTTTGACGTTTTCGCACAAATGTTTTTAGACTCGAAAATTCGGTAGTTGATTCGACGGCAAAAACGGTGTGTAAATGAAACTTAATTTTTTTTTTAATTCCGCGTAGTATTTTCACGAGTTATGACGACAGTTTAAAAGCAAACTGCTGCACGGACGTCGGATCGTCGCCTGTAATCGATTACATTACCAATCCGGCGTTGTTGTCTGTACACGATCCGTTTCGAAACTATTATTACTGTATACCGTGTTCCGTCGATTAATTTGAAAATTCGCTCGGGTACGTTTCAGGAAATCGACAGTTTTTTTTACCGTAATTCAAAGAAAAAAAATGCACGTTATATAAAAATGACTATGTGGCGCGCCGCAAACACCATCCCAGCCTTTTTCTCTCTCTCTCGCTCGGCTACGGTATAACGTGTACAGAATGTTCCTCTCGGCGTTTTCCTCGTGCCATTACGCGCGTACACACCAACTCGATTATTTATCACTGCGTTTGGTCACCCTGTATATATAATATATATATATAAAAAAGCCAGATATGTATAAATAAATTAAATATGACTAATATTGTATACCGTCCACGCAGTACCGCCGTCGATGAAACCGTTTTCGTTCGAAGGCGAATCGAACGTCGGCGACACGGCACAGCTCACTTGTCACGTGATAAAAGGCGACACGCCGTTAGAGATCGTTTGGGCGTTTCGCCGTCCGGACGGTCGTGTGCAGCCCATGCCGCAGCCGATAATCGAGAATAGGATTGGCAAAAAAATACTGATGTTAGAAATACCCACGGTGACGGAATACCACAGGGGCAGTTATTCGTGCGTAGCAAAGAATAGAGCGGGCGTAGTCAACCAAACGGCGTTGTTGATGGTCAACGGTACAAAACTATTGCTACTCGACAATTATAATAATGTAGAGAAAGATTGAGAGAGTTAGAGTGTGTGTGCAGTGTGTATGAAAGAGAGAGAGAGAGAGATGTTGTATATGTATGTATATAGCCAAGATATAGAGATTTTTTTTTTTCTAATTAAAAAATTTTGCATCTCAGCACTAGTTGCGCACATTCTCCGCTTGGTTTTTTTATTATTATTATTATTATTCCCGCGCATTTTTAACTGTGACTCCCCATTAATATTTACCAGTTGTAACACGCTATAAACGTCGGTCGATGTTTAACCGCGCACTGTTTGTATTCGCGGTTGTTGTACAAGTCGGATGTTTGTATAATATACGGGGCTAGAATTTTGATACACCGAGAAAAAAAAACGAAAAACCGCGCAGAACGTTTCTTCTCGTATTTCGTCTTGGTCGATCCGTTCATTTATTCCAGAAGCTATTAATTTGTTACTATATAATAAAATATCTTGAATCTCCCCCGCCCTCTTTTTTTAACACGTATACGTTTTACAGCTGGGGACATACCGAAATATGTCGCAAGAACATTTTCGCGACGATTTCTCTTCCAAAGACCTATTTTGTATCCTATACTCTTTGTATTTACATATATAATAAAAAAAAACGCGGAATTCACTCCGAAATAAAAGAAGAAGAAAACTTATCCAAAATCCAACGTTTTTTTTTTAATTCGATAAAGTTCGTCGATGTTAACGTTCGCGTTACGTAACCGGCCGACGGGAAGTAAAAAGGGAAATCCTATAAAACCCCAAGTCCCTCCCTATTCGTGTAATTTGTACGTATACGTAATATAATATGTGTATGTATTACATACGTACTTATAACTTCTTCCAGTACCTCCCTCGATAATGCCTTTTTCGATCGACGGCGAACTGAGCGTGGGCGACAACGCTCAGCTGACGTGCCACGTGGCGCGCGGAGACATGCCGGTTAACATTTCGTGGACGTTTCGTAGTGCAGACGGCGGGTTGCCGGGACCGTTGCCCGAGCCCGTTACGCTCAACCGCATAGGGAAAAAAATCGTCATGTTAGAAATACCGTCAGTCACCGAGTACCACAGAGGCACATACACGTGCACGGCGACGAATCGAGCCGGCGTTATCGAACACGCGGCCGAATTGATGGTTAACGGTAAATTATGTAAAAAAAAGAGACAGATGAAGATGGTGGTGTGAGCATGAGAGATTTAGAAGTAGTAGAGGAGAAAGCGGTATGGTGAAACGAGAGGAACGGTTCGATAAGACTTTTAACAAAAGCTTCTGTAACATGATTTCTGCATGTCAACATTTTCGTAGCTCGGAAGACTTTTTTTTTCTAGTCCTTTCGTCCGAAAAAAAATATATATATATATATTTCCTTTTACTGTAATACGGTGTACGCTCGTTTACAGTATGTCCCTACTCAACTCATATTACATTATTTTCCGACGGTTTCGTTTCCACGTAAAGGATATTATTTACCTTTCCGGAGACCGTGTGCTTGTGTGTTTAGATTTTTCAAACGTCCCATCACACACACACACACACATATATCGGGGACGTGGCTAACACAATTTGTAGAAAGCAGAGCGCGAGTGCCTTTTACGTCATTACGATTAATTCAATAGAAATGTCTCTTAAATACGTCGTATTTGCCATTACATTTTCGCGTTTTTAAATCTTTATACTTTTACAAAATATTTAATTGTGGACCAAAACCGATTACATTCCGTACAATATTAAAATATGTGATCGATGGAATCTTATAAGATATTTTTTCATAACTATTGTATGTATTTTGTGCTGCTTCTCAAAATCTCTCTGAGGTGCGCGTGATCGAAGATCGGACCACTTTCCACGCCCGTATAAGAACGTCCTTCGCGTATTTATACTCCCTCGATAGATTCGTGAAAACCTTTAAAGACACGATTGGATATAAAGTGAGTTTCAAATGGAAAAAAAGTGCAATACGTATTTAAATTCACTTTTGTTTTATTCGGACGTTGAAAACAGAACGTTTATCCTGTACATATTTTTATTAAAAAAAAATAAAATCTGTTGTTTGATTAAGCAATATCAAACATTTCAATTAATTACATTGTAAAAACATTGTATTTAATAAATTTCGATGTTAACTAATTTATGTGTATACTATTATAGTTGTGCTCATCGACCATGTATTATTATTTTTTTTATCCACATTTAATACGAGTAATTTGAAGAAAAAAAGTAAACGTAATTTAGCGAAATCTACGTTTTTTTTTTTTTACTTTTTAAAATGTTTTTGAGTTGATTTCATTTGACTTAAATTGAGTTTAAATTATTTGGATTCGTTATTTTGCAAAAAAAAAAAAATTCCAACATAACGCGGAAATCACATACGCGACAAATAAATTGTCTAAAACATTATGGAAATTGTATTGTCGAAAATCAATAATAATAATAATAATAATAATAACTTTTATTGATTGGCGCGTGGTCTGAAACAAAATTATTACAGTACCTCCGCGTATCAGACCGTTCGAGTTCGAATCGGCCGTGTTTGCCGGCGAACCCGCGCAACTCACGTGCTTTGTCACTAAGGGCGATAGGCCGTTACGGATCTCGTGGTATTTGCACAGCAAAGAGCTGACGTCTCAGATCGGCATCACGACGAGCACGATGGGCGACCGGGCGAGTAGTCTCTCTATCGCCTCAACGACCCTTTCGAACGCCGGGAATTATACTTGTGTCGCTCAGAACGCCGCCGGAATAGACTATCATTCAGCGTATTTGGAAGTAAACGGTATATTAAACGTGTTTTCGCGAGACACCGACCTTATTAGTGCGATTTTCTTCCTCCTCCTCCCCCCTCCCCGAATTCGTTCTGACGTGTTGCGAATTAAGTTATTTACTCAAAAAAAAAAAAAACTGAAATTTGTTTGATCTGTGACGCAATTGAGTAATTATATTTCGATTGTATTGTAGTTAGTTTTGTGATGAACGTTCCTAAATATATATTTTTTCTCTGTTCTTCATCCCTGCAGTTGTACGTTTAACGCGTAGAATGTTGCGAATACGGGCGCGAGTTATCGAATGATTTGCCGAATAACGGTAATTTGTCGGATTCCGAAAAACGATTCACCAATATAACGAGGTACGATAAAACGAAAAAAAAAAATAACGAGAATTTAGAAAAAAGAAAAAAAGTATTTATTTATTCGTCTATACTATATTATTGTCCCATTCAGAGTACCATTACCCGGCATTTATGTCAACGTTGCTTTCTATCGTTAAAACACATGTGGACAAGTGATTTTTTTTTTCGTTTATCTCTTGTATGGTCGAAAATTTTAGAGTCCTCTTCATTTTCGAAGAGAAAAAAAAACCGTATCACCGGGGAAACGGTGGCTACGGCATGGTTTTTTCGGCTAAAAATCCACGGATTAAAAATTGACATGCTTTATCGCGATACGAAATCCAGTTTGACCACAATTCTGATCGTTTTCTTTGATTCGACTCCCGTAATTATAACTTCCGAGTAAGAATACTCCTTGTTTACTGTACGGTGGTAAAAAGTTCACTATGACGTAATAAAAAAAAAATTGACTTTTTTTGTCATCATCTGATAACGTTTTCACGGCATTCCGTTCAAAACGTTTATACTACTCATCGTAACCCATAGACGCAGACACAGAAACGTCACCAAAAACGATTTTATCTTTTTTTTTTTTTTTGTGATATTTTCACATTAATTCCGTTAGTAACACAAAACGCGATATATCGTTAAAATATTTTTTTGTTTTCTTCTTTATAAAGATATAAAATACGAAAATCTCCAAATGTATAAAGGTCGTCAAACGTACACTACGGGTCGACTGATGTCATTCGACGTCGTAATATTAGAGAATAACTTTATCATCGAGACGATAAAAATCGGAAAACTGAAACTGTACGACGCCCGGAGCGATACGACAATTCACGTTATTTATTTATTAATTTTTTTTTTTTATCAAACACCTCGTGTATATATATATGTACGTAATTTGACGTATTAAATAACAGTGCCTCCGCGCATCAGACCGTTCGAATTCGAATCGGCCGTGTACGCGGGCGAACCGGTACAGTTGACTTGTCTAGTGACGAAAGGCGACAGACCGTTGAGGATATCGTGGTACTTGCAAAGCAAAGAGTTGACGGTGTCGCAGACCGGTATAATAACGAACAATTTGGGCGACCGAGCCAACAGTCTGTCCATAGCGTCGGCCGGCGTTTCTAACCGCGGGAATTACACGTGCGTCGCCCAGAACGCCGTCGGCATGGATTCTTATTCGGCATATCTCGAAGTAAACGGTACCTACCCACCTATCAACGCGCGTAATAATAATAATAATAATAATAATAATTATTATTATTATTATCATCATTATTGTGAACCGTATCGAACGACGCGACCAGCATAGCATATTAATTAATAATAATTGTACGCGATCATTGATTTGTGCATACGATCGATTGGCTTTTTTTTTTTTTTTTTTTGAACGCTCGTTTTTTTATTTCTGGCGTCGTGTAATATTCATTACACATTATATTCGTTTTCCCTATTATTATAACGTATTATAATTTCTCTTTCCTCCCACCACCCCCCCATAGTTTTGCCGTCACATACTCCTCGCCATCGCTCCTGATACGTATAATGTAATGTTATTATTGAGTCGACGACATAAAAAAAAAAAACAAAAAAAAAAAATGTGTCGATCACGGACCTGCGAGCTTTTAGAGAGATTCAGAAAATGACGAAAAAAACGTTGAAAATATTTATGTATTCTCGAGTCGACGACGACACTAATTGTTAACATTCATCGTCCGTGCGTGTTTCGGTTTTCCAGTGCTACCTCGAATCAGACCGTTCGAATTCGAGTCGGCAGTGTTCGCCGGCGAACCGGTGCAAATAACGTGTCTCGTGACCAAGGGCGATAGACCGTTGAGGATATCGTGGTACTTTCACAGCACCGAATTGACGTCGTCCCAGACAGGAGTGTACACTAGCTCCATGGGCGACAGATCGAATATATTGTCCATCCCTTCCGCCGGCATTTCTAACGCCGGGAATTATACGTGCGTCGCACAAAATGCCGTCGGAATGGATTATTATTCCGCGTATTTAGAAGTGAACGGTACAACGTTATTATTATTAAATCGTATAGGTTTATTACAACGATTTTTGCTGCTTGTCTCTCTCTCCCTCTCTCTTATATTGTAACTAGGCGTCGGCCGTTTTTTTTTTTTTTTAATGTTCGTTTCAGTAGTTTAATGCGATATATTGTTTATCGATAAAATAAAAACATATGTTCCCCGTCACCTATTTCCACGCATCCTATTCTTACGCTTAATAATACGTTTTTGTTTGTGATCGCACTTATTGACGTGCACAGTGTTTTCGCCGTTACTCTTTTTTTTTTCTTTTATCAAAAATGTAATACCGGTACGTGTATATACTGCAAGACGTCGAGAACGCGTATCGCGGAGAATATCGAACTCGATTTCGGCCGTGAACGCGACTGCACGTCGAAACATTCAGTTTTTCAGGACTTGGGGGAGAGAATGAAAAAAAGAAAAAAAAAAAATTAATAAAATAGAATTTGAAATCGTTTTCGATTTACACAGTCCGCCCGAAAATATTGCCGTTCTCGTTCGGCGAAACGCCTAGCAACGCTGGCGATACGGTGCAGGTGGGCTGCATGGTGGCCAAAGGCGACAAACCTTTGCGCATCAGTTGGAATTTTTACGGGGAACAGCTGTCGTCGGACATGGGCGTCACCACGACGTCCGTGGGCGATTCGATGAACGTGTTGTCCATACCGTCTGCCGGCACGGTGAACCGCGGAAACTATACTTGTGTGGCTAAGAATTCCGCCGGATACGACTCGTACACGGCTCAACTGTTGGTCAACGGTAGTTGGGTTTTTTTTTTTTTGTAAAAGAATTCTTTTTTTTTTTTCGTTTTATAAAATTACACTTTCAGTAGACGCCGGCCTTAGACAGACTCCTCTCTTCCAATATGTCATAATCTTATACCAGTGGCGGCGACGACGGGGGTTGACAATACCGAATAATAATGACAACAGCATACGTTTTTTTTTGTGCGTGTTGTGTATATATTGTGTGCGCGCGTTTACAGTCCGTCCGCAAATTTTGCCGTTCTCGTTCGGCGAGCGTCCGGTGAACGCGGGCGACAAAGTGCAAGTCGGGTGCACGGTCGCGAAAGGCGACCAACCGTTGCGCATCAGTTGGAGTTTCTACGGCGAAGAATTGTCGTCGAACATGGGCATCAGCACGATGGCCGTGGGCGACTCGATGAACGTGTTGTTCATCCCGTCCGTCGACCCGTCGAACCGGGGCAATTACACGTGCGTCGCGAAAAATCCCGCCGGACACGATTCGTACACGGCCCAACTGTTGGTCAACGGTACATGACTTGTGTGTGTGTGTGTGTGTGTACGGTCGTCGTTGTACCGCGCGCGTGCATATATTATATTGTACGTTACCCACCCCTTTGCAACAGTCCTCGATCGTCCGATTCCATCCTGTTCTTTTTGCCATTCAAGTTAAATTCGATAACGGTTAACGAAATAACACCGCCGGACTGATGGACAACCGTAATCGGTGTAATTTCTTTTCGCTTACACACACTTGAAAAAATTATATTTTTATTTACAAAATATACCCTAAATAATCTTAACGAGTTTTTCGCCGTTATCGATCGCTTTTTTTTATCGTTTTAAACAGACCACTCCGTCGTGGTGAATTTTTCTGGTAGTTATTCATTTTCTATCGTTACATTTGTATTTTTTTATCGCGCAATGAATATAAGCAGTGTTGACAATTGCAACGATTTTCGATAAAGCGAAAAATCGTTCAGGCGTAATAATTTTATTATTACTATTATATATATATATATATATAGTTTTAATGAAATATTTGGACGTTATGTAATAATGTGTACACGAAAAAGGTAAAAAAAAAATAATAATAAATATATCGCCATATAGTAAAACAACAGCACGTTCTTCGTTTCGCTTCGTATCAAACATGTATATGCTCGCGACGATTTATTTTTGTTGTTAATTATTATTTTTGAAAATTATTATCGTTTTTGTTCTTACTTGAATTTTTTTTTTCTTATACGTGTTTTGATTTTAATCAAAACGTAATAGAATATGGAATATAGGTGTTGGTTATCATCATTTTTGACTTTGTATCCGGTTTTTGAAAATCGACATAGATATATTGTATGTTATTTTATCGGAATATCTCTAATTTTTCGAGAAAAAAAAGAGAGGTAAAATCGCAGAATTATTTGTATATTATATCGTAGTACGTCCGAAAATTTCTCCATTTTCTTTCGGAGACTCGCCGAGCAACGCTGGGAACACCGTACAGGTGGCGTGCACGGTGGCGGAAGGTGACCGACCGTTGCGCATCAGTTGGAATTTCTACGGCGAAGGACTGTCGTCAGACATGGGCGTCAGCACCATGCCTGTCGGCGATTCCATGAACGTACTGTTCATATCGTCCGTCGCCCCTTCGAACCGGGGCAACTACACTTGCGTCGCGAATAATCTCGCTGGTCACGATTCGTTCACCGCACAACTCTTGGTCAACGGTATTATATTATGTTGTGACGTTAATCACTGTTGGAAATGTTTTTCTCTTCTTCTCTACATAACACTAACCGTCCCTTCTTTGTCTCCTTATATATATACCGTTCCTAAATAATAATCGTTTTTTCTCTATTTATTTTATTATAAATAACGCGTATGAATTCAAAACATATACGGTTCGTTTAGTAATTTTATTATAATCGTGTATGTATAAAAAAAAATTTTTTTTCCAATTGAAAATATAGAAATTTTCACGAAACGTAATAAGTAAAATTGAACGGCGAAAAATTGAGCTAACTCAATTCACCGGACTTGAAATTCACTTAGGATGACGGAGTAGATTTCCAATAGGTTTGTTTCTTGGGCGCGCTCTTAGGCTAAATCTCGAATTTGGAGAGTGTTCTGTAATAAAAAGAGGTAGGTGACGACGAGGTTCTTTAGAAATCAGAAAAATTCGTGGGTATATCGAGTGAATTCGAGCTGCAAAGCTGTCGTACTCACACGTGATTTTATTATTTGTGTTGGTCGTGGCGGCAGTACGTCCGAAAATATTACCGTTTTCTTTCGGCGACGCGCCCAGCAACGCCGGGAACCCCGTGCAAGTCGGATGCACTGTCACGGAGGGCGACAAACCGTTGCGCATCACTTGGAATTTCTACGGCGAAGGGCTGTCGTCGGACATGGGTGTCAGCACCATGCCCGTCGGCGATTCCATGAACGTACTGATCATACCTTCCGTGGTCCCTTCCAACCGCGGCAATTACACTTGCCTGGCGAGAAACTCGGCCGGCAACGACTCGTTCACCGCACAGCTCTTGGTGAACGGTAACGATTGCGTAACTGATTTATACGTATTATTATTTACGGTTTATATGTAATCGTTGGTTTTATGTTGTTGTTGCTGCAGTATTTTACACGCGAGTCATATATTATGCGTCCGTTTTCCGTTCCCTCCCTATTATAGAAATATATAACTCTTTTTTTTAACTCTTTTGTGCGGGGGTGATTTGTGGGGCACGTAATTGATGTGATAGAAAAAAAAAGAAAAAAAGAAACGAAATTCATTCGCATATCACCTCGGACAATTTCAGTGTTACCGAAAATCGTGCCATTCTCGTTCGGCGACGGCCCGGTCAATTCCGGCGAATCGATTCAAGTCGTTTGTTCGGTGTCCAAAGGCGACCGTCCGATGACGATCACTTGGAGCTTTTACGGCGAGACGGTGTCGTCCGACATGGGCGTGACCACGCAAATGTTGGGGGACACGACTAATTTTTTGTCCATCCCTTCGGCCGGTCCCTCGAACCAAGGAAATTACACTTGCATCGCGAAGAACAGTGCCGGATCCGACACGTACACTTCGCAGCTCGTGGTTTACGGTATATATATAGAAAATCGCAAAAAAAAACCGATGATCGCGCGTTGCGAAATAGTATAATAATAAGCATGGTCTGAGTTAGAAAACAAATATTTTTTTTTAACGGTATAATTATTGTTCACATCATATAATATACACGGCAGAAATGTACTATACTAACAATACACATCGTTACACGCGCGTATGTAGCATAAGCTTATAACACACAATGTTCCTCGTACATAAGTCATAATATAGTAACAATATTAAACGCGTTGGATTTGACTTCCTAGTTCCGGGGTAGTCTTATGGCCACGTTGACTTGTAGCGTAGTCGGTGTAAAATTTATTTTTTTCTATATTATGTTTTGTATTTTTATGAGGTTAGGTTAGGTTGGTTAATCTACGCGCGGTTAGGATTTTACTGCGATTTCGTCGTAACCGCGAAAAAAAGAACTCTCGAAAATTCGATTTTCAAAAGTACGTGCTTAGAGAATAATAAAATATTAAAAAGGTAACGAGCCGGGGGGCGTTTTGGATGTCGCTTAAGTGAATTATTCGAATAAAGATTTCAGAGTGTATTGCTATCACAATAAATATTTTGAAAGCAATGAAAAATCATTGCATTCGATAAAACGATTCTGAGCGGAGCTTCGGTTTAATATTATGAGTATAAAACAAAACTTAAATACTTCAAAACCTAAGTTATTGAACATTTTTTTTCTTTAATATAACATAAAGTTGTATATTTGAAAAATATTTCAAATTCCTATAACCATCAGTTTCGAAATCGCGAAGAAATAACGATAATCGATTTCGACGAAATCGCGTTTTTACCCCGTTTTTACCGTAATTGTTCAATAGTTTTTTCGTGGGCTCGAAAAAAGTATTGAGAAAATCGAAAAATGAATTCTTTAAAGAGTATGAACTAAATGCAATTTGCTACCGGTAAACGAGGTATGACCGTACCGTAAAGATCGGAGTACTCTTGTTTGTAGAATTTCTGAGTACAGACATCATTGTAAAACCAATACATTTCTCGCTCCGCTCAGGATCTAATAAAAAAGAAGTCTACCTTTTATTTTTGCTTCTTTTTAACAACGAAAATTCGGATGCCGGCCAATACTGTGTGGTGGCCCGTCGGTTTTTGTTCAATTAGTCTTGCCCAAACTGTTGCCGTTTTCCTTCGGAGACGGGCCCGTGAACGCGGGCGAATCCGTGCAAGTGTCGTGCTCGGTGGGCAAAGGCGACAAACCCGTGACGATCACGTGGAGTTTTTACGGCGAAGAGCCGTCGTCGCACGCGGGCGTCACCACGCAAATGTTCGGCGACACGACCAATTTCCTGTCCATCCCTTCGGTCAGCCCGTCCAATCGGGGCAACTATACTTGCGTAGCTAAAAATTCCGCCGGGTCCGATTCGTTTACGTCTCAACTAATGGTCAATGGTATCTAATTATTATTATATTTAATTTACAAGAGCAAAAAAATATATATGTTATACGAATATTTTATCATTTTTTTTTTTTTTTTTATGTTTCCTGCATTCTGTATCCGATTCTGTATCCTTATTGTTTATTCGTATATAGGTTAAGTTTATCGTGTCGCCTATTCCACGGGATGATTTTTAGGCGCGTTGTATTTCCGGCCGTTTCGTTTTCTGGATGTTGCGACGTAACGTTAAATCGTTGTAAAATAAGAAAAATTTATCTGTTTTTTTTTTCTGTATACCGTCTCGTACGTTGTTGTACATTATAGTATTGCCGCACATCGTTCCGTTTTCCGTGGACGAGAAAGTGAGGTCCGGCGATAGCGTACAATTGAACTGTCACGTTTCGAAGGGCGACAAGCCCGTAGAGATCAATTGGTTGTTCAACGACGACGATCTGTCTTCGGAACTGGGTGTGACCACCACCAAACTCGGTTCGAGCTCTAGTGTACTGACCATCGGGATCATATCGGCGGCGCACACGGGAAAATACACGTGCATCGCGTCCAATCGAATCGGATCGTATAACCATTCGACGTATATAAACGTCGACGGTATATTTTAGTTTTTTTTTTTTGGTGTTTTTTGTTTTTTTTGTTTTTTTTTTTCAAATTCTGTTTCGCTTTCAACACTCGCGTATAACGCGTAGGTGTAGGTAAGTTACGCGTAGCTGCGGTTGTACACGCAACAACCTTTAACGCATATTATTTAACGTCTTAAACGTATCGCATATGTGCGTCATGGGCGTCGTTTCGGTGCAAAACGTATTTCTTTTTTTTTTTTTTTGTGGCAGGGGAGTATAGGTTTAGCGGATATCTATCTTTAGTGTGCAAAGTCAATACAAAACGGATTCGTTGGTATAATAAACGATGGTTAGGTCAGTTTAAGTTACTTGTGTCGGACGCGTTTTGAAATCTTGAACGGCCAAGGTTTGAAAAGTCAAAATTTTGAACATAAAAGTAATGGCAAAGTCTTTAGCAATTAAAACCTTGGGCGTCAAAGATTTGAACAATAGCATTTACCGTAATTTTCATAATTTTTACAAAATATTTTTGTTGTTACATACCTTACGCGTCTCAACTAGCGCATAACGAAAGCATTCGAACGCTATACGCTCACTCATGCGAACTTGTTTATAAGAAATCGGAGGATATTTTTGATGTAAGTACCGACATATAAGCTCGCGAAGCTTATGTGTCAATACTCAAATCAAAAATATCCTCCGATTTCTTATGAATATCCATTTCAGACAGATCTTTAAAAATGTTGCTGTTTAAGATTTTTAAGACTTCTCCTCGTGTCGTCGTCGTCGTGTCGTTTCGTGTCCAATACCGTTTCGTATAAAGCATTTTCACTCTTTCTGAATCCATATACACGCAATATTAAACATTAAACGACGTTTGTCGACGATGATTTCGGTGTTCTCCCGGTAACATCACGTCAATAATTTTTTTAGGTTTTAGGAATTATTATAATATAATATTGTGTTGAATGCCCGCCCGTCGGATGACGCCTATGCGCGCTGTTCGTACACGATGAAATTATCGGTCATTTGCTTAACTCGCCGGTGTCGCGTAACTACAATAATTATTTTTTTTTACAAGTACCTATAGTGTTTGTTTTTTGTTTGATTTTTTTGTTCACACATGTACGTACATTTAACCACGTTCTTTTTACAAAAGCGATAATAATAATAATACCACTTATTTTGTACCTTCCGCGTGTTGTGTGCATTTTATTGTTTCTGAAAATAACGCGTGTGTGTTCAATTCACGTTAAAATAGAGTCGCAGAGTTTAAATAAAAATACCTAAACCAGATAAGAGTCCGTTGCGAATATATTTCGCATTCCGTACTCGACGAAAAAACGATTTTATTTTTTCATATCACTCCGATTCGAAACCGTTATTATTACAATAATATTGTAAAATAATTTCCACGGGGTTCTTTAATTACTGGAGACCGGATTTTTATATTTTTACGGAGAGTATGCAGCTTTTTATCCAATTGGATGAGCTTTTTCGACTTATCGTTTTCCTATAAACTGATATACAAATCAAATTTAACGCATAAAACAAACATGTATTAAGGTTAGAGAATGTTTCGTGGGAATTGTCATGTGTTTTAAAAATGATATATTGAGGTTAAATTTAAAATTTTTTACAAAAAATGTAATGGTTTATTGAAAAAAAAAATGCAAAAAGAATTCCGAGTCCTGTCTATTTCTACCGCCCTTTGGCGCAATGATTAAATTGAGCGAAGCGTTTATCACCGTTCAATTTGAACGCGAAAGATCAATATCATTTAGTAAATCAATTGTTTTTTTTCTTTGAACGTGTTATTATTTTCAACTCATACATAATACTGAGTATTATTTATATTGCATATAATATATTATCTATATAACTTTTTTTTCTTTTAAGTACATTTTTAATAATATGATAAAATATACCTAAAACGATTCCTGCAAGTATATATTAAGTGTGGCTGCATAAGTAAATTTGTAATTAATTAGGATTAATTTAATTATTTTATACTTTTTATAAATATTGTTACTTTTATTGATTTTTTTCTGTATATAATACATTTTCATGAAACTTCGTATATTTTCATAAAAAAAAAAAAGAATATTTATGCTCGTATAAAAGATTATTTTGATGAAATATCATTAAAAACGTGTTTTTCTTTTACGATTTTATACTCATATAAATCCCGGTCTCTATTTGTTTCCTACTAGCTGCCCTCTCTCCCTCCCCCCCCCCGTACACTTTCGTTGCCCTTAAAAAATGCCATCTCTTATACGATTCAAATTTCGTTCAATTCGTTATTCAATACTCGGTGTAAGGATGTTCAAAACTTAGAAAAAAAAAAAAAAAAAAAGAGGAATAGTTTAAGTTTAATATTGATTTTTATTTTATTTTCAACGCAATGCAAATATTATATTTCGCACATTTCATCGCACACTTTTTTCTCGGCTCCTAAAGAACGTAGCGTGATGTGTTAAAATAAATAGCCGGTATATATATATATAGCCTTTCTCTAGAACGAAATGCAAAATGAATTTTTCAAATCCGATTGACTCGCGGTTCCCTGCGGGATTCATTAGATTAGTATAAATTCACGTTGGGACCCCGAGCGAATCGGTAGATTTCTAGACTGGACCGATGAAAACTTGTCGGGGGAATTTTGATTTTTCGCGTGGTGTTTGTAAACGTGTCGTCGACCGGGGGAAATTGTTGTTATTGAACGCGGCCGGCCGGATGGTTTTCGCCGCGCGTAATGTTTAAAAAAAAAAAGAAAAAAAAATATAAAGTAAAAAAATTTCCGAACACTTTTTCTTTTCCGTTTCATTTTGTTTCAAAAGTCCCGCCCAAAATGACGCCGTTCACGTTCGGCGACGACGTGCCCGAGGCCGGCCAGACCATATCCGTACAGTGCACCGTATCGTCGGGCGACGTGCCCGTGGAGTTCGCGTGGACGTTCAACGGTCAGTCGACCAGCGACCTGGCCAACGTTTTCGTGTCGAAAATCGGCCGGCGCGTCAGCTCGCTGACCGTGGAATCGTTGACCGGTAAAAACGTGGGCAATTACTCGTGTCTGGCCCGGAACAAGGCCGGCGAATCGGCTCACACCGCCGCGTTGTACGTAAACGGTACGGAGGACGGCCGTGCTCGCGGAACGACGACGGCGACACGCGTTTATATAGGAGGAGACCGCATAGAATATTATTATTATTATTATTATTATTATTATTATTAGTATAAAATGTAGATGAGCGCATGGACGGCACACGAGTCGTATAGAATTCCCCCGCGGAACGTGTTGTTTCGTTTGTTGAATTTGTATTCGCTTTTGAGAGAACACAAACACACACACACACACACACACACAATTTATTGGTTGTCTATTTTTATGTATTCGGTATGTTTCTTTTCGATTTGATGACCAAAACGCAATCGTGATTTTTTTTTTTTTTTTATAATTATTACACGTACCTATTATACACGGCTTGTTTGTGTATTATACCTTCGTCTCGACGGAAACAATCGAAATCCCGTAAAACGTTTTACGTCGGAAATCGTTTTACACTATTATTGAATATCGATTCGTTGTAAAATTGTTTTTAACTTTTTCTTTGTTTTTTTTTTTCAAATCGCTTTCCTCTGCGGATTTCGTATAACCCATTCGTCGTCGCGCGCGGTACATTCCCCGCGTTCGGTCGACGACGGAGCGATTAATTTTTTTGAATACTTGACTCTGTTTTCCAAAAATTATCAGTACTTTTTGATCCTATAAATTCTTATAGACAACACGCCCGTGCGGTGTTTTATTACAGTCTCCTGACTCGAAATAGGAGTTTTTTTTTTTTTTTTTTGGCTCGTTTTTTCGTTGTTCTTCCGTTTTGCGCCAACGAAAATATTACGATTTCCGTTACCCCCGTAGCACCTTTACTCGAGCGTAACGTACTTTTCGGGTCTGTGTGATTACAAAAAAAAGAAAAAAAAAGTATTCCTCTTTAAATAATTATTATAGTACGATATTCGAAAGACGTTAGAGTATATTATCGCGTTCGGTATTTTCTTTCCCCCCTACTTTTTAAAACATTATTCGATTCGATTGTGGAGAGGAAATAATAATAATAATAAAAAAAAAAAATAAGAATCTTATTATTAACAACGAGTGGTGGTTATTATTATAATTCGTCGCGAACACTGATTTTCCGTACGTTTTTACAATAGATACTGCGAACATTGTTTTTCTTCTTTTTTTTTTTTTTTTTTCAAAGTCTTTCCGAAAATAAAACCGTTCACGTTCGGTGACACGCCGGTGTTCGCCGGACAGTCGGCTCAAGTGGCGTGTTCGGTGCTGGAAGGCGATCCGCCGCTAGAACTGTGGTGGACGTTCGACGGGCCCGGCCGCGACGTGTTCGGGCTGGGCGGCGCGTCCACAACGATCGTCGGCACGAAAACCACGCTCGTGTCGATCGACAACACGAATTCGGTTCACCGGGGAAATTACACGTGTCACGTAGCGAATCGCGCGGGGAACGCGTCGTACACGGCTAGTTTAAACGTGCACGGTATACCGTCTCATCATCACATCATATTGTATTACAGCGCGCGTTATTTTCACAGCTGGTTGAGTTTGGCCCCCGAGTTTTTTGTTTTTTTTTTTTTATAATTATTATTATTATTACGTTTTTTAAGCTTGTTTTTTATTTCTACGCATACCGACGAGAAATGTCCCCGCGGACGAACCTCGCGCGTCGTTGTTGTTTTAAAAACGCGTACGACCGTTTTCCGGGCGTGTTAATGTTCGCCGCGAACGGACATCGTAGGTCGGGGCTTCTTTTTTTTTTTCTTATTATTTTTCTAGTACCTCCTCGCATCGTGCCGTTCGATTTCGACGAGCCGATATATTCCGGTCAGTCGGCACAGATCACTTGCTTGGTGTCCGAGGGCGACGCGCCTCTCAACATATCTTGGCGGTTTCGCAAATCCGACCGCTCGGAATCGGTACCGTTGACGATGACCGACGGCGGCATATCGGTGAACAGAATGGGCACTAAACTGTCCACGTTGTTCATCGAGTTCGCTTCTGCCCGTTACGCCGGGTACTACGCGTGCGTCGCCGAGAACCGTGCCGGCAGTTCCCAGTACACGTCCGCGTTGAACGTCCACGGTAAACGGACATTTATTTTGGCCGAGTGTCGCCGCTAATTTCCCCGGACTATATTTACTTTTTCGCCACGCAAAATCGTTGTGGCCGGCTGACAATCCCCGCCTACACGCGTGTATACATGTCGCGCGCGCACGGGGCGGTTAGAAAAATCTCAGATGATCTCACCAACTGGCTATAACTATTTACTACGATTGATATTCGTGTTCGGTGTGCGTATAATATTGTTGATTTTACAATACTACGATACTTCGGAATAATTAAATCTCATCGATGTAAAATATTCTCCTGTATTGCGGGAATTGAGATTTTTCGCGTGGACACGGTGATGTGGCATTTTAATCGATTTCATCGAGAAATCGTGTAATTTCACAATCCAATCTGAAGCCAATACGAACGAAAAACATATCTTTTAATAAAATATTCGAAATACACGACGACTATTTTAAATTTGTCATCACGATAACAATAGTTTTCCAAATATGTTTATGAATGTGCGACGTTGTTTTTTCTCACACGTTTCAGCAACACCGTACAGCGAAAAGAAAACCGTAAAATTATATACCATTTATCAATTTTTTTTTTTCATTGAGAATTATATGTACCGGATTCCGCGGTACAACGGTTAAATGTTTGTATTACCAAAAGATTTTTTTTTCTCGGATTGAAAAAAAATTACATACAGAACACGAATATGATAACAGAAATAGAGTGAGAGAGAGAGAGAGAGAGACTGTATTCTTTTTTGTCCACCGCCGTATACACGCGTGTGCTTATTGTTGAATGATTTTTTTATCATTTTTTTTTTAACCTTTCCCGCCCGTGTATTTTCTGTATTATTTAAAAATATTGTTTGTGATGCGTTACGCTTTTGGACTTGTATTTCGATTTGAAAATCGCGAAAAATCAATTCCTTGAAAATTCGACGGCGAAGAGTAGTTTTTCATTTTTTTCCCTAAAAAAAAAAAATTCTCGACAACGGTAGGAGGAACACCGGTCATTTAATCGCGCCACAATTAAAAACCATACATGGCAACGACTTTTCCTGCGTTCTAAAATCGATATAAATGTTTACATAATAAAATGTCCGTGTTGGACGGTATGTTACTATTCTTGTCGAATTTCGAATTTTTCGAAATTCAAATCTTCATAATATCACGACGATTTGTGTCGTTTTCACCGTTTGAGATTTCGCGGTTTTCTTCACGTCCTACTGCAACAGACCACTGTCGATAATCGAAAAACGCGTATCAGTGCACGACTGACCGATCTCGCTTATGTGTAATTTTGTAGATTTTTTTCTTTTTATATTATTATTAATTATTTATTTATTTTTTTGCGAAACATGGACTCATATCGGTTGTTTTTCGTACAACGAGTTTGTACTTTACAAACGCACAAATAGGAGTACACACCAAACACACCACACACCTACACACACGATAAACTAATAAAAAAAAGTATATATTTTGTCACGTGATAATTAATTTTAATAATATTATTCGTCCGATTCGTCGTCGTCGTCTCTTATAAAAATCTAATTATTATATGTGTGTGTGTGTGTGTTAATAAGTCTTTATTTGGATTCCGGCGGAATTTCGTTATAGCCCCTTCCATTCGACTCAATACGCGTTTACAGACATGTTTGGTTTTGTATTTTTAAAATCTTTTTTTAAACATTTCTCCTAAAATGTCCCATCAATAGTTGCAAACGGGAGAGGTGCAGAGAGATTTTGTCAATCGCGAAGGAACTCTATTTGTTTTTTCGTTGTCGTCCGTAGCTGGTGTGTCTTTTTCTGTGAGTTATTAACGATAAAATTACAAAAATATTATTGCATCTATTTTTGATGAAGGCGTAATGCGCGAGACGGAATCGTTATAAACGTTTCTCGATTATCTGCGACGAAGCGGTATACAAAAATCGTGATAAAATGATAAAAAAAATAAAAATATTTCGAAAATGATTATTCACACGCTAGACGTATTGTTTTTATTGTAAGGTTATTGTTTTTTTCTTACGTATAGATTGCTTTCGGAGGAGGGGGTTTGTTTTTCTCTCGTGTACACAGACATTATTCGAATGAGTACTTACTATAATAAATTATATAGGCGACACGAACGATTCGTTGAAATGGGAGTTGTATATATATAAAAAATAATAATAAAATCGTCGCGCGTTCAACGAATAGTTTAAAAAAATGTACTTTTCCTATATGAATACGATTCCTGTGCCGATATATTATGTCTTTCCATCCTTTTTCCTATCTGTTGCTTCGTAGTTATTGTATTTGTGTAAATAGTTTTGTCGTTTGAATTTCTCTTCTTCTCGACAATGTAACATAATTTTGCATGCAATTTATTGATTTACTAATACCGTACGCCGCATGTACAACGCACGCACGTCACAAAAAAACGCACTTTCTCATTTCATAGTGACGGGCGTGTTAATTTTTTTTTTACATTGTGTTTAACGTATAGACGCGTTTAATAAAATTTAAAAAAAATCGATTAAACATTAAATGAAATTATACATATATTACGCTTTTTTCTTTTTAAATTCAAAATCTATTATTATTATTATTTTGTGTATTTACGAAGGATCGTTTTGATCAGAGAAACGCGTCTATACTCGTTATTCAATAATATAACTTAATTGGTTTTTAAAGAGTATAGTATTTCGCATTTAATTTCTCCCGGCACGCTTTTACGCACTATAGTTTTTCCGCTTGACGGATTGAAAGGTCTCCCCCCCCCCCCAGTTGAAAAAAAAATAAATATCTAATAATGTTTAAAATGTATATTTTTTTAACTTTTTAATCACGCCGAAAAAAAAAGTTTGGACACTTTCATTCCGTCACCTAGAAAAGCTTATTGTTTTATAAAACACTAACTGCTATCTGTACAGTAGCAAGAGTTTCGGGTTTCTATTTTCGATTAAATTTCATTTTTTCAAAAAAAAAAAAAAACAAAATTATCAAAATAAATTCTAATTACTGTGTCGAATAATAGACAGACTCTTGCTACTTATCCGTTACATTTTAAGTTTGACTTCACGAATTACATATGTTTTTTTTTCTTTTGGCATTTAGTTCCTCCGAGATGGATACTCGAACCCACGGACAAAGCGTTCGCGCAGGGAGGTGATGCGAAAATCGAATGCAAGGCAGACGGTTTTCCTAAGCCACAAGTGACGTGGAAAAAAGCTATTGGTGAGTGGTGTAATAACATCGCAGTAAACGAAAATTCTTGTACGTAAACGTTACCGGCTTTCTTGTGTCGTTTACAAGGCAATTCTCCCGGAGATTACAAAGACATTAAGGACTTCAAACCGGGCAGTGACGACATCAAAGTGGACGAAGGTACGTTGTCCATACACAACATTCAGAAGAACCACGAAGGACACTATTTGTGCGAAGCCGTCAACGGGATCGGTTCTGGACTATCAGCTGTAATCACCATTAGCGTACAAGGTCTGTACGACGCTTTTTGCGTAATACCGCAAGAAAATCGTGTACCTACTTACTTATATTTATGTACTCCCATTCGATTGTTGTTTTGTTGATTTCAGCGCCGCCTCATTTCGAGATAAAAGCTAGAAATCAGACTTCGGAAAAGGACCAGCCGGCCGTTCTGGAGTGTATGGCTAAAGGAGAGAAACCCATCGGAATCGTGTGGAACATGAACAACAAGAGGCTGGATTCCAAAGAAGAAGAAAGGTAATATTGTATTTTCAAAAAAAAAAATATGAAAAAAAATTACGCTTTTTCTTTTTTCAAATTAATTTTTAATATTTTATTCAGATATACAATCCGCGAAGAAATATTGACGGACGGAGTGAAATCCGATTTGAGCATCAAAAGGACCGAACGGATTGATACCGCCGTTTTTACATGTGTCGCTACCAATTCGTTTGGCAGTGACGATTCGAGTATTCAGCTTATCGTCCAAGGTTCGGTGTTTTACATATTGAATAAAAAAATTATAATTTCTATCCTTCTAGTGTACGATTGTTCTGAAAGAAATTTAATATTATAGAGATGCCGGAGATCCCATTCGGTTTGAAAGTCTTGGACAAATCTGGACGGACAGTTCAATTGTCTTGGTTGGCTCCGTACGATGGAAACTCGCCCATCGTCCGTTACATTGTCCAATATAAATTGCTAAAAGGTAAGCGTATTTATAGTATTAGATAATTTTTCGACAGAATTTTACTGTTATTTGTGATTCGAACACTAGGAACTTGGGAAACCGACGTCTCAAAGGTGGAAGCCACAGGAGACAAAACCGAAATGAGCGTAGTGAACCTCCATCCGGCTACAACATACCATTTCAGAATCGTCGCGGAAAACGTAGTCGGTCTGTCGAAACCTTCCGATCCGGTTACCATAATCACGTCCGAAGAAGGTAAAAATACACACGTTGTTAAAAAACATTAATGCGATTGTGTTTTGTCCTCGGATTATTTACCTAGTAAATGTGTGTTGACGTATTTCCCCGCAGCGCCAAGTGGAAAACCGACCAACATTCACGTTGATCCTATCGATGAAAATACTCTGAAAGTAATGTGGAAGGCACCAGAACGCAGTGATTGGAATGGCGAAATTCAAGGATATTACGTCGGATACAAACAGTCGTCGTTGGTGGATAACAAATTCGTGTTCGAAACCGTTGAGTTCAGCAAAGAAGAAGGAAAAGAACATTATTTGGAAATATTCAATCTCAAGTAGGTTTTCGCTTAACAGTACTTAATAGGATTTTTTTTTGACAAATACACACACGCGTATTGTGTTTGTATATATTCCTCTGTAACAAATGTTGTTTTTACTTTGGATCTAATTGAAATCATATAACATGATGGTTATAACGATTGTTTTAATTGTACCGGCGTTGATTAAATTTTTTATTCAGAACGTACACTCAGTACACGATTGTTGTGCAAGCCTTTAACAAATTGGGTGCTGGACCGATGTCGGACGAGGTTAAACAGTACACGTGCGAGGGTGTGCCCGAACAGCCACCACACGACACGACTTGCACGACTTTGACTTCTCAGACTATTAGGATTTCTTGGGTATCGCCTCCTTTGAACACGGCTAATGGAGTCATCAAGGGTTACAAAGTAATTTACGGACCCAGCGATTCTTGGTTTAGTAAGTATACGGGTTTTGCATATTATTATTCTTTTTTCTTTTCTTTTATATACAAATCGATGTATTGCATATTATATCATGTTACACAGACGAAAGTACAAAAGATACGAAAATTACCGTATCGAGCGAAACTATTTTACACGGTCTCAAGAAGTTCACGAATTACAGTATGGAAGTATTAGCGTTCACCGCCGGCGGCGATGGCGTTCGCGCTCCTAGAATCTACTGTCAAACTGAACAAGACGGTATAATTCTACATAATATTATTATTTATATTTATCATTATTTTGTGTTGTTTTGTCGATTACAGTGCCAGAAGCACCGGCCGCTCTTAAAGCTTTGGTTATGTCGACTGAATCCGTCTTAGTTAGTTGGAAACCACCGGCAGAGCCCAATGGACAGATCAACCAATACACGGTTTATATTAAGCCAAATGGCGATAGTAAAGATGTAAGTTATTATTGAGTGTATGTGTGTATGTACTACTACTGTTCTTTGATCGCATGAAAATGATTTAAAATTATACAATCGGAGAATTTTCTAATTTTGGATTACAGAAAGAACCGGTGGCGCATAAGGTTCCTTCTAATCAAATGAGTTTTCAAGCGTCAGGCCTGATCAAGCAAGACCCTTATGAATTTTGGGTCACCGCATCCACTAACATCGGCGAAGGACAACCCACTAAATCCATTGTCATTGCACCCAGTACTCGAGGTATTTATTTATTAATAATTATTATTAAAATTAATTTTTATAAATATAATAACGTTTGTTATTTTATTCCAAGTCCCTGCTATGATTGCGTCTTTTGATGATTCGTTTGTCGCAACATACCGCGAAGACGTGAAACTCCCATGTTTGACCGTGGGTGTACCGACTCCAGAAATCTCGTGGAAAGTTAAAGGCCAACCGTTCGAGAGTAACGATCGCATTCGTCAACTGCCCGAAGGTTCACTGTTGATTAGATCTGTTACGAGAACTGATGCTGGAGAGTATTCCTGTTTCGTCGAAAATTCATTTGGAAAAGATAAAATCACGCATAAAATTATCGTTTTAGGTATTTTACGTGTTAAATATTGTTTATTATAATTCGTGCAAAACGCGACTTAGACAACATATGTTATTTTAAGCTACATTTTTTTCAAAAAATTATACATACCTAGGTATAGTTTCCCGAATGTAATATGATAAAAAAGAAAAATACTATATTAACTGATCATTTTATATTTTGCTAAAATGTTTTTTTTTCAAATTGGATGGAGTGATATATAATAATAAAGAAGATATCATTTCTTTTTAGCACCACCTCACAAACCACAAGTCATCGTCGGAGAGACAACGTCCAATACGATTACATTAAATCTAAAACCACACGCTGCTGATAAAGAACCAATTCACGGCTATACAATTAAATATAAACCTGAATTTGGCGATTGGCAGACAGCTCAAGTGGCAGCGAAAGCTGATAAATTCACACTGGAAAACTTGTGGTGCGGTTCTCGTTATCAGATAGCTGTTACTGCATATAACTTGTAAGAATAAATTTTTGTGTTGCGAATTATATCAGTGCTAATTATTCGATATATTATATTTTAGAATTGGCACAGGCGATGAATCAGATTTATTGAATACAAAAACTACGGGTTCAAAACCAAAAATTCCCGAAGCAAGTAAATTTATTGAAGTGTCAGCGACAAGCGTGACATTACATTTGAATGCTTGGTTGGACGGTGGCTGTCCTATGTTATACTTTGTTGTGGAACATAAAAAAAAGTAATGTTTAATAAAATCAATTTGTTTTTTTCCATTTTCATCATAATATTATTATTTTGTTATAAAATACTAACTGTTGTATATTTGGGTTATGCTTAAGACTGCAATCAGAATGGACTCAAGTTTCGAACAATGTAAGACCGGGTGGAAATTTCGTAGTACTCGATTTAGATCCTGCTTCGTGGTATCATTTGAGAGTGACTGCTCATAACAACGCTGGATTTTCAGTAGCTGAATATGAATTTGCTTCGCTGACACTGAGTGGAGGTAAGTGGACGTTTTTCTTTTTCACCAGTGAATCTCTTTTCTCTTCCAAAACCGTTGTTTGCTCGCCGAGCGGTGCTTCAGTAGTACTTGGAACAATTTTTCTTTTTCGAATTTAAAAATATTATAATATTATCTCACTGCATTCCATTCATGTTCCAGGTACTATTGCCCCAGCCCGTGAGGTTCATCAAAACGGTTTTGGTTCAGCTACTGATACTGCAATACGTATCATATTGGCAAATTTGAACCTGGTCATACCAGTCACGTCAGCGTTGTTGGTTATTATTGTGGCCATAATATTCTTATGCTATTTGAGGAAGAAAGGAGTAGATATCAAAGGTTAGTTGTTTTTTTTGTTTTTGTTTTAAGGTACTATCGCTCCCCCTGTGCAAGACGTCACATCCATTTATACATACTTGCCATGGATACCAAAATGGATCGACTTAAACGTAGTTGTGCCTACCACTGCAACGATTGTAGTCATTATTGTCGGTATAATCGTGGTTTGTTTTGCTTGGTCTCGTAGAGTCCACGAAAATGGACAAACTAGATTACGAGGTACATACTACGAACAATTAACTTCAAGAGTATATTATGTATTATTGTGTATATTATTATGTGTATGTGTGAATGTCATAAAGTACCCGATAGAAATATAATATGGAGTCAACTCGTATACAATTACAGTATTTCTACATAATTATTATTAGGATTATTAGATGTGTCAATGCACTAAGAATGGAAGGAGCAAAAAGTTTATAAAAATTACTTACATTTTGTATTTGTTTATTTTATTAAATTTTAATAATGCATATAAAAATAATATTAAAATAATAATTTGAAAAAAGAAAATTGCTATTTTCTTCTCATTTCTTGCAAAAATTACAAAAAAATAATTAAAAAAAAAAAATTGAAGCAAAAATTTAGGTCTGTATGATTTACAAACATATGATTAACTTAGAAAACATTGTCTAAGATATTCTAATTGAGTCTTAGTTATTATACATAAGAATGATACAATTTTTGTCTTCGTCATCAGATGATATGACTGTTTATAATCAATCGATGATTATGGGTGGCAATACACTGGACAAGAGGCATGCAGATTTCAATGACGAACTCGGTTACATAGCGCCACCCAACCGTAAGCTTCCACCCGTTCCAGGTTCCAATTATAATACATGTGACAGGATTAAAAGAGGTATATAATATATATATATATATTTTATTTTACTAATTATTATAGAATATTTCTAATGACATTTTATTGTTCAAGTTTGATTTATTTATTTTATTATTTTCGCTTTTTTATGTGTATTTATATATAATTTTGAGTTTGCTCGATTTTGTTTTTTTTTTTTTGCATTTAACAATTCTATTTTTTTTTTGTTCTCGTCATGTTCATCAATCAGGTTTTCCCGGTCCTTACAATGGTCATGGTACTTGGAACCCTAGAGCACGTCATATGTACGAAGAACTAAACGGTAGTAATCCTAGGTGTCGGGGGCACTTGCCCCCGTGCCCAGGTTCCGACGAGACAATGTACACCAGGTGTAGAGGTAAAAAAGATGATAAACGAAAGATCAACTAATACTTGCACGGCAGCTTTATTATTTAATATCGGCAGTGTGAGAATTTCGTTAACAAAAAATTTAGAACAGTGTGTGAACAGCTTTGAGCTACAAAAAATGTATTTGAGAACTAAAATCAGATTGGTTGAAGTAAGCAGTATATTATGTATATCTGTTCCGTTGGAATATTAATTTTGAAACTGTAACGATTTCGACGTTTTTTTCTTTGTGTAGCCACATGTTTCAATTATTACAAACATGTCAATATAATATTATTTTATAGTTACGAATTGTTTGATAATACGTTAATGGTTTCAAGATGCTAACATTTCATGAATAACTAAAATCAATATCTAAATATGAATTTCATATTTATGACGTTTGGTTTATAATGCATATCTATATTAATATATTAATACATATACATATTATGTACCTTCCTTAGCTGTCGCGATTTGCTTTTGGGGAGTTTTTTTTTAAACATATTTATTTATTTAATCCAATTACGAAAAGAATTTCACTTGTAGTTATAATATATTATTTATATATTTATTGAAAAAAAATTTCAGGAATAGACGGTGAAGATATTTGTCCGTATGCTACATTCCATTTACTTGGTTTCCGCGAAGAAATGGATCCTTCAAAAATGCCATTCCAAACATTCCCGCACCCTAATGGACATTGCGGCACTATTGGACCCGGAGGAACTGTAACTAGTAACGGACTAATGCATCAATGCCCAGGAACTCAAACCATGGTAGGTAACAAAAATTATCCATTTGTAAATTGATGTTCGATGTTAATATCAATTTAAAATAGTTATCACAATTCAATTATTTTTAAATTTCGTATTGTCATGTATTTGTATAAATCTTTAAATATTTTACATTTTTTTACGATTGGAATTTACGGCTGTTTAGTGTTAAATGTTTTAGACTTTATTGATTCAACTTTTAATTGTTTGCTTGTTAGTTATTTTTTGTCTTAAAATGAGTGAACCAAAAAAAAAAAAAAAATTGAGACGATTAAAGATTTTTTTAAAGACAAATCCATTCATTAACAAAGAAAATATTTATATTTTATGGATTAGAAATTAAAATATTACTCTGTACCACCAGAAATTAAGGCCAATTTAAGCCACTATATGTATACATTATAATACATATATTTGTATACTTATACATGTATTTTATAATATGAAAAATAAGAGAAATGTTATTTCCAAGTATTCAGTGCCACAGTATTTACATTTTCCAACACTTATAATTATTGATGTTTAGCTTATTAAATACCTAACATTTTATTGTGATATATTATTTATACGTATAGTATAAAACCATACATTATTTTTAATGACAAATTAATTTGAAAACAACAAAATTTGATTATAAATAATAAGTTTTTCCTATTTTTTGTAATTTTTTTTAAAAATATTAATAAACTTTTAGCCTCGAAATGGACGTTATTCTCGTGTTGGCGGAGCTAATTCTATGTTTTCACCCGAATATGATGATCCGGCCAATATGGGTGATGAATACGGTAGTCAATATGGACAATACGGAGCTCCTTACGAACAATATGAGAGTCATGCTTCAATGGCTGGACGCAGTATAGGTAAGTAGTAATATAGATTTCTATTTGTTACATTCATCGTAAACATAAAATATTAACGTCATATTGTTATTCGTTGATAATCACAGGAAGCCCAGAACCGCCTCCACCACCACCCCGTAATCATGATCCCAACGTGAGCAACACAAGTAACGAAGCTAATGACTCCAAAGATAGCAATCAAATCTCCGAAGCAGAATGTGATCAACAACCGGCAGCCAATTTCGGTGGTGAGTGAAATGGAAATATGTATTTTATATTTAAGCACTTAGTTAATGTATTATTGATTGAAAACGCTTCTTTAGAATAGTAAGCCACAATATTTTCTTAGTTTATATAGATTTGCATACAAAAAAAAAAGAACAAAAACCATTCTTAAAGTCTAAACAACAATTTTAAATTTATTATGCCGATACTGTTTATCAGCAAACAAATGTACGAATCGTACACAATATATTTATTTATTTTTTGCATTAGCTGTTGGTGATCTTAATTGCATTTGTTTTTATTTTTACACAATATTAAAACTAGGCAAACGTTTGCGGCCACATCCCACTGCAAGAGGTATTTTGGTATAAAAGGTAAAATTAATAATTAAATAAGTTCCTTATTACAATAGACTCTTGGCGGTTCATTTAAATTAATCCGAAATTTGGTTAACAAATACCATTCCTTTCTAAAAACAGAAATAATAATTATTATTTTCCATATTAATATCATTAATATATTTGTACAATATTTAGTAGCATTACTTATTAGTTATTACTAATACGTAGATATGTCGAACAGATTTTTAACAAAATAAACACATACTTAACAATGTTTTCTAAGCAAAATATTTTTTTATGTGGTACATCATATTTTTAATTGCTCGTCGTTTCATAATTTACTTATTATATAAAAAGAAAAAAGTTATTATTGTCTTGCTATTATTACGGGGTTTTTTCCAAACACAATCTGTTTTTACTCGTTGTAGATGCATGCCAATAGTTGATTAACAAAATAATATGCATGAAATATTGTTATTTATAATGATTCAGATTTTTGCATGTCAATAAAATGTATAATATGAAACTCTAAGGATTATAAGGTAAGGTTTTATATTATATATTATTTACACACACAAACGAAATTCACCCAAAATTCAGAAGCTAAAAAAACACAGTTACATATACAATATTTCTCAATGATTACTTGAAATCACCGTATTCTCATTTCAATAATATTATGCTTATATCGATATTAATTTTTCATCTGTATTGAAAATTAACCTGTCATTTTATTCACATATGCTTTTACTGGTATGGAACTGAGCACAATTATGTAAATATCACAAACAGAATATATTAATACAATTGGGGCTGATGCAAAATACAAACTCTTTCGCAAAGACATTTCATATTATATTCTGCTTATGACGTGTCGACATCTATGCATATATATATATATGTATGTTTTAATTCACCACCTCTGAATACACAAAATATGAAAGTGTCCCGTTAATTTTGATTTTCAGCGCATTTGAAGGGCAATACCAAGGATGGTATGACTACAGAAGAACTCCGAAAACTCATTGAAAGGTTAGTGTGAATGGGTCCATAAAAAATATTGAAAAAAATTATTTATAATATAACTAAGGTCCGGATATTTAGTTTAAAAAGAAGTTTAAATATGGTGCTAAAAAAAAGACCTGAAAATATTCTCTTCGAAATAAGAAAAGTATGCAAAAATAGTCAGTAAACACCTTAAAATGTTTTTTTTATGCCATCAATATTAAAACATTTTCATTTTCTTTTTTATAAAAAATTCAAAACACAAACTTTAACAATATTCCTGTAATAAATAAAATACCTGTGTATACATCACAGCATTAAAATTTTTGTTAACACATGTTACACAATAATATACGTAGGATTGTGAAGAAATTTAAAAGAATCACGATTCATAAAATATTATTGTAAAAATTGATTATTTTATTTCTATATCACTAAATTGAAATTAATGATATAAAAAAAGTAATTGTATCAATAACAAATGACTATTTTCATTTAGGGTTTACAAAATATTCTAAGGGAAACTAAATGCTATATTTTCTCTATTCTCTACTTATACTCCTGACTATGTAATTACTATTTTAGTAATACTTTTCTAAAATATTGTGGAATATGCAAAAACAAAAATTTTCCAGTAAACTCTGTGTGACAAGAATTATTTATACATTTTTCACTTCTTAAAATTACATATTCTTAATTAGTACTGATATGTAAAAACCTAATAATCCGGATCCTAATTATAATTAAACATAGACTTCTATTATTTTTTATAATAATCTTCAAAATATATAATATATAATAAAATTCAAAGAATTTATTTACTAAAATTTAAACAAAATATATAAACAATATAATTATAGTTTATTGTTAGCATACTAGTTAGATGAATAAAGTTGTTGTATGTTAATTTATTATTTAATTTTGTGTGTGTTTAATGCATTGGTCATAACTCAGGAAACCGTAAGTATTTATTTTTCTCTAATAGAACAAGACTATTAGCAGTAATTTTAATAATGTATAAAAATACCATATTGTCATGCATTATGTTCATGAAGTAAAAGTAGAATATTGTGTGTGATGCCGTTTTATTTAGTAGTGCGTAAAAAAAATGCATCAAAAACAAAATGGTATTTTATTTATAATAAATATTACAGAAAGAAAAAAAATTAATATTTATTATTTTAATATAGACAAATGATTTTCTCATTTATTGAAATAATAAATTTTATTTGTTATAAAATACAAAAATGCATTTTTTTTTTTAACCTAATAATCCAAAATGTAATTTACTTAAGATTATTGTTATTATTTTTAAACAAAGTGATTTTTTTTTGTTTTTATGTAGAAACGAAGCCACAACAGGACAACAACGCCTCCAAAGCGGAGGGCTCACAGCCTACGATACTGTGGCAGTGTAACCTCTAGTCAGTCTACAACCAAAAAATAGATCCAATTTAATAATTTACTATTTAGCCCATTTAAAATATGAAAATGAAAGTCCCCCTCATCCTAAAGTAAAAGTAATATTTGTATCGCACTTTTAAAATGTATTGCATTTTTTAAACAGATTTACTTATGCACCAAGAAATATCATGATATTAGAATCGGATAAGTAATATCCCAAATTATGAGTGTCTTATATGATAAGAATCCCAAGTGTTGTGTCTTTTTTCGCTTTAATGGTCTAGAATTATGATTTAAAATAATGTCCTATTTTTTAATTTAATTATTGTAATATATAAAGATCTGTGAATATTAGGTTTATTTTATATATTTTAGTAGACATTTTGCGTTAGATTTCATCCATTTACCAAAAACTGTAATAATAATAATAATAATAATTAATAACATTAGGAATTTTTAAATTTCATTACAAATATTTCACCAAAAACGTTTCAAGTTCCTTTTATGCGAGTACAAAAGTATTGATGTGTGGGGTTAATTCAATAATGTTTCAAACGAACATTAAAAAATCAACATTTAAGGCAAAGATTATTAATTATTCATCGACTGCAGTTTTTGCTAATTTTACTTAAATATTATATACTATTATTATAGTATCCATGTATATTTATTAATTCAAAGTGATTCCCCATTAATTCAATTGAAAATAATATTCCATATATTCTGATAATCTAAGTTTTTCCTTTGTATTTATGTGTGTACAAATTTTTCTTTTCGAGAAAAAATTCATTGGTGTCTTGTGTCCAAATTATGCGGTACCTATCTTCCTTTTTGCTCTTCCACTCTTTATCCAAACAGACCACTAACAGTAAGGCATTCTCAGCATTTTTTTTTTCGATTTTGCTATCGCATTTCTAAAAGTAGCCATAGCAATTCAGCTAATGAAGAACTCACGATATTATGATTACTATCGTTTAACTAGCTAACAATAGTTATTATATATATTTTTTTTTTCGTTAATACTTTATTACAGTGGTGCATAATATTAAATTACATTATAGGTTTTAAACATATTTATTTATCAACATATATTACAATTACCAGTCTATATTATATTTTAAGTAGTAGGATATGTTATTATTATTCATTTTACTTCAGCTTTGTGTCTTTGTTTTATTTTTTTTTTTTATAAATATATATATATATATATATATATATATATATATAATAATTTAAGTTTAACATTTGCGTTTTGAAAACGTTTTATTCATAAAAACATATATTAATAAAATGCATTTGTCTTAATATTATGTCGTGTAAGATTAAGTTGTGTGAACGAATAATAAACATATTGGTAGTTTATAAACATATAAAATCCAAGAAGAAACTCATTCGAATCATTTACAAAAAATTACATTAATCTACTAAATTTGAACTTTGCCTTATGACGAGTTTCAAAGAACACTTGTGTAACAATTTTATTTCATTATTACTATTTATATATAAATTTTTTTTTTTTTTACTTAAATATTGCTCAAGTTTTTTAAAATTTTGTTTCATTTGATATAATCTCACCAAATATAATTTTAATGGTTATAATTACTTTCTTATAATGATCACACAAACTGTTTAAAACGTTCATATTCTTTTCGTAATATTTATTCTTTTTAATATAATTACATTTTTTATTATTTAAATTTTTTTTAAATTTGAGTGTTATAGAAAAATACAAATTTAGTGCAAAAAAACTTGCTTTTTGATTGAAAATAGAAATACATATACAAACTTTATTGGATTTTTAAATTTAAATAATATTAAATAACAAATAAAACTACTTTTATGTATATTATTATCGTAATAATAATAAATTGATTTTATACAAACGTAAATTATTAGTGTGATTTTAGAGTATAATATATATATATCGTTAATACTATTGATATTATTATAATTAGGGGAACGGATTTTGATGGTTTTTTACTCATGAAATATAAATAGAATATAGTCAAGAAATTTAAAAAGTTTATATTGAAAATCATTGTACTACAAACTTTTACTATTTTTTTCTCTTCGAATTAATCCATAATAAAAGTATTGAAATATTATCTTTAAAACCCTCAATTTATGTAAATTTAATATAAAAGAAATTAATGGAAATTGTATTTAATTGGAATAAAAAATAAAAAAAAATCCGTTCCCTAATCATCATTATTATAATTAAAACATTCTCGATTAAATACTTATATTATATAATTATTAAACTGGTAGAAATCTCAGTTAAATAACTGAATTATATTTAATATAATATTAATTATTATTATTGTAGAAATGTAACTATAAATTTTTAATCGAAAGAAATAGATTTTTTTTCCTTTACATTTGTGTAATTTTTATTCTTTACCTCTCCATGGAGAATATTATTAATGAAGTAGTCGCATAGACTAAGAAAATTTAAAAATGAAATACAAATTTTCTTTTTTTTTTTAATCTTTTTCAACAATACATAATGTGTCTTTGATATAATATTATAATATCTCATGTTTATTATTACTAATATACATTACATGTTTACATAGATCCACTTAAGTATAATTATTATGTGTATTTATTATTATTATTATAAATTTTAATACTATTCAGCTTTATTATCAATATAATAATTATTGTATTAACTTTATATATATATACGTATTCATACCTTATTGTAATGCTATTTTATTGTACCTTTATCATAATAAAAATGATTATTCCATAAACAGATTATTTAGTAATTTCAATTAGTTTTATGTTAATTTTACAGCGGATTTATGTATTATAAACCAAATTACTTATTATTTTACAAAAAAAAAAAAAAATAAATAAATAAGAGATTAGATATTCAATTAATAAACCAGGTTTACTTTAAAGTGTCACACGTAAACGACGACGTGCGTAATTTTTAATTATTATTAATAATATTATTTCGCGTTTTTCAATAAAATGAAATGAACGTAAGGATTTATCTTTTTCGTTGTGCATTCGTTGACACGTTTACTCTTTTATTTGACACGTTTACTGTTTGTTTAATGCTTACTGGTTTATTTACATTTACACGTTTACTTGTTTACATTTTACGCGACCGACCGAGTTTGTCGTCAGCTAAGCACTATAAAGACTCGATCACGTACTGTACGCGCTGACCGTCGGTTGAGCATTGATTCCAGCCTTATACATCATATTCAAAGGGAGGAAGGGGGTGAAAGTGAAGCATATTCTATGCTATCGCAAAGTGGGAAGTTTAAAATAATTCATTACAAATGGGCTTCAGAGTTCAATTATTTTGTAATAAAAATATTTTAAATCTCCAACGTGTTTTCAAGTAAGCAACATAAAGTCACTGAACACGATGTTGTATATTATTCGCGACACTGTTTTCATTCTACGATGTAAAAATATAAAAATCGAACGCTTTTGTGCAAAAAAATAATTGATTTTTTTTTTGTCAAAAATGTAATTCAATAATTTTTTCACCGCAATATTCATGAAAAGCGCGTAAATTTCCTCTATAATAGTAATTGTATGCATTATAATATTATTATAACAGAACTTTTAGGACATCGGAATGAATGCGTGACGCATTAAAGAGGTTCGTTTTCACTTCGAATCAACTTAAAAAAAAAAAATGTAATTCAATTATTATAAACGAAATCTAATTTTAACGTTTGACGTAAGTAATTTATCCTGCTTCATTACGTCTGTTTAAATGTTACGACAAAAATGTTGATACGCTTTGTACATGCCAATTCTAATACCACAAGTAGTAAATGATTTGTAAACGGCTTCGCTCACAATATTATATAATATTCCGTATCGATCTCATTCCCCTAACCCTTCAATGTACATTATTGTAGTTTTAAATATTTTGTTTATATGCGATTTTTCCCCATATACTCGTAGACATATAGCCACGTAGGATTATAACATAAAATATGATTTGAAGTATATATTTTAATGGTTTATTTATTTATTTTTTTTGATTTTAGTGACATTTTCCTATAATAATGTATACACATTAATACAAAATATTTTATAATCAAATATTTGTTTAAAAAAGATATTATTACTATATATTTTTGAAATATAACTTTGCTTTATGAGTAGTAATTCCACGCATTATTACAAGGAATATTCGTTCTTTATTACATTATATATCTATATATATATATATGCTTATTTTAATTAAACCAAACAATTGAAAGTAATCAAATTAATATTATTTACTAAATATATACGTTTAATAAAAATTATATCGATAAAATAATTTTTTTTATTATAATTTATTTTTTATATATATATATATATATAAAGTATACAATTTTCTATTTTGAAAGTAAACTTTCAAATTTCAATTACTATTTATACTGTTTCTCGCAGTCGTCCGTAAAAGAATTTATACGGAATTTTATGTTACAGAAATCCTGAAGTTTAGCTTAGTTAAAAATCGGAACGACCGGAATACCTATTGCGTAGTATTTATATTAAAGTCGACAGGAAAAATTTAAATCAAAAGTCCGAAACGAATTCGTCCGGACCGCATAAAATTCCCGCGCGGTCTGACATAATAATAATAATAATAATAATAATTTTGTAGTAACGCGTGGCGAGTGAAGAATATTATATATATATATATATATATATATGTGTGTATATATAAACATTTTAAAACAGTTATGAAAAACGACTGGACTGGCTATTTATACGATTCGAACGTTTTGTCTGATTAATTCGCCCCGCTGCCTGTAAGCGTATAGAAACATTTTTCGAAGATGCGAGCATTTCGAGCCGTTCGTCCGATCGTATCATTCGCCGCGGTCAGCTGCAACGTACGTGATTAATACGAAACAAAATCGTCGTTAGCTCATACGTCGTTGTTTTCACGGTTCTGCGTAACACGATATAAAGCGATTTATCAACGTTGAAAAATACATTTAACGCGATATTGTATGGAGGCAATCCAAGATTTTGAGGGGGATGACGGAAAGTTAACACGGTGAATTATTTTATAATAACGGTCAACAACGACGTAGAATAAAATCGCATTCCGATTGCTGCTATGTCGTAAGTGGCGTACCTCTGTTAAGGGACCTACCGCAGATTTTATATCCGATATAAATCTGGAATAATTTTTTTTAAAAAAAACTTTAACATATTCGTAATATTTTAATAAAATATTATTTTCTCGTTTACGTATAATAACAGTTATCGTAGTAGTCTCGCGCTTACGGGCCATAAATCTTGAATATGATTCGTCTTTGTGTATACTCCATATATGGAAGAATGTGCGTGACACGTCTCGTATTCTCTTCGGTTGTCCCTCTTTATCTATCAAACGTTATAGTATCCTTTTTAACTCTCTTAACACTCATCAAATATTCTTTTAATCTCTCTGCTGTTCCGAATTCTCATTACGTGTTCTAACTTACATGAAATATAATTCTTATTATCGTTCCGTTCGTTTTCGAACATTAATTTTATATATTATATTATATTCACACTATTTTTTTTCCGTTTATGCAATTGTGCAGCTTAATAGTTTTTGTTAAAAGCTGAATTAAAAAATTTTTTTTTATTACATTTATGTATTTTAATTTAATTTTTTTTAAACAGTTTTGAAATAAACGTTCGATTATACATACACAGTACAATGTATACAATTTCAACGCCTTATTGTTTGACGAAAATCAATTACCGCAGCTACATCGTAATCACACTGGGCGGTAACATTTATTATTATTATTATTATTATTATTATTTAACATCGGAATATTAAATTATTTATTGCGCGTATTTGTATAATATTATAACAAATGTTTTATCTTATAAAATACGAGTAATTTTATAAAAAAAATAAAAAAATTTCCTCCGATACGGTATAATATATCGAACCGGCTCTCTACGATTTATATATAAAAACGCGTTTATTTATCATTACAAGCGTGCGCCGGTGCTGGGGGATTCGATGTGGAAATTGAATTTTGTATAATAATAATAATAATAATAAAAAAACACACATTGTGTATGTGTGTGTGTGTTTATACTTACGCACGAAAAAAGATTGGTGGCTCGCTGCAGAAGGGCCAGTGCCAAATGCTATATTTAAATACATTCAACTCGTCGCCGGCAACATCCGTGCGCGTCAAATCCAATTCTTTTTTTATTATTTATTCCTCAGTCTCCTCCTCGTGGTCTTCCAATACCCGATCCCTATCCCGAAACCGATTACCGTCATCCCGGCGTGCGCGCGTAACGTGTTGTTGTTCGTTTCACTTTACTCGATATCCGTAATAACAGTGGTCCAGAATTGTTATTACTATTATTATTATTATTACATATACTTGTATTATTACCAGACAATCATCGTACAATTATTATTTACATATACATATATATATTTACATAATATTGTAGTTATTGTGAAAGAACGCCGCGCGACGTTGTCGCATTATCCGCGTTATTCCGGTGAGTAAAATTCGCTTTCTTATAAATACATTATTACTCGTTTTGGCGGCGTAATAACGGTGACATTTCCAAAATTTCACTGTAGTAATATCATAATTATATAGCGTTTAACGGCCAAAACGTCTAAATTATTTTTGGCGATTTTTTTTCTATCGCGTTTGTAGTAAAATTATTTGAAAATTTATTATTGGTGAATTCCGTTGTTCTTCTTCTTAGATTTACGATATTTAAAATTATTAACTAATAATAGTGGTATATGAGTTCGTTGTTCAGTATACAATTTAGTGAATTTCCACGCGATTTACAAAAGAAACATAATTTTAAACGATTACAATACGTATTCGAGTAGGCATATTATATTACGTACAGTGTTATATACGCTTATAGTAGTGACGTTTTTAAAAATTAATTTCGTTTTACTGAAATCTTTTTTTTATCACGTACGTTTGCATTACGTGTAAACTATTAATAAAATGATAACATTTATGATAAGAGCTATTAATTTATTAAAACGATCACTTTTTTTTAAATACGATGAAATTTCGTCAATAAGTTTTGGGTTTGAGAAAATGTTGATTTATTATAACGTTTTGTAATTTTTTCCCCTTATTATTTTTGTACCTAAACTTAATTAGGTGTTTTTTTTTCTTTAACTAGACGCATATTTTTACTTATATAATCATTTTAATTAACGTTTGCATTTGAATGTATTATAATGATGGTTTAATGATATTAACGTAGAGACTTGTATATCGAACTATATCAGGCGCATGTTATTGATAGAAATGAAAAAAATTAATTATTATTTTTTAACCAGTTTTATTACGCATGTTTCGTCCTTTTATGATTTTATAGTTAGTTTTTACAATTTTTTTTTATTACAAAAAGTTCATTGTTAATACGTATTCATGTTGTTTTATAGCCAATGGTGTGCACATTATTACATTCGTGTTTATTAAATAATAAATATTATTATTTAATAATAATATACAAATATACTAATATATTTATTTAATTTAAACTTTTAGGCAAAACATTTCAATAACGTATTTATTTTATAATACCGATGTACTTTTTTTTGTTTGTTACGAACTTATGCGTTAATCTACGGATAATCGCAATAATTATCAATTATATATTTGAATTTTGTAAAAATTAATTTCAATTAATAAATTGTAATATAACGTTGTGTCAATATTTAGTAGGTATCATTTTGATAATTTTTGAATAATTTTTTTTTACTAATAATAAAACAGTATTTACAATATCGTTTTCGCAAGATGATTACATTTATGTCACGAAACAATTTTTCTATTTTTCTTCCAGCGCGCTAATTACTTTTAAAGAGTAAAGTGTCATTTATTCATCACTCTATTTTTATGATCGTTACTCATAGCTTATATCGAGGTCACTATAAATGCCATCAGCACAATATATTTTTAAGTGATATTTTTTATTTTTTTTTTTTGTACTCAACTTGGCACAAATTTGCATTAATTATTATGATTAATATTATTACGAGTAGTTATGGACCTTATTGTATTTGTATAAACTATACGAGTGCTTACTACTATATTGTGTTGTAATTATTAGAGTTTCATTATGTAATTAGAAATATATTTTATTCGCGATTTCTCTTTGCTAATATGTTAATAAGAATTTGTGTTCTATTTTAACTAGTAGATTTAATTGTCAATTATAATTATTTTACGAGTAAATCGAAGAAAATAATATCATTGATTATCATCGATATTTATATTTATTATATACAATATTAAATTAAATAAATTTAAAAGTTCCTTTTCTTTTTTTAAATTAGGTATTTTACAGTAGGTAAAATTCCGGTTACTATTACATGAACGTTTTTGATTTTCTAATTTTTAAATAAATATATTCCATATTCTATTAAATAATTTTATTATAATATTTTATACTACACTTAGTAATAATTCTTCGTATAAATCTGAATAGTCGTAAACTTATATGTGCTTAAGTTTTACAAGGAAAAACATTGAAAAAAAACGCGTATATATAATAACGAATTTTATGGATTATATGTACTCGTATTTATACATTATTTTCCTCGCCATTATAATTAATGATTGCGTTTGGTTATAAATTGCTAGTGCGTGTAACAGATGGTTTTGCAGTTTGTAGATGATAATAGTGTATGTGTGATTTCTTAACTTAAAATTTTTAATTTATAATTGATTAATATTAACATAAATAATACTATCATTTAAATATATATATATATATATATATATATATATATAAATAGACATTAATATTTATATTGTAATGATGCAAAACATCATACGAATTTAATATATAATGTTCATTTTATTATAATTTTATTTCGTGTACTTAAAATAATATTAACATTAAAATTCTTGCCAAAGATCATATCTAGTTGTAATGTAATAAAATATAAAATTAGAATGTATAACTCGTTCATATGTTTCATAATTTTTTACGTTTTCAATGGAATTTTCTCTCTTTTTTTACTATTAGGTTTTTTCCTTTTAAATATTTGGTGAAATGTTTTAAATATACTCTTATATCCATTTATGTCAATTATGTATTATAATTGAAAATGATTACAAGATCAAATATATTGAATGCGTAACCGACGACTAAAGAACCACTGAGTTATTGTATAAAACTAAACTAAAAGTAAAAGTTGTAAATTACAGTGAAGAAACGCTTTTCGAATATAATAATAACATTTATCATTGCTTTCAAATGCATATAGCGTAATAATAAAATTCTAAAATATCTAATGTATCTTTCTAAAATCCAAGAATTTCGCGGATCGCTATATTTTTCCGAAAAATGTTTTCGTTACTTATATTTCAATTGTATTTAATTTATTATAAATATTACAGTATTATCAATTATCAGATAAATTTTATACTTGTAAAGCTAGGGCATTCCCTTGTAAATATGTTTTTTTAAATATTATTTTTATCCATTTTATTCTTTTCAAATGAGTATTTTAAATTATAATTTACTTTTCTTTAAACATTAATCAATTGGCTTAGATAACCCGTCACTAAAATAAAATGTATAGGTATTAACAAAATAGATAATACACAACACTGTCATTTTAAACATTTTGCAGTCGACGTTCCATAATATCCACAAAGTTATTCGATAAAACTTGTTTTATGTATTACTACGAATATTAACCGATAAAAAAAGCATGTACTATTTCTTTTTAAATCTTTTTAACCTTAACGATCGCAATAATTTCCAAATTCAAATTTAGGATGTATAGCTTTAAAACTGGTTCGTTAAAAACATAACATTTCATGTCATTTATGTAATGTGCATTGTAATGTCAATTCTGTGAATTGGACAAATTGACGTCTGTGTAGTGTAACGTTGTACTAATAAGGGTTTTCATATTTACGTATATTTTAACTTCATTTAGATATTTTTACATCAGACCATCTACCATCAAGCATGTGCAATGTATTTATATTATTAATATGTTAATGAGATAATTTAAACGCTCAAATTTCTATTGGAAATAATAAGGTATATTTTCAATAGGATAATAATAATAATAATAATAATAATAATAAATATTAGTATATTTTAAATAAAGTTTATAAAAAAAAATTATTAAATATACATACATTTATTTTCTCTATGTTTATTTTCTTGAACATTATGTCGTCTTGAACAAATTACTCACGATTATTCTAGTCATTTAAAGATGTAACTAACTGCCCGGTGGACTATAAATACATTTTAATGAACATAGTCGGTAACAGTGTTTTGAAGATTTGCATAGGAAACGACAAGATTAACAGTACATCCCACAGTTACTGTACAGTTTATAATTGTCTCACCAAAATACTTGCTGACTATTTAATGCAAGTATTATTCACTAATTAAAATATTCGCAAAAAAAAAAAATACTAAATATATTTTTTTTAATTTATAATTGAATCGATATTTAATTTTAAAGTCTATGTATATCAAGAACTCATATTTATTACATCATTTAATCCGAAATATTTAGTATGTAAAATAAACGTGTATTTATAAAATATAAAACGTTTACATTGTATGTATATCACTACAAGATCGAAAAAATATTTTATTTAGTTACATAAAAAGCATACAACTAAAATACTTATAATATATTATATTTCATTTTATTGCTAATAATTAAAATGTTTATCGAAATTAATTGGAGTTTGTATAAGTAAGTAAGTACTCATAATTTATAATACAGTAATTTTGTTATATACGTATACACAATAGGCACACTTACTTCTAACAAAAATGCGTGTGAATAACATGTGAACTTTGTGATAAAAAAAAAGAAAGTTTTCATTGCGTGTTCGATAAATAAAAAAGTACTCTACCACTGGTTTACGTGACGTTTATATGAGAGGGCAACAATTTTTAAACTTTATGTAGTCAATTTAAAAAAAAGTAATATTATTTTAGTTCACGTAAATTTGTGATTTACTTTTGGAAATACATATAAAATTTTATTTAATATACAGTCACTACAACTATTCGAAGGTGTAATTAAAAAAAAAAAAAAAAGAAACTATCACATTTCCATACTGCAATAGAATCATTTGTCAAATAAAATTAAATTATTGAAGGCTAATTTTACGATTTTCTTTGGCAAATATTATTTCTAAATGATTTTGGCTCATATTACCCTTGTTTACAATTAAAAATATTAATATACGCTATTTAATGATTGAAACCGTATAAAAACGAATAGACGTCTGTAATCATTTTTGTAATAATAAAATAAAACATTTCATGATTATATCGATTAACAAGTAAGACACGGACTTTTATGTAATAAAGGTGTCAAAAATATGTACACGAAAAACCTAGAATTTAATATTTTATATGTTAGCAATACGACTTATTATTTCCTTGTTCTATTATATGTTTTATATCGTCAAGTAACTTAGTTTACCAATTTCGTGGTAAAATATAACTTAGTTTTTATACCTAATTGGAGTTCTTTTAGTGCATATCATATAACACATACAAATATTGTAAAATATCAATTGTTATATTTTTTGTTCGATCGCCTAAAGTGAAATTACAAAAAAAAAAAAATACCCAACTAAGCCTGATATTTATCGATATTTCTAGTCGTATTCAATTATTTATTATATTTTTTTAAAATTGTCGAAATAACGGATGAGCTGTTAAATGACATAATTTTTAAGGGATAGATAGATACTTAAAATGATTTCTTATAATTTTATTTTTTAATTTTTCTTAGCAATAAATATTAAAATATACACGAGAAAAATATAAACACTACGATAAAATAAAATACTTATTTTTTTTTATAGAATTTTAGTTGCTCGCCCGTTTTATGAATAAAATTCAATTATGTCTACAATCAATATTTTTCGCTGAAGAATATTAATTATATTGGAGGATATTTTTATTGTTATTTTTTATTAATAATATAATTATTAATTACTAATAAAATGAAATTTGTTTTTATGTACGTGAAGGTCAGCAATTCGACTTTGGGTGTACCACCATCTCTCAAATAATCGATAATCGATATATATCCTGACGTCATTGGTGTATCATATTATGACAACCACGTGATCGTTTGCTTTAAATTTTTAGTGACCGATCAAAACAAAAATAATTTATTCATTTCAATGTACTTTTTTTTTTATTTCATTTGTTTCTTTTTACATGTCATATATCTACACGTACTGTTGGATATTGAAAAATTAAATTTATATGATGGAGGTGTGTGACCAGTGAAGTTCGGTATAATTCGTACGGATTTAATAAACGTGGTTATATTCTATATAAAAATATGTAATAATAATATAATATAAGAGGTCATTTGTATTAAAATAATTAATCTTTATGGTAATAAAAAAAAAAGAAATTCGTTTACGGTACATAAAGGTATCATAAAAATCACAATCATAATTCAATAGAAAGTAATAAAGTATGAAAAGTGAAATCTAAAAATATATTATAATCGAATATTATCGATACATTGTATACAGTAATTATTATGGCACTCGAAGTGTTGCTGTTATAAACGATAATTATTATATTATTACAATAAATATTATAGGTAAATATTGGCCGAATAAATATTTTGAATTATGATCGATTTAATTTGCAGGGTCCGGCGTAGAGGGGGCCGTTACAGTGTTACGACGAATCATTCATTCATGACACTGTTTATTAATCAGAACAACAAATTAATTATTTTTGAAAATTAATATTTATGTCTAAAATTATATGCACATATATTGTCTAATGTACATATACAAACGAATATAGTTTTGTAGATAGTTTTTTTTCTTTTTGCACGAAAACCGGTGAAAAAAATATACGCGTCATTAGTTGTGACGCAATTTTATACGTTTTGAAATATGTACTACTAAAAAAAAAAAAAAAAAAAAATAATGATAATAACAAAAAATTCGGATGATGATATTTTTGAAGAATAATTATGATTTAAAAATGACGCTTATAAAAGTTATTGACTTTTAGAAACCGGACGGTTAGGTCCGTTGTAATACGTTTTATTCGGTACTCGTATTAGTTGTGTTGTTATTTCGTTTATAAAAGAATATTTAATACATAAGTTGTTTGAATGAAATACAAAACAAGTTTAGTGTAAACGATTTTTCTTTTTCCGGTCAGGCCAACGCGTGGTATAGAAATCATTGAAATCGAAATATAAATATTATACAATATTGTAGACGCATGCGAGTTGTGATGACAAAAAATTTTTTTTATTAATCTATGCCAAAAGTCAGCCTACCAGAAAGAAGTGAACATTATAAAATAAAAAAGAAATCAGAAATAAGTTTTGACGTACAGTGTAATATCGTCGTCTTGAAGTATTCAACCTTTTAAAACTCATTACATAACTTGTTTGTAAATTACTACATGAAATACAATTATTATTATTATTATTATTATTATTAGGTTCGTTCTAGCCGTTCTGCGCAATGTCAAGACCACCGTCACATCCCAAAGGCTGGGCACCGCCACCACAGGTGACTTCACCGCCCGTATCTTTCCGGCCCGCCACCCCGACTCGACACTCACCGATCCACCGACTCCCACCGCCGTACATACCCTGTCCGAAACCGATGAGGCCCACGTCATCTCCGTCGGCTGTTGGTGTACCACCTCAACCCTACAGATACCCGTCGCCGGTAAGTCGGACGCTTTTTTCTATTTTTTTTTTTTTTTTTTTTTTACTTTCCGCAATATTTTTGCAATTGCCCGTTGATTTTGCTTTATATTTTCGTGCGATTATGTAAAAAGTGCCCGTCGCCGCAAGTGTACGAACAGTGCGCTCCGATACCGTACAGACCCCGAGAATTCGTAGTGCTCGAAGCTCCGTCGCCGCAACAATGGTCGGACGAAGAGAACGCGACCGACGGCCGTTCCACTGCGGAGATAATCGCGTCGCAATCGCAAGATTACGTGGACGAAAAGTTGGCGGAATATCAAGCCACCATTTACATGCTACAAGGTAATAATAATACGTGTTAAACGAATGCGATTTGTCATACGAATAATCGCGGTTGTATTGTGATTCTAAAATAACGGCAAACGATTTCGTGTGCGTGAATTACAGAGAAAAAAAATAATAATCGTTATAATTAGCGTAAGAACGATATTCGTTGTAATATATGACGATGGATAAACATTTTATTATAATTACCGTGCCGCGCTGCACGTTTTAAACCGAATAATTCATTACCGCCGTAAAATGCATACACGAGCCCAATACCCACACCGATTATCACTTGAAAACATGACGTTAAAGTATATTGTATTAATAGGAAAAAAACGACGGAATTCGATTATAATTAATTAAAACGATGAATGAAAGTATAAAATAATAGTTTACGAAGTATTGGTCTAAAATTTAAAGTGTTATTACTGTATAGTATAATCTACAGTACGCCTTGTAGACTCTTCCAAACGTTGTCATACGCATTTAAAATCGAAATAATGCGATTTTTCTTTTTTTTTACATACATCGATTACATATGTACGTGACGTTTTAGCGTCGGCTAGTGTAATACGTGCCATCGTTATCGTACACGCGTGCGAATTAACGGCCGTAATATTTACAAATCATTTATAACGTATACAATAAATTATTAGAATATTAATAATGTTGTTCGTCTTGTGAACATTTTATATAGGTCATAATATATTTAGCTTTACGAACCAAAGAAACGATTACTGTTACGGAAGGTGAAGAGGTATCAATAAAACGATCGACGTTAAGTTACGTTTTACATAATAACTGTTCCCACGGGTCACGCGCAGTATCAATAATAATATTTTAATATGAATACATTCGGTAACAGACGAAATTATTATTTTTATTTGAATGTTTGTTTTGTGAGTTGCTTTGGTACAGACTTTGGGTCATTATGAACGCATTATAAAAAGTTACGAAAATCGAATATTATAGACAATTTCTGTGCGTAACAAAACGATTGTAAAATATTTGTCAATGTAGCACGCGGAAAATAATGTGCATTGGTAAATACAAGTACTATTACCAAAGCAATGCGTTAGGTTTAACAATAATAGTTTTTATTCCCTCACCATTCGGTGCGTCTATTGCGCGGTTCGTCAAATACAAGGACTCTTATTACTATATTTTAATGCGAATACTCCCACATTTTCAAAAAAGTTTTTTTCATTGCTTGTAAAATAGAAATTCGGTGTCAGTATTGTGATTATTACACCGTAGGCGATTTTAAATGTGAGAGACTGAGGTCACACGATCGTCGGTAGTAGACGAAGGCCATATTATTGAATGATTACAGTGAAATGTGGTAATTCGTTTTTTTTTTTTTTTTTTATTCTTCGGTTCCAATCTCTGAACACCTATAGATATTAAATTTCATTGATTTTGATGTGATCGGAAAAGAATAATAAATGTCAAATATTATTATGCACACGTGTGTAATTTAATATTTAATAAGATTTAAAACACGTACCGGAGTTATTGAATTTTATTATTATTATTTTTTTTTTATTTTTACAAGGCAAAATGTTCGACGAACAATAATACAACGCGATATTTTTCAAACAAAATTTAAAAATGTGTATTACATTTGTCTATTTTTCTATTTGTGAATAACATTATTAATAATAATAATAATAATAATAATAATAATAATAATAATAATAATAATAATAATAATAATAATAATAATAATAATAATAATAATAATAATGATAATAATACTCCATTCTATTTTTAATTCTAAATCTGAATCCACAATTAATTTAAAATCATCTCTATTATTTTGGAAACATGTTTTATTATATAATAGTTTTAAATGGTTTTTTGTTTCTTTATTTATATATTCATTTATCTATTTAGTTTTGTTTTGTCTTTTCCTTTTTTATAATCTATACATATATAGCACATATAGATTTATAAGTGTTGAGCTGTATAGTTTTTACTGGAAATTAATTTAAAATAATAATAAATACCGTTAATCAAATTTATATATATATATATATATAGACATATTTTTTTTTTTTATTATAATCTCCTGAACAAATTTATCGATATTAAATTTACAACTTGTTTATGGAAGAGTAGACTATACACAGATAAATATAATGAACCGATTACGATAACACAGTAGTTATAGTAGTTCTAATCTTAATGTTTTATTATGATAGAAATATACTCCTTTTATACAACGTAATTTTTTATTTGAATTCATTATTATTATTATTTTTTTTTGTAAAAAATAATTTTAACGCAATTAAAAAATTTATTACAAAAAAGTATTTATTGAAATTCAAAAACCAATGTGGAAACTTAAATGAGTTTCATAAATTTGAGACTCAAATAATACATAATTTTGTAGTATAGTTTTTAATCGAATCTAAAAGTTATTTAAAAGGGGGAAAAATTGTCGTAATACAACATTTTGAACGAAAATTTATTGTTACTGTTTCTGTATGATATATTATGTAATGTACATTCGTTTTAATATTTAAGTCAATTAAAATGACATTTCTTTCGCGTACGTATTACATAACATCAGATATTAATCTCGATATATTTTTTTTTTATCTGTTTCGCTTAGTACATGATATTATAATAAATTATTATTCACGCTTCATAAAGTATATTTTAAATATCTCAAATTACAAATTCTACCATACTGACACTGAATGCGTCTTCTTATTCATTCACTTGTCTCAATACACTATTATTTCATCAACTGTCGAGTGTTTTTTTTTTTATTTCATGCGTAATTTTTACCGTACTTTATCGACATAACTATGATACGTTCGTATAACTGTTATAAATTATTTGAATGATTGCAGCTGCTCGTACTTAATATAGAGCGCGGTATCCAAACTAAATCGGGCGTTTATTTCACCGGTATGTTAGCAACTTAACGCGTGTACTAATGTACGTGAGAATTTCATTAAATTAACAATTGAAAAAAAAAATTTTTTTTTTTTAGCTTATTTCAACCCGTTTATGTAACCACATCCACGATACATCTCCACGTCTTCTCCGTTCTGTATTCCTGACATTTTAAAATCGTTCTCGAGACTATTTTTCCAACGTCCAACTACTTCTCCTCGGTCGCACGTTTATAATAATAATAATAATAATAATAATAATAATAATAATAATAATAATAATAATAATAATAATAATAATAATAATAATAATAATAATAATAATAATAATAATAATAATAATAATAATAATAATAATAATAATAATAATAATAATAATAATAATAATAATAATAATAATAATAATAATAATAATAATAATAATAATAATAATAATAATAATAATAATAATAATAATAATAATAATAATAATAATAATAATAATAATAATAATAATAATAATAATAATAATAATAATAATAATAATAATAATAATAATAATAATAATAATAATAATAATAATAATAATAATAATAATAATAATAATAATAATAATAATAATAATAATAATAATAATAATAATAATAATAATAATAATAATAATAATAATAATAATAATAATAATAATAATAATAATAATAATAATAATAATAATAATAATAATAATAATAATAATAATAATAATAATAATATAATAATAATAATAATAATAATAATAATAATAATAATAATAATAATAATAATAATAATAATAATAATAATAATAATAATAATAATAATAATAATAATAATAATAATAATAATAATAATAATAATAATAATAATAATAATAATAATAATAATAATAATAATAATAATAATAATAGTAATAATAATAATAATAATAATAATAATAATAATAATTTGGTTTCCATTTCGGGCACGTCGCACAAAAGTTGACCCTCTGCAGCTATCCCCGTACTTATATTTATCCTCTGGCCGTTTCGTACGACTATTGTACGGAAGCCGTCGAAACGCACTGTGCGCACACGCCACAGTCTCGTACAAAACAATTAGGTTTTTGTTTTAAACCGCAACTGACCACTGACGTTGTATACACAACCGTGGTATCGAATCGGGTCAAGTACACAAACACACCTAGCAACGTCCACGGTCACTGCGTATAAATAATATACGCTCAACAGCGGATTGATTTGTTCGCGTGTAATTCGTTCGGTCGCTTCGCCGTTTTTATTACACGGAATTATTGAGAAAACACAGAATTCCATTGACGGTCGTCGGGCCCGTCCGTCGGCTGAGAATCAGCAGAACGATAACTGGGAGCTGTTATGGTATTATCATCGTTTTGTCGGCAGGGGACGATCAATAGAAAAACGCGATTTCTTTTTTTTTCGTGGGGGGAGTCATTATACACACAGCGAAACACGTGTAGGGCCGTAACGGTGGATAAACGTGACGACGCCGCCGCCGTCGCCGCCGCCACGGTCCTGCGCCTCGGCGAAAGTGAAACTTTATTGACGTTACGCCGCCGCCGGTCGCCGGCAGTGCGTACAACGGAAAACGACGATAATATCCGCCGCGACGCGCACGAACGGAACAACAACAAAAAAACCGACGTTATCGAAAAAAATAAATAAACAGTTATATTAACGAAAAAGAAAACCGCGTTTACACGGAGTGCCGAGAATTCGTGAACCGACGAGTGTAGCTAACGGTTAATTTCCGATCAGGTGCCGGATCGCAAGAGTGGCTTATTTCATGTGTAGTGGAATAATAATAATAACGCGTTTACGATAGTATCGTGTAAAGGAAAAAAAATAAAATTGTACGTCCGGAGTGCCGTGAGTAGAGTGACGACAAAACGCAGACTCCCCCAGCGTTCTACAACGGTGGTGTTGATTTGATAACGGACGCGCAGAGCACCCCGTTATCTCTATCGCTGATGCTGTATCAGAATTTTCGCACGCGCGTCTCACCAAGACGATAAGACGATTATCATTCGTATCCCCGTCACTCGAAAGTTTTCTACAATCAAAAACACACGGGGGGGGGGGGGACTCTGTGTTCCACTCGCTGTTGTTTTCCCGCTGTTATTTAGGTTATTTGCTCAACGATTCCAGTCGAACGAATTTCGACGAATTTTTGATATTTGTTTTATCCTCTGCGTGCGTCACGTTCTTCACACTTCTAAATCGGTACGGGTCGCGGTCCGATTGCTACAATACACGCTTTCCGTATTATTCGACGATAATACCGTTAATAATTTTCTCGCGTTAAAAAAGAATTAATTTTTTTCTTTGTAAATTTTGCAAAAAAAAAAAAAAAAATCTCAATTTACCGTAATTTTTGTTCGGACAATATCGGAGCGATTTGAAAATTCGTTTTTACTTTTTCGTCTACATATACGTGTATATATAAATAATAATAAAATAATAAAACGTACGAAACGCCTCTTGGGAAACGTATACGATGACGTACGAAATGAAAACGATAATAGATCTCATCGTTATGATTTCCCACGTACAGGACGACAGCAAGTGTCCCCGCGCGGTCTTCCGCAACGCGATTCCGCGCGGCGGTTTGTCTGTGAATTGTCCAAGAGCCGGGCAACACTGCGCGAAACGGTAGAACCGGCGTCATAAACAATGCCATCCGAACCGGTTCGCGTTTGTTCGCGCCGGCGCGGCCTGCAGTCGTCCGTGTATTGCGAAACGCGGTCAGTGTGCTCCGACGCCGTCGCTCATCGTCGTCTACCATACATTCCTTTTTAATTCGCGAATTTTATTTTTCTTCTTCTTCTTCTTCTTCAAAAAAAATGTATTTATTTAAAAAACTTAATTGAACAACGTAATTAATAGTGATGTGTTGAAAGCGGGAAAGCCTTCGGCATGGCGGACACGCCGAACCGGCCTTTTTCACCGTTGAACGCGCACGGAAACGACGAGAAAACGTCGCGAGATAACGTGCCGAGGAAAAAGTCGTTCGACGATAAACTAAACCTATACGAAAACGCCGCACGTCCCGAAGATGATAGCGAATACGGCGGTAAATTTCGAAATTCCATAACGTATAAGCGCACTTAACTCTACGTTATTTTCAACGAACTGTGATCGGATGTCGAATATTTCCGAATACAATTCCTAGAGAGTACAAAAAAAAAAAAAAAAAATAAATATATTTTTGTAAAAATCAATATCTGTTTGATTCGAATATGAAATGATTTGGCACAGTATAAGTTATTGCTCATGGGCAATATTAGGCTCATATCTCCGTGATTCTCATAAACGATAAAAAACGAAATATATTTCATACTTTTAATTTTTTTTCAAACATAAATAAATTGTTGTACGATATGATCGAAGCGTTTAGGTTATTAGATATCAGTCGTATATGCTATTAATTATTTTCGTATACAATTTAAATCGGGCGCAAACATATGATTTAAAATCTCAGAAATTCAAAATAAATAATAATTACGGTTTTTGAATTTTTATGAATATATATATATATATATATAGAATTAAAATTAAACGAGTTAAATACTTGTCCGTAAAAATATTATCGGCATTATAAAAACTGCGTATTGATTGAATATTATATGGTAGAATTATGAATTTGATTGGTGTCCGATTTTAATTTTCCGTTATAATGAAAATATTACGCTAAACAATCACTACTTATAATAATCGTGGTTTATTTAATTGCATATTACGAGTAGTACGAGCACGCAGAGTATTTAATTTAACATTCCGATCATTGTTATATTATTGTACGTACTTTTTCAAAAGGTAGGATTTCAATCAATTAATGTTTTTTGATCCATTTTATCGTTGATATTGATAAACTAAAATTTATAATTTGCTAAAAATCGAAATGTGCGATGAATGACATATAATTAAATTGGCGAAAAAGAAAAGTAAATGAATAATAAAGAAAAATAATATTAAATACTTTCTCTCCGTTTATTGATACATAAAGTGAATCCAATACAAATTTGTTAAGAATGACGTATCTGTATATATGACAAAATACAATATATGGAATAATAAATAATTCAACAGTATATTATGGTTTTACGGTCTTGCAGTAGGTTTAAATCGTTAAATTCAGTTTTCGTAACTTAATTTACATAAATTTAAAAAAAAAATGTATGTTAAAAAAAATTAACAATATTCTTTTTGATAAATTTGTGCCCGCGCGAATTATGTTTGTGTTATACGTATAATTATAACGCTCGATAAATATCGTTTAAGAAAATTGCACATGTTGTTTTGGCTAAGCAATAAAGCAAACCTATTATTACTGATCCATAAATTATATATCTAAAACGGCTTATTAAACTGGTTTATATACATATACATATATATTTACATATTTGTTTTATTCCGTCAAGAGAGTATGTTGTATTAACAGGTATTTTTTTTTTTTTAATTCACAATAATTGTAAATTTAATACATTTTTAATGTGTTTAATATCGAAAATTTAATCGACAAACCGTTGTGATATTTCAAAACAAATCTTCGTTAAAAATTTACGCCGTTTTGATATGTGTACGGTATTTCGTTTCATTCGAAACTGGTCATTATAAATATCAACTATTATTATAAATCGTTATTATTTACCAGCAGAATATTTTTTTAAACAATTTCTATATGGATTTGTTCACAATAAAACACGCGTATCTTTTAAAATTACATTATTATGCGGACTGTAATATGAAAATATGTACCTATTTCTATATCTGCCTTTAATCATTTTATTGCAGTAAATTATAAATTTAAATCTTTTAATTCACCTATTACGTATATTTCTTTACCAATAGAAATATTGCAGTGTTTATCATACACAAATCAATTTAGAAACTGTCTTGATTTCAAATCTGTATTATCTTTCATTATTCGTTCGTTAACTTACAGGGAGAACCAATATGAAAATTAAAATATACAAAAACATTATTGTTTCGTCAATTATTCGATTGTTTTCTGTTGTGAAGCGTACACACTTTCATCTATTATTATCGAAATGTCTTTTGTATTTCGATACATTGCATATTATATTGTATATCCTATTGAATATTGTAAGTGTTCAGCAACAACGTGTTCGTTTTCTAATAAACTATTGTTATTATAAGTTTAGAATAAAATGGAGCAAAAATATATAACTATAAAATAAAATGTAAGTTGCAATTATAAAGTCCTTAAGAATTACGGCGGTTTTTGGTTAAACAATAACACTAAATGTGTAATTTTAAAATTGTAGATTACGACTCCATAGGATGAGCTACTACTATATTAAATTACATAAAACGTCATTGCCCTGTACTTACCGATGTGTTCGTTTTAAATTTATTTGATAGTTTTACTGGGGTTTTTTTTCTACTGCGGTTAATTCGGGAGAAATTGTCAAATTATATAACTAAAAATCTAATAATGTATCAGTCCTATACAAGTGCAATTGACGGCTTGTACACGAAGTTTACAATTTTAATTAAAATTTACCATTAACACGTTAAAATTTCCTTACCGTTTACATTTTTAGATAAAAAAAAATAAAAATTCACTATTGTGCCTAAAAACTAATTTCAAGCGTTTGTCTTTTAATAGACGTTTATCTTTAAGATGTTCTTGCTAGGTAAATCAGTAATTTTATTAGAATAGAGTTTTGAAATTAAAAAAAAAAAACAGAAATACATAATACTTGTATGACATTTAAACAATCATGTCTGTAAATAAAATAAAATAGTTTATAATGGTTATACAAAAAGGTGTAAAATGTATAAACGAGTGTGTGCAATAATAAAAACACGTCGGAAGTCATTAATGATTTCATTATCGACACATACGCGTGCGATTATTTAAATGATCAATTGTCTACTTTTAAACACTAATAATAACAATTGTAATAATTATGGCTAAAACAACATTGCATATTTCAATATATTATGTAAATGTTACGAAAACTTTAGAAAACTATCGCGTTATAATTTACTGATTGAAGTTATGTTAAATAACTTAACATTTCGCATTTGCAAATAAATCGTAGGTATTCGATTAACGATCACAGGTTCGTTATAAACACGTAGAGCGAAATAAAATGAATCAATTTTCACCGAGTACACAATATAGCGTTTAGTGGTGACGGGGGATTGCGTGAAGGATCGGACGACGAAACGTTTGAGCAAGTGCTCGAAGAACGCGACGTGTACGACAAAGATGGTCGCAAAAAGGGCAAAATGGTAGTGGTCAACATGGTCACAGTACACAAAAGCGTGAAACCCGTTGCCATCCCTGAATCGAGTCCTGTGGCCAAGCATTTGCTGTCATCTGATCGTGAATGTTGTTCAATAAGTCGATCCTCGTCCAGAGATAGCCTCTCGTCCCCGAAATCATGGAGGAAGTCGTTCGTCGGCACCATGTCACAATTCGATTTGCACATTGAAGAAATAAAAAGTAAGCAACGCCGAAATATTGACTGTTTGAAATAAGCGTTATCCGAATTGTCGGCCTTACAACAATAATTAAAACGCACGACATTTGCAAAGACGATTTTTGAACTTTGCGCATTGAAAATAATAGGCACACACAACTGCTGTAATTAAAAATTACGGTTCTTTTTTTTATCGAAATATTATTATTCACGAATAGACATATTTTCTTGGTTACAATATTATTTTCACTACAAATTACAATATTCTTATGGATATTTATTTGATTTTGGTTATTTTCCAAAATTAAATTCAGCGGTGTTCGGTATTAAAAAAAAAAAAAAAAAAAAATGATATTTTCATAATAATTTCATTCGATGTGTATGGGTTATACAAACAGGCGTGCATTCATCAGCTGCTAAAATATGTTATACCACTTGTGTAATAGTATCTTTAAAGTGTTACGATTTATTTATTTATTTTCCATAATCTTTCTCTTTGTAAAATAATTTGACATGTAATGCGACCGTTCGATACGACGGGCTATTATTGTAGTGGCTAAAATTAAAAAATAGTAACAAATAAATTTAATCGCTTTCAGCGGACTTTCAGAAGATGTATTATATAGTTTTACGGCTTATTTATAGCCGCTGTCCCCGGATGAAATAGGCTAGTGGAATTATTTCGTCTGGTCGTATTTGCAGCCAAAATAAATCCAATTTATTAGAAATTCATGTGATCGGAGTACGTACTTTTATTATCTATTATACGCGATTTAATTAGATAATAATTGTAAACATTTCTTCCTCAAAAAAATTATTAATTCTATTTTTAATATGGCGTATTATATTATACAATTCAAAACGAGTACCTACCGTTGTTTCATTATACATTGCACAAAAATCCACTGTGAATTAAATTTAATCGAAACGATATGTAGTTTTGTGCGAGCACCTATTTTGCAAATTATGAGCACGTTCAAGAGGTTATATAGAAAGAGAGGTAAAAAAAAAAAAAAAAAAAAAATACTATTTTTAAATCGATTAAAAACCAGCCGGGAAATAAATATTTAAAATATAATGACCTATATGTAAGTATATTTTTGGTCGTATACCAGACCAATTAAAATAATATAACCTTATAAAGTCTTATAGAAACCTACAATGTTTTGGTTGTCTAATTTAACTAAAAGTAATAAAAGATTAAAAGTAATCACGCGACGTCAAAACGGTGTTGTTTTCAATAAATGAAAAATGTTAAGACAAAGTTTCTCGTAAATAACTTGTTCCGCGTCGCGTAGGTACACGCAATTATCATTATACGCATTACGTGGGCACTCGTTAAAACTTAAGTCGAGTTTAATGTCATGTGGTCACAAAAAAAAAGTTTTCCTATGCGAATTTGGAAGTTAATAGATACAAATTCATATATACCAATAGACATTTTTAAGTAACTACTTTACTCATTATTACTAATCATTAATATTAGAGTAGTTCGTTGTACCTATCTCGAGATTGTCAGAATTTAATCGATTACAACGTGCCAGAATAGAAAAATAAATTATAATATGAATGATTTTACGCTCAATATGGAATGCGCACAATTTATGTATTTTAAAAGCTTATAATATTATAATGACACAAAAAAAAAAAGCGTATACACTGGTTATTTTCAAAGATATTTTTTTCATTCCATAGAAAGTCGATTATGTTTTTATATTTATTTATTCGATATTATTATTATTATTATTATTATTATTATTATTATTATTAATATAAATATGCGTACTTACATTAGTTTTTTTTTATATTATATAAAATATTTCTTACATAGTATTATTATGTTGTAACGAATTTATTTTGATTAAATTTTATTTATTATTTAATCCTCGGGCCGTTGTTCATTTACATATGGATAGCAATTTCAGCGTGTAATTATACACGCTTAAGTGATTATTTAAACCTGTTTGAAAAAACTATCATATGTATATAAAACTGTGAAAGTGATACACAGTAACGCGCGTATTCACATTATTGTCCGTTTAAAGCATTTACTACGAATTTTAATACCTCAAACTATGAGCGATAATAATTATTAGGTAACGGATTTATTTGTAATTAAAAAACAAAAATATGCTCATAAATATTGAAGTATAATTTACAAAATACGTTGAAAAAATTTTAAAATATTTGGGTAATAAACTTTATGTATAAGTGTAACAAATTTGTGAAAAATAAATTAAATTATGTAAATAAATACAAATTAAGTAATTTCTATTCAAACTCTTTGTAGTATTGGACAATTAAAACATGTTCTTTTAAATGCTCGAGTGTTAAATGTCACAAGCTTAAAATGAGTTTTTAGAATATTTTTAAAACTGCTTATCGAACCTTCCACATCAACTGATGTATTCGGTGCATTGATTGAAGCGCGTTATATCTAACAACGATAATTCCAAATATTTAGAAGAATATCTGAAATTAAGCCGATATGCATAAAAGTAGTGCCTTTGTCCACTTTAGCATAATTTCAACGGTTTGTATAACTGTCGGAATATGTCAAAATATGTTCAATTTAGTAACATACGTAAAAATATTTCATCATACCGATATTTTTAAAAACGTATAAAATGAAATTGATATAATTTTAATAAGGTTTATTTTTTATTAAACAAGAATTATCATATGTTAAATATCATAGTCTATTAAAAGAACGCGTTAATAAATCCGTTCTTAATAATTTTTATGTTCTAGTTTATTTCTAGATTTATTTTCTAATTTATAATTTCAATAAAAATGTTGGATCGATTGAAGAAAGTCGAATAAACAGTATACATTGCATTATATCGATTGCATTACTGATTTTGTACTACTGTCCGTAAAAAAAATCCTTATAATCGAGCAAGTTATGTTGATACATGGTTGAAAAAATTAATATTAGCTACTATTAATGTCACAAAATAAGATTTATCCATATGTTTCAGTGGTATAAAATACATATATATGGTATATAATGTGTTATTTTTATATTACATCTTGTCATAAAAAAATATATATAAATTATATATATTGCGTGTCTCTAAGCCATTATTATTTTTTTTATTTCATTGTGTAAAAAGTTTTTTTGTGCATTAAACGATTTACTGTTTATCTCATTAAATCACGTTTCTGAATACTATCAAAAAATAGATAAAATAATTTTACATCGATTATTATTATTACTTGAATTTGATTTGTAAATGTAAAGTGATTCTAATAATTTTAAATATAAAAAACACTTCAATTCTCGCCTACTTCGATATATTTTAATCGAAGATATTTAAATTAGTATTTTCATGTTGAATACATTGTCATAAAATAATTTATGTGTTCTTAAATTACATATTACGTAGTCATTAATTATACATTTAAAAGTATTGATTTTTGCGAAATATTTGTGTTAAAAACATTTTCGTAAGACGTATATAAATCGTAAATCGTAGTCTATTTTATTTATTTTTGACATGTTTGTAATATTAATTGTATTTTTCAAGTTAAACATATAGAAAAAATAAATACGTTTAATAGATATATTATGAATAATACAAACATGAATATTAATCTTAGAAAATTGTATCGAAATTTATGTATTTATAATATTTATAGTTTAAATCCATTAGTATATTTTGTAATTTAAATCTTAATCGTACACATGATTATTTTTATATATTTCGGGGAGGACGAATTTATATAATGAAAAAAATATTAATTATTATATATATATATATATATATATATATATATATATGATTTTCGCGTTACTTAGAATACTTTTAGGATTGAAATTGTAGTACGATATGTCTATAAGCCGTTTAATAATAATAGTATCGATTAAACATTTGTCCCTTATTGCATTATTATTATTACTATTATTATTATGTCAGTTCGGATACCGGCACGGTGACAACCTGAAATAAAAACGAGTGATCTACTGTCCTATATTATACTTCATGTTTTATAGAAACAATGTAATAAATTGCAATTGCACACGGAATCTTTAGGTTCGTTGATATTATTTAAAAAATAAATAAAAGAATATAAAAAATAATAAAACGTCCTCAAGATGTATGTAACTAATACCAACAGTGTTCGTGTGTTTTGTTACGTAGACGAACAGGAGAGAGTGCAGAAGAAGACTTTTGTTAACTGGATAAACTCGTATTTGTGTCAAGTAACTTATGCACACATCAATATATTATTTGTACATTGTATATTTATTCGCATTATTTTAATGCCTTTTTATAGAGAATACCGCCGCTGAAAATCGATGACCTGATTGAAGATCTTAAAGATGGTACGAAGCTTCTTGCATTGCTGGAAGTCTTATCCGGAGATAGACTAGTAAATTAATATTATAATTTTAATTTAAAACGTAGGTATATGAAATTTCGCATAATTTTTTCTTTTTTTTTAAGCCTATCGAACGTGGTCGTAACATGAGGAGACCACATTTTTTGAGCAACGTCAATACTGCAATACAATTCTTACAAAGTAAACGGGTCAGTATTGTAGTGCTAAAATAATTTTTCATAAAGGTTTATGCGCAATTTTTATAATTTTATTTATTTACTTATTTTTTAGATCAAATTAGTAAATATAAATTCTGCCGATATTGTCGATGGACGACCTCCTATAGTTTTAGGTCTCATATGGACAATCATTTTATATTTCCAGGTAATTCATATGATACGATTTATATAACTATAATTTATTTGTAATATATTGTTATGTAATTAAATTCTAAGCTTCATAAATCTGGAATTACTGTAACTAATGATGTAAGTACATGGTTGTTACGAACATTTCGAAATATTTTAAACGTTGTGATTGTAAATACGGTACATAATAGAATATTGTAATTATTTTTATAAATATCTATTAACAAAATACTATTGTTAACAGATTGAAGAGAATACGAAAGGACTCTCGTCGTTGAACTACTCTTTTAGTGGAAGCACAAGTAGTTTCGAAAGTATTCGATCTCCAACTATGGAAATGAACCGAAAAGCTGATGGTGCTAAAAAAACGTTGTTGAAATGGGTCGGAACCGTAATACCCAAGTACGTCTATTTGATTATTTACGTTGTATTTTAAAAGTTAAAATAATAATAACATTTATATAATATATTTTATTTTAAATTCAGGGAAAGTAATATAAAAGTCAAAGATTTCGGACCGAGCTGGAGGGACGGTATAGCTTTCCTCACTATCATTGACACTATACAAACCAATTTAGTCGATATAACTACTCTGAGAAATGAAACGAATCGTGCTAGATTAGAAACTGCATTTAGTGTTGCCGAACAAGATCTTGGAATCACCCGTCTGTTGGATCCTGAAGTATGTTTCTAAAAATCTTTATATTGATATTCACTGACAATAAATTATATACATATATGTATTTTTTTTTTTACCTTAATCGATTAAAATAATTGTTTAGGATGTCGACGTAGATCGACCAGACGAGAGATCTGTTATGACTTACGTAGCGCAATTTGTACACAAGTATCCCGAAGTTCGAAGTGACGGCGGAGAATCGATTGATACTATTCAAAAAGACTATAATCTCTTATTAACGTGGTTAATCGAAAGAACACAATATTTGTCTCAGCCACAGAATTTATCACAAGATTTTTTGGTAATTATAATGATGAAATATAGATTTATTATAGAATCGGCTATACGTTTTATGAATTATTACTAGGAATTTTCAAAAGCTCAAGAGGAATTCGTCGACATGAGTCACGTGTATAATAGATTAAAGATAATGTGTAATTCTGCATCATCGATATGTATTTCAATGCAATCGTGGAAAGAATTGGAAAGGCTTTGGACGTTGTTAGAAAATTTAGTAAATATTTAGTTTAACGGATATGTGGAATGTAATTAACAACGTATGATATACATGAATTTTCTTTTTTTTTACAAATATCTACAGATGAAAAATTGGCAGTGGCAATTAGACGTATTTTTACCAGAACCGTTTAAAGTAATCGGAGAATGGATCACAAAAGCCGAGCAAATAATTACCGACAATAATATTCCATCTGTTATGAACGAAGAAACTGCGGTGATAATAAGCAGAAAATTGGAAGAACACAAAGTACGAACGTGTTTCGGTATTTTAATGTGAATTATACCTATTAAAATATTATAATTTATTATATTTACAGTCGTTTTTCGCCGACTTACCGGAAGTTCGACAAAAATTCAACGAACTATTAGCGAAAACTAGAAATCAAAACAAAGAAGTAAATGATTTATCCAGACGTCTCAATGCCATTGATGCAGACGCGCACAAACGGCGAACTTATTTAAAATTTCTAGAACACAAGGTATTTTTTATTAATTTGAAATGTATATAAATATATGTTATAAAATTAATGTTTTGAAAAAAATTCGATATAAAATTACATGCATCATCTATATTCTATACATTCCATTTGCAAGTGTACGATAATGTCGATTTATTTTAATGAAACTAAAACGCATGTACCGTTGTAGAGTATGAAAATATCACGAACAGTATGTATTTATTTTTTAGTGTTGTTTGATTGCATTTTTGAATTTGACTGAAAACAAACTAAAAGCATGGACTGTTAAATATGGCCGTCAACAGGACGTTTTGCAGCTCCTCGAGAAATACAACAATTTCGTTATAGGAAATAATATATTTCAAGAATTTAACAAAGCGTATATAGACATGCAAAACGTCGTACAAGAGTACAAACACGAATGTAACGTAGAATACAAAGAGTCGGTCACTATTGAGAAATTCATGAGAAATACTGCCGAACATTGGAAAAGCATTGCGATGGAGTTAAGATGCGCGCAGAGTATGCTTGAAGAAGTAATATCGTACTGGAGACGATGGAATTCATTGACCAAAGACATGAAAATGTGGTTAGTGGATGCCGTAAAAAAAATTAACCTATCCCAAGAGCAACGTATCGATTTCTTTCAGGTATCTACTAAATATTCATAATAAATTGTAATATTTAGGTTAACTAAGATAAATAATATAATGTTGTTTTCACCTAGGATATTGGTGTTTGGAAGGAGAAATATGAGTTGCTCAATGATACTGTCAGTTTTTTAATTGCAACGTGTGAAGATTCAATTGGTACAGAATTGAAACAAGAATTTTTAAATATTACTACTACTTGGGAAAATATATTTTCCGTAAGTATAAAAAAAAATTGTGAGATCTAAGAAAGAAAGAGAGAGAGAGGAAATTTATTAATTTATAATATTATATACACCTAATAAATATATATATATTATAGAAAGCTAAAGATTATATGCACTCTGGTGACATGATTAGAAATCGAAAAGAATATTTAGAAGGATTAGATATATTACACAAATGGAATTTACGAGCAGAACATGTCATATCTTCGATACATTTGAGTTCGTCCTCAAAAATTAAAGATTATCTAAATGACATTCAAGTATGATTATATTTATAATAATCAGTAATCAGAACTAAAAATATCTTTTTTTTTTTTTAAAGAGCCTTCAATCACAATTGGACCAAATGGACGATATGTTTAAAGCGATAAGTAAAAAATGTCAAGTACTAATAAAAGATTTAACTAGAGATGAAGTAAACGAGATGATGTTATGCGTTAAAAGGGAAAAAGGTAAGACAATTTGAGACTGGATAAATTAAGTATTTTCTTATTTAGTTAAAAATATTTTAGATTAAATATTGCTACAAAAAAAACTAGTTATTATATTAAATGTTCATTAAAAGTCTTTTTAATTTTTTTTTAAAAAAAAGCAAAATTAAATATAAAACGAGTAAATATTTTATTTTTAATGCATGTGTGTTAAAAATAAGTATATTTAGTCATTTAAATTGTTTTTCGGTCCATATAATAGGAACACTTTCAAAACTATTTATACCAACTTTTGTAATAAATTATTGTAATTGGAGTATCTCATTTTGTATCTTACTCTCATTCTTTCTCCCCCCTTCTTTTTTTTTTTTATAAAAATTACAATTTAAAAGTATAATAGTGTAACAAATTTAGAATGTAATATTATTTGGTAAGCACAGCGTGTTAATTGTAATTAATATTACGTTTTGTGTAGAATCTCTCGTCAATATTAGAGCGAGCATACCGGTACAGTTAAATGCCTTACATCACATGCTCGTTCAATATGATGCTTTAGAAACGGGCCAAAAAGAAATAAATGATTGGTTAAATAATTGTGAAGAGTTTTTGTCCACGTTAAAATTGAGCAAAAGTCAAAGAGAATTATATAGTGATATCGAATACTTAAAGGTATTAGTTATGTGGTTTGTATTTTGCGAATCATTTCCATGTTAACGATATTTTATATTTTAGAGCATTATGGTGCGTATGTCGTACTACCAATCTATGTTGTCCAGTAAAAACAAAATATTCCAAAGCATTATTAAATCAATTCAGCCGGAGAAAGACCAAGGAAGCAATGCTGAATTTGTACAAACAATGGCCGATTTGAACGCTAAATTTTCTAGAATAACTCAAGAATGTCACCAGTGGGATATTGTACGTTTATCCATTTTAATCGTCAATAGATAACTTTAAATATATTTTGTTCATTTTGTTCTAAGAAATTACAACAAACTTTGAGGTGCTGGCACAATTTCATCGAAGTAGAAAAAGTCATATTGGATTGGATTGAAACCAGTAAACAAATATTTTCTGAGGAACAGACGAATTCGAGGCAAACTTTAGAATCACAAAAAGTAAGAGATTAAAATGTAAATTATAAATTTATTCTCAAAATTTAATAAAACTTTACGCGTTTAGGGATATTTTGAGTATTCTAATAATAACAAATGGATCACTGAGTTAGATAATGTCGAATGTGAACTTCTCAGGTGCTTTATGGTTAGCGAACAAGAAACAATAAGAAATAGATCCAAAGCAATAAAATTAAAATATCAAGTAACATTTTAGTTATCTACTGAATAGAAAATTAACGAACAGGTGTTTGATTTATATTGCTTGTAGGAATGTTTAAATATGGTTCCTGCATACATAACAAGAGTCGAATATAAATTGAACGAAATGACGTTTAATCATTGTATGAATGAAGCGGAAAAAGAACTCAATATTGAACAACAAATGTTTAGCAGAAATGAAAATGTTAACCTAATACTCAAGCGTAATGTTGTGAGTGGCATTAATTTCGTAAATATTTTACGTTTATTAAGTAATCTAATTGAATGGTATTTTTTAGGAATATTTTGACAATGGTGTTATATTTAAAGAACTTAAATCGTGTTTGAATAATATGAGTATTGCCAATAAAAAGTTATTTAATACGCCAGTTGATTTGAATCTAGATAAGTCAATCAATAGATTCGAAAGCTTAGAAAGAAGAACTACGGAAATTCGACAGAAATGTAAACAAATACCTAATCAACTTCAAGATTATAAAGCGAAATTCACTGATCTAGAAAAATGGATGAACGCAGTTGACATAAGCGTGGAAAGATTGTTAAAAGGACTTTTGAATGATGAAGAATTTGAAAAAGAAAAATCTATATTTCAAGTAAATATTAAATTTTATAAATATTTTATCGATGCACAGTATATTATACGATAACGTCTTTTACACAGGACATTTGCCGTGACGTTGATAGTAAACGTGATGATATGAAGTGGATGGTTCAACTATTAGACAGTTTATTACCATACGTATCTGAAGATCAACAACAAATTGAACAGAGAAATCTGGAAGAATTAATTGTGCGATATAAACATTTAATACCAACCATAGACATGACAATAACTAAAACTGAGATGTATACTAAGTGCTTTATATACAAAAAAGAAGTAACAGAAGTAAGTTAATTTTAATATATTAATTTATCTACGATATAAAAGTAATTAATTTACTCACGCACTTTTCTGTTTATTAGATTGGAAAGATTCTAGAAAATACCAAAGATGAACAGTTATCAAAAAAGGGCGAATCATGGGATGATTTAAATGAACTGATTACAAATCAGGAACAAGTTATTGAAAAACTTGAAAAACAGCGAGTGAACGTAATGTCAACATTACAACGAGGCAAACAACTAGTAAAACATTCGTCTTCTGTGCCAAACTTTATTCCACAACTTGTATCTAAATTGGAAACAGACTGGAGTTTTGTATATAACGAATCCATTGATAAATTCAATAAATTGAAAAATGCTCAAAAGCTATTAATAGATTATACGAAAACTAAAAATGAAGTTATGGAAATAATTAAACGAGCTGAGAATGAATTAAAGACCGTATCTGACGATAACAAACACAACTCAAGAGAAATATCCATGCAATTAAGAAGTAAACAAGAGTTAAGCCTTGCCTTACGAGAAGCAGCTGAAAATCTGTTGAAAAAATTACGAGATATATCACAAGATATTCATATTCCTGAAAAAGAATTCATTATTGAAAATGAAGTAATATTATTTATTAAGTACTTAATCTTTTATTAAAATGAATTTTTACATTTTAATTAGGTTGAAATGCGAATTTGTACTTAATTCAAAAATTTTTTTTCACTTTGTATTTAGATTAATGTAATAGAAGATAAATTGATAAATACTATTCAAACAGTAGATAAAGAGACTCAGAGATTAGAAAAGCTATCGATGAAACTATGTGAATTAGATTCAGGATTGAACAAAATTCATGTTTGGTCTGTTGAATCTGCTCCTGCTGTTATAGAAAGAATACAACAGGATCAAACAAATCCTGAAATTAAGGCTCGAGATATTGTTCAAGTTCAAGATGAATTACAAAAAAGGCGCGATAGTTTAGAACGTTTAACGCAAGATCTACACAGTTTTGAAAAAGGTAAATTATGTATATCATGTATTAATTTCTTTAATTTTTAAAATTTACATATCCACACCGATATTATAATTTTTTGAAAATTAATTATAGAAACTGATAGTAATGAGACGCAAAAGCTCAGGCAAGATTTGGATGAAGTTAGAATGTCGATTTTAAGTTTGGAGAGTGATACTAATCGTAAGAACGAAGAAATTAGTATTGATCTTAATGAGTGGCAAATTCAAAAAGCGAAATTAGAAGAGATTAGACCTTGGTTAGAAAATGTTGAGATTAAAATCAATACTGATTACGGTAAACCAATTACATTGCAATTAGCATACGATTGGTTAAAAAATGCGCAAGTAAGTAATAACTTAAGAATGAAATGTTAAATATTGTAGTCAGTTATTATGATTTGTAAACTGTATATTACTTTTTACTAATAATTAGCTGATCAATTCAGAGTGTCAGGAAAGAATTGAAAATCTCAAAACGATGACAGCTAAGAACAAGACTCCGATTATTCTGAATGAAGTAGATGCGATACAATCTCGTTGCATAGCTGTTCAGTCGTCTGCCGGACAACAGACTACTCGTTTACAAAGATTGTTATTGAACTGGAAGGAGTTAAATGAAAAAACTCAAAAAGTAGAAGAGAAACTAAACCAACCGTTACTAACCGAATTGAAGGGATTAATTATAAATCAATCGTTTTCTGAAGATTTACTGGAGAAAAAATTATTGGAATATAAAGTAAAAATAATTTTTTTGAATTACTCTATTTAGGTAATACACGTACTTAATGAGTATTCGTTTTAGGCACTATATCAAGAGCTCAACGAATGTCACAGTGAAATTTCCAGTCTTTCACAAAGTTTAAATGGAATAAATCAACATTTTTCAATAGAAACTACAAATGATGTAAAGGAGAAGTTAAATAGTTTAAAAATCAAAAACAACGAATATCTGAAATTAATGCATGAACAAATGCAAACAATTTCAAATATTATTACAGACAAGTTAGTCGAATTTATTTTATTATTTTACATTAAAATATTTTATAGTCGATATTGAATTTATTTACGGCGCTTTGCTAACCTAAAATTTTTAGATTTACTTAAGGTTACAATATTAACAGTAGCTAATTAGTCGTTTTAAAATTATTTTTCCGTATGGACAAAATTGTTAGAGGAATTAATAAACATTAAATTCAAATACTTAACTTAAAATACCTACAAAAAAATTGATTTTATTAAAAAATTAATCGATAAGTATAATAATTTTTATTCTGTTTAATATTTCTTTTCTTTATAAACATATACTACAATGTTGTGCTTGTATTTCTGATCATAAATTTTATAATCCAATAATAAATTGATTTAATATACATAAAAAAACTTTAAATTTTTTTTGCTATTTCATTAAAAAAATATATATTTTAGGAAAGATCAGGAAATCAAGGCAAATACATTTTGTGAATGGTTAAATGAATTAGACTCAAAAGTGAACAAGTGTAACATCGTTCCGACTAATTCGGTCGATGAAATCTTAAAAAAACTACACTCGTTTACTGATGAACATGTGGAAAAGCAGTTATTGTTCTGTGAGATTGAAGACAATTTGATAAACTTCAATGACAATGTTACTGTACAACAATCAATCGTTCGGTTTAAAGTAAGTAGTATATAATGATTTTTATTCATAGTATTATATTCTAAAACGCTCACGAATTTATTACATGTATATTTAAATGTAAACATAGGAACTTCAAGATCTTATACAAAAGAAAAAAATAGTACTTGAAAAAGCTAACGAGTTTTTTATATGGCACGAAACGTTGCTGGGAAAATTGAATCACGCAGAATTTCAGTTTGATACAAATCAAGTCAAGACAAACTTGTTAGACGATGTGAATACATGTTCAGAGGAAGTCGATATGTGGGAACAAAATGTAGATTCGATTGAAAACCTATTGCAACAAAGCAAAACCACTATTCCCGGACTGTCGATAACAGACCAATTTCATCAGTTAAAATCAAAATTGGTTAAAATTCAGTAAGTAAAATAAGAACAGTGATTATGTTAATAATATTTATAGAATAATTCATCGAGTAGGTATGTTACATGATATACTTGTATATCCATATTCTTTTTTTGTAAAAATACAAAAAAATTAAAGAAATCAATGAAGTGTTTTGTATATATTATTAAAAGTAAAATTTGTCGTCTTATTTAATGATATTTTTTAACCTTTTAGAGAAAAATTGAGGGAAAAAGAAGAAAATGAAGAAAAAGTAAAACATTGTCAAAAAACTGTCAGCCGAATAAATGAAGCTTTGGTGAAACACATTAAAGAAATAGAAAATACGATTAATAATCATTTATCTTCTGTAAAATCAGAGAAAGATATTATAAATGTGATTCCAAAAGTACAAGAATTATCAGACATAAGTGAATTAATTGAACAGCTGAAAACATTGGAAACAGAGGGTGAATTGTTGATCCAATTAGATAAAAATAATTCAATATATGTACAAAACATTTTAGTGGAGACCAACACTGAGTTGTCAAATTTAAAAACTACATCTGAACGATCAATTGAAGATTTGACATCGATTTTGGAAAATTGGTCAAAAATTAACGAAATAAAAAATAAAATAAAGTCGACTAAACAAGAATGCAAAACGATTTTAGAATCTATAGAATCGCCAAATGATTTAATTGAGGCTCAAGTGGTAGAAGAAAAGTATAACAAAGCGTTAAAACAAAGTACTGTCGTATGGGACGTATTGCCTGCGATGGGAGAAGCCGTACAGAAATTGGTAACATTGGCTGAAAACTATCCACAGTTAAACGTTAAAAAATTAAACCAAAACTATAAAAACGATTTAGAGGGATGGGGAAAATATCACGTGGATATTAAAGAAAATACGGAAGTGGCACATTCTCAACAAATAATTTGGAAACAAGTGTATCAAATTAAAGACAATATTTTACAATGGTTATCTGATGTAAACATTGAGCTATTAGATTGCACCTCAAATTTTGATGATATCGAAAAAATTAAAAGCAAGCTCGTCAAATATTCAGAAGAAAGAGAGCTCAATTTAGAATCGAAAAACAACTTGGTTGAAAAAATAAAAAAATTACAAAAGCTTAATGGAAATAAACCGATTTTGACGTTAGATTCATTATGTAAACTAATGGATGATCAATTTTCCGTTGTAAAGAACGTTGCTAATAATTTAGTTGGTCTTGTTAGTGATTTTTCACAACAAGAGGAAACGATCAAATCTGAAATTAAAAAACGCACCGCCGAAATCAATCAAATACGAGAAAATGTAATCAAGTGTGACAATTTGAACAACGAACTGGACGCATTATTGGTCAATTTAAAATCTTGTCAAAAATGCAAAAACGATTTGATAAAAATGAATTTGAGTATAGACGCCGTTAACCATTCGGTATCAGAAATGACAAATACTTTTCCTATAATCTCAGAATCAACAACTATTAAGGAACTAAAGAGTCTTAAAAAAAGATATGAGAGTGTCGTGCAGCAGGCGGACAAGGTAGAAACGACGTTGATGACGTATTTGAAAAAACATCTGGAAGACGACTTAAGCAACATTTCGCATTCGATTAAAAGCGCCGATGAGAAGTTGACATGGTGTAAGCCGGAGGAAGAAATCGAAAAAGATCAGATTGAGATTAAACTTCGGTCTGTCCAGGATATAACAGAAAACTTAAAAGCGATTAAAGAACAAAAGTCTAAGATTGATTATATTTTGAGTTATCTTAATCAATGTTCTTCGGGGGACTTCAGTTTGGACGAACTGTGTAATAGCAACGAGTCGTTATTCTTAAATCTAGAAAACACAGAAAAACAAACGGAGGAACGAAAGAAGGCATTAGAAAAAATTATAAGATTATGGATTGAATATCAAAACAATTTAGATAGTATTATTCCATTGTTAAATATTTTAGAAAACGATGTAAAAACGTCCATAGAAATCCCTATCAATATGGATGAATTAAACGTTATGGAAAATAAAATAAACGAATTCCAGTCAAAAGTTGACGAAGCTAATAAATTCTTGAACGGACTCATATCTTGTACTGAAGACATAAAACGTGTTCATAATAAATCGACTTTGGACAAACAAGTGTTGAAACTGAAGCAAAGGTTGGAGTCGTATCAAAACAGTATTGATAAATGCGTAGACAGGACACGGCGTTTGAAAGAAATGAAAAATGAATTTAACTTGTCATACAGAAAAGCTACTGATTTAATAGATGAATTGAATAAAAAATTGAAATCTGTTGAATGTGCTCAACCAATCGGGAAGAAATCCATTCAAAACGCTCAATCAGACTTAGTCATTATGAAAAATCTAAATAAACAACTCGAAGAATGTCAACAATTAGTGAACGATACAGTATCAAAAGGCGAATGCATGTATCCAGACATTACGATGGAAAACCGAGAAGAAATCAGATCAAAACTGAAACAGTTAAGATCAAGTTGTGAAAGTCTGAACGATGAGTGTGGAAATCTAACAAAAACCATTGAAAACGCTTTAGTACAAAAATCATCATTTGATGAGAGTTATAATCAAATTCAAAATTGGCTCCACGAAACGGAGGAAAAATTGTCGGGTTGTAAAAAAACAAAGAAAAAAAATATCACGGATAAGAGAACAAATTGTAACAACTTAAAAACATTAAAACAAGATTTGATTGCTTACAAAGAGGTAATTGATCAACTAAAAGAAAAGGTGACCCAACTGAATGAACCGGATGCTGATTCAAAACTTAGAGATATTTTGGAAAAATATAAAAACATTACGTTAGAAGTGAATAAATGTTTAAAATTAAATGAGTCTCAATTAAAAAATCATGAATTATATTTGGGAAACGTTGAGACATTCAACAATTATTTGAAGTCATTACAAGATGAGTATTCGATTGCGATCTGTAACGATTCAGATACAGAGTTAGATGTGTTCAAAAACATAATCAATCACAAATCCGAAGGAGAGTCAATGTTAGATAAATGTAGAAACGTCGGAAGTACGGTATTGAAAGAAACCGATGCAAATGGCAAGACCGCAGTACAGAATGAGCTAGAAGAGTTAAAAATTAATTGGGAAACCTTTATGTTGAATTGCGAGGAAACGTTAAAAACGTTAAATCAAAAACAAAATCAGGACGACGAAATTTTAGCCAAAATTGAAAATCTGAACAAATATCTAAAAACGATTGAAACTCAAATCAAAGATAGGAGTTTGAAAAATTCATTAGAAAGCAAACAACAGTACTTAGAAAAATTAAAACTTTTCGACGACGACATCACGAAAAAGCATATGGAGATATTAGAAATACAATCTGATACTGTCGAGGTATCATTGGATGTTAGTAATTCAATTGATAATCTTATGAAGACTTATCAAAATGTTAAAACAAGAACAAAGGTACATACAAATTTATCTAAAATTAAAATATAAATGAAAAAATTAATATTTAATTTTAAACGTGCACTCTAGGAATCAATATTGAAATACGAAAATTTTGTACGGGAACATCAAAATTTCGATTTAAATTACAGAGAGTTTTTCCAGTTAGTAAAATGTTTATCAGAAGAGCTGAAACAATACAGTGAAGTTGTTGGTGATTTAGGACTCCTACATGTAAATCATATTTATATTTTACTTTTTGTAGTACAGTGTTTATTTTATTTATTTATTTTCTTAACTTATCAAGGAGAGACAAAAGAAATTATTAGCTTTGTCAGATTCAAAATGTCAACAAAGCGTACAATACGAATCACTCGTAAATATGGCAGAAAAATTGTACGCTCAAACTTCTCCAGACGGAAGAGAATTCATTCGACAACAAATGAAGTATAGACTTGATTATTGAACGTTGGTCTTAGATTACAAAATAATTTTTAATTTTAGGGATTTAAGAACTGCGTGGGAGTTGGTTTCAGAAAGTTTGCAATCGAGTCTTAGTAAACTTGACAACTGTTTAATGCAGTTTGCCGAGTTTTCCTTGTCTCAAGAACAACTAACCAAATGGCTAAAAAATATCGAGCAAGCGATGCAACAACACACCGAAACAAAAGCTACGTTACAAGAAAAAAAAGCTCAACTCCAAGTACACACCTAAATTTACATTTTTATATCATAATATTACATATTGCTATTACCGGCAATATCTGACACTGATCATGTAAATCATATTTACGTTTATGTTATAGAACCATATCGTCATTAATCAAGAAATATTGTCTCATCAAGCACTAGTACAATCAGTGTGTGATAAAGCTCAAGAACTTGTTAATCAGACTAAAGACAACACTTTAAATACATATTTAGAATCGATTAAATGTCTTTATGAAAAAATTGTTACAAAGTCTAAGGTAATGTTTTAAGTTAAATTAATTTCAATGTTTAGCCATAACTAATTTCATTCGAATTCAATTCGTTTTATATAATTACAGGAGTTGATGGATTCGTTAGAAAATTCTGTTCAAAATCATTCAGAATTCAATCAAGTTTGTCAGAAACTCAAACAGATGTCAAAAGAACAACATGACAAAATAAGAGAAAACGATAATATTGCTGCAGAAAAAGATATTATTGTTAAAAAAATTAATATTTTCAAAGTAAATATATACATACCTAATGTACAAATACAAAAGCGTTGAGATATTTATTAACCAATTAATATCAATATTATTGTAGGAAATGAAAACAGAAATGTTGACCGAAAACGATATGCGAAATCATCTTGAGCACGTGTATAAACTAGTATGCAAATCTACAACGAAAAAAGGAATCAGCGTTATGACAAAAGAAATATCGAAAATAGATAATGATAAATCACAGTTAATAATACAACTAGGTAAGTGCAAGATTACTTACGAAATCGAATAATGTGAATAATATTGACTCTGTATTAGACGGTGTTATTGAAAAAATGGAGGAAATTCTAACCCAGTGGACGGACTACGAAAACGGATATGACGATATAACAAACTGGTTTAGATTAACCGAATCACTTATTAAGGATCAACAATTGCAGTCGACGTTCGAAAGCAAAGAGAACAAATTAAAACTTCTCATGGAAAAACGTAACGAAATATTACAATACGAACCAAAAATAGAAAAGTTCATTGACAGTTCTAATAATCTACTGCACGTAAGCGGGGTGGAACGCCTAAAACCGCTTATACTTCAATTAGGGAATCGGTAAGAAACATAAAACTGTTTAAAGAAAAAAAAATGGTCATAAATAATAATATTCATAGCATCAGTTTATTAATATAATGTTTCAGCAATAATATATTTTATTTCTATGTAGGTACCAGTTACTTTTGGTATTAAGTAAAGAGATGGTGGCTAAATGGCAAAGTATTGCCGATGATCATAAGAACTTTAACGACAAATTAGCCGAATTCAAATCATGGCTAGAGACTTTAGAAAGTAAACCTACAGAAATTTTGAACGACAACGATATCGACTTGAACAAAAAACTATCGTTACTACAAAGTTTATATGGAAATTCCGATCAAACATCGGCAAAAATATCAGTGTTGACGTCTTTGGGCGAAAACCTATATCCTGATACGTCTACAACTGGACGAGAAACTATTCGTCAACAACTCAAGGAAATTCGAGAAAAGTAAATAAATTGAAGTACACAAAGGTTTGGAAATTATAGAATTTAATATTTTCCTCTTTTTACAGATGGGATGCACTAGAAGAACAAATTAAGTCGGCTCAAAAAACTCTTGGAGCGCAATTGCAACAATGGAACAATTATCAAGAAACTCTTTTGCAGACCAATAATTGGTTAGAAAGCGTAGAGAAAGTGATTGCTTCTAATCAGTCACCCGTATGGTCTTCACCGCAAGAAATAAGGGCAAAACTCCTAAAACAAAAAGTACGAAATAAAATAACAAAAGTACTCACAGGCGTTTTCAATAACTATTAATTTCTTTCAGGCAACGATGCAAGAGATAAATTCTCACAGTCGCATGATCGAAACTATAATGGATAAAGGAAAAACGATAAAAAAGCCCAAAGATGAAACAGATTTAGAGATGTCGTTAAAGGATAGATATGATACGTTACGTGAAAGAATGAATAGTTCTATTTCACAACTCGAAAATTACTTGGAGACTTATCAGCAATATCACGATTTGCACAAATCATACCAAGATACGCAAAAACAGCTATGGGACCAACTTTCTACATATACAGGTTTACCAGAAAAATATTTTCTTGTCAATATTTTCCTAAACATAATTTCAATGGCATAATTGAATTCTTTTAGATTATTCGGGAAATAAGCAAATTTTAGAGTCCCGACTAAATAAGGTTAATGTAATACAAACTACGTTCGACAACAATAAAACAACATTGTTAACAATGGAAAATTTTGTGAAAAATTCAAAAGGTACGATACCACAAAAAGCGATTGATTCGATGTCGAGGGACCACACCAATTTACAGTGAGTATAATTGAAATTGAGAAATTATAAAAAAAATAAATATATTTTAAACGCGTGTCGTTTTATTGTAGATTCGAACAAGAAAAATTCCAGTCATTATTGAACGATTTAATAGAAGGTCTACGAAGTAGAATCGATCAATGGGTAGAGTTCGAAAACTTAATGCAACAGTTAATTTCATGGCACAACGATACAGAGAAAAAATTACAAAATTATTCGGAGAAGGGCACGCTCGAAGAAAAAACTCAGCAATATAATAAATTCCAGGTAAAAATTTTATGAATATTATTTATATCGTTTATGATAATCGACTTATGTTTTCAACAAATAATTAATATATGATTTTTATAATCAGTAAATTGCAACTATGAATTACAATTTTCCGAAGATTTAATACATATAATGAAATAATAATAAGAATTTTTAATATAACGGTTATATTGAAATTTTCATTAAATTTTTAAAATAAATATAAATCATGATTTTGTAACTTAAAAAATAATTACAATAATAAGTAGCTAGTATGTACTTAAATTATTATTTATCGGTCTCGTTTTCATTATATTATTATTTAAAATTTAAAATTAATAAATAAGATGGTTTATATACCATTTAGAATTTAGAGAAACATTTGTAATTAATTAAGTAAATAAACGTATTGTTATAAATTACAAGTTCATTTGTATTATATAATTTGGTTCTTTTAATCTTCATCTAGGACTTAGAAAAAGAAATTAAAGGAAAGTCTAACTCGGTGAAAGATTTAATTGCATTCGGTGATCACCTCCAACAAGTAAGATCCGTTGAAATAAAATCGAATATTGCATGCACCGTGTTATTGGTATTTGTGTTCAGTCAATGATAAAATATTATTGATATTATGATGATTATAAAAACAAATATTTAAATATAACTTTTTATGTCTAACTTCGTTATACTGTCATTACAAGAATGCGCTAATAAAATTATTATATTAAATAGAATATTTAGTGTCTTATCTTTAATTGATTTTAATTTTATAGTCGTTATTGGATGATATGAAAAAGAAAGATTTGAACGTAGATAAACTTATTGATCAATCGATCGAGTATGAGATCACTGGAGAAGCCCGATTATCAACCAAGGTCAAACAAATATCATCTCGCTATCAATCGATGCAAGCTACAATCAAAGTAAAAAAAAAATATATATATATATTTAATTGATTAAAACTACTTCGTATTATTATAAATTATATTTTGTTTCAGGATATTTTGAATAAATGTACTGATTCGATTAAAATTCATCAAGAATATATCGATAAGTATAACGAATGTTCTATTCAACTTTCAAACGTTCAAAGCTGGTTCAAAAACGTAAATGAACCTCCGTTATCGTCACAAGCCATACATCAGTATCTAATCCAGAAAAACGGAAAACTCAACGAATTATTAGACACAAAGCCTAACGTTGTGTCTTTATTGAACAGTTGCATTGAACTAGGGGAAAAACTATATCTGAGTACGTCAACGTCCGGAAGAGAGAACATAAAATGTCAGATAGAAGAACTCCAAACGGTATTTGATACACTGTATGACGATATTTTGAGTATCAATCGTGACGTCAAAGACCAACTAACCAAATGGAGTAGATTTGAAGAATTGTATAACGAGTTGAATCAATGGTTTAACAACACCAAACAGACATTGAACAAAGATTTACTGCTCAAATCCACTTTGGATGAAAAGAAAATGCAATTACAGATTTACAGAGACATGCTTCAAGCTGCACTCAAAAAGAAACAAGATATTATAAAATTACAAGACCTTACTGGAAGAATGAAAATGCGAGACAACGATGATGTTCTCTTATTGTCATTGAGTAAACAACACGATGAAATTTTAAAACAAATCCAAGATTCCGTTGACAAATACGAAGCGATTGTAAAAGACCATGAACAGTATACTAAATCCGTAATGGAAATGCAAGAATGGCTAGACGCAACGCACAACACGCTTATGCTTTGGGGTGATACGAACTTGGAAAAAATTTCTTTACTGAGTAATTTAGATCGAATTAAGGTGCATAACAATGAAGTAACAGACGATTTATGATATTTTTAAAAATCAAAATATTGTTTATTTTACAAATATTTAAACAGATTTTTATATATATTTATGTCCATATTTAAGCATATATTCATTTATTATTATTTTTTTTTAGAATTTGTTAGTTAATTTGACGGAAGAAGAAAATAGAATTCATAATATACAAAAACTGGCAGAAAAAGTTATTCCTGGCACAGTTGAAAATGGTCAAGTAAATATTAGAGCTCAAATCGACTCATCGCAACAAGATTGGGAAGGACTAGTGACGACAGTAAAGTGAGTTATTAAATTTAATAATACAGTTTTAAGTGTAATTATTAAAACCCAACAATGTTTACAACTAAGATTAATAACATTATTTATAATCATAAAATAATTTAATTTATGCGAAAATTGATTTTCATTAACAAAAATGTTATGTTAGATTAGCTATTAGATATTTGAACAATACGTGTTTTATGGTGTTCTTTGTGTTCAATTTTAAATAAATATTTATTAAGTAGATAAACATGCAAAGTAATAATTGACATCATAAAATTTAGATAGAACAACTAAGTAAAATGAAACTGAATCTTTATGATACAGAATAGTATAAGAGTTTGTCATTAGTGGCATGAAACATTCAGTGCAATGGATGGTTAATTTCATAATATGTTAAATGTGTTAGAAGAAGAAAAAATTATGTTTTTTGGAGTGATAAAAATTGAAAAAAATTAATTAAACTTTTCAGATCATCAATAGAAGCTTTAGAGAACAAGCTTAATAGTTGGAATGAATTCGATATACTTAAAGAATCGTGCTTAATGTGGTTACGAGAAACTGATTATAAGATACATGCTATCGATTTAAAAAATTCATTACAAGAAAAGAAAACTCAGTTTGAAGAACTTAAGGTAATTTTCATTATTAATATTTACTTAAATTATATTCATTTGATTGAATTATTCAACTAAACTGGCTGCTTGTTAATATCAAATAATGTGATTTCCAGGATTTACAAGGTGTGATTCGAGCTAAAGAATTAGAGATCGATTCGATCACAGAAAAGTCACAAAATCTGTACACAATATCAATGTCGAATAAAAATACTCAAATAACGGAAATCGTTCAAAAATTTCATCAGCTTTCAATAAAAATAAAAGTAAGTGTAAGCAGGTAGTATAGATTACATTATTAAAAAAAAAACAATAATAATTTTTTTATAGAACTAATTATAATTTATTCTCAATACCGATATTTTTATACTCAAGTTATTTAATTTTAGGAATTGGTTGGAAAATGGCAACAATTTGTTAATAACCATTTAGAATTCGAAAGTAGTCTGAGTGAAGCCATTATTTGGCTAGATACTGTCGACGATAAATTAACGAGTTGTATAGATTTTAAATCTACCAGTAAAGCCGATTTGGAAGAAAAACTTATCGTCATTCAAGTAAAGTTTTAAACCGATGTACTATTTTTATAATTAATACATTAATAATAATAATAATAATTCATATCACCATTAAATTAAAACGTATACTAATATATATGCTTCTTCTTCATTGTGGAAATTTATCTATGCATTTTATTTTTTTATACTTCATAAAATAAAATAGGAGTTTATATCTAATCAATAAGATAAAATTTATGATAATCTCACTAACCAACAAATATATACCACAATATTATGTGACAAATATGCATTTTTTGTATTTAGGACATTTTGTTGTATAAAGACGATGGATTCAGTAAAGTTCAAAACTGCATAGAAATTGGACAAATAGTTTTAGCTAACACTGCACCAGAAGGTCACAAACCGATCAACGAATCGCTTATATCTTTACAAGAACATTGGAGTAGTTTAGCGACAAAAATGGTTGAAACCAAGGTAAATATTTTAAATATTATTAGTATTAGTACATTTGTTAAAACATTATTTATTTCACAGACGAACATTGATGAATCGATTCAACGTTGGTCAGGATTTTTGGAGCACGTAAAACAGGTTGGAAAAATAATAGAAAAATTCGAGGATGCATTACCCGAGTTGGAAGTATTTCAAGGAACTATGTCTGAAAAGAGGGAACAATTGGAGAAATTAAAAGTAATTACACGTATTCCTATTTTATTTTGTATATAAATGGTCGTTTATTATTGTCTTTATACTGTGTTTAAAATCAAGAAATTATTACTATATCAATAATTTGTAGATATCAAAATTATTTTTAATAGAAACAAAATAGTTTAATTATATATGGGTAATAGATATATTTATTGTAATATATTTGAACGATTTGTTTTAGAATTTAGACGAGAAAATTCGTTGTGAAAAATTAGAGATGGACTCTTTGAAATCAAAAGCACACGAGATGCTAAAAACGGGTCACCAAAATAGTGCTGTAGCAGAAACTCAAGAAATATTTAATAAGTTTGACAATATTTCCGATAGAGTCAAGGTAAATACTATTAATTACTTGAATTATGCGGTATATTTTTTGGCTATTTTTATTTAAATTTTAGAAATTACTCAATGAACGCGAGCAACAGTATAAAGACCATAAGACTTATAAAGAAGCGTATGAAGAATTATCTAATTTCTTAAATAGATCGCGAGATAAAATCCCGTTGTTGAAAGAACGACCACTTAGTGATAAATTAGCCATAGAAAATGCTATAACGCCATTGGAAAATCTTTTAAATAAAAGAGCTCAAGGTGAATTGCTTTTAGACAATCTAAACACGATTGGAGGCATTATAATTACTAGTACTTCTGAAAACGGAGAGGCTATTATCAAACAAGAAATATCGTCTATAACTGACGAGTTGAACAAATTATTTGACGGTAAGTAAAAAGAACCAATACATGAAGTGAGATATTAATCATAATTGATTTCGTTTTGATTAGATATATTATATCAAAAAGATAACCTACATGCTATTCATGTACACTGGAGAGAATATAAAGATGAGTACGAAAAACTATCTGATTGGTTACAGCAAATCGATATATCTATGAAGGCTATTAAAAATACTCCATTAGCGACCGTTCTGGAAAAAACGGATCAAGTAAAACAAATTCAGGTAAACCTATCTTCAATGTTTTGATAACGTGGTTTTAATACTTGTATTGCATGAATGTTATTCTCAATTTTCAATTTATCTTAATTTTTTTTTTTTTTAATTAGCTATTTTAAATTCAAAAATTGATTTTGCATATACACTATATATTTTTTAAGCTCCTCTATCAAAAATTAACCATTATAAATATAAAATTCACTTTAAATACAAATTAGATTGTCAATGAAATATTTTATGTATTTGGTTTTAGGACGTTTTGGATAATTTAGAGAAAGGAAAATCTAATATTGTCAAGTTTAATGAGAATGCGGTTCCACTTTTAAACTCTCATCTTGAAACTTATGTTAATAATCAATTGAAACACCTTAACTCTCGTTTTGAAGTAAAATGAAAAAAATTGTTATGATTATTTTAATTACAAAATTTAAAATCTTACATTTCAGGTTCAAGTAAATTTGGCGAAGGATGTCCAAAGAAAAGTTGAAACGAATCTTGAACATCATTTGCAGTATGAAAAATATTTAGAAAAAGCAAAAGCTTGGATTAACAATGCCAAAGAAGCAATCAGATGTGGAAATGAAACAACAACCAATACAAGTAAAGATATTTTGCAAGCTCGTCTCGATAAGATTTTGGTAAGCATCAAATTTGTTGAGGATTTTAAGTTGTAGAAAATACATTCTAAAAATTATAATGTTAAGGAATTATTGAAATCACAAGAAGAAGGCCAGTTAATAATTCATTCGACTGTGAATTCCGGTGAAAAAGTTCTTAGAAGTACTAGGTCTGATGGAAAAGATTTGATTAACAATCAATTAAAAGAAATTCAAACGGATTGGGATAGACTTGTGAAAAAAATAGCAACGTCTAAAGTTCATATCGAGACGAGTCTATTACAATGGGCTGATTACAATTCGTCGTATTCACATCTTGAACAGTGGATTTCAGACCGGGAAGCTAAATTGGATGAAGTCTGTGAGCTTAAGGTAATAAAAAAAAGACTTATATTAATCTTACAGTGAACATCACTAAGCTTAAAATAAAAATGTAAACATTTTTGTTTTAATTTTGATACTATGTTTTTTATATTTAAATGTATACATTGAAAAATCTGATGAATTGAATTTTTTTTTTACTTGTTACTAGTATAAATTTTTTATACTAGTAACAAGTTACTAGTTATAAATTGTTACTATTAAAAATTTTTTTTTATTAAAATGTATGAAAAATAATTATTTATATTTATATTTCAACACATATTATTTGATTATCAGCAGTACTTAATTAAAAATAATGGTGTGTCAATGGATCTAAAAATCTTATTTAGTATTAATTTTTAAGTGAATTTACTTTTAGGTGACGAAAGTAAAAAAAAACCAAACTGGAATTGGGTCACTGAGTATTGGGGAACGCAAAGCTACACTGCGAAGAACAAATAGTATCGTACAAGACATTGTTTCGTTTGAACCAATGATTCAAAAAGTGACACTCAAAGCAGAAGACTTGCAACAGGCTGTGCCCGCAAATGAAATCACTAACAAATATCAGACTTTGAGCATAAAAGCCAAAGACCTTTACGAGAAACAAAAAGAAACCGTTAGACTACATCAAGAATTCATAGATGCTGGAAACGATTTCGCTATTTGGTTACGGTCGGCTAAAGAACGTGCTAACAAAATATCTGAACCGACCGGTGATAAGGAAATGTTGAGCGCTAAATCCGTTCAGTTTAAGGTACCAAATGACTATTAGCTATTGTAATTTTTTTTCATAATATTAAAAAATGTGTCTTATTTTATAGGTATTACAAAGTGAATTGCCCGATGGACAGAAAAAGTTAGAGATTGCACTTGAAAGAGCGGAGAAAGCGTGTTCGTTTGCCGACGATGAAGAAAAAGAAATAATTGAACAAGAAGTAGTTATGCTACAGGAAGAATTTGATACACATAATGAAACACTTCAAAAAACCAAAATGCTATTAGAAGTAAACTAATTTAATTTCATAAAAAATTTAATGTTATTTGTAAAATTATATATATTAAATTGTTTGATTTTAGGACGGTATATATAAGTGGAATGACTTTGATGATTACTCTAAAGGTGCCACAGAATGGTTGAACAATACTGAACAACTTGTACAATCGTATAATAAACTTCAACCTAGTCTAGAAGGGAAAAAAGAAGCATTAGAAGAGTTCCAAACTCATTTACAAACTTTGTTTGATTGGCAAAAAGAATTAGATATTTTGAACGGAAAAGCACAGGTGTTTTATTAAAATTACTGTTTTAAATCAAATATTGTTAATTTGTTCTATTCACTTAATAATTTTAAATGAAGTTTAAATTTTTTATTTTTTAAAAATACATATTTCAACTATAATTTTTTAGTGGAAATTATTTTCTTTTTGGTATTTCAGGTTCTTTTAGAAACATGTTCCGACACACGTCTATCGAACTCAATTACTCAGATGACAACCAAGTACAATACGTTATTGTCTTTAGCTAAAGAGATTATGCGACGTTTAGAATTACATTACCAAGAGCATCAGCAACATAACTCATTATATCAGGAGTGTCTCGATTGGCTTGAGAGGACTGGTGATAAGGTATTTTCGTTAAAAAAATCTTACTAAATTTAAATATAATTTGTTAATTTTAAAATAATTTATATTGTCAATATTTTATTAAATTTGATGTTTCAATTTGCAGTTGAACGAATGTGAAGAAATACCAAATAGTTTGAATGAAGTAAAAAGTAAACTTCAAAGCTTAAAAGTAATTAGGCAAACGCTTGAACATGGTCAAAATCGATTAAGATACATATTGGAGTTGAAAGAAAAAGTGCTACTTAGTACTGAACCTCAAGGCACTGTTAAAATCGAAGAAGACACCGAAAATTTAAAACAAGAATTTGACAAATTATCAAACAAAATTCAAGTGAGTAATAATAATATATGAAATCATTACATAAATATTGAGGAACTCATACAACTAACTTATGTTAAAAGGTATGTAATAATAATTTAACATTAAGAGTGTCGCAACTGGAAGAATTAGAAAAATTTATAAAGATACTGAACGAGTGTTTGGACGATATAAGCTTAAAAATTAATGGAAATGATCTCGATCAACCTTTGAATGATTTGAGTGAAAAGAAAACTGCATTTGAAAAATTGAAATCATTACTTCGCGAATTAAATACCCACAGTGATTTGGTATGTGTAAATTGAAAATTGTATTTAAATTGTTTTCATCGTCAAAATTATTATTTATAGGTCAATCGTTTGTCGATCAGTATCGATGATAATTATCCTTCACCTCAAGAGTCAATTATCTGTATATCGAGATATAATAATCTTACAACTCTGGTGAGTTAGAAATAAAAATGTAAAAAAAAAAAATATTTTTCTTATTTTAAAAATTTCAGATAACTAATAAATTATCCGTCATGGAGAATCAAGTGGCGGAACACGAAGCCTATAGAAACGCATTGATAAACGTGAACGATTGGTTACGAAAAACTCGAATCGCGATTCAAAGTTGCGCCGATACACACGGTGATTGTAAAGTTAATGCTTCAAAGATAGTCCAACTCAAAGATATCGAAGAATCATTTCAAAATGGAGATGTCAAGATTAAAGATGTTTTGGCATTAGTAGAAACCCTTAAAAATAGTACTGGACCAGAAGGTTGCGATAAACTGAACCAAGATAAAAATCAATTGAATTCTGACTGGGACGAGCTAAAGCATTTTATTAAAGAAGTACAATCAGCATTAAATAAATGTGCAAAGTCGTGGGAAGACTTTAATGTAGTATACAAAGCATTAAAAGACTGGGAAACAGATTTGTCAAATAAAGTCAACAAAGCTGCTTCTTCTAATGAACCGTATACTCCCGATGATCTGGAACAATACAAGCTTTGGTTACAAGAAATTATTAATCAAAATCTATCTATCGAAGAACTTACCGATCGATGTGAGCTGTTGATGGAATTAAGTACTTGCAATTGGGTCAGAGATGATACGCTCAAAATACAATCGTTGTATACATCATTGCTAACTACAACTCAAGGGTTAGTATTATTATATTTCTTCGCTTAAATTAAAGCATTATGACTAATTTTTAAATTATTTCATGATTTACAATGTTGCCGTATAGACTTGTATCAAAAGCAGAGAAAAGTTTAACGGATCATACCGAGTTTATTGCTGCTAAAGAAAAAGTCGAAGAATGGTTAAACCGTGCACATGGCACTGTACAAGATTGTATTGGCGAAGGTGATTTAGGCTGGGTAAAAGATAAACTGCAAACAGTTAATCTTGTTTCCTCTCGAATAACAGAAGGTATTACTTAAAATATTATATATAAATGTATAAATAATATTATCTATTTTAAATTCAGGTCAATATTTAATGAACGATATGCAAGAAGTGTTCACCAAAGCGTTGAACAACACATTAGCTGTAGAAAGAGATGGTTTGGTAAATGACATGGAAGAATTGCGTAATAGCTGGAATAGTTTAAATATCGATTTAAATTCAGTTATTGCGCATTTGAAATCGCTCCAAGCGCGGTGGGAAGAAAACAACGAAGCTAAAGAAAATCTCGAGAGGTGGCTTAATTCATTGGAATCTAAAGTTACAGAAAAGAACGATTTAAGGGCCGACGTTGGCGAAATGAAAACGCATTTAGAAAGATTAAATCATATGATTAACGAAATCGATGAAAAAGAAACTGAATTTGATCACGTCATTGCTGAAACTGAAGAACTTTCGAAATTTTGCAAAAATAATCATTTGAACTCTGACATTCAACAACTGAGAACGAGGAAAAATATTCTCAAACAGAAAACATTGAAACGTAAAGACAGCTTGGAAAACGAAATCACACAACACTCTAACTACTTACAAGCACTTCAAGAATCTGAAAAATGGTTGTTGCAAATATCATTCCAGTTAATGGCTCATAACTCGTTGTATATTACCAACAGACAACAAACTCAAGAACAGATAAAACACCACCAAGTCTTACTAAATGAAATAATTCAGTAATAAATTGTTTGAATAATCTTTAAAATTATTTTGATTTAAATTTGTATTGTTTTATAATGTTCCTAGGTACCAAGAAGTATTGGATGATTTGAAATCCAAGGGAATTGCTCAAATCCATCGCTATGTTACATCCACTCAGCCCATCCAATCGATAGTTGAAAAACAGTTGAGTAACATTCAAGATAGTTATAATTCGTTATATAACACGGCTCAGCAAATAAAAGCTAGACTCGAAGAATCTTTGTTGAAGTTCAAACAATACGAAAATATGTTAGAAAGTATTTGGTCAAACTTGGACGATTACCAACCATTAATGAATAAAAGTATAGATGAAAATTGGTCTCTTGAAGAAACCAAGGACCAATTGACAATCTATAAGGTAAGTATATTTTCATGTGAATTCTATATAATATGTTATATTAAGTAAATCATTTTTAGTTATTCTAAATTTTAAAATATTAACACCAGCTTATAAATATGTAAATAACAAAACACTTATAGACTATTTTGAAATAACCGAAGAATTAAAACATTTTAATTTTAAGCTTAAAAGACATTTTTCTTTAAATTATCATTCTTTCGTAAACCGATACCAATTTAATCCTAAATTTGGATTCCTGAAATGTCATGCTAGTAAAATTTCTCCCTTAAACCCGATAAATATTTAAATATCAAATAAGATCGAGTTAGTTTGAAATTAAAATTGTTTTCCCTATTTTAGGACCTATTAAATAAGTTACAAGGCGACAAAACTAGATTGGCTTTGGCCGTACAAGCATGTGAGGCAGCAGTGGCCAGCATTTCTAGACCAAGTAGTCCCGTAGAGTCTACCTCTCAGATTCCTGAACAAGAAATTTCTATTCGTTTACGCTTAGAGGAGTATTTGGATCAAGTAAGTTATTAAATTATGTATACACAGTACATACATATGCATATATAACCCATATAGCAAACTAATATTTTTGACAATATTTGTGTGGATTAATACCTCATCTAATACTTAATACTTCATATTAATTATGTTTAATTTATGAAATATAAATAAATAGTGATATGTATGTGTGAAACTGTAGATAAATTTAGGTTGGTAATCAATGCTATAAATAAAATAAAAAAATTATTAGCTGACCTATACAAAACATTTTTTATATTTTATATATGGATTTTAAATTTAAATAATTTTTTCTTCTTCAAATATTGTAAATTTAATTTGTTCGATATATTTACCGTGTATGGGTTGTATGTGCACTAATAATCTTTTTTTTTACAATTTTCATGTTATAAATAAATAATTATTGTTAACAAAATAATTCTTTTTAATTTTTTTTTCCAAGTATATAACAAGAATATTTTGTTGTTAATATTGTTTTGTAGTTTTTGATAACACAATTTTATGTGTGTGCTTTTTTTGTTTTATGCTATGTAGAAAAACAAGTGTGCACCGAAACCATCTAAAACATTGTTGTCAATGATTGAACATGTAGAAGAGACTGGCATACCCAGACTTTTAATTACATTTACCGATTACGTATGAAGTTACATTTTTATAACACTCTAACACATTATTATTAATTATAAAAAAATAGTCGAGGAATTTTTTTTTTTTACTAGTTGCTTAGAAGTCTATTCTTTTATTTTGTATAAATCAGTTATTGTTTTTTTTTTAGGTGCAAAATTTTGTCGATGAGCTGACTAATATGGTATCGATGTTAGAAAATAAACAGAACCAGCGTACGCGAATTTATGAATGGATAGAAAACGAAATGGTCATTTTAAACAAAATTAAAGAGAAACCGATTAGAATTAACGTAGAAACGACAGCTCAAGAAATTACAAATTTAAACGAAATGATACAAAATATTAATGATAAAAAAATTGAAATGTCTGAATTAGTATCGGGTGATCCTTCTAATAAACTTGTTAATGACATGAACATTTTAACAGATATGGTAAATTGAGATTACATTTAGAAACATAAAAATACTTAGAAACTAATATTGAAATATTTTTTTTCGTAAGAAAAATAATCATAAAAAATAAATTATAGATTAATATAAATTTTAATTTTATAGACAAATGAAATACTTTTGAAAAAACAATCCGATCAAAATTTATTATTAGTATTCAAAAATAGTGAAATGGATTTACAAAACTGGTTTGACCATTTGTCCAAATCTATCGAATCGTTGGAAAAAGGTAGTGGAAAAACTTGCCAACAAAAATTACAACTATTTAACGAAGTGAAAGAAGATTATATTAATAATGGAGAAAAGCTTATCAACAACTTAAGAATAAACTGCCACAATTTGAAAGAAGTTGTGAGTGTCTCGGACGCTCAATTATTAGATGACCAGGTATTTACGTATTACTGAATTTTTTTCTATTTATTTCATTTAAGTTTATATTATGATTTTAATAGTGTAAAGTTGATTTACGCATAATAATAACAAATATAATTTCGACGACCTTAATTAATATATAAATATATATTTATATTACTAATGTTCTATTTTCTATTAAAGATGAAATCGGCAGATCGTCGTTACAGAGACTTTTGGACAAGAATTGAAAGAAAATATGAAATTCTAGAAAATTCGAAAAACAATTTAATTTATGTCAGATCGAAAATTGAAGAAATCGATAATTGGACAAATGAAAAATCGAAATATTTAGACGAGAATAATTTAATTAGCTACGATAGCAACGAAATTGAAAAGAAGTTAAATGATTTGAAAAACATGAATAAAAAAGCGGAAACGAATAGGATTTTCTTAACTGATTCATTGACAGTCAAACTTAATGCTATTGAATTAGAATCAGAACCAATTGAGTTTAATGATCTCGAAGAAAATGTATATAAGCCAGCGGTCAACAACTTGAAAAATTTAAAAACGAGTAAGTCTGAAATGTATCAATTTATCGAGCAATTGAAAAAAAATCTTGTTTTTATAAAAATCAATATTAAAACCATTTTTTTCTAGAAATAAATGAAAATCTTTCAAAAATTAAAAATATGCACGAAGCCAGTCAGAAATTCGAAAATACACTCAATCAATGTAATTCTTGGTTAGATAATAGTGAAAAAGATCTTTCTCCGGATAAATATAAACTCGAACCATTAGAACTGATTGTTGCTGAGAAAAATGTTGAAAAAATCTTGGTATGCGTTTATTTTCAATATCCGATAACGAAGTGCAAAGTTTTTTTTTATAAATATCCTTATTCATAATGTTTTTACAGAATATCAAAAGAGACATTCAGGGTTTCAAAGACGGCAGATTATCGGATTTGGAAAAAAATAGCCATGTTTTATCTAATTTTTGTGATAAAGAAAATATTGAGGCCATTAAATCAGTCCTTAATGGTTAATGCTTTATTAATATTATGTTATAGAATTCAACGCAAAATTTAATAAATTTAAAAAAATTATTTTTTCAGATATATTAAGTAAAACGAAAAAAGTAGATGAAATGAGTAATTTTGTTGAAGAAAAATCAAAATCCGTTTTGGAAAAAAGGAAGATTTTTGAAAATATTATCAATACATGTCAGCAATGGTTCAGTGAAGTAGAAGTGATAATGTCAGCTGATGTTCGTCTATCAAGTTTAAACATCGTTGAAGATCAACTTCAAAAAGTACTTTAATATCAATATTATATTTAAAAAAAATTAAATGTATCTAACAGAAAAATCAATAATAATTTTTAAATATCGGCTAATGTTTTTGTTTGATATTTGAATTAATTTCAGTATTCGGAACTTAATGAACGTAGTTCTGAGATAGATAGTACTATCGACGAACTTAAAACGATTAGTGAACAAATGTTGCTGTGTGAATCGGATATGCTGAAGATTAGTGATCAGATTCTGTCGTTGGGAAACCGTCAAAAGAGAACGAAAGCTATGATCAAAGACAGAATTGAAATGCTAGGGCAGCATCTGGAAAAAATGAAAAATATTTCAAAAACCATCGAAGAGAGTAAGTTAATGTTTTCGAAAGTTCAGTCGAACCTACAAGAACTCAATCGGCCAGTTGGAAGCACCGTAGAAGATGTCAAAGACGTGATAATGTCTTACGAGGTGAGCTAAATACTCATGTAGGTAATTTAAAATTGTAATGAAAATCAATTAAATCGTGGTTTGCAGACGTTGTTGAAAGAACTTAAAGAATGGAATGAGAAATTAGCAGATAAAGATGCGGAATCACTTAATGATGTCATCAAACAACAAGAAGAACTGATCAATACGATTGAAAAACAACTTTCGAAACTTAGACAGTTGTTACATCTTCACGAACAATTCATGACGTTGATTGCCGACATCGTCACATTTCTTACGACATATTCGAGTGTTGTCAATGAGATTGGAAAATCTGGAAACACTATTCAAAATAAAATTAAGCAGTTTGAAGAGGTATAACGATTTTCTCCTCGTTTATAAATCTATTTAACTGCAGTCATTATCATTATATTTTAATCATGTGTAATTTATAAGGTTACGATTAAAATTCAAGAATGCGAGGCAACTCTTTTGCTGGCGACCGATAAGGGGGAACGTATCGCAGAAGAAGGTTCATCGTTCGATCATAACAACATTACCCAGCAGTTGCAATCGTTAAAACAACAGTTGAACACTTTAAGGAAAGCCGTTGAAAAAGAAAGGCAAAAACTTGAGGCCACTGCAGCGGAACACATTAAACTTGCCGCTGATTTGGAACAAGTTTTAGATTGGATTCGTGAAAACGAAGCTGTAATTAAGTCTAGACCATTACTCGAAATTAATATCGACAGCGTAAAAACTGATTTAAAAGCTCACGAGGTAAATTGTGTCATTTTGTTAATACTAAGAGTCAATTTCAAAATAAATTCATATTTTGCTGAATATAATTAATCGTATTATTTTATTTTATATAATGTTATTCTAATTACGTATTATAATCAAAACTAATTAAATTAAATAGTATTTAACTTATTTAAATTAAGTTAAGAAATTTTTTTTAAAAATAAAATCAGTAATTAAAGTTTATTAAATCAACATTAATATCCATATTTCATTGAAAATATATTTTTATTATTATTATTATTATTGTTATATTAATGTCTCAAAAATTTCTTCTTTAGGAACTAAAATTAAAAGTAGACGAGCATTTATCTCGATTGAAAACAATACATTCAACAGCCCAGAAAGAAAATATTGAAGACAGCACTATGCTGGAATCCTTAAGTGAAGCCAGCTCTTTTATGAATACTATTCCAAAAGAGTTACGAGATAGAGAAAACTATTTAAATCTGAATAAAGACTATCGATTAGAATACGATCGATTAAAGGCTAAGTTTGCGTCGTGGATGAAAGAAGCTAAACACAATTTGGAGTCGGCCGAAGAAGATAAAAACGACGATAAAAATATCGTATCGAATTTGGAAAAATTTAAAGTACATAATAAAATATTTATAAGTCCGTGTAACAATACTTACTGTGTAATTCTTTTAAGTTATTTTTCGGAGATCAAACTGTTTACGATTTGGTGACAAAGAAAATCAAACAGTCCGTAGATAAAATTCGACCGTCTTTGACTCCTGGACAAAACGACGCGTTGACGTTGGAACAACAGAGTTTCAACAAAGACCTCGAAGACGTGATGAACTCGGCGAAAACCGTCCAGAAGCGACTCGAAGAGAAATACGGTATGTTGAACGAGTACAAAAATCTCGTTGACAAGGTTTCGTCGATTTTAGACCGCTGTAAGTACAACGAAGAACCCGTGCAGAACATTGCCGGACTCTATTACAACGTAGAAAAGATAACGCTCGCACAAAACGATCTACTGGTGAGAATTATGATAATACATTTTTTTATTTTTATATTATTTATCTATTGCACCGTGATTTCAGCGACAACGAAACGAGTTGGATTCGTTGTTAAACGCATCCAAACGGGTTGTGGACAATGTGCTAGCGAACGACGAAATCCGATCCGAGACCGATTCTATTGTGAAAGAATGGTCGGAACTGGAAAGAACAATGTCTTCTCGGATAACGTCGGTGACGAAAATCGGCGAGAAATGGAAAAACATCGAGGACGAGTATAGGAAAATCGAAATCGAATCGACTCGCATACGCGACGCTTTGACCAACGTCGACCCAGTGGTTAGATCGAGAAATCAATTACTGGACTCATTGGCCGTATTCCGCGTGAGTTTCGATATAGGTATCGTTTTTCTAATCGTTTAACTTTATTTTTATTTTTATTGGCCACAGAAACTTAAGGAGAACTTGGACCTTTGCGGCAATAAACTAAATAGTACAAGGCCTATTAGTGAGAGCGTAACGACGTTTTTAAGCTCTGAATCGCATCCAGCGTTTACCGCCTTACGAAATGATATCAAATCGTACGATGATAAACACGTGGCGTAAGTCTTATTTTTTCATTATTGTTATTATTATTATTTTTTAAACCCTGTTGTTACTTCGTGGTTTTTATTTAAGTGATTTATAAGGTAATTATCTAGAATTTAAAATATGACTTTTTTTTACGTTATAAAGTCATCATTAAAACGGGTGTTTTTTATAGTTTCGAATGTCTTTAAGTGCATATTACGTAAAGCTGGTTCTTAAAACACGTTGTGTGTTTGCGTTGAAAATTATTTATAACGTTTGTTGCATTTAAATAAAAATAAAAATACACCGTACATTAATTATAATTATTGTACGAAATATGCATAATTTATATTCTATTGACACAATCTTGGCTCGCGTGGAAAAATGTGTTGATTCGTATATTATATATAATTATCAGGATTGGCCAAGCCAGGAAAACAAAATCAAATTAATTAATATCCGAGTATTTATAAATAAAACATTTTAACTAGTTATTTATATTATGCTCATAATGTTTAATTCTAGTATAACTAATAATAATTTATAAGCTTTATTTTAGATTTAAAATAATTTGGAGAGGAAAAATAATTGAAAAATATCATTGTGGTAATCAAATAATATTGTCTTCTTATTTTGTTATTCTACTGAAATTTATTTATTTAATTTTAAACGTTTATTACATTTATAACAATAAATGTGTTTAAATTAAATTTCTTTACGACTTCTTTGCATGTAATTAATTATGATTTGGCGTGTAAACGTACATATAACTAGACAGTTTAAAAATAGCTGATGCAATTATAATGGTTTTAATACAAATTTTTACTTTCTAACTTAAAATACTGGTCATAGCGTCCATCGTCCTATCTTGGGAAAATACTATTTGGGTTATAAATGAACTACACATATTTTAAGCATTTTACATTCAAATAGTTTAGGGAATACATTTTATTTTAATATACTTTTGTTTAATGAAAATTCAAAACATTTTCGAATTTTATATTGAAAATCGCCATAAAATTTTCTAATTGAGAATAATGAATAAAACAAAAAAAAAGCGCAGCAGTTTGGCACTACGTTATATATCATACGAGTATATATATATATTTTTTTTTTGTTGCTCGTCTCAACACAAGCCAGTAATCCATTATTATTTATAATTTTTTATAAAAAAGACATGATGATAAATCTTCAAAAAAAACAAGTGTTATCCGAACGAAAATGTTTTTCGCGGTTTTCGATTTAAAACCCTGCGCCATTACGATGTTTTTAAATTTCAATATTCATTCAATACAACCGTATTGTTTTCAATCTCTTACGTGTGTAATATTTCGAGAATTTTTTTCTACATCGAATATTGTCATAAAACTATATATAATAAATTCCTATATGCACAGAACGAGTGTATGACATAATGTCGTAAAAAGTTTTCAACACATTATTTAGATTATTTACGCGTAGTTAATATTTTTAAACTTTTGTTGGAAATATTTTGTATGTTTTTTTTTCACCTAATATGGTTATCGAATAAATTCCATAAATATTTAAAGCCATATCGAACTCGGTAACTAGTTTTTTTTTCTTTTCCTATCTTGTGAACTAAACGTATTTTATTTGAAAACGGTGATTTCCCCCCCCCCCCCCGAGACATATTGCAGATTATAATATTCCGTTTTCATTTGAACGGTATAAAGATCGGTTGAAAAAAAAAGCCATATATTTTGAAATTCACGGTTCACGGCTATGTGATTATTTCAAATGAACTATTTTTTTTTTATCCAGGTACCGTAAAGTGTATATAAATAACTTTGTGTGTTTATACGTTGACGAATACCTAACCTATGCCAATCTTTTCTGTAAAGATTAATGAACGGATATAATATTGTCAGCCAAAATTTCCGTCGAGATACCCGTCGTATCGTCGTAAACGTATTTATTTATATTTTTAAAAATAATAATCGTAGAATAGTCCCAAAAGAAATTCACCCGCTCAGTTTTGTTTGACAAATCGATAAATATTAAAAAAAAAAATCCAAAATCTAAAAAAAATATTAACATTACACACATATTGCGACGTGGTTTTCTTAATAAGATTCGCAACGTACGGTCGTCATATTTTAATTATTGTGTCCATGGGTTTGTGTGTAAAGTTGTGAGTCACGTATTGTATAATGTATTTTTTCCCGCTTTAAAACGCATTGACACGCTGCCAGACGACAGTATAGTAAATACATACGAAAGGCTATCAAATATTATTATTATTATTATTATTATTATTATTATTATTATTATTATTATTATTATTATTATTATTATTATTATTATTATTATTATTATTATTATTATTATTATTATTATTATTAGTATTATTATTATTATTATTATTATTATTATTATTGCTTATACGTCGTAATACTGTGCCGATAACTCGAAAATATTATCGTTTTTTTTTCTATATAAATTCGCTATCGAAATGCAAATAAATAAATAAAATCATTGTTTAGGTATAACGATAATGTGTGTGTGTGTGTCCCGAACGAAAACATTAAAAAAAAAAACTTGACGGATATTCGAACGACTGCGATTTCTATTCGATTGTATACGTTATATAAATTTCTAAACAATATTAAATACCTTCGTATTTATATAATGACATAGAAAACCAAAATAATACATTTTATAGGTGACGTGTTGTGACAAAAATTTAGTTTTAATACATTAATCCAACGCTTTATATGAACATACGTAAAAAAAAACTTTAAAAAAAATCTATTCGGATTATATTACGTAACCGCATTATCGTTATTGCGGTACGTTTAAAACATAAACTAATCGTAATATTTCTGTACTTAAAATCAGTAAACGTTTTAAATAACTCACTAAAAATAATCTTTGGGGGAAAGAAATACGCCGTAGATGATTCGTAATTAACGAAATGCATTATGAAAATAATAAGTCTCAACTGTCGAGTGGGAATATTCAAAGAAGAAGCGTATCATGTAAGTGCGACGTTATAACAATATGTTAACGCGTCGTCGTCGTCGTCGTCGTCGGTGAAAACAAACCGATATTACGTACCGCGTTTAATATTATTGTCAATGATTTTTTTTTTTTCAATATTGCATGGCGAAAAGTATTGGATAAATGATTATTTTAATTTTCAAAATAAGAAGTGTTTCACGTAGACCGAAATATATTAATTTTAAAATAAGTATATATATATATATATATATAGTGTACTCTAGAACGTTTAATGTTGTTCGGCGGTGTCAACGCTGTACATTTTAACTATACGTGTAATAAGAAAAAATTCTCGCAAAACGCACACATCGTTTTTTTCGTCCAACCGAATTTCTCGGTAAATAATATAACATTTAATCGTAAACCAGACGTTTATACGTTCAGACGCATAATATCGTCCGGGTTCTTTCTTTTTTCTTTTCAATGCAAAATCTTCACTCAAAACACATACTCGACTAAAATAAAACGTTCGCATGGTTACAATTTAGTTCGGAATAATTGGTGTCGGTCCAAAACTTAAACGTATAATTATAGCACACTGGAATATATAACCAGAATTCATAATAATCAAGTGTTGGCACTTTTTTTTTCTTTCTGTTCAGTACGCGCCCGATGTAAGTGCGCGATGTAATTGAGAAAAGCGGATTCGGTCAGTTCCGGTGAATTTCAAACGTATCATCGTTTGTGTGTGTTTTTTTCAGACTCGAAGTCCAGTTGAACGACGCGCTTGGCCAGTTCGAAGTCAATTTGAATTGCTTCGACGAGGTTGAAGTCAGATTAGACGAGTTCGAGTCGTTGTTGAACAACTTGAAACCCGAAGTCGAGAGTTTTTATGTGTTCGATCAAGACACGGAACGAACTCAAAGCGAATTTGACGTGAGTCGTCTGTTTGTACACTTGAAAAACAATAGTAACAATTAGTAGATTTCATTTGCAAAAAATACATATTTTTTTTAAGTTTTCGATTTCGTTATATATAATTACTATGCTAGTTTAATTATAAATAACAAGGTCGGAAAAAACAATCGATATATTTTTTTATTTTTTTTTGAACTCGTTAAGTTACGTTAGTTTTGAAAAATTCAAGTCAAATACAAAATAGTAAGCAAACGTTATTTTTTAACTACATGAAAATGTTAAAGGGAGAAAAACGATTAACATCTAGTGAAAAATCAATTATTTCTTATGTCCTTATTTTTGTCTTTTGTTTGCCTCGTAAAGATGACCGGGGCGGAATGGAATGTTCGAAATGTTCCTAGAAAATTCTTGGGCGGTCACCCATCCAATATTAGCGAAACAATTGTTTCAATTCCAAAATCACTTTTTTTCGAAATTAACTAACGACACATTTAATATGTGTACCTTTCATGCATTAAAACTTTTTTAAATGTTTTACTTAATGCATTAAAAATATATATATAAATATTTAATTATTTCGGTAACTTGTCCGTAACTGAAATACGATTTCTTATATATAATAATGCTCATACTCATTTATCATAAATTCTATTAATCTGGGATCCATTCTTAACACCGTAAGCGCGGATTCTCCTTTTCGTTTGTGAATATTAACATCTTATTTATATGCGCAAATAATATAAATACTCGAGTATATAAATTAATATGCAGTACTCATTACGAGCTCGTACGTATATTACGTACAGTACTTGTATACTGTATATAGGTAAAAAAAAAATTCGAATTAATTGTAAACGAAAGCAAATAATTTCCCCTTGACATTTTTGATCACAAATAATTTGTTTTCTAGAATTTATCTGAAAAAGTAAAAGAAGCCGCTGGCGATTTGAAAAAATTCATTGAATGCACACAGAACAATTATATATCGTCACAAAAATTGGTGCCGAACGATTTGTTGAGCAAGGTGAGTTGACGTTACATCCGTTTATTGCTTTAATATACTAATAATGTCAAATGTATTTAATAATAACTGCGTAGGTATATTTACATTTATGGAAATATATATATATATATATTTGATTATTTAATTTTCTTAATATAATAAAATAGACACGCGTATAATAAAATTTTCAGTTTTTGTAAATAATTTCAATGACACTATATCTGATTATTATAATATGTTAAAAAGTCAATTAAAAATCAACTATAATGATATAAAGCAGGCGAAATTTACTAAAGTTTATTTACGAATCATTTTGGATTAAAATTATTTAATGTCTACATTTTTCCACCTGCGGTATTGTAGAATTTTATCAGAATTAAAAAAATATTCGATTGGTCTCTGTGACGTTCGATGTATGTAACACTATAAATTCGGTTAAATACATAACAAAATATTATATATATATATATATATATATTAAAGATTTATAGTTTGCGAAATTTGAAAATTAACAATCGTTTAAAATTGTTGAAATATGTAAAATGATTGCGTTTTTAAATTACAAATAACTGACTTATCAAACATATTTTCTGAAATAACTTTTCGAGAATTTTTACTGAAAAACAGAATTTATAACGGAACAGATGTTTAAAAATGTTTTTACACTTCGGGACGTGACACGTGACGAGTTTTTTAAAGAATAAAATAATGATTTTTAATATCATTTACTATTATTCCGTGTCTTTCTGGATTTCAAATTAAAATATTTAAACCTCGTGGTGAGGAATTATCGATGGGATATCAAGAGGAATCAATAAGATCATAATCTCCCTGCTTCTTCCGGTGCACAAAAAGAAACGTCCATATAACTGTATGAAATAAAAATGATGCAAATCATACGATGGTTAAAAATATTTTCGTGTATGTACGTTATTTTATTATACTACCTACGATTATTTTTAATGTCACGAAGTATTTATAATGAAATTAATATTTAATTCGGAGACAACTGTTTTTATTTTTTCCATTAAATAACCATTACATATATATTTTATAATTTCTAAAAAATATTTACACTCACGATTACTTTGTATTTATTTAAACGTTAAAAAAGTGTTCGTTTTCTAAAGGAACGTTTAAATGAATTCTTATTTCTATTTACTTTTCGACAAACGCGAAATTGAAAACGCAATATGATATTTTATGAATGCCTTGAGAACAAAAAAAAAACACGTTTTCATATTAATAAGTAGGCGCTGATGTTTTTTTTATGAAATCAAATCCCATTGCGACGCGCGCATTTGTGTTCAAGAAAGCATAAAGCAAGATGATAATACAATTAAAAACAAACGATGAGGTAAAACAAAAATGGGTTATTTTACATAAGTGTGTGTGACATTAAATACTTAGCTAATAAATCGTAGAAGGTTAACTCCGCTGTACATACGCAGCATATAAGGAAATAGTTTTTATTCACGCGTCGGCAGTATATTTTCGAAAATGTTTTTGTAATTATAAGGTAATAAATATGAATGATTCGCGTATTTAATTATTCGTATTTACCATTTTTTGACTTTGTTCCAAAACGATTAATCGACAAGAAAAACATTGGTTTTCGATAAACATTGCGAATAAATTCGTATTTCTTTTTGCGAACTTGGCGGTTTCCAAAAATATTATTATTCCATTAAAATTATAACGAAAATAGTAAATATGCAATAAAATCGGGAACGAGAATGCGTAGTGTACAAAAATATGGTATTAATTTTGTAACTACAATTAGGATTTCTATGGATTTTTGAATTTATTCCGCTTTATCGCGCGTTAAATAAGCGTAGAACACGAATTTTTCTCTGAATCGAAATAAAATTTATATTTTTGCACGTTTCATAAGTTCACGTATAAATTTCCAATATTGATGATTTGAATTTCTTGTAATAATTCAGTGAATATTTGTCGAGAAATTTCGGAGAAAAAAGTCCATTTATATAAAGTGTAAACTGTATAATATGTAACTTATCGTCAATATTAAAGTAAAGGTTAAAAGAAGAAATTTGAATAGTAATCGGTATAAAGTTTATTTAATACTTATTTTTCGAATAAAAAATTAAACACAATAGTCTTTTTTTTTAAACGTTAAAAATATTATCTACTTTTTACAAAAATATTTTGAAGATTACAATATGTGGTGTGGGTTTGTATACCGTTATTATAACCTATACATCACGACTGCGATAATAATAATAATAATAATAATAATAATAATCGTACGTATGTTATTAAGTCGGTGTGTTGGAGTCGACGGAAAATATTATTAATCGAGATTGTATAATACGAAATTAAAAGCCAATACGAATGACGTGTATTATATACGCATCACGAGTGCGATGTGTAGGTGTGTAAACAAAGAATTATTGGTAATTTTTATTTCGGTATAATTATATAAATTACTCGAGTTCCCCCCCCCCCCGAGGTAGAACGAATCAAAGACTTTATACACTAAAAGAAATAAAAAACACTCGAATAATGTAAAAAACAAATAAATCCTACAAGAACAATAAGAATAGCAAAGAAACAATTCGTTTTATTTACGAGTTATTATTGTAAAAGCGCGTTGACAGAAAAACATCGCGATAATTTCGTATCTAAAAACGAGACGCGCGAAGTATGTAACAACACAACGGCAGTGTCGGCAACACGTTTTTTTACCTCCTTATGGTTACGGATTAATGAAAAAAAAATAACACAAAATCATTTCACTCATTTCACACAAACAAGGGAGAACAAACACTAATAACGCTCGATAAGTATGCCGTGTTAGAATATTTTATACTCGAAATATTCTTCGATGCAAAAAAAAATAACTAATTTGTTGCTATTACTCTGCTATTTTTAAACGTATGCAATAATAATAATATTAACAAATGCCACGCCCTGCTCACAACTGCGTTGTTCGAAACGCGCGCTGTGTATATAACATGTAACGGGTGTATTACTACGAATATTATTTTCCTCCGAAAACCAGAATAGGTAATATTATATTTTTATAAATAGCGTTTTTGTTGTACGGAGTAAATTATGATTTAGAATTGTCTCCAAAAAATTAGTGTAACATGGTTATTAGATCTCGTATCACGTTCCGTTGGAGTGTAATTTGTTTATATATGTATATGAAACACAATATTGACATCGTGAACGTTTAACAACAAATCGTTTTCGAATTTTGTTTCAAATCAACACCGTTTGAAAATATTCGATTTTTACGTAACACATCGCGCGTGCGGTAATCTTTTTCGGTATTCGCGAGCGATTCGACGCACGTTCTCGTAGAATTTTTACAGTTTTTTTTTTCTTCTTTACTCCGATTTAATCAAAAGTGGACGGCAAAATAATACTATCGGATTATATGCACATTTTTTTTTTTTAACTCTACGTAAAATGTTCGTTTTTTTTATTCTGTTGTATTTTTCCGTTTTCGCACGATTTTCATACCTGTAGAAAATGACGAACGACTTTTTTTGTGGGAAACCGCCGATAACATAAACAACTCCTACGCATTATTTTTTTTTATTATTATTATTATTTTCTTGCCAACAACACGCATTCGATCGTATATTCACAAGCAATTTATATAACACGATGTACACATTTATTATTTACCAGTAATAATATTTATATAATGGCTAATTTTTTTTCTTCTTATCGCGTTTAAGTTGAATTTAAATTTGAACTTCCCGTCTTTGTTAATATTTTTTTTTTATAACGACGATTCCGTCACTCGCGGTTTGCACAGAAACATGCATTCCTAAGGCCTTTATTGTACATCAGTTGACGAGTAACCGCCGAGGTGTCCAATACGGTACGGCGATTACTTTTTTAAAATAGTTACATACGGCACTCGTGTGGCAAATAACGAAAGAGAGAGAGAGAGAGACGTGTACACACCAGACATAGAAAATGACCACACCTACCAATAAAATTACTTTTTTTTCTTCTTCTTTTTTCTTTCCGTCCGACGTCCGCCGCGTCGGCTATTGTATTTTATTTCTCGTTTTCTTTCGTTCCGGTAACCCGTGCCGCCGCCGTCGAACACGATATACGCGTATAAGTCGTCGCATACGAGGAAGGGGGCCGTATGAAAACCGACGAAATCTCAACGATTATTATTTATACGAAATATATTATTTAATCGCCTTTTTAACGTGTAAATTTCATTAAAAAAAAAAAAAAACAATATATTTCGAATAGAAAAAAAAATCCATAGTGTATAATTACACGGAATCTAATCAAATAATTCTGTCCACATATTATTAATAAAATACGTATAAAAATATGCGGTGAGTAAACGCGATTGATTTTTATATCCCGCGCGCGTTTTATTTTAATACGAGCGTATTATTCGTGCGTTTGTTTTTTTTTTTTCATATATTGTATTAATTCATCGCGTGTAAATGTTCTTTATATATATATATATACGAGTATATATAAATAAATTATATATTTTTCTTTTTTATATAAATACCATTTATTGCCTTATGCAGTGGCGCCTTCTCGCATCTCATCAATTGTCTGACCTTCGCACAGTTATTTCGTCAACCTCAAACAAGTATTATTATTCCTATATATAATAATATTATTATTTCCATGAATTTTCTCGCTTTTCATTTTATTTAAAAAAAATATATATATATTAATAATAACTTTCGAGTCATGTGGAAAAAAAATCGTCTATTTTATTTATAGTAAATGTGCATAGTATAATGCGTGTTTTTCAAGTCTGTGGACGACAAACGATTCTTTTATTTACGACATGTACACACGTTTGGTAAATTAGACCATTAATACTTATGATTAATATATTTTTATCCCGGTCAGAGTTTGTTGTAGACGTGTATGAATTCATTTCTATGTCAATTCAATGATTTATACGCGTGTTCTCTTATTATTTTATGAGATTTGAAATTTGCGACTCGCAGACAAATATAATTTACACTCGAAATTAATTTTTAATAACGCGTTTAAATTGGAATTCTAAACGAACGATTTGTGTGTGTATTCGTGCGAAAACGCGGTCGTTGAGTGTAATAATACAAAATATACGCAATATATGTATATAATACTTTTTTATAACGGAAATTCGTTAATTCCAAATATTTGCATTCGGTATAAACGTTATAAAATTTAATTTTTTTTTTTTAATCTATCCGCAACGATTCTGAATTGAAAAACGATTTTTTTGATTTTTTTTTTTTGATTTCGTCAATATCTCATTGCAATAAAATATACTCTTACAAGTTTATCGCAGTTTACTATTATTATTATTATTATTATTATTATTATTATTATTATTATTATTATTATAGATTATTATAGATTAGTGTAAACCGTTTATGAAACGCAGTGTGAACGAAAATAGTCGATGAGCTAACACGACAACTATGTTGTGTACCTAGTCGAATTCGTTTGACTCGGCGTGTTTTTTTTTCCTCACAGATTATATTTGTGTAATATATGTATGTATACGCGTTATGTAACGATATTTGTACCTGTAACGTGACAATGGGCCCATCTCAATGAAATGTAGACGTTATACTATATGTACGGTTTTTCTTTTTTTGAATTATCGCGAAAATTCCATACGAATAAGTAAATAAATGGAACTTTTAAACTCGTTAAACACGAATATTTTACTGAAAAAAAAAAAAAAAAGGAATTCCGCGGACAACAAGCATTCGATCGATCAACGAATGTCCGTATTTAACAGGGAGGGAGATGGAGGTTTGTCTCATAGGTACGACATTAGAACACGTTACGCACCGTTTTGTCGGTAATCGTAATGAATATAAAAAAAAAAAGAAGATTTTTTGATGAAAAGGGAGAGAGGACAAATCTCGATTAATCTTCTCGGGAATGCGAATCCGTCTGCGGTGTTTTTTTTTTTTTTTGATATTTATTCGTTAATGAAATCGTAAAATACAATATTCGCGTCGTTATACAATCGCGGAGGTCATACGTTTAAAGTTTTCTCATGCGACGGACCGCACAGCGTTTGATATATTTTCTGCAGGCCGTCGCGCACACGCATAAACGTTATCGTGCGTTAAGACTTATAAATAAAACGTCCTTAACTGTTGTGTGCCGATGACTAATATTCATGTGCGCAAACCTGTTTGTCGTACAATACAGCATCGCGTCGCCGTACGCGAATAAAAACAATTATAATATCGTTTCGTCGTCGTGGGCCCCGCAGTAATGTTGTCTGCCGGTTAACGTTAAACGTTTGTGCCGTGCACGTTGTAATATTAAAACGAAAAAATATAGTTTTATACCGGATTGTGTGTACCGCCGCGCGGCTTCTTTTTTTTTTTTTTTTTTGTACATAGAGAAAAAAATTTTTTTTTTCTATGCCATTTACCTTTCTAATATTCGCGTGTAGTCTTACGACAACGACTGTATATAAATAGGCGCGTTTATCACCCTGCCGCGTAAAATTGTATTATAACCGTTTACTTATAGAACAATTCGCGTTCCCATTACGGAACGTCGACGATTTTTCTTTGAATACGAGTATTATATGTAATAAATATATATATATATATATATTTGCTGGTTAATCGAAATTTTTGCGAATCGGATCGCGCAAAACGATAGGCGGAAAAAAATGTACGTGTATTTTTCACTTCACCGCTAATCGCGTGTCGTCCGCGTTTGTTTTCCGCAGTTCAATCCCTTGGAGCTAGTTTCCGAGGAATTGACCGGTCTGATGGATTCGAAAAGCAGAGGCCTGAAACGGGCGAGAACGGTGCGCACGGAGTATTTGAAAGACGTGGACGACGTGCAGAGATGGCTTCGAGAAGCCGAAGTGAATGTTCAAGATCGCGGTAGCGAACCGAAAACGATCAAAGAACACATTCAGGTACGACACGAATAAAAGCGATTTATTATTATTATTATTATTATATATTATACGGCCTTGAGAACGGCGCCGGTTATCTCATATTATATTATTGATGTATACCGTGAATATAGTTTTGAATATTTATAATATTATTGTCCGTAGAATATTTTAGATGGGTATAGCAGATAGATGACGTCGGTGCTTGAATTGGAAAAAAAAATTAGAAGAGGAATGAGAAAATATATATATAAAAAAAAAAAAATTTCATCAATGAAAATTCGTGAGAGCTTTCCGTCCATTCCCCTCAGTTTTCAGTATATTTGAAATTAAATAAATCTGTCGGATTTGTAATATCAACATCAAATCTTTAATATTTGACGTTGATAACAAAGTTTTAAGACATTTTTATTATTTTCAATAATTTAATACATTTGTAAAAAGAATCCTGAAAAGTCCCATTCCGTTCTCAGCGTCCCATTATGAAAAATTTGAAATATATAAATATTTTTTAAAAAAGAAAAGGTAATTCGTCCTCCCAATTCAATCGTTAGATGACTTAGAAAATGATCGAAAATAAAATCTTAATTTCTCGTGATTTATGTTTCGATACGTAAATTTTCGTCTCTAATTATCCGATAGCGAAAATGAGAATTCCCAGATTGTTTTTTCTCTAGTTTTACACTTCTCTAATTGCATTTAGATACATTATACGCATCATACTCGTAATTACGCCACCACTTTATTATTCTTTTATATACTAGAAAATTCCGGTATTTTCGAATTTGGAAATTTTTGATTTTTAAATATTGCGCCTTTATATAATATACTAATGCCTATATAAGTTGTGGATAAATTATCGCATATTTGATTTTTTTTATTGATTGCACACACATATACTTCTGTATTCGTACACGTATATATATATATATATATATATATATATATATATACATAATATATATATATAACTTAGTTAAGTTTGTGAGCAAAAGTAAAAAAGAAATAAAAAATTCCTTTCCGCTATATAGAAAAAATATATACACATATGTTTTCTGTTTAAGAGTTTTATAGAAATTACAATTTTGTTTTTCAGAAATTTTTACCAACAGTTTTAAAAGATAATATATTCTTGTTTGTTTATATATACATGTAGTATTGCTGTGTTATAGTCCCTAATAAATTGTTTCAATGCCAAAGTAAATGTTAAAAAATTATATAGCGTCGTAATACCCGTATATAATTTCACTTAATCATCACTTGTGGCTGTCACGTAAGAAAAAACCATTTGATTACTTCTTAAAAAAAAAAAAAATAGACTACTCTGCTTTTAAACACAAGTGCAAAGGAGGTTCCTTGCGTCATTCTTAACCTATTGAAAAATTATAATTATAATTTTTAGTATAAAATAATGCGCATATCATATTGTTATATTTATTATTGATATTTATAACAAAAAAAAAAAAAAAAAAAGGACTGGAAGAAGAAAAACAGACTTATGGTCATTTAAATGTGTAGATGAGTTTGTGTAAATATTTGATATATATATAATATTCTAATTTTTCGTTAAGCTGAATTTTTTACAATTTACCATAATTAATATTATTTCATAGACTTTTTAATATTACTAATAATTTGAAAACGATATTTTCACTGCGTAATATATCGTACAAAATGAATAAAAATTGTTTTATTATGTTATTTAATATTGACATTTCATTAATATTTATTATTTACATCTACAATATTGATTCGTTTAGCAAATGTCCAAGAATATATATATATATAGATATTGAATAAATTTAAATACAACTATTTTACAATAACTGATATAAAGTTCAGTCCAAATACTTAAAACTATTGAAAATACGCGTTTACCGTATTTATTGTTTTATTGATGTAGAATATAAACAATAATCGAAAATAAAATTATATATTTCGTATTTATTAGTTATAAGTTATTTGTTTTTTTTTTTTTTTTTTTTTAGACTATAGAGAATGAAATTAGTGCAATCAATGACAAACTGAATAGAGCAATAAAACACGGTAAAGAGATCGTTGAAAAAACGAATGATGAAGAGGAAAAAGAAATGATACCGAAAACGATTGAATCGTTGGTTGGCAAAATGAGTCAAATCAAACTGTGGCTGGACGAGAAACGTCATCAAGTGAGTAACAACACGCGCCATTGAATTTATGAGTACGATATTATTTCGTGACAGATAAACTGCTAATTTTGCCTTTTGAAAAAATTATACGGAAAATATTGAAAAATTACTTAAAAGTGTGTATTCCTTGTAAAAAAAAAAATGTTTCTAAATAGAAGGGGGCAGACTCGTTTTAAAATAAGTATTGTATATTATGCGCGTTCCGTACATACTTTTCGTTGCGAATTTATAATAGCAATGAATTATATATATATAAAAAAATAATAATAAAAATTAAAAAATAATTGTGTAGTTTTATAACGACCAGGACATAAACGATAGACATATAAATATTTACAATGTACGATTATTTTTTAAATAAAAAAAATACATATAATGTGTTTTGTTAATTTCGTAACTCTTTAATGTATGAAATTAAAATTGTCGTGTTTAGATTGGCGACACTCTGGACGCTTGGCAAAAATTCTTATCTGTTTACGACTCGGTAATGGCTTGGTGCCAAAGCAAAACGGAGTACATGGAACAACCGATAACTTTAAGCTCATTAGAAATAGTAAAACAGAAAGCACACGAATTTTCGGTAATGAAATAAAGAGGGTCAATATGTATTATTCATAATAATAATAGTTAAAAATTTATCTCATTTATGTCACATTTTGTATTTTTGTAACGTTTTGATTGTTAGGTTGCTGTGAAATCGAGCAAACAACAGAGCAAAAATTTAGCCGAGATGAGTAAAGAACTGGACATCATTGCGTTGTCTACGGACGTTGGAGTGTTGCCCGAAAAACTAGAAGAAGCCAACAACGCTAAAAACCTCGTAGAAGGAAAACTTTCCGAGAAAGTAATGCTAACTATATTATTGTTACGTTATCGTGTGCGTTTTATAATTTTTTTTCCCCATTGTAAATTCACAGAACGCGTTATTGCACGAGACGTGTGAAGAATGGGAACAGTTCGAGAGAAAGTTGAAGGAAGTCAAATCGTTTATAGAAAAATCTCAAAGTGCCATCGAATCGACTGTTAACAAAAAACGGACATTACGCGAACAACACGACCTCAGAGAAAAGATGTTGGCCGACATTACGATACAAAGAAAAAAGATCACGTTGTCGACCGAGAAATTACAGGTAAAAAATCTCAAAATCAAATAAAACGTAAGTCAGTGTATACGGAACTTATTAGCTCTTATAAATTTAAAAAGATACACTACGTGTATAAATCTATTGAAACTTACCTTTAATTGTAATAATCGATTAATAATATGTAATTTAAAATTTCGATATAAATCAATCGTAATTAGATATTGTTGATATTTCCGTTTAAGGTGTTCGATTGTTAATTGTAGTGAAACAAATTTGTGTTATCAATATTTTTTTCTCGTTATAACTCTACACGAACTCGTTTAAATAATGCGTAAAATGACCGAAAAGCAAAATTTGTTTTAAAAATACAAATTTTTTTTTATTTATTAATATTAAAAGTTTAATGTTTCTTATGATTATTGGTAAAATGAGCACTTATATTGTATTTATTATTACTCACGTAATAAAAGTATATTATGATTTATTTGAAAAATTATCTTTTGATCATTTTACGATATGTTTAATTCGTAAAATCGACGAAAATATCGTAATCGTCGTTATTCGTAGAATTTCTTAATACTTAGTACTTAGTAACCGCGGTTCGAACGTTGTGAAAAAATTAATTCGCGTATTGTACAACGTAATTTTCATTCGACCGTTAAACACTAATTGGAAACGATTAGCGCTGAAAGCATATATGTTAATTGAAACTTTTTTTAAAATATTTATTTCTATTACATTAGATTATTGTGGATTAAAATCGATTTTAAAACGAAAATGGTTAATTTCAGATTCATTTCCGCGCTGGTTTCGGAGGTAGTGAAAACATCGAACTCTTAGCTAAAGAGAATTTGTCTCAGCTAGACAACTTATTCAAAATTGTCGAAGAGCAAGCGCACAATTTGGAAGAAAGTCTCTCGCAGCTCGACAAATACCAACAAGTATATTTCTAAGAAAATATTTATTATTTATTTGTGAAATATAGAAACGATTGATAATTATGTTCGCCTAACAGGAAATTCAGCATCTCCGTCAAAAAGTCATAACTGCCGAACAACAATTAAGACTGATACAGAGCCCGACGTATTTACCTCACGATAGACAAAAGGCCGTGCAAGAACAAAACGTAAGTGCGCTTAAAATAAAAATATCACATAATTACTGTAAATGAAATGAAAAAGGAACAATACAACATTTGGAGGTGATGAGAGAGGAGATAATTTGACGTTTTCAAAGATTTTTTTATGTACAACGTTGTGATCGATTGTTGTTAGAAAAAAAAAATTTTTTTTTTCTTTAAAAGTAAATGTAGTGAGATGCATTTGTCGTATACCAACATAAAATGTACTCCGCGATAGATAATTTTTAAGAAATCGTAGATGTTAAATTTGAAAAAAAAAAACAATAGATACTGTACTGAATGAAAAATGTGATTAAAAAAAAAAACCATCCGTTCCGTTGATTGGAACATTACAGGCGTTACAAGAACAAATACGGGTGCTGCAAAGCAAGATTAACTCAAGGACTGAACGAATCAAACTGATCATTCAACGAGGCTCCCCGATTTCCGACCCTCTTTTAAACTAACTCAGATGTTATCAATGCATTTTTATTAATATAATTTTTAACATAAATATAATATATCTTCGTATTCATTCCGTGATTTCTAATTTAAGATAGACATTTAGAAAGAAAAAATATATTTAAAAAATTCCTAAAAAAAAAAAAAAAACAGAAAAAAAGAGTTAAAAGGTAACAATTAGTTTCTAAAGGCATTTATTCGGTCACGCAGGACGTTCGAAACGCACTGGGATCGTACCGGCATCGTTTGGATCGTACGGTGAACGCTGTGCGAACGCACATCGAACATTTTATCGGTTCCAATCCTTTGCTGGCGTCCACGTCGTGCACAGACCCCGTAAACAATCTTCTTAAAAGTCCGTCGAAACGGCGGACCGTCGAAATCCCCCGAATAGTCGTTGTGAATTTGACGCGAGCCGACCACGCGGACGGGGGGCGCGATAATAAAACGGTGGTCAGATCGCGGTCGTGTTCGCCGTTCTGGGTAGCCGGACAAACGTCTACGTACTCGGAAGTCGTGAAAACCGGTTGCTCCACGGTTTTGCCGCGAGACAACAGCTGCTGCGGAAGCGCCGGGCGGTGCCAACAACGGCCGGCGGAACGCGAGAGCAGACGGTCGGGTTTCGGTCTGTTGGCGCCGCCGTCGTCGAGGACAAGGAGCCCGTCTCCGAAGGAGAAGAACGCCGCGGCGGTACGGCGACGGGACGAAAAACCGTCACCGACCGTGGAGGCCGCGGCCAAGCCGATCAAAAGACGGTCGCGGTCCAGGCGGAACCGGAGTAGGAAAAAAAACGGAAACCATGAGGTGACGGTACAGAAGCCGCCGGAAATAATTGTCGTGTCGGACGTGAAAAACCGGATATTGGCGGACGACGAGCCGCGACGACGTGAAGTGAACGACGGATCGGACGAACCGCCGCCGCCGCCGCAGCGGACGGACCGCGACGACGACGTTCGCGCAATGGTCGGCTCGGATTCGCCTTCGTGCACGTGGTCTCGATTGCCGTCGGCCGATTACTCGGACACTTGTTTCGTCGACCTGAACGAACGGCTGATGGGAATATTCGGCTCGGTGGACAAGAAGCACTACAATAACAGGCACAATCGCGTTTTCGACCGTCCGCGGTCCAAGTCCGACACTCGCGATCTGAACACGTTAGCGCGCATATTTACCACCACCACGACCACTAACACCACCGGCATCACGACATGCAACACTGCATCCGCGACCGACGACTGTAGCGATGATTATAATTATTATTGTTATCGTGACGACACGTGTCGTTTCGAACGTAGCGGTGCCGAATCGGTTAAATACAATTATTCCGATAGGGACATCACTTCGGGTAGTAGACGTTCTCTTGATCATAATAATGTTATTTTATCGTCGCCTTCCCCATTCGCACCATTACACGACGCGCCGCCGCCGCCGCCGTCATCACAGCCGCCGCCGATGCAGCCGACGACCGAGCTACGACGATGGTCGGACGATGGCCGCCAATCCGCCGTAGTAAGACGAGACTCAGCCACCGCCTAATAACAACGTTTTATAACGTGTCGTCGTCATCGTCGTCGTCGTGTTTTATGCCTTACAGTGTTGGAATTTGACGTTTTACGTTTTTTTTTCTCTTTTTTTTTTTTGATTTTTTTTTTTGTAAACAGAACACGTATTTGAATCCTATCGCCGGAATTATTATTGGACGGTTTGTAAGCGATAAAAGTTCTTTTCATCAAACTCATAAAGAAATTTGTTCTGTGTATTTAGACTTTTTTAAAATGTCGATTGCCGCCGCGCCCTTAATCGTTTGTCTTGTAATATATAATCGTTATATTTGAATTTCACGATTAATATTATTTCGGTATAATAAACATTTAAAAATCGACGGATTAAATGTGGAAAATAACAACTAATATGTTTAAAAATAATTGCTAAATTTTATGAATATTTTTATATATATATAAAAAAAAAAAAAATAAACTTGTATCATACACGTGTTTAAAACAAATATTTCTGATGTAGGAGTATGTTTTTTCATTATTGTATTATCCAAATTTCTATCATAGATTTTTTTTTTATGAAACACCGATCGATTGATATATTTTGATTTATTGTCATACAAACCGTCCGGTTACCGACAATTTTTGGCGTGCGATTAACGTGTGAAATCCTTTATTGTTTGTTGCCGTGCGTGTGTTGGTTGGTGCATTTCAAAAATACTCCACTAATTTTTGAAGCATTAACGACGATTTTTGTGTGAATTTTTTTTTTTATTAATATTAATTCATAGAACTCCTGCGCCATTAATAACACACTAACATTGTGTTTGTTTTTAGTGTGAAAACGAAACAAAAAATTCGTCTTGAATACGACTACGTATAATAATTGTTTGAAAATGTGTCATTTGTCGTTTCTAGACCATTAAATCGAATTTACAAGCAATGAGCGATGACAGCGTACCGTTGGAATTAGCAGTGAAACCGTTTGTGATGTACGACGAAGGGCGCATTGCCATGCAAGAATTGTGTTCGACGAAAACAACGATCGCGTCGTTGATCAGTGATGACGGCGACCGAACACGATCAGAAGCGTTGAAAGAACTGAAAACGCACGTCGAAAAATACGAAGACGTTTTGGTGGATTCGGAACGTGACGGACAAAAAGAGAATAAACCCGTGAGAGATTTGAGTGATTCGAAACTCTACTCGACATACGCTTTACGAGTATATCTAATAAATTTGTTTTTATTTAGGAAACATCGCACAATTTGTCTACAGAAATCAACAAACTGAAAGAGACTCTAATGAAATACGCGATTTACGAAGAAATAGACGAATTTCAAATGTTGATCAATCGACTTAAAACTATATCGGGGAAACTCGAGAACTTGGAAGTAGGAAATAAGAACAAAATCGCCACTCAGGTATATTGTCACTGGTTTCTCGTAATAAAATAGCATATAATTAATAAATAAGAAGGTAATTGTACTCGGTTTGATGTGTAAATGTTTTGACTGATCTTGTTTTTTTATGTGTAGAAAAAATTAAAAAACATGGACGATATCGTACGCTATTATGAAGATTGGTTATTGACTTTCGAAAAAGATGGTGCAATAGACAAGGTAATTATGGTTTTTTACCTTAAGCGCTTAATAATACTAAAATACTTTAGTAATTATGTTATTTATTAACTCCTCTGATATTTATATAATATACATTTATGTTATTTAGAATGATCTAGACGAAAAAATTATTGAACTGACAAACAGACTAAACGATTTTGACGAAACACCACGCGAAAATGTCGATTTTGAAACTCACGTTTTAAAACTCGAACATATTTTGGAAAGATTTAAATTCATGAAAGATAACGACGATGCGGTGATGATACCACAGGTATGTTTGCATGTCTTTTTCGTATATTTTATTACGTTTTGCAATTATTGTACACAATTAGAAATGCATTTTTCGATCATTGATATTGTATTATAGAACGTATTTTGATTAGAGAAAAAAACGTAATTTTTTAATAAAAAATGCACGGTTTTATTTCGGTTGATATATTTAAAATTTTTATATTATAATTTACAAAAAATTCATATACTTTTAATTATGAGAAAACTTTGTAAATAATCATTTTTGTCGATGTATTAATCATAATAATGAAAAAATATAATTTCTACCAGAAATATTTTTATAACTTCCCAACTATATTCTTATTATAATTTAAACATAATAACTTTTAGAAAATACTTACACATTTTCACCGTTTTAAAATTAATTATTTAATGTAGAGTTATTCTAAACAAATTAAATCCATAGTAGTATTACGTTACGGTTAAATAAAAAAAAACAATAATAATACATTTTAAATATGAATAAGCGTAATTTTTATAAATTATTCATAATATATTTTTTAATTAAATTAATAAAAATAATTATATCATATTGCATATATTGAAAGCAATAACATATTTATCATCAAGATCAAATATTATATTATGTAAATATATTGGAACGAAATCATATTCTTAAAATGTAATTAAGTGTCAAAATGTTTTATTTAATAAAAAAAAATTATTTGTTATATCTAATATATCATTTATAAATATATAATTGTGTACAAGAGCATGTGATATTATTAGGAAAATTGAATAAATATTAGAAAAGTACTCGGTAAAATTAATAAATCATTGCCTCGAGTCTAAAAATTTTAATAATAATAATAATGAAATATTAACTATAAAATAGTAACAATATAAATACGTACATTTATAATATTTAATATTATTATTTATAATTACATTTATAATAATCGATGAGCAATATTTGCCACTCGTAATGCACAAATATTGAAAAAGGTAAATATTTATGTAGATGAAAAATGCTTTATTTTCAGGACACCAAATACAATGTTGAACGCACATTTGTATCGACTGACTTATCTTGCATGAATTCACCAAAAGATAATATTCATATAACTAGTGTAGAAAGCATGATGATCCCAAAATTAAATACTTCTTCGCGTTTCCCGAAAATTGAATCGAAATTAAGTGAAGGAGATTTTAATAGTTGCTCGAGCGTAGTAAAAAAAGTTAATAATGAGGAAAGTGTGAGAAATGTTCTACAGGAAAATGAGGCCCTGAGAAGTCCAAAGTTAGTGAGGAAAATTAATCAAACGTTACGTAATGACCATAATACTGAAATGAATGTTACTAGTAAACAAACGGAGTCACCGAAACAAACAAATATAAAGCCAAGTACATTAATCGAAACTGAGAAAATATCAGAAGCACGGAAATCGCTGACTAGTGTAAACAGAAAAGGCCAAAATGATGAAATGACATCGTATGATGTTCAAAACACTAACTCACCGGATCGCAAATCTAAAGGATTTTTTCTTTTTAAAATGCCAAATGTATTTGGAAAAAAAACAAAACCTGCGGAAAATGAAATCGAACAAGTTATAAACGTCGAACCAGTCCACGATACAGAAAATGATAATGTGAAACTATTAATGTACAAAAGAATGGGTAGTTATGAATCTAATAACGTTGTACAGAAAAATGACGATAAAAACGTAGAACAAACGGGCAAAAATCGCGGAATTCGAGAAAATGAAGAAAGTAATACCGCGCTTATTGATATAAATGACAAAATAGCAAAAGTGATAGAAAAAAATAAATTGAAACTTCCCAAGGAGAGAAAAACACAATATTTCGCTGAAACGAACATCGATCCTGTATTTATTACGTCTCGAAATATTTCTAAACGTGTCCTTGTGATTGATGGGGCGGAAATCGAAATAGTGGAAGAATCAATTGACGGATCGGAATCCGACAAATCTAAAAAGACAAGGATTATGAGGAAAACGGTTACGAAAGATGGCGATGAAGTGGTTGAAGAGATCCTGGATCCAGTCGAAATTGAAAAAATATTACGATATTCGATTGCCGACGAAAAATTCCAGAACACGGCTAATGAAAGTGTGGTGGTAATGAAGACACATAGGATGATTAAGCGTAAAATTATTGTGGACGGAAAAGAGTCGATAATAGAAGAGGAAGCCCATGAGCCGGATGGAATGTTGGAAACGACTTTGTTCGTTACGAAAACGGAAAAAGATGGCTTGGAAGTAGTAGAACAGTTCAAAAATCCGAATGACATATTAAAGTCAGCGGTAGTTTTCCCAGAAAACAGTAGCGAAGTGACGGCCATAACAAATTCGCGTAAAGCGATCAGGCGTAAAGTTGTAATAGTCGATGGAAAAGAAACGGTAGTAGAGGAACTAGTAGACGAATCGAACGCTGTTGGTGACTTAACCGAATCGTTCGATGAAACATTTGATGACGGAAATGAACACATTATAATTAAGGAAAATAAAAACGAATCGCGTACGTTTAACAAAACAACAGGTACTAAGTTGAACGATTGCAATACGATTACAGTAACGAAAACGCGTAAAATAATTAGGCGAGTAGTTGTAGTAGATGGCAAGGAGACTGTAGTTGAACAGCAATTAGATGGACCTTCAATTGAGGAGGTCGTAGAAACGACAAACAGTACAATGGACGTAAAAAAACCGATCGAAGATTCATTTCAAATAATTCCTATACCAAATTTTGAAAAAAAATCAAAATCGTTGAACATGGATTTGGATTCTATTGATAAATTGGATTCGAACCAATTGTCCAAACAAACAGAGAACTCGCCATCCTTTTTAAGTAAATTACGGAAAGGCTTGAAAATGTCCGCGTCAAAGAACAGTAGGAAATCAAAAGACAAAACCAACGCGGACATAAACGAAACGGAAGAAAAAACTAAATCAAATCTGAATGCGTTCCTTGATAAAGAAAGGGAAGATATCGTATTGTATAATTTGTCCGGAACGAACAAACTATTGTCCAAGGTCGATTTCGACGGTAAAAATATGGATTGTGAAAACATTGTAATGGAAAACGAAGCTAATAATTCTCCGAATTCTAATAATAGTTATTTCGATGCGGGTTCATTCACTGTATTATCAGGGTCTCAAAAAGTAATCAAACGTGTCTTGACTATTGATGGAAATGAAATTGTAATAGAAGAGATATTCGATCAACCCGAATTGGGTAAATCGATTAAAAATATAACGAGAAAAACAGTGAAAGATGGCAAAGAAGAGGTCGAAGAAATATTAGATCCGATCGAGATCGATAAGATATTGCAATACTCGACCACAAACGAGACTTTCCAAAATAATAGCGACGAACATGTAATGATCACAAATACTCGCAAAATAATTAGATATAAAATCATAGAAAACGGAAAAGAATCAATTGTTGAAGAAGAAGTTGACGAGCCCGAGGCCTATGAAAAGAAAAATACAGTACCGTATATAATTTCGTTCCCTGATAGTTCCAGTAGTGAATTCGTAACCGACCACAAAATCGTAACTGTAACAAAAAAACATAAGATTATTAGATTTATGACGGTCGTTGACGGTAAAGAGACAGTTGTAGAGAAAATTGTCGATGAACCAGTCATTGGTGAATCGACAAAACTGGTTCCGAAAATCAATGAAGAAATAATAATGGAAATAACAAGAGAACCTGATATAATTAATAATGTTCCGGTAGAAGAAAATAAAGCTGAGACAGCACATACGATGAAAACAATTAAAACTGTACATAAAGTAATGAAGGGAGTAAAAACGGTAGATGATAAAGAAACGGTAGAGGAAGAAATAGCAGATGAACCTAAAAATGTAACAAACCTCATAGAAGATAAATATAAAAAAGAAATTAAAGATACGTCAACAACAAAGTCAGTAAATGTAGACGCTGCGATACCAACTTCGACGATAAAAACTTCTAAAGATAATGAAACTGTTGATTTTGAAATACAAACACATGATATTATGGTGTCTAAAATTGAAATTCCAGATATGACTGTGAAAAATGATAAAACACCGAAAATACCATCGTTAGTTTCGGACGAAACAATATCCATTTCTAAATTAAAAGGAATTATATCTGAACCAGAATTGCTTGGTAGTTCGTACCTCAAAATGCCATCTGCAGACGTCGGAATTCCATCGGTCGACAAAAAACTTTCTTCGGTAGAAATAAATCAATTGGAACCATACGAAGTCGTTAATGTCGAAACACTAAATGTTAATATTACTAACGTTCCTAAAGTTAAAACCACTGTTGTTCAAGTCAAAAATGGAAAAATGCCAAAAGAATCAGTGACTGAAAATGTGGTCGTAGAGGAACATTCAATAACACCTTTATCGGTGCCAATCATACCGTTAAATTTTGAAATTACGGATAAAGTTAATAAAAACGAGTTCGAATCGGCTGAAATTGACGTTGAAAAAGTGCCAATTACGTTCTCAAACGATAAGAAAGTGATAGTTGACATGGATAATGATTATGAAAAGAAAACAAGTCAATTCACAAATCAAAATGACAATTCGCCATCGCCTTCGTTTTTAAGTAAATTACGTAAAGGTTTAAAAATATCTAAAACTAATAAGAAATCAAAGGATAAAAATAGCTTGCAATTCGATGAAACAGGTGAAAAAATCATATCAGATGTAAACGAGTTCCTCGAAAAAGAAAGAGAACACACGAATTTAAACAATTTGTTGGTGGAAAATCAACCATTATTAATTGTAAAGTTAGACGACAACAGTAAAAATGAAGACGAACGAAACAAATTGAGCGAAAACATTTTGATGTCTGAACCAACTGATTTACCCGATGTTATAAAATCTGAAAACAGTTTTATTGACACAGGAACAGTAACTGTGTTCACGTCGAAAAAAGTAATCAGACGCACTGTAGTCATTAATGGGATAGAATTTGAAATAGAAGAGATAATTGATGAACCAGAGACATCTATCAAAAAGGTGACTAAGAAAACATTCAAGGACGGTAAAGAAGTAGTCGAAGAAATAAGTGACCCGAATGAAATTGAAAAGGTATTAAAGTATTCGAATAGCAATGATATAATTCACGGTGGCAATGAACAAACAACAATTACTAAAAATCGAAGAATCGTTAAGCGTAAAATCACAGTAGATGGAAAAGAGTTGATCGTAGAAGAAGAAGCTAATGATCCTAACACAACCGAAATGACTAAAATACAAAATCCATTAAAACATGGCATGGATATAATCGAACAAGTCAAGAACCAAGACGACGATCTTAAATTGCTTACATTTCCAGAAATTAATAGTAAAAGAACAATCGATTATAACAAACATCGTAAAATAATAAGAAGCAACATATTAGTAGACGGCAAAGAAATAACAGTAGAAGAAATTATAGATGAACCATACATACCAGAAGAGACATTAAAAGGATCAATAAATAATAAAAGAGATAACGTAGAATTCATAAAAGAACCAAATGTAAATTCTGAAATCCTAGTAGAAAAACACCTAACAAAAAAGAAGAGTAAAATTGAAATATCAAAACACGAATTGCTAAAGTTCGATAAACCAGACATCAAAGCATCAACACTAGATGACAAACTATCATCAGTAAAAATAAAACATCATTCAGAAAAAATTAAGAATCCAGACGTCAAATTATTGGAAGAAATTAAAAAATATCAAAATGATAATGAAGGGGTTGATGCCAAAATTCCTGAAATCAAAGACGTGATCATATCAAAAAATGACAACCAATTCAACAATGAACAAATTTATGAAAATAAAAAGGATAACAAAAATGAGAACAAAGAAAAAGACAACACATCCTCATTGTTAAATAAATTGCGAAAAGGCTTCAAAGGCTCAACATCAAAATCCAATAAGAAATCAAAAATTGAAAGAAATATAGAAGGCAGCACAATAGATATGAAACAAAAATCAAACATAAAGGAATTTATCGAAAAAGAAAAGGAATTTACTACTAAACATAATACACTAAACATATCCAATCAAATATTACATAGACAAATAGAAAATAACAACAAAAAAATGATAGAAGATTTTCAAACAAAATTCATGGTTGATACAGAAATAAACATCGATAAAACCAAACCCGAATTGCCATCGATCAATTTACCTGAATTGAAAATGCCTAAAATAGATGTTAACCATCCAAGTGCTGATGTAAAAATTTCTTCTGTCGACATATCTAATCCAGTACTCAATAAAGCCGTTGATATTAAAACATCAGAAATAGATATTGATTTGCCTGATATAAATGTGCCGTCAACTCCGAAAGTTCAGGGCGATAAAGAATTTAATACACCTGAATTACCATCCGTGGCAATGCCGGAGGTGACATTGCCGTCTGTAGATGTAAAATCACCAACGCTCAATGCGGACATTAAAGCACCTGGTTTCAAGATGCAATTGCCTGACGTCAAGATTCCTGGCATTAAACAGAAAAAAGGGAAAATGCCAAAAGTCCATACGAATATCGATATTGTTGAAGACGTTTCTGTTCCGTCAGTTAAAATACCTGCATTCGATATCAATTTACCATCGGAACCTGAGGTTAAATCTAAAATCGATATAACAAAACCCGAATTGCCATCAATGGACTTACCTGAATTGAAAATGCCTACAATAGATGTTGAGCCTTCAAGTGTTGATGTAAAAATTCCTTATGTCGACATATCTAAACCAGTTCTCAATAAAACTGTTGATATTATATCTTCAGAAATAGATATTGATTTGCCTGATATAAATGTACCGTCAACTCCGAAAGTTCAGGGCGATACAGAATTTAATATACCTGAATTACCATCCGTGGCAATGCCGGAGGTGACATTGCCGTCTGTAGATGTAAAATCACCAACGCTCAATGCGGACATTAAAGCAACTGGTTTCAAGATGCAATTGCCTGACGTCAAGATTCCTGACATTAAACAGAAAAAAGGGAAAATGCCAAAAGTCCTTACGAATATCGATATTGTTGAAGACGTTTCTGTTCCGTCGGTTAAAATACCAACATTCGATGTCAATTTACCATCGGAAAACGTAGTTAAAACTAAAATCGATATAACAAAACCCGAATTGGCATCAAGAGATTTAACTGAAGTGAAAATGCCTACAATAGATGTTGAGCCTTCAAGTGTTGATGTAAAAATTCCTTCTGTCGACATATCTAATCCAGTACTCAATAAAGCCGTTGATATTAAAACATCAGAAATAGATATTGATTTACCTGATATCAATATGCCGTCAACTCCGACAGTTCATGGTGAAATAGAATTACATACACCTGAAATACCTTCGGTGACATTGCCGCAGGTGACATTGCTGCCAGTTGATGTTAAAACATCCAAGCTCAGTACACACATTAAAACCTCTGGTGTCAAGATGCATGTGCCAGACGTGAAGATTCCTGGCTTTAAACAGAAAAAAGGAAAAATGCCAAAAGTCCTTACGAATATCGATATTGTTGAAGACGTTTCTGTTCCGTCAGTTAAAATACCTGCATTCGATATCAATTTACCATCGGAACCTGAGGTTATATCTAAAATCGATATAACAAAACCCGAATTGCCATCAATGGACTTACCTGAATTGACAATGCCTACAATAGATGTTGAGCCTTCAAGTGTTGATGTAAAAATTCTTCATGTCGACATATCTAAACCAGTTCTCAATAAAACTGTTGATATTAAAACATCAGAAATAGATATTGATTTACCTGATATCAATATGCCGTCAACTCCGACAGTTCAGGGCGATACAGAATATTATACACCTGAATTACCATCCGTGGCAATGCCGGAGGTGACATTGCCGTCTGTAGATGTAAAATCACCAACGCTCAATGCGGACATTAAAGCACCTGGTTTCAAGATGCAATTGCCTGACGTCAAGATTCCTGGCATTAAACAAAAAAAAGGGAAAATTCCAAAAGTCCTTATGACTATCGATATTGTTGAAGACGTTTCTGTTCCTTCAGTTAAAATACCAACATTCGATAATAGTTTACCTTCGGAACCCTTGGTTAAATCTAAAATCAATATAACAAAACCCGAATTGCCATCAATTGACATACCTGAATTGAAAATGCCTACAATAGATGTTGAGCCTTCAAGTGTTGATGTAAAAATTCCTTCTGTAGAAATATCTAAACCAGTTCTCAATAAAGCTGTTGATATTAAATCATCAGAAATAGATATTGATTTGCCTGATATAAATGTGCCGTCAACTCCGAAAGTTCAGGGCGATACAGAATTTAATACACCTGAATTACCATCCGTGGCAATGCCGGAGGTGACATTGCCGTCTGTAGATGTAAAATCACCAACGCTCAATGCGGACATTAAAGCACCTGGTTTCAAGATGCAATTGCCTGACGTCAAGATTCCTGACATTAAACAGAAAAAAGGGAAAATGCCAAAAGTACTTACGAATATCGATATTGTTGGAGACGTTTCTGTTCCTTCGGTTAAAATACCAACATTCGATGTCAATTTACCATCGGAACCCGTAGTTAAATCTAAAATCGATATAACAAAACCCGAATTGCTATCAATCGATTTACCTGAAGTAAAAATGCCTACAATAGATGTTGAGCCTTCAAGTGTTGATGTAAAAATTCCTTCTATCGACATATCTAAACCAGTACTCAATAAAGCCGTAGATATTAAAACACCAGAAATAGATATTGATTTACCTGATATCAATATGCCGTCAACTCCGACAGATCATGGTGAAATAGAATTACATACACCTGAAATACCTTCGGTGACAATGCCGCAGGTGACATTGCCGCCAGTAGATGTTAAAACATCCAAGCTCAGTACACACATTAAAACCTCTGGTGTCAAGATGCATGTGCCAGACGTGAAGATTCCTGGCATTAAACAGAAAAAAGGGAAAATTCCAAAAGTCCTTACGACTATCGATATTGTTGAAGACGTTTCTGTTCCTTCAGTTAAAATACCAACATTCGATAATAGTTTACCTTCGGAACCCTTAGTTAAATCTAAAATCGATATAACAAAACCCGAATTGCCATCAATCGATTTACCTGAAGTGAAAATGCCTACAATAGATGTTGAGCCTTCAAGTGTTGATGTACAAATTCCTTATGTCGACATATCTAAACCAGTTCTCAATAAAGCTGTTGATATTAAATCTTCAGAAATAGATATTGATTTGCCTGATATAAATGTACCGTCAACTCCGAAAGTTCAGGGCGATACAGAATTTAATACACCTGAATTACCATCCATAGCAATGCCGGAGGTGACATTGCCGTCTGTAGATGTAAAATCACCAACGCTCAATGCGGACATTAAAGCACCTGGTTTCAAGATGCAATTGCCTGACGTCAAGATTCCTGGCATTAAACAGAAAAAAGGGAAAATGCCAAAAGTACTTACAAATATCGATATTGTTGAAGACGTTTCTGTTCCGTTGGTTAAAATACCAACATTCGATGTCAATTTACCATCGGAACCCGTAGTTAAATCTAAAATCGATATAACAAAACCCGAATTGCCATCAATGGACATACCTGAATTGAAAATGCCTACAATAGATGTTGAGCCTTCAAGTGTTGATGTAAAAATTCCTTCTGTAGAAATATCTAATCCAGTACTCAATAAAGCCGTTGATATTAAAACACCAGAAATAGATATTCATTTACCTGATATCAATATGCCGTCAACTCCGACAGATCATGGTGAAATAGAATTACATACACCTGAAATACCTTCGGTGACAATGCCGCAGGTGACATTGCCGCCAGTAGATGTTAAAACATCCAAGCTCAGTACACACATTAAAACCTCTGGTGTCAAGATGCATGTGCCAGACGTGAAGATTCCTGGCTTTAAACAGAAAAAAGGAAAAATGCCAAAAGTCCTTACGAATATCGATATTGTTGAAGACGTTTCTGTTCCGTCAGTTAAAATACCTGCATTCGATATCAATTTACCATCGGAACCTGGGGTTAAATCTAAAATCGATATAACAAAACCCGAATTGCCATCAATCGATTTACCTGAAGTGAAAATGCCTACAATAGATGTTGAGCCTTCAAGTGTTGATGTAAAAATTCCTTATGTCGACATATCTAAACCAGTTCTCAATAAAGCTGTTGATATTAAATCTTCAGAAATAGATATTGATTTGCCTGATATAAATGTACCGTCAACTCCGAAAGTTCAGGGCGATACAGAATTTAATACACCTGAATTACCATCCGTGGCAATGCCGGAGGTGACATTGCCGTCTGTAGATGTAAAATCACCAACGCTCAATGCGGACATTAAAGCAACTGGTTTCAAGATGCAATTGCCTGACGTCAAGATTCCTGGCATTAAACAGAAAAAAGGGACAATGCCAAAGTACGATTGATCGATATTGTTGAAGACGTTCCTTCAAAATACCAACATTCGATGTCAATTTACCATCATCCGTCTAAAATCGAATAACCTGAATTGGCACAAGATGTTGAGCCTTCAAGTGTTGATGTAAAATTCCGATATCTAATCCAGTACTCAATAAAGCCGTTGATATTAAAACATCAGAAATAGATATTGATTTACCTGATATCAATATGCCGTCAACTCCGACAGTTCATGGTGAAATAGAATTACATACACCTGAAACACCTTCGGTGACAATGCCGCAGGTGACATTGCCGCCAGTAGATGTTAAAACATCCAAGCTCAGTACACACATTAAAACCTCTAGTGTCAAGATGCATGTGCCAGACGTGAAGATTCCTGGCATTAAACAGAAAAAAGGGAAAGTGCCAAAAGTACTTACGAATATCGATATTGTTGGAGACGTTTCTGTTCCTTCGGTTAAAATACCAACATTCGATGTCAATTTACCATCGGAACCTGGGGTTAAATCTAAATTCGATATAACAAAACCCGAATTGCCATCAATCGATTTACCTGAATTGAAAATGCCTACAATAGATGTTGAGCCTTCAAGTGTTGATGTAAAAATTCCTTATGTCGACATATCTAAACCAGTTCTCAATAAAGCTGTTGATATTAAATCTTCAGAAATAGATATTGATTTGCCTGATATAAATGTACCGTCAACTCCGAAAGTTCAGGGCGATACAGAATTTAATACACCTGAATTACCATCCGTGGCAATGCCGGAGGTGACATTGCCGTCTGTAGATGTAAAATCACCAACGCTCAATGCGGACATTAAAGCACCTGGTTTCAAGATGCAATTGCCTGACGTCAAGATTCCTGGCATTAAACAGAAAAAAGGGAAAATGCCAAAAGTACTTACAAATATCGATATTGTTGAAGACGTTTCTGTTCCGTTGGTTAAAATACCAACATTCGATGTCAATTTACCATCGGAACCCGTAGTTAAATCTAAAATCGATATAACAAAACCCGAATTGGCATCAAGAGATTTACCTGAAGTGAAAATGCCTACAATAGATGTTGAGCCTTCAAGTGTTGATGTAAAAATTCCTTCTGTCGACATATCTAATCCAGTACTCAATAAAGCCGTTGATATTAAAACATCAGAAATAGATATTGATTTACCTGATATCAATATGCCGTCAACTCCGACAGTTCATGGTGAAATAGAATTACATACACCTGAATTACCATCCGTGGCAATGCCGGAGGTGACATTGCCGTCTGTAGATGTAAAATCACCAACGCTCAGTACACACATTAAAACCTCTAGTGTCAAGATGCATGTGCCAGACGTGAAGATTCCTGGCATTAAACAGAAAAAAGGGAAAATTCCAAAAGTCCTTACGAATATCGATATTGTTGAAGACGTTTCTGTTCCTTCGGTTAAAATACCAACATTCGATGTCAATTTACCATCGGAACCCGTAGTTAAATCTAAAATCGATATAACAAAACCCGAATTGCCATCAATGGACATACCTGAATTGAAAATGCCTACAATAGATGTTGAGCCTTCAAGTGTTGATGTAAAAATTCCTTATGTCGACATATCTAAACCAGTTCTCAATAAAACTATTGATATTAAATCTTCAGAAATAGATATTGATTTGCCTGATATAAATGTACCGTCAACTCCGACAGTTCATGGTGAAATAGAATTACATACACCTGAAACAACTTCGGTGACAATGCCGCAGGTGACATTGCCGCCAGTAGATGTTAAAATCACCAACGCTCAATGCGGACATTAAAGCACCTGGTTTCAAGATGCAATTGCCTGACGTCAAGATTCCTAGCATTAAACAGAAAAAAGGGAAAATGCCAAAAGTACTTACGAATATCGATATTGTTGAAGACGTTTCTGTTCCTTCGGTTAAAATACCAACATTCGATGTCAATTTACCATCGGAACCCGTAGTTAAATCTAAAATCGATATAACAAAACCCGAATTGCCATCAATCGATTTACCTGAAGTGAAAATGCCTACAATAGATGTTGAGCCTTCAAGTGTTGATGTAAAAATTCCTTCTGTAGAAATATCTAAACCAGTTCTCAATAAAGCTGTTGATATTAAATCATCAGAAATAGATATTGATTTGCCTGATATAAATGTGCCGTCAACTCCGAAAGTTCAGGGCGATACAGAATTTAATACACCTGAATTACCATCCGTGGCAATGCCGGAGGTGACATTGCCGTCTGTAGATGTAAAATCACCAACGCTCAATGCGGACATTAAAGCACCTGGTTTCAAGATGCAATTGCCTGACGTCAAGATTCCTGGCATTAAACAGAAAAAAGGGAAAATGCCAAAAGTACTTACGAATATCGATATTGTTGGAGACGTTTCTGTTCCTTCGGTTAAAATACCAACATTCGATGTCAATTTACCATCGGAACCCGTAGTTAAATCTAAAATCGATATAACAAAACCCGAATTGGCATCAAGAGATTTACCTGAAGTGAAAATGCCTACAATAGATGTTGAGCCTTCAAGTGTTGATGTAAAAATTCCTTCTGTCGACATATCTAATCCAGTACTCAATAAAGCCGTTGATATTAAAACATCAGAAATAGATATTGATTTACCTGATATCAATATGCCGTCAACTCCGACAGTTCATGGTGAAATAGAATTACATACACCTGAAACACCTTCGGTGACAATGCCGCAGGTGACATTGCCGCCAGTAGATGTTAAAACATCCAAGCTCAGTACACACATTAAAACCTCTAGTGTCAAGATGCATGTGCCAGACGTGAAGATTCCTGGCATTAAACAGAAAAAAGGGAAAGTGCCAAAAGTACTTACGAATATCGATATTGTTGGAGACGTTTCTGTTCCTTCGGTTAAAATACCAACATTCGATGTCAATTTACCATCGGAACCCGTAGTTAAATCTAAAATCGATATAACAAAACCCGAATTGCCATCAATCGATTTACCTGAAGTGAAAATGCCTACAATAGATGTTGAGCCTTCAAGTGTTGATGTAAAAATTCCTTCTGTCGACATATCTAATCCAGTACTCAATAAAGCCGTTGATATTAAAACATCAGAAATAGATATTGATTTACCTGATATCAATATGCCGTCAACTCCGACAGTTCATGGTGAAATAGAATTACATACACCTGAAATACCTTTGGTGACAATGCCGCAGGTGACATTGCCGCCAGTTGATTTTAAAACATCCAAGCTCAGTACACACATTAAAACTTCTGGTGTCAAGATGCATGTGCCAGACGTAAAGATTCCTGGTTTTAAACAGAAAAAAGGAAAAATGCCAAAAGTCCTTACGAATATCGATATTGTTGAAGACGTTTCTGTTCCGTCAGTTAAAATACCTGCATTCGATATCAATTTACCATCAGAACCTGAGGTTATATCTAAAATCGATATAACAAAACCCGAATTGCCATCAATGGACTTACCTGAATTGAAAATGCCTACAATAGATGTTGAGCCTTCAAGTGTTGATGTAAAAATTCTTCATGTCGACATATCTAAACCAGTTCTCAATAAAACTGTTGATATTATATCTTCAGAAATAGATATTAATTTGCCTGATATAAATGTACCGTCAACTCCGAAAGTTCAGGGCGATACAGAATATTATACACCTGAATTACCATCCGTGGCAATGCCGGAGGTGACATTGCCGTCTGTAGATGTAAAATCACCAACGCTCAATGCGGACATTAAAGCACCTGGTTTCAAGATGCAATTGCCTGACGTCAAGATTCCTGGCATTAAACAAAAAAAAGGGAAAATTCCAAAAGTCCTTATGACTATCGATATTGTTGAAGACGTTTCTGTTCCTTCAGTTAAAATACCAACATTCGATGTCAATTTACCATCGGAACCCGTAGTTAAATCTAAAATCGATATAACAAAACCCGAATTGCCATCAATTGACATACCTGAATTGAAAATGCCTACAATAGATGTTGAGCCTTCAAGTGTTGATGTAAAAATTCCTTCTGTAGAAATATCTAAACCAGTTCTCAATAAAGCTGTTGATATTAAATCATCAGAAATAGATATTGATTTGCCTGATATAAATGTGCCGTCAACTCCGAAAGTTCAGGGCGATACAGAATTTAATACACCTGAATTACCATCCGTGGCAATGCTGGAGGTGACATTGCCGTCTGTAGATGTAAAATCACCAACGCTCAATGCGGGCATTAAAACCTCTGGTGTCAAGATGCAATGTGCCAGACGTCAAGATTCCTGGCATTAAACAGAAAAAAGGGAAATTGCCAAAAGTACTTACGAATATCGATATTGTTGAAGACGTTTCTGTTCCGTCGGTTAAAATACCAACATTCGATGTCAATTTACCATCGGAACCCGTAGTTAAATCTAAAATCGATATAACAAAACCCGAATTGCCATCAATCGATTTACCTGAAGTGAAAATGCCTACAATAGATGTTGAGCCTTCAAGTGTTGATGTAAAAATTCTTCATGTCGACATATCTAAACCAGTTCTCAATAAAACTGTTGATATTATATCTTCAGAAATAGATATTGATTTACCTGATATAAATGTGCCGTCAACTCCGAAAGTTCAGGGCGATACAGAATTTAATACACCTGAATTACCATCCGTGGCAATGCCGGAGGTGACATTGCCGTCTGTAGATGTAAAATCACCAACGCTCAATGCGGACATTAAAGCACCTGGTTTCAAGATGCAATTGCCTGACGTCAAGATTCCTGGCATTAAACAGAAAAAAGGGAAAATGCCAAAAGTACTTACGAATATCGATATTGTTGGAGACGTTTCTGTTCCTTCAGTTAAAATACCAACATTCGATAATATTTTACCATCGGAACCCTTGGTTAAATCTAAAATCGATATAACAAAACGCGAATTGCTATCAATTGACATACCTGAATTGAAAATGCCTACAATAGATGTTGAGCCTTCAAGTGTTGATGTAAAAATTCCTTCTGTAGAAATATCTAAACCAGTTCTCAATAAAGCTGTTGATATTAAATCATCAGAAATAGATATTGATTTGCCTGATATAAATGTGCCGTCAACTCCGAAAGTTCAGGGCGATACAGAATTTAATACACCTGAATTACCATCCGTGGCAATGCCGGAGGTGACATTGCCGTCTGTAGATGTAAAATCACCAACGCTCAATGCGGACATTAAAGCACCTGGTTTCAAGATGCAATTGCCTGACGTCAAGATTCCTGGCATTAAACAGAAAAAAGGGAAAATGCCAAAAGTACTTACGAATATCGATATTGTTGGAGACGTTTCTGTTCCTTCGGTTAAAATACCAACATTCGATGTCAATTTACCATCGGAACCCGTAGTTAAATCTAAAATCGATATAACAAAACCCGAATTGCCATCAATCGATTTACCTGAAGTGAAAATGCCTACAATAGATGTTGAGCCTTCAAGTGTTGATGTAAAAATTCCTTCTATCGACATATCTAAACCAGTACTCAATAAAGCCGTTGATATTAAAACACCAGAAATAGATATTGATTTACCTGATATCAATATGCCGTCAACTCCGACAGATCATGGTGAAATAGAATTACATACACCTGAAATACCTTCGGTGACAATGCCGCAGGTGACATTGCCGCCAGTTGATGTTAAAACATCCAAGCTCAGTACACACATTAAAACCTCTGGTGTCAAGATGCATGTGCCAGACGTGAAGATTCCTGGCTTTAAACAGAAAAAAGGAAAAATGCCAAAAGTCCTTACGAATATCGATATTGTTGAAGACGTTTCTGTTCCGTCAGTTAAAATACCTGCATTCGATATCAATTTACCATCGGAACCTGGGGTTAAATCTAAAATCGATATAACAAAACCCGAATTGCCATCAATGGACATACCTGAATTGAAAATGCCTACAATAGATGTTGAGCCTTCAAGTGTTGATGTAAAAATTCCTTATGTCGACATATCTAAACCAGTTCTCAATAAAACTGTTGATATTAAATCTTCAGAAATAGATATTGATTTGCCTGATATAAATGTACCGTCAACTCCGAAAGTTCAGGGCGATACAGAATTTAATACACCTGAATTACCATCCGTGGCAATGCCGGAGGTGACATTGCCGTCTGTAGATGTAAAATCACCAACGCTCAATGCGGACATTAAAGCACCTGGTTTCAAGATGCAATTGCCTGACGTCAAGATTCCTGGCATTAAACAGAAAAAAGGGAAAATGCCAAAAGTACTTACGAATATCGATATTGTTGGAGACGTTTCTGTTCCTTCGGTTAAAATACCAACATTCGATGTCAATTTACCATCGGAACCCGTAGTTAAATCTAAAATCGATATAACAAAACCCGAATTGCCATCAATCGATTTACCTGAAGTGAAAATGCCTACAATAGATGTTGAGCCTTCAAGTGTTGATGTAAAAATTCCTTATGTCGACATATCTAAACCAGTTCTCAATAAAGCTGTTGATATTAAATCTTCAGAAATAGATATTGATTTGCCTGATATAAATGTACCGTCAACTCCGAAAGTTCAGGGCGATACAGAATTTAATACACCTGAATTACCATCCGTGGCAATGCCGGAGGTGACATTGCCGTCTGTAGATGTAAAATCACCAACGCTCAATGCGGACATTAAAGCACCTGGTTTCAAGATGCAATTGCCTGACGTCAAGATTCCTGGCATTAAACAGAAAAAAGGGAAAATGCCAAAAGTACTTACGAATATCGATATTGTTGGAGACGTTTCTGTTCCTTCGGTTAAAATACCAACATTCGATGTCAATTTACCATCGGAACCTATAGTTAAATCTAAAATCGATATAACAAAACCCGAATTGCCATCAATCGATTTACCTGAAGTGAAAATGCCTACAATAGATGTTGAGCCTTCAAGTGTTGATGTAAAAATTCTTCATGTCGACATATCTAAACCAGTTCTCAATAAAACTGTTGATATTATATCTTCAGAAATAGATATTAATTTGCCTGATATAAATGTGCCGTCAACTCCGAAAGTTCAGGGCGATACAGAATTTAATACACCTGAATTACCATCCGTGGCAATGCCGGAGGTGACATTGCCGTCTGTAGATGTAAAATCACCAACGCTCAATGCGGACATTAAAGCACCTGGTTTCAAGATGCAATTGCCTGACGTCAAGATTCCTGGCATTAAACAGAAAAAAGGGAAAATGCCAAAAGTACTTACGAATATCGATATTGTTGGAGACGTTTCTGTTCCTTCGGTTAAAATACCAACATTCGATGTCAATTTACCATCGGAACCCGTAGTTAAATCTAAAATCGATATAACAAAACCCGAATTGCCATCAATCGATTTACCTGAAGTGAAAATGCCTACAATAGATGTTGAGCCTTCAAGTGTTGATGTAAAACTTCCTTATGTCGACATATCTAAACCAGTTCTCAATAAAGCTGTTGATATTAAATCTTCAGAAATAGATATTGATTTGCCTGATATAAATGTACCGTCAACTCCGAAAGTTCAGGGCGATACAGAATTTAATACACCTGAATTACCATCCGTGGCAATGCCGGAGGTGACATTGCCGTCTGTAGATGTAAAATCACCAACGCTCAATGCGGACATTAAAGCACCTGGTTTCAAGATGCAATTGCCTGACGTCAAGATTCCTAGCATTAAACAGAAAAAAGGGAAAATGCCAAAAGTACTTACGAATATCGATATTGTTGAAGACGTTTCTGTTCCTTCGGTTAAAATACCAACATTCGATGTCAATTTACCATCGGAACCCGTAGTTAAATCTAAAATCGATATAACAAAACCCGAATTGCCATCAATGGACATACCTGAATTGAAAATGCCTACAATAGATGTTGAGCCTTCAAGTGTTGATGTAAAAATTCCTTCTGTCGACATATCTAATCCAGTACTCAATAAAGCCGTTGATATTAAAACATCAGAAATAGATATTGATTTGCCTGATATAAATGTGCCGTCAACTCCGAAAGTTCAGGGCGATACAGAATTTAATACACCTGAATTACCATTTGTGGCAATGCCGGAGGTGACATTGCCGTCTGTAGATGTAAAATCACCAACGCTCAATGCGGACATTAAAGCACCTGGTTTCAAGATGCAATTGCCTGACGTCAAGATTCCTGGCATTAAACAGAAAAAAGGGAAATTGCCAAAAGTACTTACGAATATCGATATTGTTGAAGACGTTTCTGTTCCGTCGGTTAAAATACCAACATTCGATGTCAATTTACCATCGGAACCCGTAGTTAAATCTAAAATCGATATAACAAAACCCGAATTGCCATCAATGGACATACCTGAATTGAAAATGCCTACAATAGATGTTGAGCCTTCAAGTGTTGATGTAAAAATTCCTTCTGTAGAAATATCTAATCCAGTACTCAATAAAGCCGTTGATATTAAATCATCAGAAATAGATATTGATTTGCCTGATATAAATGTGCCGTCAACTCCGAAAGTTCAGGGCGATACAGAATTTAATACACCTGAATTACCATCCGTGGCAATGCCGGAGGTGACATTGCCGTCTGTAGATGTAAAATCACCAACGCTCAGTACACACATTAAAACCTCTGGTGTCAAGATGCATGTGCCAGACGTGAAGATTCCTGGCTTTAAACAGAAAAAAGGAAAAATGCCAAAAGTCCTTACGAATATCGATATTGTTGAAGACGTTTCTGTTCCGTCGGTTAAAATACCAACATTCGATGTCAATTTACCATCGGAACCCGTAGTTAAATCTAAAATCGATATAACAAAACCCGAATTGCCATCAATCGATTTACCTGAAGTGAAAATGCCTACAATAGATGTTGAGCCTTCAAGTGTTGATGTAAAAATTCCTTCTGTCGACATATCTAATCCAGTACTCAATAAAGCCTTTGATATTAAAACATCAGAAATAGATATTGATTTACCTGATATCAATATGCCGTCAACTCCGACAGTTCATGGTGAAATAGAATTACATACACCTGAAACACCTTCGGTGACAATGCCGCAGGTGACATTGCCGCCAGTAGATGTTAAAACATCCAAGCTCAGTACACACATTAAAACCTCTAGTGTCAAGATGCATGTGCCAGACGTGAAGATTCCTGGCATTAAACAGAAAAAAGGGAAAATTCCAAAAGTCCTTACGACTATCGATATTGTTGAAGACGTTTCTGTTCCTTCAGTTAAAATACCAACTTTCGATAATAGTTTACCATCGGAACCCTTGGTTAAATCTAAAATCGATATAACAAAACCCGAATTGCCATCAATGGACATACCTGAATTGAAAATGCCTACAATAGATGTTGAGCCTTCAAGTGTTGATGTAAAAATTCCTTCTGTAGAAATATCTAAACCAGTTCTCAATAAAGCTGTTGATATTAAATCATCAGAAATAGATATTGATTTGCCTGATATAAATGTGCCGTCAACTCCGAAAGTTCAGGGCGATACAGAATTTAATACACCCGAATTACCATCCGTGGTAATGCCGGAGGTGACATTGCCTTCTGTAGATATAAAATCACCAACGCTCAATGCGGACATTAAAACCTCTGGTGTCAAGATTCATGTCCCAGACGTGAAGATTCCTGGCTTTAAACAGATAAAAGGGAAAATGCCAAAAGTCCTTACGAATATCGATATTGTTGAAGACGTTTCCATTCCGTCGGTTAAAATACAAACATATGACGTCAGTCTACCATCCGAACCCAAAGCTGAATCTAAAATTGATATAACAAAACGCGAATTGCCGTCAGTCGATTTACCTGAATGGAAAATGCCTACTGTTGACATTGAGCATCCAAATGTCGATGTAGAAATTCCTTCTGTAGATATTTCTAAACTAGCATTCAGTGCAAACCTTGACATTAAATCACCTGATGTCGAAATTCAATATAGCAATCTGAAGCCATCGTCAATAGACTCTAATATTCAATTATTGTCTAAAGGCAATATTATCGGTGGGTCAAGATTACTAAATTCTGATTTTCCCGCTTCTGGTATTGAGGAGAACTTCGCTTCATCGCGACAGATCAGACCCAAAGTTTCTGAAATTGACGTTTCGTCTAAGAGTCTGTCGATTTTCGAGAAATTAAAAGACTTTATCGGACATTCGAATAAAACTATGGATCATGTAACGACTAACGCTTCTGATTCCGACGTTGTAACCGACTCTATATTGAAAAATATTACTTCCGAGTTTCTTCACCAGGAAAGAGATTTTTGCGATCCAGTCTACTATGACGGATTTTCCAATGTCGACGTAACTTCGTCCAACGAATCTTTGATTGTTAAAAAAACTTTATCCACTTCTGAGTTTAGTAAAATTGTCGTGAGAAAGTTGGTTGACGATGGTGTCGTTAAAAAGTTGATTTTCGATGTGGTTGGGGATCAGTCACCTAGGTTGAGGACTTTAAAAGTATATGATTTATTGTATTCTTCTAATCATCTTAACAATATTAAAAATAACATTTTGAGGTCAGATAGTAAAGAGAAATATGTATTATACACTAAGTTCTATGAAGAGATTTGGGAGTGTTTGGAAATTATCACTTACCACATATCTAAACAGAAAGTAAGTATAATTTTTTGTTTCTTATTTTTATAATTATTTTATTATACATGTACCTAAAACATGTAGAATATAAATTATACTATAGCTTAAGTGTTTTTTTTCATGTGTATGCACCTTTTGTAGGAATTAGTTTTTATTTCTTTTGTGTGATGAATTTTAACTCATATTTGTTGCACATTTAATGTTATTGTTTTTTTTTATTATCCTGTAGATATGCTACCATTTTTAAAAATCAATATTTTTATAGTCCTTGAGTTGTCCTTTTTTAATCTCAATAATTTAAAACTGATTATAATTACATTTGTTATATCAAGAACCGTACAACATAAGTGAACTCTTGGACTTCTTTTATTCTTATTTTTATCTGATATACTTCAGATAAAATACTAAAATCTACTCATTTTAAATATTATTTTATATCTGTTTTAAAGATAATATAAAATCATACTAGTTTATACAGAATAAGTGTGTTCTAAATTGTTTATTTATTTTCATTAATCTGAAAAGAAATAGTCACCTTTACTTTATATTTCGATCAATTCAATCATATTATACTTTGGAAGTACCTAATATATCTTATTTATGAATATAAAAATTACAAACAATAATTTTGTATAATCCATATATTTTATTCTTTTTAAGAAGTTTAAAATTTAAAAAAAACCATTTCTTTAATAATATTATATATATTTTTATTTAGAAAAACAATGAAGCCGATTTGGAATTGGTATTAGATGAACCAATAAACACGAAACAATTATTAAACCAAATTGAATCAGTCATAAATGACGTGTCTAACCTAAAAGAAAAACATACGAGTTCGGTAGAGGAATATAAAAAAATTAAAGAAATTATAGAACAACTCCAGTGCAAAACAAAAGAGGTAAAACTTCAGTTAGATAGCTTCAAGGAAGACGACGGCTCGGTAAATTATCAAACACAAAATCTGGCGATAGAAAACGTGAACAAAAAAATAGAACAGTATAAAACCGATTTTGAACAATTAAAAAAAGGAAAATTATCACATCACGTAAGTTGACAGTCTATATAACTAACAAATTATATGTTGTTTTTTTTTTAATTTTTTAGAAAATTTATTTATACTTAATATTTTTTTCTTACAGGAAATACTCGAGAAATTGGAATTACTATTTGTTAACAATCGATTAATCATAGATGAATTGTATGATATCATAAGCATTTACAAAGTCAAATATGGATTGAAAAACAAATTACCCGATGATACGTTTAAATCGTTGAAATCGGGACTCAAACTTGATAAAGACATAACGAATATGATCAAATCCATTGTCGAGGAGATGGAGAAAGAAAATCTGCTCGATTCAAACGCAAAACAATTAAAATTAATATGCGGATCTATAAAAGATTTCAATGAAAATATGACCCGCAAGTACTACAATATCGAACATGTACAGGTAAACATTTGAGTAACGATTTATTACTGAAATTGCCTACATATGTGATAATTTCGTTTTATTTTGTTTTTAGGAGAATTTTAACAAATATCAAAATTTTTCTGCGAAACTTATCGATTTAAAGTTCTTGTCGGAAGCTCAGAAATCCGATAAAAATCTTACGAAACACTTGAACGCTGAGTTTAACAATATCCAGGTGAATTTAAAAAACATGTTGACCGTGCAAAACAAATGGATTCGTCTGGAAGATATTATAACGGCCGAACAAAAGTGGCTGCACGAAATCAGCGGCATGTCTACGCTTGACTTAACGCAAATTACGTCGAAAAATTACATCCAAACGCTATCCAATACACAAGTATGAAAAAAATAATTAGATATTTTTTTATAATAATATAATACTCATATAATATTGTAACTGAAGTAATAATTTTATTCGTTCACAGTATACAATTACAGAAGTAGCTATTCATTACGATAAACTGCTTTATCTGAAGGACATAATAGAAAAACTTCAGGATCAAATCGATGTAGAACCTTTGTTGTATGTATGCGAACAACATGCAAATGATACGTTCAAATTAAAGAACTGCTTAAGAGAATATGAAATGCAATTGATCGCTTTTAAGAAACAATTCGACAATTACAGCGACGAAAAGAACGATATCGAGTCAAGTTTGTTACGTGTAAAGTCGGATTTGGAAAAAACGACGTCGAACCAGAAAATTATTGACAATTTCGTAAGAATACAATTATTTATTACTTGTCCATTTTGTGATCGGCATGTGTTGCATTTAAATTTAAATTTATTTATATTTTTAGATAATCAGATCCGAGTTAGAAACTGTCGAAGAATCGCTGAAGACTTGTTTCGGTAGTCTAAATGAATCGCTGGACATTTTACCAATTTCTGATGGACAGAATGAAATTGAAGCTCTGAAGGCATTTGCAGCGGAATGTAAGTTGCTGAAAGGAAATTTGCCTGAAGTAGAAGCCGTCGTGGAAAGCGTCAAAATTTCGAAAATATTCAAATATCTGGAAACTACCTTAGAAGATAAACCTTTAGAGGACACAATATCGAGCCACACTAAGACGCTCAAAGTACGTATCAGTAAATATTGTCAAAAAAAAGGTAATTTTAATTCATTCGAAATTTCAGGGTATTTCGTATATAATAATTGCCCTCGAGAGCCTTGATAATCAAGATCAACGATGGACCGAACAATTGAGTGCGTTCCGTAATCGGTGTAATAGCAAACTAACAAACTATTTGGATTTAAAAAGTAAAGTCAAAACACTGCGAAATAGTTTGTCCGAGTTAACCAACAACTTGAACAGATGCGATCTCACTTTGTCTGAATTAGAAAACGAAACGTACAACAACCGACACACTTCAGAAACGGCAATTTGCAGAACACATCACGTAAGCGTTGTATCTACGCGTATATGTATACATACTCATATATATATATATATATATATATATATAAGTTTTTTTTTATTATTATTATTATTATGAATTAAATATATGTTTATAAATTATAGGAAATCACAGATAGTATAAAAAAGATACAACAAATGCTATCGTTGACTTCGCAAAAGTTGAAACAGTTAAAGGACTGTCTGAGACCTTTCAAGAGAGAAAGAAAAACACTGGAATCCGAAGTAAACGAAATCGAAAAACGATACAAACAGCTGAAAACGAAACATCAGAACGTGCTAAGAATCGTGGAGAACAAATGTACTTATTGGACGATTGTGGATGAACTGTTATTAAAAATTCGAATAAAAAACAATCATATAAATAATTTGATTGCGATCGCTCCGGATGCAGATACCTTAGCGGAAAAAAAGTTAGAAGTCGTGCTAAAACATCTGAAGGTAAATATTTTTTTTATATTATATTGAGTCTGTTGACATAATTTGTTCGGACGTGTATTATTCTAATTCAAATAGGTAAACTGTAAGATACATATTGACATTCCAATTTTAATTGATATTAACAAAAAAAAAAATTTTTTTTTATATATACAGGTACTAAATTATTTAAAAAATTTTAAGAAATATTCTAAACCGATAACAAAAATTCTCCTCTTCCCTTTTATCTTCTAAAAAAAAAAAATCTTATGTAATTACATTTTTGAAAAAAACATAATTTATTGAATGTATTTTTCCATTGGATTTAAAACATATTCAGATTTAGTACAAATATTAACCAAGTAAAACGCAGTATTATTTGCTGATATAATAAATCTACAGTAAATTGTACAGTTCCGTACATTCGGTATACAATATTATATTACATATATTGTACTTCCGAAAGTTTTCGCAAAAATATATTTATAAATTCTTCAAAGTACATTGAAACATTCTACAAGGAACTAAAAACATATATATCTTTTAAAAAAAAGAAACTTTTTAAAGCACACTACGAGACGGGAGAATATTTTTTTCCCACGAATTTTATGGGAATCGTCTTCAGCGGTGCCGATCTGATTTTAAACCCCTGGGGTAAAAAGTATCCCGGATACCTGTCACATGGTGTTCTCGAAATCGACTATTATTGTATTAAATGTAATATTATATTGAATATAAATATTTTTTTTTCATCATACACTATCTGTCTTCATTTAGATACCCACCCGCCCACCGTTTGAAATTCCACCGGGTCGTTTGTCCCAAATGACACTCGTGTCGTTCGGCGCCACTGATCGTCAATGTTTCGATTGATTCTTTTTAAACGGTTTGTGTATCGTAACGCAGTATGTGCTGCCAGACATATTGCCTTGCAATTCTAACCGTTTTAAACGTATTTAGCGTGAAATCCTCTATTCGTTTGCCCAGTAAATAGACTCGGCGCGTGCGGAAATTGGCCGACCACCACTTCCTATATAAGTACCGTCTGTATCGAAATACTTTCGTCGACGAAATACCTCCGCAGCGCCGGTGACGATAACGCAACAGCAGCACACATTCTGCCGGCCGAGACGAAACCGAATGCGAGCGCGCGCGCCCGACACGTGTGAATAAGATTAAAAATAAATGTCGTTCTATATTTAAGGACGGCCACGACGCGTTCCCATCTTGAAAATGTTTTCGAAAGTGTAAACGGTGCCTCGGTCTGGAATTTTCACACCCTTTGACTTCTTCTCGACAATCTTAATCCCCGTCGGATTTATTTTTAATTCCAGTCGATCGAAACGAAAATCGACGCGCGCGCGGACCACCGCAAACACCATTTTATAATATTCTAGTAAAATACGTTTATTTCCAGTTATCCAATATGTTCTAGTAACTACGTAACACAAGTATAAGACGACTATTAAAAAAATAAAATTGATTTTACAATAATGTGTGTGTGTTTTTTTTAAATTCTGTACCCAACAATTGTGTTAGAAAGAGTTCTCCGATCTCTAAAGTTTCTTAGTTTATTTCTGGTAACAATTTGTATCTATAGTTGGTACTTCAGAGAGGTTATTTTTCGATTTTCTCAAAAGCGCTTAAAAAAAAAAACTCAAATTACCGAAAAATTACATAAAAACGCGAAATCGAAAACGCGTGAAATAATCGTTATGTCTACGTAATTTTGAAATTAACTGTTATAGGTACTTGAGATGGTCACCAAGTATATAACATTGTATTACATTAGAAAACAAAATTTTTATAAAATTATTTTTTTTATTTTTTACAGACCATTTACAGCAATTTATAAGTTTTGAGATGTTTAATTCATAAAAGAGAAAAAAAATTGTTTTACAGATCATTGGCGTCTGCATAATTCTGGAAGTGTTGTTGAACGCTTACATTTCTTTTTTTTCGTTAACAATTCAAGTATTTCGATATTATTCCTCGTTGGTGGTCGTATTGATGTACACACACACACCTGTTTTAAAACAAATCCCATACAAGTACATTTTTTATTTTTTTAACAATTAATAATTTTATTATTATTTTCAATGTTCCGGTAAGTTTTTAAATAGGAGGGCAGCCGTCGAGGTGCGTTGCGAATGTCGTTTAAGTGAATTAGAAATAGTTTTTATATCACTGTATATATATATATATTTGGAATTCGATAAAAACGATTCTGAGCGGAGTTTCGGTGTATTATAACTATTACGATGTGTCACTGTGTTTACATCGTTTTGAAAAAGAGCATTTTTTTTCCAAGATTCTTTTTGGAGAATGTTAAACCAAAAAGTAAAAAAGATTAATGTCTAAATATACTCGCACGTAAATTTATTTATTCGTATTTAGATTTTTTTATTATTGTTGATGGGAGACTGAGTCATCGAGTAATATTATCGTCGAGTAATTTCTAAACGTAAACATTAAAATTGGAAAAAATCTCGACTTATTAAAAACTACTTATTACCTACAAAAATTTAGTATATACGTTACGGCTGTGTTTCCGCCTATTACGTCGTCGTCGTCGTGTAAAAGATAAAAACGTCGTTGTAATAGATTTTTTTAAATATATATAACGTCTTGTATAGGAATGTATAACCACAAAAAAAAAAAAAAAATTCATGAAATTTCCGGAGAGAGGAGCTGTGGAGCCCTCGTTGAAACTTCGGTGGTTACTAAGTTAATAAATAATTTATTAATTCCAATTATTTGGAATAAATAATTATTCCAATATATTGATTTATTATCAACGAACGGCGCGCGCGCGCGCGCGATTATGGAAAATAAAACAATAATAATAATAATAATAATAATAATCATATAATTTTGTATACACCGCGCGTATTTATCGTGTACGTTGTCGGGCGCGCCACGCGGTCGCCGCGCGCGGAAAACGAGAGGAAAAAAAAAATTGAAATCCGCTCGTCGCCGCGACGGCCGCGTCGACAACGGGCCTCAGTGTTCGTTTCGCACCACGTACCGTTCGAACGCCATTTTCACGCGTCGCACTTCGGCCGCGCGCTTTTCCAACAACGAAATCGTGTGCTTGGCCGCCGACCACCGAACGCCTTTACTCCACCACGTGGGTCTGCGTCGTGTGACGTGGTGCGCTGTGTGTGTGTGTGTGTGTGTGCGGACGGACGGTAATTTTTGGTGACTTTTTTTTATTTATATATGACAAACATTTTACGATTTTCGCCAAATCTATCGGTTAGAGCGCTTGTTTTTTTTTTTTTTTTTATTAATTTATTTCGTTAAATTCGACGAGTCGGTAAATTAAAATTGATTTGTACATAAGTGCCCGTTGCCGACTATTTAGACTAGATTTTAATACATTTTTCGGTTTTCTCTTTCACTTGTAATTATTCGCCATAACTATTTATGACACGATTATCTGTTGTATTATTTGTATTCTCAGTTTTAATTTTTTTTTTTTTTGAAAGGGAATAAGCGGATAATTTTCCTCCGTTATTGTCTTGCACAAAACACACGCACACACACAGTAAATAATTGTAAAACAGACGTACCAGCGCATCGACCGTACTAGTCATGCGATTAGAATAATTTGAAAACAGATCGATTTTCTCACATCCGAACATTTTTTTTTTCCAACAAATCCCGACCAAAAGTAATTGAACAAATTTAAGGTAAAAAAAAAAAAAAAAGCGATAAGATCGATATGGATAAGTTCGTTTTACACTGTTTTGTGTGAGTAAGACAAACGGAGAAAATATACCCGCTTCGAATCAGGGGCGTATACAAGGGAGAGGGGGGCGATAGCCCCCCCTAGATACTTGTGTATGTACCTATATCTACTGACAACTAAAATTAATCGAACTAACGCTAAAATGTAATAAAACGTTTTTTTTTTATTTAAAACTTATTATTTTCGTATAATCTTTCGATAATTCTAAGTTGGCAACAGATTCGACGGGCCGTTTTTCTACTCATCACTAGGGGATGAAGCAGGGGTGTATTTACTTTATCCCTTAGGGGGGGGGCGAATAGAAAAACGGCCCGTCGAATCTGTTGCCAACTTAGAATTATCGAAAAATTATATAAAAACAATAAGTTTTAAATAAAAAAATGTTTTATGACATTTTAGTTTTAGTTCGATTAATTTTAGTTGTCAGTAGATATAGGTACATACACAAGTATCTAGGGGGGGGCGATCGCCCCATCGCCCCCCCCCTTGTATACGCCCCTGGGATGAAGTAAATACGCCCCCGCTTCGAATACCCTCGATATGATAGAAATTGTCTACACCGACACAAAATGTTTATACTCGTTTTACACGATGTACACGTCTATAGGCGTAATGAAGTTGCGCGCGCAAATCGAAAGAGAATAATCATTTTTTTTTTTTTTTTTTGTCAAATTACAATATTATTATTATTATTAATTGTCGTTTCGTAACGAGTTGGCGAATTATAAAAACCGTTTCGAAAAATAATAAATAAATAAATAAAACGCGCGTTATCTATTAATAATTAATTGAATTCGCAGTGTATACGACGGAGAAGTCGTCGTCATCGAATTCCGTGTAGTACGCACCACAACGACGTTAGCGATAAGCTCTGTGACGATTCACGATGGAAAAAACAAAACATAAATTTTCAATAATATTATTACCGAACAACAGCGAGTAGGAAAAATAAAAAAATTTGATCTCTGAACCCGCTGTTGTAATTATTCATTTATTCGCCTATATTAGTGTTTTACTATTTGAACGGATTGGGTACGCGTGTGTACCTATACAATGTGCGTGTATATATTACGTCATATCGTACACACACACAATCGATTACTATAATACAACGCGATTATGGTTAGGTAAACCGTATTCAAGCGTTCGGATGATGTTTTCGTTATTTTCGGTTCTGTGAGCGTAAACTAACGTTTTATTTGGCGAAAAAATTATCGCTTGAAATAAAATCCTGTATAACATGAAATTATTAATCTGTCGTCAAATGCAAGTGTACATTGAATGAGGAGAACTCGTATGACAATAAGTATGTCGATTGGAACGACATGTGCGGCGGAATAATCGCGCAAAATTTTATTCCGACATATTTTTATTATTTCGTCATTTATTTTATTAATATTTTCGTAAAAATATATGTTTTTTTTTTTGTAATTCTTTCTAAATCGCACCGAAAACGTGACGTGTTAGAAATGATTTTCGTTTTAATTTTTTTTTTTATTATTTTTATCTTTAGATCTTCAAATACTGATTATTAGCATTTTTTTTTTTTAAATTTTAACTTCGTTCGAGTGATTTTTTAATAATTTATGAAAAAACAATTGATAACGCGAGATAATCATTGTACAGTTAAATTCACGACGTATTCGTATCCGTTTTCAGAATCTTCATCGCATCAATCGCCAGATCAATCGGTACGTCTATTTTACTATTATTCGTGTGTGCGAGACAAAAAGAAGAAAATATTTGCTATCAATTATCCCAACGACAATATGCGAAAAACAATTGTTCGGCGACGTTCAAAATTAATCGCGTTATAATTTGTTTTGTTTTTCTTTAATATATTCGATTTGCACACAGCGTATCTCAAACGGTACTCGAAACGTATTCGGTTAGTTACAGAAATAAAATACTCATATCTGAATAAACACAATTATCCTATCGCGTGTTTTCGTATCGACGCGCAGCGTTTTTATTTATCTTTTGACAACAAGAATATACGGCATATATGGCACAGTGTACTCTCGACGCGCGTTTTCTCTGCGACGAGATTATATTATGTTGTGGGTAGTAATATTTTTAAACAAATTAAATACTTTTAAAATATTCAAGTGTTTAATAACACCTTCGCGTTATTTGTTGTGCGCGTCTTGAGTACAGAAAACATTTAATAAACTCGAAGGTCTCGCGCAACACTATTTATTTTACTAGGTTTGGTCTTCATTCCCTCTCGCGCGCGCCCGCTGCCAAACCAATTACATTTTTATTAGCTTTATGTTTATTTCAAGAACGGCTAACTGATATCTGCACAATATTACACGAGACTATGCGTTGATCAATGTCGTCGTGCGTTTAGTTACTTTATCGGGAAATCAATCGGTTTTATAGCCGACGGTGTTCCGATGCGCATTTACAACGAGAGTGTAAATAATATTAAAAAACAAAAAAATTATATTATATTTCAGTACGATATTTACCAGCTGCAATTACATAACAATAACGTATTGACTTTCACAAAGTCGGAAAAAAGCCCGAATCGGGTTTTATTTTTTCGCTTACGTTAAACCACGCGTTCCAATATGATAAATATTACGAATTTAATTATCTGACATCGTTTAAAAATTCTATTTTTTTATAAAATCGCATTATATCGTTCAGTTTGAATCGAAGGATAGCCGTGACAATAATCTTAACACTGGGAGTAAATGTTTTTTTTTTTTTTTTTGAAATTTCGGTCGCAATTAATCAATCTTCAATGCCTGACAATAGAAATTCATCGAATTTTTGTAAAACTTAATTTTGAAAATCTACGTAAATTTGTTCAACGATAAAACATATAATATTGTTTTCAACCCATAACATTATTACATTTATAATAATCATTGCGACGATATTTAAAAAATCGTATAGTTCGTATATATGACGCGATGACCAGAAAGCGAGGAGCGGGGGAAAACGTGAATGTATTATTAAAATATTATTGTATACGTGTAATTCACTTAATAAGATGCCACCAGTTCTGTACACACGAGATCGGCGTAATTTAATTCGAATATAATATTTATATGTATTTCGGGTATCTAACGTTGTTTATTCCCCTTTTATTATAACACGTCATATACGTAAGTATATAGAGTTTCGCTGTATACATAACTCGTTGGATATTGGATTGTTATTGAGTCGTAAAATCGCGCAATCGTCGTTTATACATCGTAAACTTAAAAATAAAACAAAAACCATTCGAATATGCGTATAAGAACAGCGTGATTTATATCGGAGTGTGTATATAAAACATTATTATCTGTTATACTGCTACAATAATTATCCGTGCTAGTTTGAAAATAAAAAGTTTTAAAAACACACACATGGCACGTACGTTATTATAATTAAACGTGCTTTACTCGTTCCATAGAAAAAATTAAGTACTTAGTTTTACGTATAAAAAAAGTTATTGATTTTTCGTAAAAATTCGCTGATTAGCAAATTCAATAATTTTCAAATCGTATGATTTTTATCGAGTACCTAACCCGCCAGCTCGATGTACCCTAAAAAAAAAACGTATTTGTATAATTTAATAAAAAAATAATCGATTTATTTTTTTATTAGTCTTCTATTCTTCTACTTAATAGTTTTATAATAAAACGATTAAACACAATTCAATTATATTTTACAACGAAGCGTCAAAATATTTCATAAATAAAAGAACTTCGATTTCAAAACCGTTATATGATACGAGTATATCGTATGTAAGTATATGTACGTACTTAAAAAAAATGAATTTTCGAAAATCCGAACTTTTATTCACAGATTTATAAAAAGTGTGTTTACCATTACTTCGTGTTTTCCTAATTGTAAACATAATTAGCTAGAAAACACGTGGAAATTTTTAAATAAAAGCAACTATTTAAACTCAAATATTTGAATGAATAAGAAAAATCGTAATTATTTATTTTTCAATACGAGGGAAATATAGAAATTACAATGTTAGCAAAATGGCCCCAATATATTTTTCAAACCTCCACAAATTATACGCCACCCGTACTTAACAAAACTTCTTTAAATTTTGTATTTATTAATATGCGCGTCATCGTTAAAAAATGTGACTAAAATACAGAGATTGGCTTGAAATACAGACTGTTGTAATTTAAAATAACGATTGAGTAATATTTTTACACTCGTGCGCGTGTTACGACTTTTAAATTTATTATTAAATTACATTCCACCATCATGGTAAGCGGTTCATTAGACGATTCAAAACACACTTTTAATGTGTGTATATAAAGGAAAAACTAATCACCATACAAACACCACGGTAGAAATAGTTTATATTAGTAAATTTACGATCAAGCATTTCATTCTCCGCGTTATTATTTTTAAGCTAAGCTTCGGAGACTTTAAGATTTTTGAGTACTGACTCCGTGTTTCTTAATTTATTGTTTGAAAGACTTATACTGATTCCTCGGTAAAATCGTTTTTAGAATTGGTCTCTTATTACACGAAATCCTTTAAACAAAAAAAAACAAAAAAATAAGCCAATCAATAGTTTGGAAGAAATCCAAATCTTTTTCTCGTATAGGTCGTCGAATATATTTTTGGTATACACATGGTAATTAAGTGTAAACAAATTTTATTTTAAAACAAGTCGATTTTGTCGTTAAAATAAAAATTTCCCTCTTAGAGTTTTAAAATTTCGAAATAATTAATTTATTAAATTTTTAGGATGTCCGGAGTTCTTACGACAAAGATAACAAAATCATTTTGGCCGACCTCGAAAACATCCGCAAGAAAGGAGACAAACAACAAATTGACGAGCTATTCGACAACGATTTTAAACAATGGTCCGACACTGGAGTGGCCGTAAAGCAATTAGTCGATGGGTATGAAAAAGCGTCAAAAACACTGTACGCTTATCAACAACTGAAAGAGTCCACGAACGATTGGCTGAACGGCAAATTGTTGTCGGTCGAAACCACTGAAGATGTGTCGGAAAAAGCAAAGTCAGTTGATAAGCAAAAGGAAAATTTGGTCGAATTGCGGAACATGATCACGAACGTGGCCGAAACCATTGGACTCAATCCGAATGACGTGCCGCTGAACGAGATCGAAGAACTGAGTGTGAAACTGGACAGAGTCCAAAAAGTGCTTGCCGCACTAGGAGATGTTGCAACTAAAAAGAATAAAATGTCGGACGATGTTGAGGACGCCAAACGGCATTTGCATGATATCGAAAAAGTACGTACCTAAACGACTTAACAAAATTTATTATTTATATATATATATATGATGTTACATTGCAAAAAAGAACTTTTTGGTATCTTTATTACTTATTGATTTCGCCTCTTTATACTAATAATTATCCGATAAAAAGTTTTAATGGTCCGTACAAGTTAAAATGGAGGCATGCGATTTTCAACAAAAACAATTTCCAAAAACTTTTTAACTCCTCGCCTGTGTTTACGTTATTATTATAAAAGTTTTCACGTAATTACTATTATTCTCATCTTAAGCGTAGAACAAATACATATTATAATATAAAAGCCCTCGCAATATTTATTTTTACAAATGTTTCGTTAATATCTTAAATAAAGTTGAGTATATGTGTGTGTTGGTTATAAAAATACTTTATTTCAGAATCCATCAAAATCCGATAAAAACCACGACGAACTACTAAAAGAATTAAAAAATAAACTATTGGATTTGAACAAATCGAAAAAAGAGATGGATAAATGTTTTGATGTAGAAAACTTTGAAATACCACTTAATGAAAAACGAACGTATTCGATAATAGAAGTATTCCAGGTAAAAATAATTAAACTTAACATTGATGACACGGTGAAATAGTTCGAGTTTTCTAAAAAAAAAATTGTTTTACATTCCAGCTTTGGCAACAAATTTTCAAAGAGACTTTCCAGCAATATCGAAGACTTTCATGTTCTCTTCTAGAAAACGAAAATAACGGTGCCGTTTTCGAACTTTGGCACGACTATCTTCTTTGTGTACAAGAATTTTTAAAATCTCCTGTACCTGGTGATTACCATTCGCTAACGAGTCATGAACGGCTCTGTCAAGTACACCAAGAAGTATTGATCAGTCAAATGGACACCATACCGAATTGCATGAACAAGCCGGACATTATTGTCGAACCCGCTGCGATGGAAAGATTTACGTTTCTAATGGATATGCATAACGGGACTATGACTGAACTGGAAAATACTCATCAAGAAGTGTGGACCAGACTAAAACAATGGAAAGAATACCGAACGAGTATTAAGAGAGTATACGAATGGCTGTGGAAGGTTGAAAAGATTCATTCGAATTTAAATCTAAAATTCATCAATACCCGAAGATTATCACAATTGAATAGTCAAATAGCCGTAAGTTTTCATAAAACAAATGTTCTAAACAACATTTTCTGATATTAAAATAATTTTTCAGGATCTATTGAATGATTTGGCTTTGGAGCGTTCTCAAATAGAAGACTTGGAACAACGTCAAAATACGATTTTTACGTTCTGCGATAAAACCACAGAGACGGGCCATCGAAAAGAATTAATAGCCATTAGTCAACGGATCAACGAGATCCAAGCTTCGTTAGAAGTCTGGAATGGTTATCTGGAAAATATTGGTAATCTTACTAGTTCTTTTAATGTTCAATGCGCCGAAATCGATAAATCATTGCATGACGTAAAAACTGACCTTGAATCAATGACGCATGATTTCAATTCCAAACACGAAGATATAGTACCATCTGATAAGTTGAACGCAGAATTGTTCAAAATACAAGAACTGAACGATCGTTTGAAACATTTGGACTCTCAATTTGCATCTGTCACTGATGTACGAAACAAATTAAAAGATTCTCTAGATCCTATCGAAATTCGTTCATTTGGTCAAAAACTTCGATTCTTGAAATACCACCAAAATGACTTACGATACCGTTTGTTTTTGTACTCATGTCAAATAGATAACTTTTTGTACAAGCCTCAAGAATTTACACACAGGTAACATATTCGTTTTATTATTGTTAACAACAATTCTATTACGCACTGAGAAAACACTTTTTATGTTTGTTAAAAGATTTACCAGGTTCAGAAACTGGGTTGTCGACACAGAAACTCAATTGAAAAATGTAACGAAATCTATGAAAAATCCAAAATTTGCTATGGAAGTGTTGAAACCTGAATTCGAATCTCAAATAAATTCGAAACAAAAAGAATTTAATTGGTTGAACACAACTGGAAAACAATTAATTTCAGCAGAGTCTGAATTAAACCTTGAACTTGTGACTACTACCGAATCCAATTTGCTAGAAATCAACGAAAAATGGGATAGTCTAAATAAGTCCTTTTACAAATATACTGTTGAATTACCGACGACAATTTTGGTAACTTCAAAAACATTTTAAAATTTCTATAAATTATTACAGTTATTCATATTAATTAATTATATTTAGAACACAAATAAATTATTCGACGAAACTAATGCATTTAAAATTTGGATCAGTGACATAGAATCGAAAATAAATAGTCCCATTGTATTCAATGACCGTTCAGAATATAATTTAAAGGAAGAACTGAAAAGTTTAAACGTAAGTCACAATGTTTTATTGATTAATCAACTATTGTTTGAATACATTAGTTTATGGATAAGGTTTAAACGATTATTGTAAACATATTCGTATTTTTTAAGGAATTATATAATATATATAAAGAAAATCACGAAAAATACGTTGAATTAATGGCTAGATGTGATGAACAGTTAAGAAGCGATACGAGTCAAAGGGGTTCTGATGGTGCTCCTGATTTACATTGCCCATTGAAAACATTGCCCATCAGGTAAACAATAATAATAAAATTGTCTTCTCTAATGCAATCGTATAGTAAACTAATTGTTTGTATGTTCATTCGTAGCTGGAAGAACTTAGAAAACAAAATGAGCGATAAACGAACTCAAGTATTAAATGCATGGGAAGAATTACAAACCATACTTGGTTTAATCGAAGCAGAAACTAAATGGCAGAAACGTTTGATTGTCACTGTTGAAGATCATAATAAACAAAATTTAATTGAACACAGAAGCTTACCTGGACTCATTAGTAACTTAGACGTGAGTGTATCATTTTATTTTATAATAGTATAAAGAAATTTTAATCAATAAACTAAGTACCGTTGTATAATAATGGAATTGTGTATTTTACCAAATCAACAGGAACAACAAAACGCAAACGACCATTTCTCTAAGTTAGTGCTTGCTGTTTCTAAATCGCGTTCTACGTACACTGCAAAGTTCGTCGACGACGAAGTGGAAATACTCAAGAAAAATAGAGAAAACTTATTGCAACAGATTACCTTGATACTCACTTCTCTCAAAACCTCGTTGGCACTCTGGGAAGACTTCACTAATGCGCATGGACGGGCTGTAGTGACCCTCACGCAAATCGACACTAAACTCATTCAACTCGAAATGTTGGATAAAGTCGACAACGCTGATGAAGAAAGCGCTGATATGATGGAAAAAGACCTGGGAAATTTACAAGTACTTACAATTACATATTGTAAAAACGTGATAATATTTCTACAAAAACATTGAATATGACGCTTTAAACTAATATATGTTATTTTTCATTCGTTTTTCAGGTATTAGAAATGGAGTTGAAAAAATACGGAGAGCTACTTGAAAAAGCGGATGCATTAGGTGTACAATTGATGACCAAAAGTACTCCGGAAGATATAAAAAATATTGAAGAAATGATTAACGAGTATAAAATGTTATGGAAGGATATTAACGCTCGTATTGAAAAATTAAAGGTGATGTGTGTACAGGAAACCCCGTGTAGGAAGAAGGTATGAATCATTTATTATTTGAAACGACATTTTATTTGATTTTTGTACCTTTCTCGTACTTCACGTTTATTGTAGCGATCGGTAAACGAAGAAGTTCAAGTGGAAACGTTGAAGTTTGGTAAAGATTCGCAAATTCAAGTGAATACGTTGCCTACCGAAATGATAAGAAAAGATTCGTTCCAGTACGAATTGCAAACGGCGATATCCAACGCTACGATAAACTTGAACGAGCTAGAACAGGCGATTCAAAAATCCGATAAGAATTTGTCGAAAAACATTGCCACATGTCAGATGTCCATCGACTTGATCAAACACCTCAGTGCCATATTAAAAACGCAGTGCGGCGTATCCGAATCCGACATAACTTTAATTAGGTCCGAAGAGTTGTCGACCAAGTACGAGAAACTGCTCGCAAAGTTCCGATCACAACAGCAAACCGGTCAATCGAAGTAAGTTAAATAACTTCGGATTGTGTTACAATAATTATTATTATGTGTTCGTTTTAGAAGTAATACTTCGGCAATATGTTATCTATGTTCCGAACAAAACTGGTCTCAATTTGAGAACGACATGTGGCGCTTGGAGCACTGGATACAGTCGGCCGAAGCGAAACTTAGCGTTCAACCGACGATGCCGCCGTCGAACATCGAACAACTAGAAGACGTCATTCAAGAGCACCGAGTACGTGTATACCTACACATTATGACTCGAAGAAATATTTTGAAAACCGAATTTAAATACTAATCATAACGTCGGCTGTTCGCAGGAACTCCTGTTGTACTTGGACAGTCACCGCAATATCGTACAGTCGTTGAACGTAATCGGCCTTCATTTGGCCGAACACAGCAACGACGCAGAACGAGCGACTCAGATCAAAAACCGTTTGTCCGCCACCAATTCTAGATGGGATCGCGTTTGCTCCGCGTGCACGGAATGGCAGACAAAACTTCAAACTACTCTCATGGAGGTATAACAATAACATCTCGAGCGATTTGCTTCTTAGTTCTTGCAGACAAACGAAATATCAGATATTTATTAAACCTTTACGCATGAAATGTAAATGCCAAGTCGTTTACAACAATGTTAACATCGACCGTTATAACACAAATATTGTTTTATATTAAAAAAACACATTCCACTTAGCAAGTCCGATTTTGTCATTGTATTTCAGAACGATGAGTTTTACAATGTAATCGACGAGCTCGTCGTGTGGTTGGACGAAACAGAACGATCAATCAAATTAACTGAACCGGTAGACCTGGCAGAGAACACGGTTATCATAGCTGAAAAATTCGACAAATTTAAGGTAACGTTGTATAATAATAAAACAATTATATTATATTATAATGAAACAACGCGTAGACTATTCTTAATTTACTTATTCATTGAATAATATATTTATATATAAATACAAGTTGAAAAAAAATTCTGCTTAGTTGAATGAAATAAAATTGTTGTAAGAATTTTTCGAATTTAGGAAAGAATACCATTGCGTTACACGTATGAGATCTAAAGACACACACACAAACAATCTCGCGCATTTAATATACCTAGTCCCGTGTTTACGAAAACTCAAAAAGAATTTTATAAAACTGAAAATTAAACAATATGTAAACAGTTGTTTGCGATTGTCCACGAATTTTCAACTATGAAAAAATAAAACAAATACGTAGAAATAAAATATCGCACCGAAGTTATCCACTCGTCTGTTGCACAGAGAGTATTGTGCATGAATTTTTTTAATTTATAATAAATTCGAATTTTATAAATTCGACTACTGTACGCTTATACTCAATGTTTTAATAGGTATTTCAAAAGAAAATTTGATTTTTTTTTTCCCGTATAGCGTTTGTACTCGACGATTTATACTTTCGTACTTGGCCCGTGCTATTTCTCTGGGCATTTTTTCCTGCCCCGCCTATTTTTAACCGACCGTTTTCTGATCCGTTTGTATTCAGAACTTACACACGGAGCTGGAGAAGTGCGAACCCCGAGTGGTGTCGCTGCTCGAAGCGGCCGATTGGCTGCGCCAGGCCAACGAGAAGTCCGGCATAGCGCGCACCGATCAGACCGGTGTCGATTCTCACGCGAGGCTGTCGCACCTCGGGGCACGGTTAACGGCGCTGATAAACTTGACCGGCAGCTACACCGCGAAACTCGGAACGGTTTTGGGCTACGACATGTCGCCAGAAACCGTTTGTACAAGACTACATCGGGTAAATTATAATAATGAAAAATTTTTAAAACGTACATCGATTTTCGTTATACATATAGTGTAATTAATTATTCGTCGTTCATTCGTCACAAACCGTAAACAAATTGTGTTTGCCATAACATTTACGTGTAATCGTCGTGTAGAAACAAAAAAAAAATTGATCGAGTTTTCTTGAATTTTTCCAATGAAATCGATTTAAATACATTAAAACCCGTTTCGACGGTTTTTTTTACACGAATACACGTATATTAGTTTCAAAAAGAAGTGAAAAAAAAATTAGAAACGTCGTTAAACCATCACTCTGGGTATCGTTTATTATAACACACATTGCACACCGGCGTTGTATTCGTTTTGTGTATTAATGTGATGGTATAATATTCAGTGTCCTTTCCGTTAATCAAAAAAAAAGATATTCAAAAAATATTTAAATGCTCGTTTTGAAATAATGTAAAGAAAATTAACCGAAATCGATGGTCACTTAAATAGTGAAACGTGTTAGTTTTACACGTCTTCACTCGTCAAAATATTATCCGTCATTGTTATAGCGCTTGAAAATGTTTTACAGTGCCTATAGTAGTTTTTAAAACTAGTATAATTTTTTTTTTATTTCCACTCGATCATTTTATGCACCACATCACTTTTCTGAATTATTTATCGGTTATTTATATATAGTACGTTAATATTTGATTTTATACGTTTACAATAAACTTGAATCTTTAAGATATATATATACATATATATAATAGGCGTACGATATTATTACAATTATTGTCCACTAAAATGTATTGTAATTAATAATTTTATGCAGAATTTTCATTTACAGATCATCACAATAAATTATTTTACAAGTATACAAGAATATGATCTTATTGTTATTATTATTATCATTATTATTATTATTATTATTATTATTATTATTATTATTATTATTATTATTATTTGAACGACACGTATTATAGTAGTATATCTGTTTGGTTTGCACAAATAGTTTGTTATTTTATAATTTGTTGTTCCCGTTTTAAAGGTGGACGATACGAGCACTGTTATTATGAATCGATCCGACGAAGAAGAACCGAACACGAAGTAAATATCTATCTGCACTTTTATATTAGCATTTGTATTAACGACACTTTATATTTTTACTTTGTATTTTTGCTTTCCTATCAACGCAATTTATTTAAAACAAGAATAAATAAAAAAATAAGACTAAATGATTCACAAAATAAATACAATCCGCTTGTTAAATAATTACAATCTCTCGGATACGTAAAAGAAATCCGATCGTCCGTCATTTTCGTTCGGACGTATTTAACGAATTTTTCGTACCGTCGTTGAACGAGAGACCACAGTCTTCCCTATATAATATACAGAATTTTACCTATATATCCATTCAATTTATTCACATGAAAATTACTAAACTCATCAGACACGTGTACGTATATTTATATACACGCGAGCACAGTGCGTATTTCCGTAGGGATTGTCGACAAATATTCTGTATTTAGAATTTGGGCGCATTCCAAAATTCGTATTTTCAGCCGTATTTCCATATAAATGAAAAGCACAGTAATAATTTTCTGTTAAGTAGCGATTTCTAACGTTTCCATCCTTGTTTTTCGACTGCTACACCAAACCAGAATAATGTATCCGTTATACGAGTATCATACTAAAAACAACATTAAACTGCAAAATTTAAACGAATTTTTAAAAAAAAAATTATATAAAATAAAATATTTCATTCCGTGCATGCATACGTGGTCCGTGTTTGCCGAATTATATTTATATTATATGCACTCGATTGTGTAATACAAAAAGAAAAAGGAATAGACAGTCGTATTATACAGGTCAGTGTTTAAAAAAAAAACATAATATTTATGCCGTTAATTTTGACTTAATTTTTCCTAAATCTTAAATCATACTTGACATACAGGTATATACAAACAAGTATTTACAATACATTTATAATAAGTTTTTCGTTTTTGATTTTTTTCACTCAAAGTTACATTTTGTAATAGGACGAAAATCACACCAAAAACGATTTGGTTATTCTAGACACGCTATTTCACTTATGTCAGGGTTTTAAATCAACGAAAACAAAGTAGTACTCGATCTGATGAATAGTACCCGAATGAAAAAATATTTCAATTCACCTTTTTTTTTTTGACTACTTTTCTTTGAAAAACAAACACGGTTTTTAATACTGGTATGACAACCAGCGAATGGCTGGCGTAAAAATGTTTTGTTTTCGAAAAAATATTCGTCAGGATTTGATGGTACTTGAAAATAAAGGACTTTAAGTTATTTCGATTTCGATTAAAAAAAAATTTTTTTTTTGAAGAATTCAGAAAATGCGTAGGTTTAACGTATTCTCATCTTGATCAAGTTCTCCTGTATGGAAAACATTAAATATAGACTAGAAAAATATTTTTCTCACGAAAAAAAAAACTTAACTACTATAATATGGTACATTTGTGAGCGATAAATTCATTTTCTCTTACGTATGCTTATTTACGTTGAAAGAAAAAAAACTTGACCGGTTTTAACCGACTAGCAAAGAAATTGTAGGAGCAAAAAATAAAAGCTATTTCGGTAACAAAATGTTTGTCTTCTTTTCTCCTCAACCAAAGGCGTAAACGTGTGTTGTATGTATACATATATATATAATACTCGTCTACAGACTTTTTAAGAAACTCGGTTATTATTTTTATTTATAAATCGAATTTTTTTTCTTTTAGTGTGATTTAGACCATTGCTGCTAATACCAATGTCTTTTACTCGTCTGTATTTTACGTATGATTTAGGTAACCATACCAATCTGGTTTTAGTTATGTGATGTCTCTTTCAATCATATCTAACCACCGTCGTTTCGGGTCTACCGCGCGGTCTTGTCTTACTTCGATCGCTCGCGAACACTGTTTTGATTAAACTATTGTCGGCTCTCCAGACGTGATCCGCCCAATCCGGTCTTGCGCCTTTTATAAATTGAATTAATTCTTCCTTTTTCATCTAATTGTTTCAGCTGCTCGTTATTCGATCATCTCTCCCACACTTGAGTGTCGTCAGAATATTAAAGTGTTAGGGTTCGTCGTATTATTTGACGGCAATAGTTAATAAATAATAATAATAATATTAATTATTGTTATTGTCGCTCGTGTTCGCAGTGTTGGCGGTGACGAGACGGTGCTCAGGCGCGGTTACCGGTTCTTCGGCCGAGTCATGCGAGCGTCCTTACCGTTCCAGGTGCTCATGCTTATAGTTCTGGGTGCCGCTTCCCTAGTGCCCATCGTCGACGATGAGTTTAGCTGTATGGAGTCCAACTCTATCGCCTGGAGTCTCTACCCGCTGTTGCGTTATCCCGGAGGACCGCCGCCCACGTAACGACCGCAGTCGGATCATCTTATGCACAGATCAATAATATGAACCCTCACACATACGCCTGTACCCGATTCATGTTTAGAAAAGAAAAATAATCGTACACCCTCTCCAAATCGTATAATTGTTAGTATTATGGTACGTTGAGTTCTTTTCTTTTTTTTTTTTTTAAGTCTGTTGTAAAAATTATATTTTCGATTTTTTTGTTTGTTTTTTACTTAGTCGTTATTAATACACGTATTATCGTCGTGAAATAAAAACGCTTTAAACATTTAGTTTCTCGCATAACACGCGGCAAAATCTAAAAAAAAAGAAAAAACCATACCGTTACGCTCAGTAATTGACAGTAATTCATTATTGATAATTTTCGTTTTTAAACCGGACTTTATCGCGGTTAACTTCTACCGTATTATAACAAGAGATACGACGTTTAATCAAAAAATATATAATATATATTATTATACGATTCATTATAATATATTATTTATGTATAATAACGAGACTGTCCGAGTACACAGGGTACAATGAAAACAAAAAAAAATTGTCTGTAACTGACGAATATATATATATATATATATTATATACCTATATATACGTTTGTATATATTTTGTAAAAATATTGTTGAAATAATATTTTTACTGCATGTATGTGTTCAATGAATTTGGGGAAAGGGGAATAAAATAATATCCTGAACACGAGTTATAAAAAATTTTAAATATTTTTTATATAACATTACTGTCAATTCGTTAACGATTATATTATATTTTTACGAAATTGCTATTCGTACTTGATGAGTTAAAAATAAAAAAAAAATACAATCATTTCTTGTTATAAATTACGAAATGAAAAAGAAATGATTTCGGCGTTTTCGTTCGTTGTTAAGATTAACTACATATAATATATTTAAAAATGAATATTTTTAAGCGCTTAACAATATATTATTTTATTTTAATCCCACTAACTCTCATCATATTATATACTGTTTTTTTTTTTGTTAAAAAATTAATTGTTTTAACTACTATTTATAATTGTATGTCATTATGTTCTTGATTTTTAGATATATATATATAAATAAATTATTCTCGTGAATAGTTGATTTTTATTTTGCCGAAATAAAAAAACTTATACAGTCCCGTTGCGTGTGTATTCGTAAATGTTTTAATAATGATTTCTACAATGGAAACGGATAAACGGAAACTATTAAAGCAATTTTATTAAGTGATTGCGTGAAACGTGTACATGATACGTACATTAGAGAGTGGATCGATATAATGATGAACATTTTTGTTTTTAATTTTTTTCAAATTATCAACGATAAAAATTGTGGTTCTTACCCAAATAAATGTAAAAAAATGGTTATATTACGACCAATTTTAGAAATGTCATACTACTTTACTTTATTAACATACGAGTATTATGATTTTAATACAAAAAAAGAAAAATAGAATTACTCACATATATTATTTTCGATCCACTAATCATTATTTATGAATTTTAGTTGTGTAAATTTTACTAATTTCGTAAAATCGTACATAGTATGAGTGCACCATATAACGATACACAAATAGGTACGCAAATGAATAGATCATTCATCACTAGTATGAAAATATTCATATAGAAATTTAATTAAACATTGCACCAACGTATCGATCGATGTTCATTTGTTTTCGTTGTTTTTTTTTATTTGAATGATTGTTGTATATTTTTCGTGAAGTCGACTTTTCCACCTTCAAATATTTTTCCTATTCATCTTCATATAATCTTCAAAATTTGCAGTGTATTATCATTTTTAAAATTTTCAATTTGTCCAATTAATTTTTTTGGGATTCATGTAAACAAAAAAAAAATTTCGCGACCGTGGAAAAATCGATCTCAAGTAGACTTCACACGCATTCAATAAAATTTAAATAAGTTTTCAGATTGATTAATATGGCAATATTGAAGCAAATCACCGCTTTGCTAACGCGTTGCATGAGTTTTTAAGCATTATTCGAAAGAGTCGATTAAAAAAAAAAAACACTTAGGATGTGTAGTATTTGGATAAAACGTGTTTATTGTTGATTCACTGGAATATAATATGACAAGACTAAAATTAATTATTTGCGTATGTATACACCATATGTACTACTATTTTCTCCCGTTTACAATACAAAAATGTAAAATTATACAATATAAAAACTTGAAATTTCCATATTCGACAAAAAATAATAATAAAATATCACTGAACAAATAGTTTATATATAAATATGAAAAATTAATTTTTGTTCAATTTATTCTAATTATACGGTTCATCCATAGATAAAAAATAGCTTCCAGTTTGGCTATATATATACAAACAAAAAAACCGTTAATTTAAAATCGTTAATAATAAAAAAAGAAAAAACTCAATAATTTTTAGTAGCGAATTAGCGTGTTGGGAAATTTTCTGACTTGGTACGTACCATCAAAATGGCAAAAATAATTTAAAAATACCAAAAAAAAAAGCCATATGAAAAGATTCGTGAATATACCCATAGCCACAGTGCAATACATCATGAGTGAATAAAATTTTTGAATATTTTTTTTTATCAACCTATGTAATGAATGAAATATTTCATATTGGAGGGCGAGTCCGTGGATTTCATATTTATTGTTCAAAAAAATATTAGCTAATTCGCTTCCCGAAAAAAAAACACGTTTTTACGTACTTCTGATCCACGAATTCACCCATATATGTGCTATTACCAAATGTATCGCATTCGTTCATTTCATACTCTTCCCAATTAGAACATTGGTATGCTAAGTACTTCTCTTTGTTCAATATGGTGTGCGCAAAATAGTGGTATGCCGAAGAATGACTGCACGCACCTCCGGTAGCTAACAAAATCAAACAAAGAAAAAAAACCACGAGAAAATTTGAGAAACCTTGTACGTCTTGTATTAAAATCAGTATTTAAACAGTATTTTTGATCAAATCACACATACACATTTTATATAATTAGTAATATTGTTAAATCTCGTGGGCGATGAAAATTTTGAAAACCGTTACAAACCAAAAATGTTTTTTTTGACAAATCTCGGCCGTATATTTGGATTTCAACACGAGTTTCAATGCGTAAAATAACTGGAAAAACTGTATGGATAAAACTACGAATACGCAATGTACTTTCATTCAAATAAATAATATTATAAACGTTAAACAGGCCTAACAAATAACGTATTGACCGATGTAGGTACAAGTGAACGGTGCACATTAGTCTTATTACACTTTCAACTCAATTTTATCACTTTATTATTGTTGTGAATTACTTTTTCACTACATTAGTATATACATACAAGTCACTAATTCCGACTTGAAAACTGTGTACCTTTGTCTTTTTTCCGGCAACAAGGTTGCGATTTTCCACCGTTTGGGAAAAAATCGATATGGCCGAGGAGTTGGGGTAACCCGAATTTTTCAGTGTTCGTGTGAATGATATCGACAAAATTTGCGTCGGTCACATCGATCCTCTCATCTGGACCACTGTCGTTGTACGATCGCTTTGCCGGATCCAATCCTAAAAACAAAAACGATATTTCTACTACATTTCATTGGTATGAAACACGTTGCGATTCGACAATGAATCCTCAATATTGTTTGTCGATTGTTCTCATCTTACATATTATAATCAATTTTATTACGCGCACTCAGTAAAGTACAGAGTGCAAACGTAATTTAAAATGACTGTGGAAAAGAATGCCATTCGTCACACGACTTACCGGTTATCCGAGGAATTTGATCGACTAGCGTTTTCCCCGTGAATCCGACGATATGGGCTCCCAGACTGTGTCCTATCAAATGAATATTTTCCACCCCTTCTTTCATATTGTTTGTTATTTTTCGCAGAACGTTTGCTAATTCGATCCCAATGGATTTGGCATTACGTTTCGCATCGTCGTAGTTTTTGTTGTTAGACAACCGCATCCAGTCCATGCAGATCACGTTATATTCGCCCTTTTTTATATAAGCTGTAAAAAAATAAATATCGCGTACTTAAAAGTTTAGATGTTCGTAAACTTGAAAATACTGACTATTGGTACCGAAAAAACGCATTATAATTATAATTGCGCTGGACTTTAATTCTACCTTATTTTTATGTCTGGGATCGTTTTATTAAAAATAAAAAAAATCGTAATCGTAAAAAGTACGCCAGTTGACATTGCTTACATAAAAAATGCGTCGTTCGGTTGAATAAAAATCATTTAAAATACACGCGAGTATAATATATGCCCACCTTCGTGTATGTATGTACAAAAGCTTTCCTTTTTGTGGGTAGTGCCCATCCAACCGTGTACGACTACTTTTATTGGGTTATTGATGTCGAACGTTGTATTTTCCGTCATGCGTGAACTATTGCGATCTAGAAGCTCACCTTCAGGCAGTTGTCTGAAAATCGAAAAACGTATTTTAATAGTTGATACACATTTTAAGGTGTCACAAACAAAGCACGGATTATTTTATTTTATCTATGTATTAGTGCATCGTTTGAATATTTTTCATTTAACGGAAAAAATCTCTGTACTTATCTCTTGATAACTATTAATTGCGAATTATTAAGTGCACTTGAAAAACTTCGTCTAATTGTTTACATAATATATCTCATTATTTTATAAGATAAAGCAAATTGTTGTGTTCGTTTTAGTTTTTATAGTGTTGAAACATTTCATGTTGCAATTAATGATTTTTATTATAAACTTTTGTGTTAAATTTTTGATGCATCCAAATTTATTGGTCTTGATTTGTTTAATGTCCTTGGTATAATCGTTAATTTACAAAAGTAAAAGTGAAATGCCGGTATTATTTTTAATGCTTTCGATCAAAATTGAAACAATTGGATTAAAATCTAATTGGTTTTCAATTTAAAGCGGAAACATAAAAAATAATAGTCCAAAAAGCGGTAATATTTTTGATAATTTTCTTTCAAATTCGATATTTATTCAAATAAGTACCTATGATTTTATTTTTATGCGATAAAATAGAAGGGTATTGTTTCACAATAATATGTCGAACATTTTCCTAGAGTGTGTTTTTTTTGATAGGTTTTTGATTCAAACAATATTTCGCTACAATGCTTTTAAATAAAATAACTATTGATTTTTTTTTTTATCAGAACTCATAATTTTGTACCATACTTCACAGCGTATATAATATATTTACGATTTATTTGTTGAAGTATTAAGAAATCTAAATTCTACTTTAGCGACTTGTAAGTGTATACGTATAAAGATATATACTTATTGTTGCGAAATTATTCATAAATCGGTATGTTATCGAAATTCCGTGACACTTTACCTTGTGTAGAGCCAATAGAATATATTATTATTGCTGTTTGTTTCTCTGCTGTTGTCGAAAATAGTACCTTGATTGGAGCTAATTTTTGAATCATACACCGGTTCTACAAAAACAATCGCGTGCAAATTCGTTTAAATTTTATAAATACATAGATTTATTTATGTGAAGCTGAAATATATTTGCCTTTTATTATAGAGTTAAATCTAGGCGTTAAAATCACGGCTTTGCACCTGAATGTTTTCTTAATAACAATCAACATATTATTATTAAAAAAAATAAAATAATATAAATTATAACATATATATATATATATAAATTAGTATATTATTTATAAAGAAAAAATGCCAATTTTAAAAAGTATTTGAAAAATGAAGAATATAAAAACTAATTTCGACCATAAGTCATCATCAGGTTACAATAAATAATAAAGAACCGAAAAAAAGTATATAAAATAAATATGAAATCAATAAACAAAATATATAGAATCGATTATAAATAATATGGAACAACCATAAATCGATGATCAAAGTAACATGGATTACATAAAAACAACTGGCAGAAAATTATGTATCATTGTCTAATATGTATTGATATATTTCGTTGTTTTTAAAATCAGTTTGTGTATTTAAAATATTATTAAAACCATTACGTTCAACTTCATTATAAATGAATAATTCTTCTAATATCGAATTTACAAATTAATTTTTTTGACGTGTAATATTTTCAAATCTTTTTCCATATCAAAATGTACGAGTATACAAATTTTACATTCCAAGACGTGTTTAGCAAAATTGCAATTGGGCGATTGTTTTAAATTTTATCTCAGAAATATGTTCTTTGTATCGAATTTTAAAATTTCTAGCAGTCATTTCGATATACGAGATATTTACGACAATTACAAATAAGTTTATTAACGCCACAGTCAGTTTGACGCAGTCACAGACTAAAAAAAAAAAATCAATGTTTAACTTGACTTATGTAAAGCGTTACTGTCGGCTATTTTATTTATAATTTGCACATATTTTATATATATATATATATATGTGTGTGTGTGTGTGTGTGTGTGTGTATTTAAAAAACTAAAAGCTATCGTACTTACCGCATGGTAATAAGGTACAGCATTTTACAATTAACACGACCAATAGTAATACGCTGCGCGTTATCGAGAAACAATTCATTTTAATAGAACTCCGCGAAATATTTGAAATTTTAAACACATCAGTTATTTAGCAGTTTTTTTTTTTTTTGTTCTTCTTAACATTCAATATTAACGATTTTTCAACGAACATTGAAATATAAAGAATTATACAAAGCTACTCAATACGACGATTCCACAATAATCTCATTGTGTAAATAATAAATATTGAACTATCTGAACTATATTTATCTTGCACTCGTTAAAATAGCAAGTACCCAGCCAGTACCTTGTGTCATTAGTACAATGAGAACATTCTGCCAGACTAAAATATATTTTATTTATTCTTCCAAATGAGATAATACAATTTTATCACTGTGAACACACTACATTGATTTTAATGAATTTCGCATCAATTGTGAAGAGGTCTCGGTTGCAGGGCCGTTCAGAGGGGGGGGGCAACGGGACCATTTTGCCCCAGGCCCCAATTTAGGAATATTTTTAGGGGGCCCCCAAAAGACCCGACAAAAGACTAAAATGTCCCGATAACAAATATTATTTTCGTTGCGTCAGTCACATATATGTAATACTCCTGTAATCTATATTATATTGCGATAACGAGGCTCGTTTTGCTACGGTGGGCGATGTGCAGACGATATTATTAGACCAAATTAATAGCCGATACTATATACATTTTACGTGATTTCTTTAAATAATTATTTAATTATTATGACGGTCGAAGGGCCACCAAATTAATTTGCCCCAGGCCCCGAAAAACCTCGGGACGGCCCTGCTCGGTTGTGACACACATTTATATTATATAACAATATAAGTAGGTTTTTGCGATTGAGGATAGCGCGTTCCTGTCGCGAGAAGACCGTCGCGTAGATACCGTATGTATACGTGGCGTTCTCTATCGGTTTTTATCGTGCATGCCAAGAAATATCGACTACCGGATTTTGTGCACCCAACGTATCGAATGAAAATCATAATCAAACTCGTGATTGAATTTGTGTCGATAATTTTCTTCCGTTATTATTTACGATAATTGTTTGACTGCAGTACGGTGGTCTAACTGTTACAGTAACGCACCCAGGATTTTTTCAAGGGGGGGGGGAGGTCTAAAAAACTACATTATGAAAAACAAAACTTTTAATAGATAATAAAAATAGATTATATATTATAATAATATAATATAATCAATAAATTGTTAACACCTGGTGTTATCTATATCGTATGCGAAATTTTAACAGAAAAATATAAAAGTTGTATTAGAATTTGGATTTTTATCTATAAATGTAATACTATTGCACTTGTCAAGGGGGGGGTCCGGACCCGGAGTCCATCCCCTTGGGTGCGCCACTGAACTGTTATTGAGTTTTTCATAACATAATCGTATTATAATGCGCGCGATATATTCTGTGTGTACGGAGTAGGTAATAATTGTTAAATACAATAAACGGGGGTTTTTTTTTTTTGTGAAAACGATATATTATTATTATTATTATATATATTTTTTATAATTTTTTTCATAATACAATATTATATAACGGTAATAAATCAGATTGTGTACAATATAAACAACAATAATATTACAATAGAACACGAAAGGAATTGTACCTCGTATTACACAGTGACGGCGTACAAGAAGGGCGGTCGAAAAAATAATATTACGATAACGTTTAAACGTGATGATATGTTTGTTCAACTGTCCGGGCACACGCGGTCTCGACCGGACCGTTGTGGTGCCGCCGGTCGTCCAGCCGTTGGCGCCTCTCGCGCGAAACGGCCGTACGTGTCGTTCGCGTTGCAAATGAACGACGTGGCCGGACGTCGTCGACCGTTGTGGACGTTTCGCCGCGGGACTTCGCCGCGCGCGACTCGTGTTCAGTTCGCGTCCTGCAGCCGACCGGCCGACGCCACAACCGCGGCCGTCCTTCTTGAACGGCCCCGTCGGCGTGCACGGCCGACGACGGGCGCCTGCACTTGTCCGGCTCCGGGCACCTGGTCCGGTCTGAGATCGGGGATGCCCCGTGCGACAATTGCACCACCGCGTTTTCCCCCGTCGTGCGCCGCCAGCTCCTGCTCGTTTTCGCCAATCGGCTGACAGTCGTCCATCGTCATTCCACTGAGACGACTCCTGTGCGTTTTGATCGTCGCGATCAGATCCGTCATTATGGTCCTCTCCGCGTCCACGCGCATTCCTAACTCTATCTCCCGAACAGTCGTGAATTGGTTGCTAGAACGAATTGTCACAAGAAAGGCGCATTCAATTTTTTTTTTTTTAACTATAATTCGTGTTTTTCTGTAACGAGTTGAAAAAAAACAATATATATACATATAGCATACTTAGGAACGTTCAACTGTTTCAGCGTAATTTTCATGTTGTTGATGATCACTCGTTTCTCGTCTATCTCGCGTTGCAGGTTTTTTATAGTTCGGGTTAACGACCGTTTTTCTAAGCGATTCTGAAGTTTTCGTCTGTAGTAAATGATCGTATTATATACATATAAACCGACAAACATTTTATGATTAAGGGCGACATGCACGTTGCGCGCAATATAACGCTCGAGTGATAGCACTTAATAATTATTAACAATCGAAATCCGATGACGGACAATATCAAGCGCATCGTTCTTATCGCCTCTAAAAATTTATTGATACTAATTATTATTGCGCCTGCTCGTCAATGCGCGACTTGAAAACATGCGATTTAGTCTGACGCGTACGGAAAGTATAGGGATTATTGTAAGAATGTTCGGCAGAAACCGAATTTCATAGTCAAATATAATCGTACGTTTGCTATGATTAAATGAGTCGTTTCCTTTTTTCCCAATACTTAAAAATCTACTTCTACCAAACATTTGTAGGACTTCTCGTCTTCAAACCGCGTTGTCTGCAAGTCGAGCGCAGAAGTGTTGAAACTAAGAATTTTCATTTAAGATCATACGGCCCTCTTAATAACGTTGTAAAACGATTATACGATTATACCTAACCTAACCACGTATATAAATACCAGCTCGAGAGCGGGTGGTGAGTTATTAATTTTATTACTTGTTTTGCTTGTTATTATTTTTCGGCTCGCGTACGTTGTTGTCCGTCACGTCATTACAATATTTCCCAATCGTCGGTCGGCGGCGGCTACTTTCCGGTACGTCGAACGTCACTCTTTTTTTCTCTTTCCTCGATTTCGTCGAATGCGAGACTAGAATGCCAACCAACTGGACATTTGTTTAAAAACAAAAATACGTTTAACACAGCGTGCATATTATAATAACATAGGTACTTCTTATTCTACTCGTTTTCAAAATCGTTAGACTGTAACACGCGTAACCAGACTATTATTTTATCGCGGTATACGCGTAATATTGGCGACGCGCGTTAAACAATTTTCGCATTATACACACGACGTGTTTTCTGCGGCTATTCGATATAAGAATTTCCTTATACCGCAGTGAATTAAATTATATATAATTAATTAATTTCAATAATAATAATAATAATAATAATAATAATAATAATAATAATAATAATAATAATAATAATAATAATAATAATAATGACCGGTATTTGCCCGTGGCGAGAATCGACGAAACGGCATTCGCGCGGCATCTCGCGGTCGAAACGCGGCCGCCGCGTTGTGCCGCTGAATCTTCCGGGAGCGCAGTGGCTAATCGCTTCAACGGCCGACGACGACCCTTCAATCGAATCTTCGTGAACGATCTGCGGTGAGACCACGGGCCGAGACGACTCGTCCAGCTTCACGTTCTCGAAACACTCCGGGTGCCACACATCATTGCATTCTGTAAAGCAACGCACACGAGCGTTTGTAAGAATTGAAATACGAGACATTTTATAATACGCGTACGACGCTGTAGTGGCGTAAGGAAGGATTTTTTTTTTTTGCTACGTAGTTTAAATGAACTCCCTTAAAATAGGTATCCTTTATATTATTTGTGTTTGTTTCATAAGTAATTTCTAACGAAAGAATCGCCCGATAATAATTGCAAAACAAAATCGACTCTCCGATTTACTGCTTACAGTATATGTATTGTTGTGTATTATTATTATTATTTTTCAATGATTGTTATGGATACCGAAATGTTTATAAATTAGTGAAATATGTTTGTTTCTCGCAGACACGGCTTGTTATTTATACTTGACGACCAACGGGTATCGGAATTTGATTTTAATGAAACTTTTACAAATAGTCCGTATAAAATAGAAATAAACGCATACCCGTTTCAAAAATATTTTTAAAACACGCTTACGCCGTACGCGCGCGATCGAGGTTTGTTAAAGTGTATTTTGAACTTTGATTTCTGTAACACATTTTATCGAGTTTTCTACAATCGAGTAAAAACAAAAAAAAAATCAATATTACTCATCGATCGTACTGTGCGTGATTTGTTATGTAATGCTCAATATTCTGAATTTCATATACTATTATACTGTTATAATATTATATGCATTGAAATTCGCTGTATTACTTTCACAATCGACGAGTTACAATTTCAACGTTTTAAATATAACAATAACACGTTTTTTGATGTGGATTTAGAAACACCCTTCCCGTACATACGCCACTGCTTGTAGTGGTATACTTACGGCGACATTTCATCATTAAAATCGACGGCCACGTCTTCTGACGACGGCATACTCCACATCTGGCCGTTAACTTATCGAATGCTCGTGGTAACGTGACATTCTCGTGGTCGCACGGTACCATCGTGAAACGCGTTCGAAAATACGTGCTGAAAACGGTGTATTACAATAACCGGTGCACGCTTATACTATGTATCAATGTACAGAAAGGCACGTAGCTAGACGGTAAAAGGACTCTTGATACTTCGTACTTCATGCTTGGGATTTCGAATCCGCATGATTGGCTGGCGTATACAAACGTTTATTTTATATATACAATAAAACCAACGATATAAGCCAACTCTTTTTATAATTCCGTTTAATACAATTATTTTTTATGCGACAAAATTAATAATAATTGTTATTAAACTGCTTAAAATTAGTGAGAGACTTAATTTATTTCTTAAGGACAAAATAATAAATTATGACTACGTACGGTGTACGTGCACGCGCGCTATCATATCATCGTACTTGCCTGTGGTTCAAAGTTGTTTAGGATTTTATTGATTCTGATGTTTGCGATACGAGTGTCGAATGCAACCTGAGCGATGTTTGCTATTTCGCCGGTATCGATGAATTATTTTCGTCACTGACTCCATCGTCAAAGAGACGTTTAACAACACGATAACAAAAACATTTTATGATTTCGGCTATTATCCTATGTTGATCACGAATACATTTCGAATATTTCTGCTAATATATTTTTTTGCTAAACAGCGAATACGAGTATTTTTTTATTTTTTTTTTTTTTTTTAGAAGGGTGTGGAAAACTTTTAAAATAAAAATATTTTATATATTATTTAACACTTAATAAATGTATCCCATATCATATACAATAATAATCGACCGATTATAAAAATCGTAAAATAATTAATAATCGTTAATCGTAATTGACTAGTAAATTAGATTTGACTAATTGATCCATTAGATTACGTCGAATAGATTAAATCATTGGTTAATTGAACTATAAACGGTAGCGGGAGGGTGAAGATTTTTGGAGACTCAGAACCGCTATTTCCATACAAATGTTTTGGAATTTATTATTTTAATTTCTACGGAACATGGAGACATGTAGCGTATCTTATTTTCAACAGTTGCGACGTGGATTACCAATAATTCATCAGATTAAATTTATTACTATGTATGACAAGTCACACTTTTTAGTTTAAAAAAATTAATTTAGTCAAGTAAAAATAATTTGAAAATCAAGAACAAAATACGTTACTCCGCGTTCTACTACAAGTCTATGATAATAAACAAAAACCGTTTAAAAATTAAATTATCAATTTAAACGTTGCACGACAATTGGTAGAGAATATACCGTTTCTCGTGAACTACTAAAATTTTAATTCGTTGCCTTCTCAAATATAATATACGTGATTTTTATCGAAATATACAATTACAAAAGTAAACGTACGGGAAGTCCGACAGTTTTGATTATGTATATCTTTAGTAATAACTCGTCGCGAATTCGCGTTTTATGCATTGAAATAAAAATTTACTCGTTAAGTTGCTAACAATACTTTTCCATCAGAAACAATAACCCTGGAGAAGTTTAAGTTTATGAAAAATAATAGGTTTTAACATTTCAACCCGTTAATGCGCGATTCTGTATATATATATATATATATATATATATTATTGAAATTGATTTTACCAAGTCAATATCGATATTATGTCGTTGAATACATATTGTTATTAAGGAAATCCACCTATCACCCCCTTATAAACGCCACTCATTACTTAATGTATGTATATATATACATATATTATAATATGCATATAGTTTTATTAATTTAAATTATCCAAAAAAAAAAAAATAAATAAATATATTTAAATAAAATCGTTTGTAGCGGGGACGGGAATTGGTGTTTTATTTCAAAAACTCGCTTCCCGCCTCATTTTACTCAGAGAAAAATCGAAAGTAACGCCAATGTGCACAACATCCCAATATCGGCGTCCGAAAGTCATATACATATATAGAAATAATAGTTAGTTCCCTTTCCACAACACACATTGTTCATCTACTGACAAAAATTTCGATGATCCTTATGAATGTTCTAGGTGCGTTTTTGTAATTTGAAAGAACAACGCGTTGCCGACGCATATGTTATGGATAATACGTTCTGCAATAATTATTTCGGCAAAAACGTCTATTGGTTTGTATAGACCACTTTTGGGTACATTATTAAAGTATCCATACATGTACATAATACATATACAACACAGATAATATTGTTTTTATAATACGTCCGTTAACGCGTCTTCAAAACAGATAATAATAATGTGTAAATACGTTTAGATTGCACTTGAAATTGAGTGTGATTACTAAAAATCAACGATTAACTCGAGTAAAACTTATAATAGGCATTATTAAGTATTATTAACGTTAAGTCATTGACGGCATAATGGATGGATGTATTAAATTATTCGAGTGTACTCGAACGGTTGAACGGAATATTCGTAACAAATGCAGTTGTGTTTAAAATTCATTGTAGTTTATTTTTTTTTTTTTTTTGGAACGGTCGTTTTATTTTCTGTTTCTAGTCACTACTCGTATAATAGAATATATGAAATCCTACGGTTTTCTATTCCAAACTCACATATGTCCCGCGCTACTGAAATTGTGACCGATAACATTTTCCCGGGCATCTTATTCATTCCGCCGCCACTGATCGACGCACCAATATCGATATTAATAAAATTCGGCAGTAATAATATATCTGCGTTATACTTGTTTCAAGCATTTCTCTCGTCTATTTTCGTTTATAATCGGACAACGTTACGCACAATACGTATAAGCGATGGTCGGTTTTCGTTTTCAGGTATTATCATCGCCTGAACGACATACGCGACGTTCAATGAAAACAAAGCAATTAAACGATAATATGTTGTCTATATTGAGATGTATAGGAACAAAACGAAAATGACGTTAATAGCTCAATAGTTTGAAGAATTCCAAACCAAATTCAAAATGCGTAACATTGAAAATGATTGAATTACACATTGTGTACGCTCATTGAATAATGTGAATATTTAAAAAGAAAACAAAAATTATTGTCAATATTGTTTATAAATTATTAATTTTAATTAGCAGTAATTAGCAGAAACAATGCTAAGTGTTTATTTATATTTTGTTATCCCTATATCAATATTGTTAACTATAGTCTGTCTCAAATGAGATGACTTGTGTTCGCGCATGGTGGGCGTGGCTAACAATCCACGCAGCGGTATGGTCGCGCTCTGACACGGAGCGGCGCATTAGTTATACGATAGTCGAACTAGCGTTTTCATATTATATCATCATAATATGCTATGGGTATATTCGCGTATACAGAACGGTGGGCTTGACGCGCCCGACGACGAAAGGGCACCGTCAATGTGTGACAAGATAGGTTAAGAAATTAATATGCGAGAGGAAGCATAGGAGTAGAGGCGATTGTGGAAAGGATGAGAGAAATAGACTTATGTGGTTTGGTTATGTTATGAGAAGAAGAAGATTGGGAAGCGGTAAGAACAGTCATAGAAATGGACGTTGAGTGAAGAAGTGGTAGATGAAATATCAAAGAAGAATGTGATTGAGTGTGATATGAGGACTTTTGCTGATGTGTGAGTAAAAGTTATGGGAGATCGCGTCAAGTGGAGGTTTAGTACAAAAGTAACAATTACACACTATGAAAAAGATATCTATCGATTACGCGTTTAAAAAAAAATTCAGTCGCCAAACACTTCTCTATACAATGACTGTTCTGTATATTATAAAATCAATGGTATAACATAAATATATTATATTAATTTCTGACGTAACGAAAAAACGGCGATGCGGCAGCACTGCACTTCTCGTTTATATATACGGTTCGGCCACGGTCAAATAGTAACTTCCAGTTTGCCTGTAACAATAATCATTTAGTGAGTTTAGTTATAGAAACCTAACTGTCAATAAAGTCGCCATTTTATACGTACTGCATATCCACGTATTCTCCCATGAAATTGATTTTAGCGGGTTCACCACACTTGCCGGTTTCGTATTCATTCCAATTGTTACACTGGACTGATTTAAATACATTTTTCACCAATACGCTCTGCGCGAAATAATGGATGGCCGTCAGATGACTGCACGCGCCGGCGGTAACTGCAAAACAGAGAATATATAAAAAAAAATCTACAAATTCTATATTATTTTTATAATTATAATTAAATACATTCTTAACATACACATTGCAATTATAACTTTTAAAAATTATGACACGTTTATAAATTAAAATCATTCGCGGATCGTTTGGACTACACTATGTTATATACCACGTACGTAAATCTTCCCGTTGACACTGGGTTTGCGTTTTCCCACCGTTTGGGTAGAAATCGATATCGCCCAGTGGTCCAAATAACCCGAGAATTTCGGCGTTCGTATGAATAATATCCACGAACTTGGCGTCGGTTTTATCGATCCTATCCTCTGGGCCGGCCATTCTATACAATGGCTTAGCCGGATCTAGTCCTGAAACATTAGACCAACATCGTGTTAGAAAATCACTTAAAATTAAACTTAAAAATGTATACAAAAGTTGACTGAAAAACGTATTATCTATATAATGTGTGTGTGTGAATATATTCATATCATCCTTTAGACATTTAGTGTATTTTAAAACTTACCGGTTATTCGAGGAATTTTATCTTTCAACTTCTTTCCAGCGAATCCTACGATATGAGCGCCTAAGCTGTGTCCTATCAAGTGAAGCTTATCAACTCCAAACTCCATGTTTTTCGTTATCAAATTCAAAACTTTTGCCGTTTCATAACCAATATTTTCGACTCTGAGTTTCGCGTTTATATAGTTCATGTCGAGTAACATCAACATCCATTTCACACAGATCACATTGAATTCGCCCACGTGTAAATAGGCTGTTAGACGTACACAAATTTTCCAAAACGAGGAAAAATATAAAAATAAATATGAATTTCTTATCTTTTAAGTATGATTACACTTTGATAGATATCACTTATTGCAAATGATTTAATTAAAGAAAAGTTGGTTAAATAAATGTTTATATACTTGGCGAACTAATATATATATATAAAGTAAATATACAAAACATTGCAATATTATACTAACCATTCATTACATTTTGACAAAGGCTTTCTTTTTCTACAAGTTCTCCCATATATCCGTGTACTAGGACTTTTATTGGGTTTTTCGCATTAAAAGTCGTTCCACTTAACATGTCTGGAGTATTCGGTTTTAGAAGCACACCATCGGGTTGTTCTCTAGAAATAATGAACGTATTTGTATCGTGTCATATTTATTTATTATTTTTTATCGTAATATTCTATAAATAGCTTATATAGTATGTATATACAGTCTTGTAAAAGATACGTTTTAAAAGTATTCGAATACAGATACATTTAACTTTTACAAGTTATTTCATTAAAATTATAAACAAAATTAATAAATTGACGACAACTTACCTCGTATAAAGCCAATAATCTACGCTTTTTGATACGCTTTCAATATCAACTAAGGGTCGGTAACAACTTTTTTCGCCTGAGCCTGAATTACCGATTTCAATATCTCCTTTAAAAGTATTGCAGTTCGATTTTACAGACTCTAAACAGTATCATAAATGTAAAATTTATTTAATGATAAATATAAAATTATTGTCAAATAAGTATTCTGCATTTGATTAAAAAAAATTACTGTTATAATTTCGATTGTAGCGTTCATTTTATAAGATAAAAATAATTGCAAAGAAAAAAAAACAATTAATACGACTGTATATATATATATATATATTTATTAAAATATACTGATCTATTTCCAGAAAGAAATAATAAATTACATGCTATTTTTGTTTTACTTTCATAAATATATCCTTCAAAATATTTGATATTTCTTTGGTCTTAAAATCTTGAAATTATATTACACCTAAGCGTGTTTAATTAAAATTGTCCTCAATGAGTATATAGTAATGGTAAATTTTTTACCTTAAACCTAGACAATCCATAGAATATCGATTTTATTTGTATATCTCAAATGTTCCATGCAAATTTTACTCAGTATGTATTAAAACAAAACGTTTTAACGAAAACAAAAGGACTTACCGCATTGTACTAAGACGCCACATTTTAAAATCAATATTATGATGGTCAAGAACCGTGCGTTGGCTGAATTAAAAGAATTCATTTTCATAGAATTGTGGGTGAAACACAATAAAACGTACAAATTATTTTTCACTTTAAAAGATATTTGATTATTTATTTTGTATTGATTCGACTATGCCGTAGAACAAAAATACGTATTCTATTTGAAAAAAACATTATAGACAGAGCTATATAAAGATTTATAGAAATTTTCTAATACCTGACATAATTGTTATCTTGTACACTCGATAAAGAGTAATTATAATAATTATTGATAAATAACACTAATCCTCTGAAAAAAAACCCCTTTTATTATTATTTATTTTTTTTTTTGCCCTGATAATGCGTTTTATGAATATGTATTAACGATTAAGACTACTTAAAAAATAATCCAAAATTATCTTTTCTTAACTGAATTTTTTTTTTAATCTATAAAGATACGTAACAAAATCGTAAATCATAACGTTTTAATTTTTTTATTTTGTGTTTAAATTGCGTTAGACAACAAAATTAATCTATGTCTCGCACATTGAGTGAGTATAAAATAGACTACATACAATAATTTCGGTTTATGCGTATGTTCATCATTTAGACTACTTGCATTTGAATATTTGATATTCAATTGGTGTCCTATTGAACCACAAAAAATGATTTATTGAACAATAATTTGAAATGTTATATTTTACAGTTTTTGCATTTACATAGGTATAATCGTATATTTATAATGATTTAACGATTATGTACAATGAACAACGATAGAGACATTTTGTACACAAAATGAATTAAAATAAAAATGTGTAAACTATGTAATTTCATAAAATACACTATTTACAATAATTTATGTACAATATGCATATCCTTCATAATTTTAACTTTTATTTTTAGTTTAAAGTACATTCTTTTGCTTTTTTCTATAATTGTTAAATATTTTATATGAATTATAACATAATATATTTCACAATTATTGTACAAGTATCCAAAGCCACGATAGGTGGTGTGAAATTGGATAGAAATAAATAAAAAAATGTTCCATCGACAAGGCTAACAACTGACCACCACTACAAAAATTAATTCTAGTTTATCATTGTAGTAACAATATTTACGATATGCCTAGCCAAGTATGTATTTGAATATCTATTCAATTGACATGTTCTCTTAAGTAAGTTTTTACCGAACAGTGATAAAACGTTAAATTGAATATAAATAATATAAAAAATTCTTTGTCACTAGATGATGTGAAACTTGACCAGTGTTTATAAACATAACCGATGAAAAAGAAAAATCTTTACGTATTAGTAATATCTTGTAGATGATATTACTAATACATGATATTGCAGTGAGTAGAAGTAAATCTTAAAATTTATCTGTTAACAATAAGAACGTTTTCAATATAATTCAACGTCTTAGATAAACGTAGGTAAAGCGAAGGCTTCTAAATCTCTACGTTGATGAACGCTTTATAGAAAATTAACATAACGTTATAACCACGAATACATAGTATAATCATAGTATAATAATATTCAATCATTAATTGAATATTTTTGGTAAAACATAATTATTAATAGTAATTATAACAATATAACAATAGTAATTTTTAATACTTAACAGTGAGCCATCATGATGTATTGATGTATATGTTTTATAATTTTAAAATAGTTCGAACAAATTGAATGCAAATAATCGTTTGTAATGTATACTTTTTCGGCGACGAGATAACGATTTCTGTAGCCGAATTTGCCGATGACAATTTGTCATAACATGAAGCGTGATATTTGTCATAAAGTCCCATAATAGTATGGTCATCACCTACTAAATCACTAAAATAAAATGGAATCGTAGTATTCCAAATGGAGAATTAAAGTCAACAATGAACAGTTCTCTCATATTACCTTTAGTGATATAATTTCTCAGATTTCTTCTTAATAAAAGACTTATACTATCTACCTCCAATGTTCAACTTTTAAGTTTATAACTATAGATAAACATCGAGCATATTAAACAAAGACGGCTCTAATTAAACTTCCCGTATCATCACTTTACTACTTTTAGGAAAACATTTCAAACTTAGATTAAAAACAAACTTTTGTTATAAAAACCCTTTTAAAGCCAAATATGGTTCTACGGTGTACAATTATGGGACACTGCAAAGAAATTTAACGTCTACTAAACACACATTTTTCAATTTATATCGTTACAAATATTTCATTTTATGTCTCGAATCATACTCTACATTCAGAATTAAATGTTTAAATTGTCACAGAAATAATAGTACATTTATCTACACCCCCTTAGTCCTACCTTGCAAATCATTAATACGCTCTAAACCTAGCATTTGACTCCGAAAATATCCCAGTAAATCTTCATAGAAGGTTAAAGCGAAACTAGTGTATATAGACTTGGATTAAAATTTAAATAAAAAAAAAAAAAATCAATTACATAAAACATTAGAAAAGTAAATGTACACATCACGTCAAAAGTGTTACTACTGATAGCTCCTTATGACTAGACAATCGTGTTTATATAAATCATCTATGTACTCGCACGTATTTATTGAAAATCGATTCACAGGTGAGGTTTTAAATAAATAACAAAAAAAAAAAAAAATTTATTTAAACCTTTTGTGTAGTATATTATATTAAAAGTTAAATTTCCATTTAAAGTGCTAATGTCTAGTCAAATCTCGATTATACTGCAGAATATACACACACATAAAGGTGTACATAATAGCTGGTGAAAAATTAATAAATAATTACATTTTGTTTGAAATAGAAAACGACAGGGATATAGTTAAGCGGACGTTGCAGCTGTCTTTTTATCTCTAACGTACAACACAGCTGCCAAGCATCCAAGCTGCCTAATTAATGAATTACAAAATTTGAAAAAAGGATATTTGCAAGAACACCTCACAGCATTTTTGTAATATGGAATGTGACAAAAAAGTTGTTAAGAAAAAAATCAAAATCGAAATTGATCAATTGTATAATAAAAGAAAACAACAAATAAAATCATATTATTATTAAAATATATATATATATATATATATTTATTTATTTATTTAATTTCTTTGCGACAACAAATATACGCTATCTATTAATATTTTTTAAGCAATTGATAATATTGCACTTCATTACAACATAGTCCCGATACCAAAATGTATTATTTTAAAACCGTTCAAATAGGTACACAATACACTTAATGTACTAATATAATGATAAACTATTACAATATCCTTAAAAAAAACCCCATTGTATAATTGATACATTATTTAAAATCTTACAAGGTAATAAGTAAAAATGAAATTAATGAAAAGTCGCCGCCTTTTCACGTTTATATATATGGTTCGGTCACGGTCAAAAAGTATTTTCCAGTTGATCTACATAAAAATTATAATTATAAAAGAACATAATTATTTGATTGAATGAAAATAATATCACTGTTGAACATACTTTTGATCCACGTATTCTCCCATGTGATTTTTGTTGGCGGATTTATCATCACACTTGTTTGCTTTGTAATTTTTCCAGGTATCACACTGGACTGATTCAAACGAATTTTTAACCAATATGCTCTGAGTGTAGTAATGAATAGACGCGAGATGACTACATGCGCCGAAGGTAACTGCGAATAAAAAAATAATAATTATAAGAAATTCGTTTAACCTAACCGATAATAATATATTTTTGGGAAATTCTCAGATAATTAAAATATGATTTTAAACGAAAAACAATACAAGCGTTATAATTACCAATATCTTCTAACACGCACTGCGGTTGCGTCTTCCCGCCGTTCGGGTAGAAATCAACATGGCCGAGAGGACCGAACAACCCGAGAATTTTGGCGTTCGAGTGAATGATATCCACAAATTTGGCATCGGTTTTATCGATCCGGGAATGTGGGCCAGCTAACCTATATAACGGCTTTGCGGGATCGAGTCCTAAGAAAAACAATTTTTTGTTACATCAATTTATCAAGTTCAACGTTATGTTCGTATGAACATAGGATGATGATAATAAGTTTGAAGAAATATAGGCGAAACCTAACCGAAACACGTATTCGATCTTACCGGTTATTCGAGGAATTTGGACTTTCAATTTTTTCCCGGCAAACCCGACGATATGAGCTCCAAGACTGTGTCCTATCAAATGAAGGTTTTCAACTCCTTCTTGCATATTTCCCGTTATCATATTCAAAACTTCAGCTGTGTCATAACCGACACCTTTAACTCTTAATTTTGCATTAATGTAGTTTATGTCGATTAATAACCTAGTCCATTTGACACAGATCACGTTATATTCACCCACGTGTAAATAAGCTGTAAGTATTCAGATTTTTTAAACGGAAAGAAATATAAAATTTTATACAAATTCATACGTTTAAAAATATATGTTAGTATTTTATTTATTACAAACGTATTCTGTTATAGTAAAAAAAAAAAATAATCGAATAGTTTCCTTTTATTAAATATATTGGTCAATCCAATATACCGAGTGAGGATTTACTAATAAAACGTAAAAATCGTATGAATAACGTTTACCTTTCATTAAATTTTCACAAACACTTTCTTTTGCTATGATATCTCCCATATATCCGTGTACGACTACTTTAATTGGGTTTAGCATGTTGAAACTTGTCCCTTCCAAAATGTTTGGTTTTTTCGGTTGTAATAGTTCGCCTTCAGGTTTTTGTCTAAAAAAAGATATAAAAATGTATTAACATACAATGTTTTTTATCGTACAAATTTTAAACATGTTTGATTTGAATAATTATGTTGTGGAGGCAATGTTTTTTTTTTTAGCTTATAGTTTAAAATTACTAAAAACATTGGTTATTTTACGAAATTTCACCTCGTATAAAGCCAATAATCGACGTATTTTGATACGCTTTTAAAATCAAATTCAGTTGCATTGCAACTAGTTTCTTCGGGATCATAATCACCGTATACATTCGCATCGTAGAAGGCACTACAAACCGGTTCTTCTATTTCTAAAAAAAAATATTTTAAATTTTAAGCCCATCCTAATATAAAACATCAAATTATATTGTTTCAACATTGGTTAAATGATAATATTATTATAATTTTATTTCGTCCTTATATTAAAGTAATAAAACAATGTGTAATTTTTATCTGAATAATTCAATGATAGTTACAATATTCAAAATTATAATTTTAGACGAATTTAATTTCATTGTTAATAACGTGTAATTTAATAGACGGCGAGGTGATTATATTACACGAAATTCATTGATAAAACAATTATAAATTTACGTAATATTATACATAATCATAGGTATTATATTTTTTTGGTCATCTATTTATAATTCATAAGAAATTTTTTTTTATATTTTGCTATTAAAATAGTAGTAAATAGTAAATTATTAATATCGACTGTGTACACACACTTATAAAGTGAGTAATGAAAATTTGATTCGACTACTTTTAAGAAACCAAACGAAAAATATACGCAACGTATTATTATATAAAAATATTATGTGAAAAAAACGAGTTCTAAAATCACAAAAAACACTTACCCTCCTGTGCAAAAACACAACAATTTACAATCAGTAATATGGCCAAGTATCGTACGGTAATCGTAAAAAAAGAATTCATTTTAATAGAATTTTAAGAAATATTATTAAAATTAAAAATTATTTTTTGCTTTTGTATTTGTATCATTGACTTTTAATCATTATAATATTGCAGTCGTGTAGTAAAAATATATATAATTCATTAAACTCAAGAAACTTACCTATATAAAGGATTTAACAATTTTGTAATAATTAATATAATTATTAGGCACTTGAAAGAATATCTATTGATAAAATTTTACTAATCCTGTGAAAACAAAAAATTAATTCAGCTTTACAAATATAAACTTTTAGTTAAGACTAGTAAACAACTAATTCAAAATTATTGTTTACTTATTCTTTTAATCTATATTTTTTTTTAATATAAGACTCGTTATATTTTTTATTTATTAAAAAAAATTGTATAATTACAAAAGTAAAACATTTAGAGTTGATATTCTACATATATACACTATGTTTTCGGGACGAGAATACGATTAGTCAAGTATGGGCTTTATTAATTCATTGGATTTGTCTAAACTCAGAAACCATGTAAGTAAATTAAAAAAGTAAATAGCTGCGTTAGATAATTTGACTGATTATCAATAATATGAACGCAATATCATGGATTATGGAAATCGTATATATATTTAACGTGTACCTATATTTTACGATATGCCCTGCAGCTTAATACATTTAGTATCTATTTATCGTGACTTAAATTGTGTTGAGTAAAGGTTTCAAACTGTGATTAACACATTAAATTTAATATAAATATCTGGCACTGTAATTAACACTATGTCACATAACATTGTGAAACTTCCCGAGTGTCCATAAACGTAGCCAAAAGAAAAAAAGCGGAGCTGCGAGTGTTGTGGATATCGCAGAAGTGAATTACTTAAATTATCAAAGATATATTACTATAAATTTGAAAACAACGATAAATCATTGCTTGAAATAAAACGATGCTGAGCAGTGCTCCGACGTAATGAACGTTATTAAAAAATTTAGATAGTGACTCAAACACCAAAAATCAAACATAATGCTGCCACATTACAGATCTTAAAGGACACCCTTTACTCTGAACAGTTAACATCAAATAACTCTTAACCCCAACTCCGTCTTATCCGACCTACACTGATCAACTGACCTAACATAAGTAAGAATTACTTACACGAAATTTTAGAATTTTGTTATCATTATAAATTTGAAAACAATAATAAATCGTTGTGTGCAATAAAACGATTCTGAGCGTAGTTTTAATGTAATACATTTTATTGAAAAATTTAAGAAAGATAATAAAAAAGAATTGTAATTTAGGGCTATTAAGAATTTTTTATTAACAGCTGAAGTAACGTATGCATATGTTGCAATAAAATTTTCAGCCCTGGAAATTACCTCATTTTTATGACTTGAATAACTCAATATGTAATAATTGCTATCAATAGCTCAAAATTGAAACACATTTGTTAAACATTTTTTGTGTAACTACAATTGTACATGTTCGGTGTAAATTTCAAGGTTCTAGGACCATTGTTTTGGTAGTTATTTTTGTGCCACGTTTGAAAACTATTGAAAAAATAGTTTCTGTTCGAATTTTTGAATTGTTTTGAATAACGCATAAGGATACTACTGAGAAAAAAAAAGGAAGTATCAATTGGATACAAATTGCTATCAGAACTTAACGCATAACGAGGTCATCCGAGCATTCTTTCTAGTCAAAAATTTGTACACAGAAAAAATAAAAATCACTGCATAACCAATAGATTTTTCGCTTCGCTTAGAATCTAAAAAATAATGACAATTTATAGACATTCAAATGAGTATACGATTGAAATTACGAATGGAAGAGGAGAAACACAAAATTTTTTAATATTATAATTGCTTGTTTTCTTTTTATTAAACGATGTACTGGATAATCATTGTTATTCCCAATTTGGAATTTATATACGACCATATAATTGTTATTATTCATGATATATTCTAAAAATTAACTTACCATTATGACCATGAATAAATTGTGTAATCATATACATTTTAGGGAAACATTACAATTTTCGGCGGTGTTTTTTTGTACGAAATAGGCGGTATTTCAAATTTTGGTAGAAATTAACAAACTATGTTGTTTTGGTTTTTAAGTGTCAAGTGACGTATAATATATTCATTATGCATTTGTTTTTTATAACAATATTTACATTAATTTCAATCGATAATTGATAATGTATTTTTAAATGATAGCATAGAAAAAAATCAATTTTAGATTCAAACAAATTTTACGTATTAATCTTAAAATCGTAAAATTGAAATCGACTTAAGGAATTTACAAGAGTTAAATGTATTAAATACTCTTTAAATGCACAAAATGATCATTTGGGCTTCACGAACCAGTTAAATTGTATCGCTTGTAACGATAGTAAATACTAGAAAACGTTTGCTCCGAGTTGAAATAGGACAAATCACTGTTGATATGTATTACATTACAACACACTCGAGTGTTTTCCAAAAAAGTCAAAATGTGACAAATGTGTGTCAAAAAATGACAAACCGCATGTCAATTTTCATTATACTTAATGTAATCGTACGACATGCATGACATAAAATGGTTTTATATTTTAAGTTTAATTATTAATAACTAATGTTTATTAATTTATGAAATATAACTTAAAATTCTTGTAGTAAATATAAAAGACTACTGTCAAATTGACTGGGAACATTTTTACTGCAATAACGATGTATGTAATTGTAAAGTTATAATATCGATATTACACATTATATGACTATAGTACAAAAATCGGTGTCTGATTATTTTTAAATTCTCTATTACAATAATAATAATAATAATAATAATAAGTTAATCATTACAGTACTTCACGTTATTTGGTACTTAATTTTATTTATTATTTTGTTTATTTACGTGTGTAAAACAGGATTACTGTATTTATTTATAATAATGACGCAAGAATATCGTTTAGTAACTTAGGATAATCCGAATATTCGATGATTACACATACACATACACACACAATTTATACGTCATTTACTGATCTTATATTTTTTGGAATACACAGAATACTCAATATGCAGTAGGTCACCTTGCCACTTTTTTTTTTACCATTTAGTCCACGATTAAATTTTCTTACTACGTGTTCATCGTGTCATAGAAATTAAAACAAAATAAAATATAGTGAAAAAAATATAATTTTGTTAAGTTACAATTATTTTTCCACAAAACATTATAAGCTGATGTTATTTTTATTAATTATTATTATGTAAAATATCAAACACATACCAATTATCTATTATAACTAAAAATAATTAAGTTATTGTTCTCACACTTTAAAAATTATGCATAACAATATTTATAAACTGTTTTATTCTAATTACGTCTATAGCAACGTTTCCCAAACTTTTTCCCTCGCGTCACAATAATCCTATCCGATATTTGGCCGTGGCACATTGACTTATATATTTAAATGTATTTTTTATATTAGGCCTTCATCATACTAGTAAACAATTTAAAATTTTGTGTGTTTATTTAGGTTACAAAAACTCATGTAATACATTATTTCCGTTTAAATAAAACACTATAATAATACATTTACTTCACAACAGATGACGACTAACGACTAACACTAACACAATAAATTATTTAATAAGAAATAGTAAACAAAAATAATTTTATTACACTATCCGTTAAAAATATTTTAACCTATTACTGAAATTTTACGTAAACGTTTATTAATAATCATGAAATTTCGCGCGGTACACCGATTGGGAAGCACTGATCAATGAACTCGACATCAAAATATGTTATTTTAAAATTATTATAATCGACATAAAATAATATTGTATTACATAACTATTGAAAATTGATTTTGTTCGCTTTGCTTCGTGTCTAAATTAAGGGTTCGGCTACTGTCAAATAATAGCTTCCAGTGTGTCTAAAATATAGAAAAAAAAAATTATAAATCCACAGAGATTCATTAAAACGGAAAAGCACGTTTACGTACGTCTGATTCACGTATTCTCCCATATAAGTAATACTGACGGGGTAGCCACAATTTTCGTCTTCAAACTCTTTCCAATTGGAACACTTGATTGCCATAAACACGTTCTTCACCAATATGCTCTGCGCGAAATAATGGATAGACGAGAGATGACTGCGAGCGCCGGCGGTAACTCCGAAAAGAAAAAAAAACACACATCAACAATAAAAGTTATTGATGAACGTATATAATATACCGTATAATTTACCATCTCACTGACATGCATAATATATATGATAACATCAGATTGTTAATTATAATAATAATAATAATAATAATAAACGATGTCATTATTACAGTCGTTTTTCCAACTCCACTTATTGACTAAATTACCTATATATGGAGCTTATGCATATATAACGAGACAACACCGTATTACTACGGTTCGTCCCGTTTTAATAAATATTTAAATGTGCAGTTCACTTATTTTTTTGTGTCGACATAAAAAAACCACTGTGGAACTTCAAGAATACCTAGATCGTCCAGTTTGAATTGAGGTTGCCGTTTTCCCCCGTTCGGGTAAAAATCAATGTGGCCGACGGGGCTTAATAACCCGAGAATTTTGCCGTTCGTGTGCACAATGTCCACGAATTTAGCGTCGGTTTTGTCAATCCTGTTGTGTGGACCGGACAATCTGTATAACGGCTTTGCGGGATCTAATCCTAATGGATTACAAAACCGAAATATCAAGTCTATTCCATACACACATATGATGTGTGATAGCATATGATGGCAATGATACGAAGTTTGGCGATATAACCGTTGAAAGAAACCAAATCGTTTTATTTCCGAACGTACCGGTTATCCGGGGAATTTGATTTTTCAGCTTTTTCCCTGCGAATCCGACGATATGAGCTCCCAGACTGTGTCCTATCAAGTGCATGTCTTCGAAACCGTTTCTCATTCTCTTCGATATCACTTTCAGTACCTTGGCAATGTTGTAGCCGACACTTTTCACTCTGAATTTCGCGTTTAAGTAGTTAAGGTCGAACAGGAACCGTTTCCACTGCACGCAAATCACGTTGTATTCTCCGACGTGTAAATAAGCTGCAGAACAAGAATATATCTGTGAGTCGTGTGCAGTGGCGGTTATAAGGGGGGGGGGACGATAGGTGGATCGCCCTCCCTTGAGTTTGATATTTTTAAATTTAGTATATTTCTGACTTAACAGCGCCGACTTGGAAGTTGGTCCAATTATGTTATGATCATGCTGAATTTTTGCCCCCGCCCCATCGAATATAATGTATAAGGTTGAAATTAGTGTTCAACCGACGATCAGCGCATACAGTACGTGATCAATCGTAATCGAATCTTAAATGTTTAGCTGATGACACACATAAAGAGATCATACATAGAAAGGACACACATAGAGAGCGACACATGTAAAGAGTGAGACACATAGAGCGAGGCATATAGAGAGAGACACAGTAAGAGTGGGGTTTCTGCAACGTCCTCTATGTTGTTTCGTTTCTGGTGACTATTTTTTTTTTGCCCGTTTCATTGTTATTCTGTTTACGTTCAATGCACGTTGTTTTTTGTATAACTACTTTTGCATTTCATCTCGGTACAACAGATAAGTTATTATTCTTCAATGTGAATATTTTATTGGCAGCAAGAATCGGTTACATTCTCGCCCCTCTCCCTTTGAACATCATGTATAACCACCAATGGTCGTGTGTGTGTTTATCTCGTACAAAACCGTTTAGATATACAATATCGTATGCAAAACAATGATAATATAATACCTTTCATTAAATTCTCACAAACACTGTTCTTCCCAACGAGTTCTCCCCTCCATCCGTGTACGAGTACTTTAACCGGGTTCGTCGCATTTAAAGTCGTCTCCTTCATCATATCTGGAATACTCGGGTCGAAAAGTTGACCTTCACGACGTTCCCTAAAAAAATGGGAATTGATTTTGTATTGAAAAAATTCAAACACTAATATACATGTTCGATTATACGGTTGACAAAGTGTTTAAAACCCTCCCCCCTTCAGAAAAAAAACTAATACTTAACACAAAATCAGTTTCTAAATAACTCTTAGAAATTCGTTTATAAATCATTTATTTTTACGACTGAAATTTATATAACGTGTGAATAAAGAGTATCTAATTGTTTTTGTAAATGTTGGCTTACAATTTCGTACTTATGATAATTGTTAAAAAAATTTAATGCTACGCAATTAAATATTAATTTTTTTTTTTGTAATCTAAATCAATGCGTTTCAATTGAATTCGATACTATTTTACCTTGTGTACAGCCAATAATTCATATGTTTCGATACGTTTGCGGTGCTTAGTTCGTCGTGATAGCATAAGGTTTCGTTCTTGTCAAAAATTTGTATGTATTCGTGAGCCATATCAAAGACAGTGCAAACTGATTCTACTAGTTCTAAACAAATCGTATACGTATAAATTCGTTTAATAACATACGTAGGTAAGTAGTATTATATTGCAATAAATTTTAGACTCTGAGCGAAGCAAATTATTCTTTGAAAGCTTCTATCACAATTTTTATTTTATTTGTGTATTTCTGTGTATACGTTTTCGATTAGAAGGAGTGCTCCAATCGTTACACGCGCAATATAAGTCCGGCATCAAATTTTGTCTAGTTGATATTTTAGACAGAGAGAAAATTCATTTTTCCGATTTAAATAATATTTTGCCCCCTGTTTATATGTATTTTAAATACTGATCATAACAAATAATGTATCGGATTTACAATGTTCTTTTTTTTGTCTGTGAACACTTTTCCTTATAGAATAAATGTTTATCTTTACGTAGTTAATTGTAGTAAATTGTATCTATAATTAGTTCTTTTTTTTGGCACATTTTCCGTTTTTTTTTTATAGTTTTAAAGAAGTATTAGAATACATTTTCCTAGATTACATAAAATTTTGGTAAAATTGCCAACAAACTGGACGCGTGCGTTTTATGTATTTAAATTCTGGAATAAAATATATTATAGAAAAATTGTATCGCAACTTTTTTTTATTAATATAATTATTGTGTAAAGTTAGAATTTCGAGAAACTATAAAGAATAAGGACAAAGTTTCGCTCAGAGTCGTTTTCCGAAATCAATGATTTGTTGTTATTGTAAAATTTTTAAAAATCATATAACTCTAATATTCACTAGATCAAGTGATCCACAATAATTTTCATTTTTTTTTTCAGTCCGTAAAATATATTTGTACCTATAATATATATATATATTGTTTTATGTTAATTTATTTGCTTAAAATTAATAATTTTTTTTATAACTAATAAATTATCGTTTGAGAATTTAAATATTTTGGATTGTAAAAGTCGTTTTCAATAAGCTAATCTCTTTTATTATGAACGATGAAAAATAATTTCTGTTTTAAAGTAACTTTTTCATTACAGATATATTTGTACGACGCTACAGTAGAGCAAAGTCGGATCAAGGTATAGGCAGGTGAGCTACGCACTTTCAAAAGGGCGGCATTTTCCAAAAAAAAAAAAATGTATCTTTAAATTTATTTAAGATCTCTGTCAACACATTAGAAGAAGAAAAAATATTTCTTTTTTAAATTCACCGGTTAAACCCGGCTACATTTAAGTTAAAACATTGCTGTGTACAAGATAAAAAAAAATATTAACCGAAACAGTCATATCGATAGAGAGTATATATCAAGTATAATTATAGCATTCGAGTGAACGTATATTAATGTGTCATCTCCGATGTAAGTATATTTTTCCTCGCGTATCGATCAAAATCACCCAATTCGTTTAATGACAAGTGTGTGGATTAATATTTTGTAACAAATAATAATACCCAGTTCGTATTGTTTTAATTCCGTAATCAATAAATACGAATTTTTTTTTTTTTGGTAAATTCAAAATTAAGTAAGTTACACGTTCGTCTAATACGATATTTTATATATATAAAAAAAAAATTAAAGAAGTAAGTCTTATTTGCATTTTATGGGAGGTGTGTAGTCAAAAATTGTGTTGTATACGAGCAACAAAATTAGATTTCGTTTAAAAACCTAATTCGACTTGACTATATATCTACGCGTCGGTCGGACCAGTGAAATACAAAATTGAAATTGTAAACAAATACGCGAAGCAATTGTTTTAAAACATGTGTACGCATCACTTGAAGTATTAATACATTTATTATAATAAATGTGTTAATCGGATAAGAAAGTAAAATTAATTATCTTGCACAATACCTATTACAATAAATGTGGAAAAACAAAAATGAAACGACAATAATAGACATACTTACCGCCATGTGTGAAGACACAGTATTTTAAAACGAATATCGTGTACAACGACAGTACTTCCATGTGGAGTGTTAAAAAAAATACATTTTAATGGAATTTAATAGAATACTGCAAATTAAACGTATAGAAATTAATTTTTACTTTTGCTACGCGTGTATTACCTAATAATCGATTATTCGGCGCATATATTTACACCATTGAAAAAAAATGTATTAAACGATTTATCCAAAAAAATTTCGTAACATTTAAAATATGAATGTTAATTATAATATGTAAATTATCATATACATACTTGTATAAAATACTCGTTACGATAAAACGGCACTAAGTGTGAATAAAAAAAAAAAATGATTTATTTATTTTAAAATATTAGATAATGCGTCTGCATACGCATGTAAAATTTTCGCTAATACTTAAAACGTAATCTAATTATGTGTATGGATTAAAACAAAATTTTGTAATTTATTGCTTAAAGCATATTTAAGAACCAAGACGTTTTTGATTATTGGATTATCTAGTATAATAATAAAATTCTATAGAACAATAACACTAATATAAAATATTAGTACCCATATCAGTGTTATTTATTTTTTTTCCATCATCATTATAATGACACATAGTATTTTTTTAGGTTGAGTTTAACGTGACAAAAACGAAACAAATTATTATTATACGAATATATTTTACGTTTATTATATTTTTCTGTTGTTGTATTTTTTTAATTTACCTGATGATGACTTTTTGTCGAAACCGGTAGTAATAAATAACTTATACAACAACATTCTTGTATTTTATTTAATACTCATTGGCTTTTTTTTTTTTGTATTTAAATATACATTTTGATATATATGTATATATGTGTATATTTATTTATTTTATATATTTTTTTTAAATTATTATTATTAGTAATAAAGTTCGCTGAACATTGTTATTTATCAGATAAAAATGATACGGTTTTATTATAGATGGACACTGTTAAGTCCAATTAAATTTTCCAATCGTTAAAAATTTTTTTAGCTGATTATCAAAATTATTTAACAGCATGTAGAAAAATATGTTTTAATGCCTGTGTAAAAGTTCCGTGTCTTAAATATAAAAACTATCTAAACAATTCAAAAATCGAAATCAAAAACTGATTTCTTACGCCTTGCCACTCTCGCATCACACGTGCGAATGCACAAGTCGCTGCCGCGTGGCCATTAAGAATAATAAAATATTTCCTTATTTGTACAACTGTAAAACTACAAGCAAATTAAACATACTTGCTGACGTTCGATTGCAATTTTGAAAATATAATTAAATTCATAGACTTTGTGACACATTCTATTTAGGAACCACTTTTTCCATTTAAATAATATAAATTCTGATACTCCCAAAATTGATACAAGTATAATAATCGAACATCGGAAGGTATGCTTAATTTTCCAGCGCGTATCAGTCTAATCAGCATAAAAAAAAGTGCACTGCTCCTCCTAAAAAATAAAAATGAAATTGTCCATGTTGAAAAACAGCTAATACGCATGCAAGCGTCTGCACCCACAGTCCATTCACCAATAGTTAGGTACGGTCGTCAAATAAGTAAGTAATAGGTAACTAAAATTTATTATTTATCTGCCAACTACCACACTACGTTCAAACTCAATAGTCAATATTGTTGTAATCAAGTCGTATTATTTGAACAGATTATGATAGACGATTAGGAAATTTAAACCTAATAGGCAAAAATTATAAAACCCGTACTGCATAGTGTACGCATATTGTACCTATGGTTACTCACAAGCCACGTTCTCTAAAAATAAATACCCACAAATTAAAAACTTCTGATAATGTATTTGACGGCCAGCAGTCGTAATACTATTAAACACAATTTAAACTATAATATTTATTACGTATAATTAATTTCTCAAAATTTTTTCGTGTTTGCACCCGGATTTGTTTTATGAGATTTATAAATTTATAACAATATGTTCTTGAAAAATATATACATTTATACCAATACGGGGACCATTGGCCTGGGCCAGGGCCCAGTTGGCCCAGACCGTAGTTCCGTCTATGACTTAAACATAAATAAACGCTCCAAAGAATGCGTTGTACGTCGTGTCGGCTGCATCTTTTTCCCATGTACCGGTTGATGCTGCAACGATGGCGATATCATAGTTTTGTCATAAAACATCTTATCGTATTCTTAATAGAACACAGGTATCATTTGTTTATTATAAATGGAATGAACATATTATGAAAACTAAGCATTTTTACAATGACATGTAGGAAACCGATTTTGGATACCTGTAATACTAAGGAAAATATAAAAGAAAACATTTTAGGTAATCTTCCCAACTTCGATAATAAAAATATTAAGTTGAATTAAAATTTTTTTAAAGTCTGTTTCCAACATGTCATAAAGAAACATCTTATAATTTATGAGATACTTTCATATCAAATATATTATTATTATTATTAATAATATTATTATTAAATACTTTGCAGCATTAGAAATACAAGATGCTTTTTTCGTTGTGTAACTTTCTGGGTACTACATCTCCTTAATATTATTATATAGTTGGAAAAATGAATTATTATTATTTGTTTTGTTATCATATGCCACAGTATTTTGTAAATTAGTAAATTTTCAAAAATTAACCTACCTTTGTTTTATTATTTTATATTACGTGTTATTTTACAAGGTTTTAGCAAAAATATAAAAATTATGTTGTAAAGAATTTACAGTGTTAATATATTATTAGATTTAAAATCTGATGATTTTAAGTAGCCGTAATATTGTCAGGTGTAAAATCAATGAAATTATATTACCAATCCCCATTAAATACTTGAATCAAACGTATTTCAATCACAATACTCTATAGAAATTATTTGACGTATAAAAGTCCAATAAAATAATCAAAACTTCCGAATTATTTACATTTAATTATTACCAAAACAATCGGTTTGGATAATATTGTAATTATATAAGCAATTTGTTTTAGATGTTAATATCAGTAAGTATAATATTTTATTTTTTTTTTATCTCTTATAAGTTATGTTTGATACTTTTTTTACTGTTATATTTTAATACATTTTTTACTTTTGTAAGTGATTTTAATATTTTTATTGCTTTGACATTATAGTAGATTTTCTTTTTTATTATATACATTTCAATTTTTTTTTAGAGCTGATTAATTAGAATTAATTATAAAAAAAAATTGTAATTAAAAATATTTGTCATAGTTTGAATAGAATGGTTTTTTCCTGTAGATCGAATGTAAGATAAAGTGATAATCTGGATTCCGATGCTGCTGAAGAACATTCCGTGTTAACCATCATGTTCGTTTTTATAAGGCACAATAAATAATAAAATTACGCCGAATTATTTGTTGTTTCCTTATATTATATATATTGCATGTACTTATATACTTGATCTGATTTCACAGTATTTGAGTTTGAAAAATTATTAATATTTCATTCAGTTTTTAGAAATGCGTTTGTAGTAATGGAATAACATATATTTGTATGTACGAATTCACCAGGCATTTGCCTGTCTGACTTGGAATGCAAGTTTCGACTATTAAAATCAATATTTGTTGAGAAAAAAAAATATATATTTTTAGTTTATTTTAATTTAATTCGAAGATTACTAACACATCTACATTAATAATTAATATTAAATAGAATCCGATCGCATTTTATGTCACAACAAAAAACAGATAGCAATCTAAGTTTTGTAGTTTTTAACATTTATGCTGTTAATATTGTAAAGTTACAATATTTACAATATATTATTAAACGATTAAGGATTAAATATTGAAAATAATTATTTTCAAAGTAAAAAATATATTTTTAATGCAGTTAGTTGATGTATAAAAACAAAAATATAATTAATTAATTTTTTTTTTTTAGAACTCTTGTCGCTATGTAGATACATTGTACAGTATACATTTACAAGTGAAAAAAAAATTCTTCTTTCTTCTTTGAATATAAAGCTTATCAGTCATTGAGCCGAAATATTATTTTGTTTAAATCAATAAAGGTTATAAAAACATATAAATAATATTTATAAATATTAAAATAATTATGGAAAAAAAGAGAAACCATAAAAATTTAAATAATAATGTAATTATGATTATATAATGTGTGTTAATCAAATGTACACTACATTATTTACATGTTTTTTTTTTTGAATTTACGCAGACATTCACACAAATTTTATGACTAGTATTTAGGATAATAGTCGGCGTATTGTTGTTCACAGGTTTAAAAGGTCTAATTACAAAGAAAAATTGTTACATAATGATACAAAATATTCTTTAAAAATTATACAAAAAAGAAAAACAAACACACACACACACAAAAAAAAAAAAATGGAAATAAATAAAATATAAATAGATTCTTTAAAGAAAAAAACAAAATTATAAAATTAAGTTGTTAACAAAAGTTATTGCCTAGGGAGACGGTGAATGGGGCCAAGCTATTTTTGCGTCAATTCGTTTGTATGCGAACAGACAATGATTGCCGCTGGCCGTTGTTGAACTCTTTATGTCTTGTGGACAGTCGGTTTCCGACAGCAAAAATTCTTAAAAATGCAAAATACAATAATCGAATATTAAAATAACAGCAACAATGACTGAAACAAACAATAATATATTACCTTGGCCGTCGATTAGTTTAAAAAGAGAGTAATCTTGTGGATTGGTTATGCGCAGTTTATGCGCAATGATTTTGCACACATCACGTGTGGTCATGTGAGGTCTAACAGGCAATGTCTTGGTCAACAGTGAACCGTTGGTTTCGTCAGGTACGACGACTTTAAGTACGGATTTCAGTTCATTTAGTGGATCATAAGTCAACTGTAAAATAAAAAAAAAGGTCAAATTATTACCACATTAAAAAGTAATATTATTTTATGTAAAAACTAAAAATCATGACAGTATATATCTGATAAATGTAACCGTCAGTCAATTTGTGAATGTCAGTCAATGAGTTCACACACAAATAATTGTTATAATTGTGATGGAATTCTCCCCCAATAAATTAATAACATCGATGTTTAATCGTATATTGGTGTAATTATTATTTATGAATATTTATTATAATTTATTATAACACTGTACTTTACGTTCACGAATTATTGCTATATAATACACAGGTATATATTTTTTAATACTCGGCAATCATTCAGAATGAACGGTAAATGAGTGAACGATTATAAACTGTTCAATATATTTCGACAGGATTGAATTGCTCAATTAGAACGGGAAATGGCAATGTGCAAATAGTAGAAAATGAAACTAATGTCATCATTACATACACATGTATTTATTTTATCGCATTAAAAATATAGAACGATTTTGTATGGCAGTTACATACCGTGTTGTCAGAACCTAATGTCTTCACACCGTTTGCCGTGCCAGCTTCCATGGACGACTTGTAACTTTTTAACACGTGCACGGCTCCACAAAGTGCAGTCAAGTAGTATCCACCTTCGCCGGGTATCAGTGATGGATGCAAAAGGCCCCACATGTATTCGGCTTCCAATTCGGCAGTAAGAACGTTGCACTGAACTAGCACCCACACGAACAAAGGCAAGAAATCATCTGCACCTAGACAAGCATCTGCACTCCTGTTTTGCATTTTCACCTGCAGAAATCGTTTATATTAAAGACGAATACATTAACGCTTTTGGCAACACATAAATGAACTATGTATGCTCTTACAGCGTTAAATATCAAAGCAATGGCCGAAAGCAGATGTTCTAGTTTTTCCAACGGCAGGAATGCGTCTTGGAGACGTTCGAAACATTCGGATATTTTCTTCAAATCAGTCTCATTGGGCGGTATCAGATTTTCCTAATTAATATTTTACAAAAAATATGGTTTAAATATGTATTCTGATCCTGTTAACTTTTTTATTACAAGTGTACAAACATACGATTATTTTTAATCATATTGTTATATCGAATCTAGAAAAAATAATTCATTGATTCGAATAGTTGTATACACATTTTAAGTTTTTTTTATATCTATGTGAGTTGTAAAATGCATATAGAAACATGCAACAGTGCACGCAATGAAAAATATCAAATGCTCAGAGACTAAATTTTTTTTTATTAATAATCTATGTTCTGTACAAACTCATAGGTGAAAATATAAAAGTACATAAAATTCAAACACTTACTCGAACGGCAAAGTCTTGAATGCTTTTCGACTTTGCGTAGTGTATGTTTTCCACCATGGACGGAATAGAGCCATTATTGACGTACTCATCGACCAAAAGGTTATAGATGTGTTCACGGAGTTCTTTGAGCACCAACCGGTTCATCACGCCTTCCAAGATCACGTCCAGATTTAAGAATTCGGTAGGTTTCAGCTGTAAGTGGACAAACATGTTAATAGAACACAATTATTTATTATTGACAGGGACGGAAATTATGCAGGTAACACTATGCACCTGACTCCGTTCTTTTTCCACTACTATCTGGAATTCTTTCTCGCCGTGTTTAAGCAAATAGTTCTTCATGCCAGACATGAACTGTCGTGCGTTTCTCATCACCACTGATGGATTCGTCTCCTTGGACTCGACTGTACAACACACGAAATTGTCAATGGACTGCGCGAAAACGGTACTCTTGTCTGCAGCCAGTTGCAGGGCGTACTCCCGAGTAGACGAACCGGTGCCGGTCTGAGCCATCAAGCGGCTTCGTGCCAGCGCTTGGATCCGTGGGGCTGCTGTGTAGAACATCACAAACATCACAGTGAATAATAACATTGAAGATGACACGAGTGTGATCGGTTTACATGGTTAAATATTCAATAGAACAACTGACTATCAAAAATAGGAATTTAACGAAAAAATTTACACATTCATCTAAGTCTGTCTGAGCTAAATATGTACTTGATATTGGTTAAGAAAATTATTATACAAATAGTCAACAAAACTGTATGAGGGAGGAGTGTTTAATGAAAATATGGCTGAGACATGTGTGTAGTTTATGATGAAATAAGTAACATCGTGAGAACAATTTGAAAACAGCTGTGTTCTGGAGTCCATAGGTATTAGACAATATGCGACTGATATTTGTTTATGTGTTCTCTATTGCGTTTATTTATCCTACAACAGTATGTGTACAGACCTCGTGAATTTGATTAGATTTGAGTTCCTCGCACCAGATGGACATTAGTTTATTATTCGATTTCATTAATAACGACATGTTATTATAGCAGGACAACTATTATTATAAAGAAGTATCGTTTTTATTGTAAAATAGGTTTTATGTGTTATTGTCGGTACGTATTGTACGTAATACTGTGGCAAATTTGTTATAATAAAAGTTTAAAAATTGTAAAATCATTAAATATACATTTATGGATGTTATTTACATTATAAATTATATATTTATTATTTTTAATGTTGGTAGTGCACAGAAAATTCCAAACTATAAGTAGTCAAATTTATTTTAAAAATATTTATATACAACAAATTTACAATGTAAACAATAATTCAATATATCATATTCAAAACCACTTTTATTATTCTCTGATAAATTATATATATATAATATATAAATTTGCTAAATACCAGTTTAATATGCGCGCTAAGAAGCAGTTCTATTTCAACAGTAAATGTGTTCATCCATCTTACCTAAAAGTGGGTCTAAACGTTCGGAGAAACTTTTATTACGGTTTACTGGCTTCACATGAGCTTGATTTTGGACTTTACTAGCAACGGGTAACAAATTTTCCCATCTTGAACTATCCCACGGTTCTGAGAATTCAGTCTAAAATATATATAAAAAAAAAAAAAAATAATAAATAAATAAATACAGAAAATATAAATACGTATGAAAAAAGAATTCAATTACACTTACCCTAGCATCATCGTCACTGTTCTGAGATAAAAGCGACAGATTACTAAAACCGCTTTTGTTCAAAGTATTGTTGTTCACGTTATCAGTAGGTTGGAGATCTGGTTGTTCAGTATTACCGTTGTTGTGAGATATACAACTAGGTTCTTTGACATATAAGCTTAAATGCGGTAACCTACGAATACAAAAGTAATTGTTAAATGTCATTAATGTGTACAAATGATTTAAATAATAAATTTACCTTTGCAGAATAATATCCTGTATTGTAGGACCTTTTCGTCCTGGAGATTCTCTCAGACAATCATTTAGTGACTGCTCATTAGGCATTTGATTATTGTTATCTAAGTTAGGGTTAGCGTTTTCGTTTTCATTGCCGATAAATTCCCAACTGGAATCTACTGCCCACGAACCATCTTGACCGCGTTTTGGTGGACCAACACGCGGTGTTTCCACGGGTTTACCAGTTTTTAGCGGTTCTCTTCTGGAGCTCCTCAACAACGGAATGTTGTCTACAGAAGAAGAGAACCCTTGGTTCGTAGAGTAATTGCCGTTGGGCGATAATAATTCTTCTTTTGAATCAATGCGAGGTAATTGACTACAACCGACTAATACTGGCCACTGATGAAGGAAACTTGGTTCTGAATGACGGTTTCGGAAATTGTTTGCAGAAGGTTTAGATTTACGTCGTAAGAAAGCTGCCTGTAAAATTATATAGAAATATATATATATAGGATATTAGTATTATAGTTATTATTTTCTGTTAGAATATTTTACTTGTTTTATGGCATCAGCAGGTTCGGCATAAAAAGGACTACCTTGTTTAGGTTCAGAAATATCATCTTCGAGAACTGGTGATTTTTCTTCAGGTGTATCAGGTGATAATAGACTGGTCGTACTGTCAGTAATTGATGGGAGATCGTTTGTTTGGTTTTGTGGTAAAACAAGTCCCAACGTAGGTTTAGGAACGGTTTGTATGGTTTGCTCTAGAATATCGGGGGGCATTTCCAGAGGTAATTCGGAAGCGTTTTTCTTATAGGTACCGCTATAAGTTTGAGAAGAAGAAGGAGTTTTGAACGTAGTCAATGACGAGTCAGGACCCCAAACGTCTTCGTAGTCGCTGACTTTATCAGCAAACGCACTTCTATGATAAACGTTAGGCGTCTCTAGTATATCACTCTCCCTGTAGTGTCTGGACTGTTTGATCCTGTTCCTTTTAGTACGACGACCTGAACGTATCACACCACCCGTATCTGAGATAGGAGACATTATTTCGGATCCCGGGGGACTCTTGATGGCCGGCATGATTTCACTGTCGTCAGTCGATTTTGATATTTGTGCACAAGACACTTGAATGAGTGGCGACGGAGGCGTTTCTTTGTGAAGACTAAACGTAACCGTGGTCGTTACAGTGTAATTTTGTTGGCCTGCTACGGGTTTGGCCCAGCGAGGAGGTGGCGGTGGTGGTGTTTTGGCAATATGAGATGAGCTCGCAACGTCGGAAATCGCTGGGCTGTTGGACGATTTAAGACTCAATGTGTTAGGGGGCGTGGGTCTTGTACGTCCACTCGCAAGGCTCACTGGCGGTGATAAATTATCAGAAGAGGACACTGTACCTAAATACATATATAACAAATATTATTAAGACAAAATTATATAAAAACACAAGGAGTGTGAAATAATTACCTTCTTTTGAAGAACTCTTAAACGTTGTTAGAAACCCGTTAGTTTGTTGAGCAGTTTCCACTGGACTAGTTGACAGTTCTTCAACGGACAGATTATTGTCCGTAAAAGCAGATTCTTGATTGTTGTTGCCTGTATAATAACAAACAATGTAAGCCTAGTGTCGGATTTATCGTTTATATAATATATTACCACTGCTAAAACTACAAAGGCTACTCGATTGACTGTTGGCAGCGCTACTGGGAATAGAAGTGTTCAATGTTCGCTTAGTCGTCTCGTCGTTTGGCGATATATCCAAAGTCGGAGAACTCCTCGAACTGGCCATCGGATACCTCCAGAATTCTATGTTAAAAATCATTTGTGTCATTGAAAATAAAACGTGTTTAAATGAATAAAACGAGCGGAAAAATGCAATTTCGTTCCAACACATACCTTGACCGAGTAGTGCTAAGGAAGAAAGCTGTTGACGGTTTTTGGCTTCTTGTATGGCTTTTGGCAACATGAGCTGTACGGGTAATTCGTCGCTGAAAAATTGATATCGAATAAAAATAAAATACACAACGAACAATAGCGTTATGATGAAAATTTTCTAAAATCATTTCTATCCGTTTAAAAGCGGTATTTTATTTGTTGACTTTAATGTTTCGTAAATGCAACCTCGTATTATTATTTTTTTTTTTTTATTATTATTATTATTATTAAGAAAATATCGAAAATTAAAAATAAAAATAAAAACATTTAAAATTATAAACTATAAAAGAACGATAAGATAATTTAATTTCTGATTTCACCTTATTTTTTTTTTTTTATGTAAAAACAGTATTTGATGTTTGCGAATAAAAATTATTTTCCGCATTTTCTTAAAAATAAAATACAATTCAATATCATTGAATACCTGACCCAAAATTAATAATATCGCATATAAATCTCACCAGCACTGTGCGTAATGAGCGATTAACATGGGTATGCTGTCGAACTTGTTGTCTGAACTCTCCAGAGCCAATCTGTTGTCGGCGGTGGCCTGTATGAGATAGTGTTCGATGTACGGACCTTTGCCGCTGGGCAAACGAACGGATATGGCCATGGTGCCCGTCTGACTGGATTGTCGCACGACGAAATTCTGCAACGACGACGTTAGAAAATTATTATTATTATTATTTTTTTCCTTAAAGGAGGACGAGAGGAGACACGTTTCGACAGAATTCGGTAATAATATTTATCCCGTATGAATTCTCGTGTGCGTCACTCACCCCGTCGTCTTTGCCCTGTAACAAGTGAAAAGCTCCGGCACGTTGAATTCCCGGCAAAAACCATATTGGATGGCTGCGTATGAGACGTTCGAGTAATCCGATATCGCAACTGGCCGCGTCTCCGGACCCGGACCTCGCGGATCCACTGCTCGACTCGTAATCGTCTTCGTCCTGCAGCAATAAGTAGTAAAACACGAATAAAAATTCAGCGGCGCGGAGGAATTCAGGGATTCAGAAAACCCATAAATATATAGTTTATTTTTTTGGATAACTCAAACTGCTTGAAAACGGATAAAAAAAAAAAAAACCATAAGAATTTAAGTAACAAATGTATTTTTTAAGAACGAGGCAGTTTTAAAGGCGTTCTCTCTATTGAAAATGGCCGATCCTCAGTGGCGTGGCGAACATGGTCTCAATAATACAGGCTCCGATTTGAATTTGTTCTGGTCTAAAAAAATTTTGTCAATTCTAAAGATGGGTAACCCCCCCTCTTGCTTACACCTAAATCTCGAATTATAACGGGATAATTAAAATAATTGCGTATTTGCCGGTAATTCAAATACCACTCGCCACATGCCACTCGCATACAATAAAAATATATAAGACACGCGCGTTTTAGCGTTGCATTATTGTTATTGGCATTAAAAACGAAGGCAACAAAAAACGGTTGTCATAATATTGATACGTACCGCGTCGGGTGCCCGTGAAACGTGTAAGGAGGATTTCATTAAAATAAATAAATACAAAAAAAAAAAATACGAGGAAAAAAAATTATGAAACTGTACGCGTAAGAAATGTAAATAAAAGGCAATTCCCGACGCTCCATAAGGTCTTCTCTCTCCCGGTCATCTTAATTAATTAATTTTTGTTTTATTCATTCTCCGTTTACGCTGTACAAAGATTCATTAATATAAACACTACAGATGAACCCGGTCTTCGGCAATTATAGTTTAAACGACGCGATAAAATGCAAAACGGTATTTTTCCGTATTCTTTTTTTCTTCTTAGCTTAACTGCGTCCTTTTAAGCCTAATATCACAATAACTGATTTCACTTCCACTCCGTCGTAGGCCGCGTGCACAAAGAGAGCAATTGGTACGACTCAAAAGTTTATAGAACGTTACTTTCTTTTTTTTCCCTCGACAATGCGGACCGAGTTTTGAATCAATCGTGCCAGGCAGTTGGCATGTCTGCCGATGCTGTGATGATTCGTTGTGTGTTTATCCCTTAACGACCGCTGTTGGCGTTCACATTGATTGATTTAACGGTACTCGAAATCCATTACCCTCTGTTTTTACTTCTAAACGAATACATGTATATACACACACACACACGAGGTTGTCTAGAAAGTATAACACATTTTTTTTTCCTTTTTCGCCATACCGAATTCATAACGAACAACCTGCGGCAGCAGTAGCGTTCTCGAGACGTTCTTCGACGAGAAATGTTAGAAAACGAAATACAATACACGAGAGCAAAGCGCATATAAAATATAGTTGGCGCCGAGTATTAATAGTAGGCTCTCCTTCATTTGGTTAAGGTCGGCCGTGGTCTAATAATAGCGAGAATCGCGTCAATATAATGTATAGCAGAGGACTAAAACGTATGACACATCACACCAACGCGCATCGCGTCGTCCAATTACTTTTGATTTTATTTTTAATTTTCTTTTTCGTGTACGCGTACATTATTTCCGGGGCGGCAAGGCGTTCGGATTTTTCACAAAGACGTTTCCGCGCGTTTTTTTCTTTTTTTAATTTAAAAGCGCGCAACGCCGCGCGCTCGGCATAACTACAAACCGACGGACACTTCTCGAGCAGAAGAGATTGAAAAACGATCTTTAATATTCATCTCATACGGCACTTACTACATTATAAATTTTCATTGTTCGATTTCAATTTCGTTACGCGTGCATATTTCAAACGGACAAATATATATATATGTAAGACTGGTCTTCGCAGTGATAACTGGTATAAAAAAAAATAAATATATGTCCAGAAATAAAGTTATAAATACCGCCATTAAAAATAAATATTATCGTATACAGGTTTCTCGCGAGCGTAATATTTTCTTTGAATTCTTAAAATTAGAGGTGTTATATAATATTTTGTACTTTTTTTTTAACGCGAATCGAGCCAAAAAAAGCGTGCGAAACAAACAAAATGTGGTTACCTACCGAATGTTCATGAAAGTATTGCGTAATATTTTTACGGTGGTGTACCATAACGCATCGAGATTTTCGAGAATAAAATAAAACGAACGCAATTTTATTTTTTTCCTTTTCTAATGTAAATCCGTACTGCTTATTATTTGTATAAACATAATAATTGTTCGTCGAAAACTCGCGAGAACAAAACGTAACAAATTATTTAGTGCGAGCGTGTGTGTGATGGTGCGGAATCGCAGACGCACAACGAGAGATCCGGTCGGTCGGCGTACCGCGACGGTGGATTCGATTGAAAACCGAAATCGGTTTCGCGAACGAACTTTTTCCCGCGCGACGTAATAAAGGGATACGCTTAATTGCGCGCTTGGCAAACAACAAACACGCCGGACGGACGATTTTCCGACGATTGGATTTGGCGTCTGTTGCAGCGGATCCCTCGGTGGTACACTTGATTAAAGAAAATCCTCGTCGGTCCCCGTTCTCGCAGGTGAGCGTCACGGCACGCGCGAGAGCGTAACACGCCCGGGCGCGGTTTTGGACGGAGCGGAAAGACACGTTTAAACGACGACGCTCGAGAACGAACTTTCCACGCGCACGTGTGAGGTTTTCAATTAGCGCGCACAGAGAACTGTTGCCAACGACTCCTCACACGTTTTTCATTTGTTTCTTTTTCATTTACAAGGCGGCGGGGCGAACAAAAATTCTATATCCATTAAACGTAACGGCGGGGGAGTTTTGTGAACGGACACGCCGCGGCGGTTAGGTTTAAACGACGACGACGACGAGACGGTTTTTTTTTTTTTTTAATCAACTAACGGGGTGTCTACAATAACAATAAAAAATTTACGAATAAAAAACAAAAACACACACACACACACACACTCATTGTTGTAATCGTGAAACAATTTGAAGAAAAACGACAGCGTTGCCGCGCACACGTCTTGTCGAACTTATTCCGTGTCACAGCTGGTGGTGCTCGTTGGTCCCGCCGATTCGCGTGTGCTCCTGCGAGACAGTACCGGACGAAGTGTAGTCGTCGTCGTTTTTATACTCGTAGAGCGGTACGTGTGAGAGGAAACGAATTCGAGTCATAACGCGAGGAACTTTCCTCGGTCCGTCGTACAAGAGTTTTCAATTAGCGTATACACACACACACGAGTATACGTAAGAACTTTGTCAACTCTTTATGGATGGTAGACGGTTTTATTTTTATTATTATTATTATTATTATTATTATTATTATTATTAGTTTTATCGGCCGGCGGAAAAGTATGAAGAAACGTTACACGAAAAATAACAATTTTTTTTTTACGCCTTCTGTCGTTCCACACGGATCGAAATATACGCATTAAGGAAACAGCGAAAAGCGCAAAAAAAAAACAAAAAAAACAAAAAAAATTACCAAAGTCGGTGATGAACGATGTTACGAAAGTGCTCCGCGGGCGTTATCGATGTCGCTTAATGCGAATTACTCGAATAAAATATTTTAGAATTTCGCGTTATTATTACCGTAAAACAATTTGAAAGCAAAACTATTTATAAAGAAGCGTTCGATAAATTGATTCCGAACGATGCTTCGGTTTATTTTCATATGTAATATAAAATGAATTTCGTTAAAATCCCGTTGTAGAGCAAACGTTTTCCGGTAGTTTTTTTTTTGTTTTTTTTTAGAGCCACTTTTGAACAATATTAAAAAAAATCGAAAAATGACACCTCCACCTATAAAGTACCACCACTTCAGGAAAAAATTTGCGACCGGAGAATCGGTACACGAGTGTAATGTGATCGGAGCGCTTTTACTAGTGGAAAAGTCGTGCACGGAAAACAATATAAACATCATTGTGTATAAAATCAATAACTATTTTTCGCTTCGCTCGGAATATAAAACATAAAATATAAGAAAACACACCTGAATATAAAATAGAGACATTTTCAAAGACAAATAGAGGCATCACCACACTATTTTTTATATGTGTACACCGCCGATACGTCGATTCTGTGAATCTTACCGATATTGAACAATAATATAATTTACAACAGTAAATACTGTTAGTCAGGGCGTGTGGTGCACGGGATCGTATACGACGTTGAAATGATATTTGCAACAGTGTCACAGCGGCGGCTGTTTTCGCTCATATATTATTAAAAGAGACTATTATTATTTATTGTTATTCACGGGTGTTTTCAGAAACACACACACATAGAGCAAAATTTCTTTTTTCATTTTAAATAAATCTTGCGCAGCGATCGTACATCGTTTTGCATCGACGTTGTAATTTATTTCAAATCTAAACGATTTGTTTTTAAATCAAAAACGTCGATTCGCACATTTTCGTGAAACGATAACATATTACGTGATACGTACATGATATAATAATAATAATAATAATAATAATAATAACAACAACAACAAACGGTATATAAGGTCAATTAGGCCAATGGCAATCGTATATTGTACTAACATATAATAATAATCGATAAATCGTGTTAGCTACATGGTAGTGATTTATATAATTTAATTTATACGCCGGCTACCATAGTTGAAGACATGTTATTATATATGCGAGCGGAATTTCAGGTATTGAGTGCTTGTGTGGTGTGGCCGCCGCACCAATAAATTCGCACAGAAAGTGATAACAGTTTATTATTAATGATAGAGTGCGATAAACAAAACAGTCGTTGTGAACTGAATCATAAATTTGATTCGAAATGTTATTAGGAACTAAAATTTTAATAATCATTGTCAATCTCCGCCGAGCATTGAACGTTACAAACATTTTAACATCTGTTTTAAGTGAAACGAGTCAGTGATCAAATAAACGCGGCCGACCGTATAGAGAAATTCGGAAATACTTCATCGGTTTCGTTTGGAAATTACAAACGTACATTCATATACGAAATACATTCCGATTCGACGCAAAATTACGAAATTTATTCGAGATCGTTTTTTTTTTTCGGAAAAAATAACTTTAACTCGCGTTTAATAAAAGTGTATTTTTACGGAATTTTTAATTAACAACAAATATGCGAGCAATTTCGCTCGGTTTTTTCTTTTTAAACACTATAAATTCCGAGCGTCACAGGTTTTTATTGTACAAGTGATTCATTTATCCACATTCACAATGTTAAATAAAAAATAAAACCTTATTGCTATTTTTGTACACCATACCCGTTACACGCATTCACACTACCGTTACTACAATATTATATAATGCATGCGGCATCATAATAATTATTATATGGCGGGATATTCTCATCCAAAAATTCACATTAAAAAGATTGGCTGAGAAAGACAATGTTATTTCATCGTAATCATATTAGACCCGTTTTCACTCTCGAAGCGTATAAGAAAACCAGTCAACGTCTCACAAACTTCCCAAATTCTAATAAATAATCTACACGAACGGGTTTAAATACAACATCGAAACGAGGCATGCAATAATATCTGAAGACGAAATTTTTATGTTCTCCTCACTGGCGTATATATATTCTTCATAGAAGCCATACGGCAATACCTAAAGCTTTAGACTTGATCGAAAATAACTGGGCTAATATTGAGTTATTCCTTAAACGCCAGCGACTCCCTTAGCGCATTTCTCAGCAGCTATAAACGACCTCAAATTACAAAAAATTAAATTATCAATAATACTCAGCAAACACTTTCTTTTATCGTTCAGTCTCCTTCATCTGGACATCCGTCCAATGCAATGAACAAGCGCTGACACGGCAGCAAGAGAAGCCGCAATTATTGTGTAACGTTGTCCCCAAAATAATTCTATCATCCCCCAACGACACGATCACGGGACACACGGATCCACCAAAATCTACGGGACAAGGAAACCAATAATATGTCACACCACCAAATTATACGTCCTCTATCACATAATCCTATTTCCGTCACCGGTACGAGACGAACACCGGTGGCTTATGAAGAAAGATCCGAGACCCGTGTGACTACCGCAATCTTTTCGAACGGTTTCAATAAAACGTCATCTAGAGTTTAACCGAAGAAGAAAGGAGTTCACTGTCCAACCCTCCCCCCCCCCAAAAAAAACCATCAAGAAAATATCGCGAAAATAAAAGAAATGTACAAATAAAATTTAATTGTGCGTATAAAATGTCTATTAGTCGTTATTTACAATTACAATTATCATCATTAAAAAACGTTCTGTGAGTATATTGTTAATGTTAAAACGAAAATATAATTCCGGCATTTGTACCGGCTAATGGACTGGCAACGTTCGAAACATGTAGTAATAATAAAGAAAAATTATACACTTAAAGTGTTGCGCGGAATTCTGTTTGGCGTGCTGACGAAGGCGCGTATCGATTTTTCTTGGCGACTCTCACGCAAAATAATTAACCCTCAGACGACCCGTGATGGCATAGCGGTCCGAGTAGAATTTTAATTGCTCTAAAACGCGCGGGGGGAATCGTCAGGACGACGGCGTTAACAGATTAGAAAAATAAAAAACCAGTAAAAACTCAACCGAAAATCGTTTATACACCTGACAATACACGTATGTGCTGATATGGCCAATGGGATTTTTTTTTTACCGGTCAACAAACAAACCGGATAAAGTCAATACAATCGAAAATAGAATTCGTGATATTTTTCCCATAAGAGTCGTTCAACGGAGTTTACAAAACGCCGACTCGGTGTTATTACTTTTTTTCTTTTTTTTTTTGAACTAAACACCTATTTTCACAATGAGATAGATTCGGACGCTGTACGCGTAAGACAAAAAAATGTGAAAAATTAGAAATAAACTGTTTGTTTTCTCATCGCGAGAATTCATAACGAACTTTAGACGGCTCCTACCAATCACGACACGGCGTTTAATTTTGCATACGCCGGCTCTCGTATTACGTGAAATAATAAGAAAATGGAAAATTGATTTTGGTCACACGCGTACCTCTAAATAACGCGAGCGCACCGCGTTATTGGCACGAGACGTTGCGGGTCTTTACGACCACGTGAATTGGCAAGGGAAACGAGAATTTCTCCTCGAAGAATATCACTCACCAGAATCCACAAGGTCGCAATATTCGCACGAATAACAATAAATAGGAGGTAGGATTATAATAAAAATAATAACAGTAACAATATTCTAATAGAAATATACGGAGAAATAAGTCACCGAGTCGCCACGTATCTCGTCGTCGTCGGGTCGAACCGTGACTGTGCGTTTATCAATTTAATATGCCGCGCGTTAGTTAACGATTATAATATTTCCCACGACTTTCGAGAACCGTTTGTTTCGTTTTACAAAATATTTATCGAGTGCCGCTGTTTTCGCGGTGCGCATCAATTAAAAAGTTGTCGCGAACAAATAAAATGTAAAATTAAGAAGTTTTCGATCGTTTCGAGGTTAAAAGTCGTTTTCTTCTTCTTTTGTAAAGGTCGATTATAAGAACGAGTAAAAGCGCTTTAAATATTCAGTAAAAATAATTATTACATTTTTTTTTTTTTTTTTACTGTTTAAGTGTTGTTTGCGAGCAGTTTGAAGAGAAGAGAGTACATAAATAACGTTGAATACGAAAGTTTATATATAATAATATATATACACGTACAAACTCCGAAGACGAATTCGTAATTTAATTGTGTATGAAATATTAAAGAAAAGTAAAAAAAAAAACAAAAGATTATTATACAGTTTAAACGGTCGAACGAGTACGCACAGCATAATGAATACGTAACATTGTTTTTTTCATTTCGTTCCGCGGCATTTAATAATCACAGGCGCAAATACAAGGGGATGCTGAAGAGAGACTTTAGAGTATCCTCAGGTTTACATTTAGCACCATCTCTAGTACGTTTTTTTTTTTTATATCTATTATACATTATAACTAGTGTATTCGGAATTTTCAATAATATATTCTCTATCGACCGTTTCGTTTATTATGTTTACGTGACGAGTGTGATAATATAATGTAAAAGTATTTCGAGTTCACGCTACGTATATTGGTTTGCGAAGTATTTTTTTTTCCAAAAAAAAAAAAAAAATAATAATAATAAAAACATATTAAAATTTCAGATGGCAGTTACACAATTCCGATAAATTCAGCAAGCAATGTGAATTGGTCTCTCAAGTATATTAAAAATCGTGTTAGAAATTCAGAACGAGCGTGCGTACAGTATATGGTTCATACAACAGCGATTTGTCTACAGAAACAGCTAATGTTGTGTAAATTATTTGAAAATAATAAGCTTAGCCTTTTTAAAAAAAAAAAAAAAATGTCAAAATATAATTTACAAGTTTTTCTAACAATATAATAACGCGATTATCAGAGTTTAAAATAAAATAAAAATACCATTCGTTATTCGTCAAATGTATGAGCATAACATTCGTAAGAGGCGTATGAGAGCTCTTAACAATTCTAGCACACACAAAATACATTTATATTCGATATAGCGTCATCGTCGTCGTCGGTCGTTTTAATTAAAACTATCCGCGGCACATGTGGTATAATATGTTTATTGTACACTTACTTACTCGGTTCACGAAAATCGTTTAGCGTTATTATTATTTTATTTATATGACCTCTAACACCACCCCGTTTCACAACCGATTCTCCATCACCAAAAAAAAAATAGCTTCCCGAGTAAGATTTATTTCGAGTTTGGATTTTTGCCGACCCTTTTCCTACGTCGTTTTTTTTCGTGCCGTAAAACGTTTAAAATATATATATTTGTTTTAAATTCAAATCGGTCTTGTACGTTTTCACACGTCTTCCTTCGACTATTCCGTAGATTTAAATAGAGGAGTAAACGAATAGTACAGTATACATCAGTCAGAACCGTCCGCCGGCCGTTTTTTGCTCACATAAATCCCCGACAAAATATTATAGTCGCATTCGGTCAAAAAGGCTACGGCGCACACTGCAGCAACACAATCGGGTTAATTCGGCGCGTTTCCCGTGCTCTTACACATCGCTGATACGGGGGAGAGAGAGAGAGAGAGACTGGATGCGGTGCTTTTATATTTTATCCACCGACCTATACATCCGTCTATACATGTAATACACAACGGAGTAAGTTAAAAGACTCGCCCCCACGAAGCAAAGACGGTTCGAAACTTCCCCCGGGCTGTTATACTCGAACACACACACACACACATATATATATTATAATAATGCGTACCAAGTTTTGCTTTAATACGATGTGGTGGGTTTCTGCAGTGCGTTTGTGTATAGAACGAACGCGGGCCGACTATCCGACCGTATGCCGGCTCCGAGGTTTTTAATTGAAATCCCTGCTAAGGTAAGGAAAGAATAAATAATAATCGTCATATTTAATATCAATTAAATGTCGTTATATCGAAGAAATGCGGCGTTCGTATGTTGTACAACGAGTAGTACATGTCTCGGTACGTTGAACGACTGACTCGACGTGCAGATATATAATAATAATAATAATCACAGTCGAGATATCCACTATTGGGTAAGAGAAAAGGAAGAAAATACGAGCCGAAGTGATTTTTTCTACACAGACTCCGCCACGCGAAGAAACGTATAGTATTTTAATATACACATGTGCTTCCTCTCGTCCATACGGAGATTTCCGAGCGCGGCGGGGAAGAAATGAAGTTCAATTTTTTTTCTCATACACACACAGTCCTTTTAAGAGCGTCATTCCCGTTTATCGATCGTAAAATACCATATTATATACAGAAATTGGAATACGGAATTGAAAAAGTTCCCAGAGATTTACGTTTTTAAAATTACTAAAAATAAAATCATCCGAACGTAACGCCGCGTTCTATCGATTTTACCACGTATATGTAACTACTACTATGTACTACATAATAACGAGTGGAATATTAAAAAATAAATGTATACTCGTATTAACGTTCCAACGACTTTATAATAAAGTGATGACGCGATGATAGTACAACGCTATACAGGCTACGGTTATTATATCGTTACGGTGTTATTTATGTAAATTATACTGAGAAAAAAAATGGTTTATAGTTATAAAAAATAAAATTCACTTCGTTACGTATCCGTCCATTCGATATCACAGTTCGAACAACTATCTGACAACAAGTCGTAATATAATATATAGTATAGCGTACGACGACGATGACGACCTACGATGGCGCGGATATCGTCGGAAAACGATAAAAAAAAAAACGCGTTTTAACGACGAGGCGGTGTAGCTGTTAAAAAACTATTACAAATATCAATAAATTAACAGTTTTAAACGACACTTTATACGAGTAACGATAGTCGATAGACGGGCGCGCGTATATAATATAAGAGGGTCAGCGCGCGCGCGCGTGAGTAGCGATGTGCGTAGCCCGCGGATTGAGAGTTCAATTTATAACTGTTATTGTACAACGTGATGGCTATTACGTCCAAGCCGGTTACGTGAATAGCTCTTCGTGTATACATAAAACATTTACCGAATCCGCGTAACAAAAATAACGAAATATAATACGCAATTAACGAATAAATCTGAGAAATCGATTTAACTCTGCGCGGTCTTCGGAAAAATAAATAACGATATATTATATATATGCATGATATTAAGAGGACGCTGCTAAACACTACCGTGCAACGGCCGAGAGAACGCGCCGCTGTTGGGTAAAATTACGGAAAATGTTCAAAAACGTTAAAACGATTAAACAGTTTCACGGGGGAAACAACACTGAAGGCCGCCACACGTTCGTACTGAAAACATCGAAATTTCTACGCAAAATAATTATCTTTAAATACGTAATAACAGAGTTGTCTTTCTTTTTTTGGAATATATTTAATTCTCAAGAGGTTATAATTATTTTGAAAAATAAAAGTTAGTAAAAATTGTATTTTTAACAAAACGTTTATATAAAATTTTTGAGAATTAAAGGCGTTAATAAAACGTCTGTGTTATTGCGTAAAAGTAATAATTGTTATTTGTTCGATGTCTAAAACTCGGTGACCGTAACCTTCAGAATATTCTTTCCCGCGTGAAGCAATTATTTGGATGAAAATCATAGCGTAGCGTCTTCTCAAAAATAATACCAATGCGCACGGACACATAGACAAGGGAAACGTTATTTTTACGATTATCAGCCGAACGACGATCAAAGCGGAGATTATCCGGAGACGAGATATGTAACACGAGCGTATCGTTAATGGTCTAATAGCAATTTATCATCACCGCGGTGTATTATTGTTTTATGAGCGCGGAAAGGAAATCGTAAAAATTATGATTTGTGTGTATATATACATATATAAACAAGTTTTCAAACAAACAACAGTTTTCCACTGTTTAAAAACCACCTGGACAAGTGTGTCGATTTTCACGGTCTTTACACTATCATTCGCTGCACAGTAAATCAACTAACGGAGTGAACTTTTCTGAATAACTGCCCGCTGATTTATGTGTTGTTACTGGCCTGTGTTTTCTAATGTTATTACTACACACGGACGATTTCGAAACGTAAACAAATCGATTCGAAAACATTCGTTCGAACGCGTTAACGTTTATGTTTCGATTTGACTATGCGTATTGTAGCTCTGTGTGGGTAAAACTCAACGAATGCCTGTAGGATAACAACACCAGTGAATGAATGATTAATATTTTGCAAACAATTTTCGTACAGAAATATTTTAGCATTTCGATAAAAATTTTTTTTTTATTATTATTATTATTATTTTAGTTGTTTGTTACCATTTTATTATTAATACCAACCGAATTCTATTTATGTGTATTGCAATTTATCACGCTTAAATATCACGTGTCACCTAACCCAGTGAATGGACATGTAAAATCCAATAAATGAACAATGCGTTTTATAAGTATTTTTTCAATGTACAATTTATACACGAATAATAAACTTTCGATAATTTAACATAAATGTAATACAAACAAGCGCGGCACGATGATAATAATAATAATAATAATAATAATAAAAAAAACCTTGAACACCTCAGGGAATAGTGTGTAAGACAACAATCCGGCGTAGAATATTGTTCGCGTAAAATGTTTAAAATTTTTTTTTTTTTTGGTGGATTTTCACCAAATATTACATACTTACGTTTTCGAACGATATTAAAAAAAAAAAATTATATCCGTGCGAAACGTCAAAACAGTACGTAAAAAAAAAAAACGGCAAATCATTTCGAACTATTTATCTAAAAAAAAAACCATACACAAGGTTCGCACAAAAAAAAAAAAAAAGCGCGTAATAATAATACATTCGTACATAATATACGTATGAATATAGCCAAAGAATATTACAAAAATATAATATTGGGATTATTGTTTTACATTTTTTTTTTAAACTCTGTCTTTTATTATTGTGCAATATATTTTCTCTATGCATGTAATTTTTTTCGTTGTACTTTCTTCTTTTTCGCATATTACATCCAACGATGATAGTGTGAGAGACTTTCTGCGTCAAAACCGCTGTGTGGTATAAATATAAATGAATTCAATACATTTTTCACAATACTCTTTTTGCTCGATTGTATATTCACAAGTATACCTTTTTTTTTTTCTGCTTTTTTTCATACAAATGTATTGATTTATTATAATTGTTTTTTTATTTCCGTTCCTCTCGCGCGTATCTTTATCTTATTCGTTTATTTATTATTATTATTTTTTTTTTTGTTTTCACTATTATATTAATATAATAACAATATCATTATAAACGAAACAATATAAATACTGCAGCGCAGACAAGAATATTAATACAAATTATAATAATAATAAAAACTGTAAACAACTATTTTTTCCCCTTCTTTCTTTCTTTCCCCAGACAATGCACGTCGTCGTGCCATTGTCTGTGCGATTTAACGTTTTTCGGTTGTAAGACACGACGGACACTTTTGAAAGGTGCACGGCCGGCGTTGTGTTTTTGCAGCGCGGCGCGGATAGGACACTCGTCGCGATTAATAACGGCGCTCGGCGAGTTAAAAAAAAACGACGACGACAATGTTTTTGGAGTCGATATTTTCCAAAGCGGTTTTCCAAGAAAAAAAAAAAGAATCGTGACAATTGTGTGTTCCCAGTCGTCCTATCGATCATATATCCGACTAGGATGAACCGCTGTTAACTGAGCGGGGACGAACGAGCCCGGGGCGGAGTCGTTTAGCGTTACTGCAGATAAAAATAAATAAATAAATAAATATATTTCTATCGCGTCGCACACACCGAGTGTTTTCATTTTATTTCCTAATCGTCCGTTGGAAAAAGAAATTCATCGACATTTGAAAGCGATTTTATTTCTAGTTAATGAATAATAATAAAATTAAAAAATACACCAAAACAGAAAACGCATTAGACGTGATCGCGGGCGCGACGGAACGCGAGACGACGGGGTTGACTGGAGAGACGGTGTAGTATTTCCTCCGACGGTTCTAGAGTTCTAGTTTCAGAGCGTCGCGACGACCGGGGGAAATTGTTTAAGACGGCGGAATATTAATAACAGTAAATAAATAAAGAATAAACGGAAAATGTAAATGTTATAAATAATAATAGCAGGTGGTATGCGGATTAGTTTTTTTCTTTTTTGTCGTCGCCGTCTATGCGCGTTAAAGACAAGCAAACTACTACTACTACTACTACTGCGTTTCTCTCCGGCCGAGTCTTATGCCTCAGAAAAAAAAAAGTTCCGACGGTTCGATTAAAGGGGACGACGACGAACGGTGGTGTCGTCGTCTCCCTCTCGTCGAGCCGAACGTTCTCCGACGACGGGGACGTTGGCCGCGGAGAAATCGTCAAAATACGCAAAGTCAATTATCCGTTTTCTCGGACTTTTCTTCTCCCCCTCAATTGTCGTTATTATTATTATTATTATTATTATTAATATTATTAAAATTACTGTCGACGAAACACGTCAAATAATAGCGATTTGATTTCCATCGGGAAATAATATATTATCGCGTCTGTATCATTTACGCGCCACGCAATAATATGTACGAGTACAGTAAACGATATTGTTATTAGTGTACGCTTGAAACGTTTAAATTCAATTATAATAATAAATCCCGGTAAATGAACTACTCTCTCGGCGTTATCGGAATCGCCGTAAATACGCGTCCGTGCGATTAAACAAGAAAAATTATTTCACTCGGACACTATATTATGTATTACGCCAGATAATGAAAAAGCCACGGACGGACGCGAGTTAACAATTTCTTTTTTCCCCGTTTACCAACGTTTCGACGATGAATTCTCAAGCGTTTTTTTACCCCCATTCCAGTTCAGCCGATGAATAATTTTATTTCTGGATTTCACACCAGTGATCATTAAGTGTTAAATACTGCACGCATGTACAATAGTACCGGCGGGAACGATTCTTTTCGTAATTGTTTATCGTAGCAAAAGAAAAAAAAAACGTAAACAAATTAAAAAACGCATCTCTCGGATGCCTACCAAGTAACTGTGCCTACTCTGAAACACTACGCCGGCTGAAATTCTTTTTTTTTTTTTTTTACTATATACTCATCTTCCCGTATCTCAGAACGAGAGTTTTACAACCAAAACTAAATGACAGTTCCGATATTACGGCTGCTGTTTGTTTGACGTGCGACGAGGTGTTAGACGACATTTCTGTCGTGTTGATTATTTTAAGTCGTTTGAAAAAAACACTCGTTCGCTGCGCACACAATCGACAGCGGCGCGTACGATTTTTTTTATCATTACCTACGTAGTTTACCATCAGTTTGTTTGTAGCTGAATGTTTAAAGAAAAAAAAAAATAATAATAATAATGAAAATTAGTGGGCTTAAAAATTAGGCCTACACACACACACATATATATATAAACATTGGGAATTGAATGAAATCCGCGATTGGTTTTTTTCGTTGTCTACAAGAAGAAAGAAGTGTGTTTGTTATTTTATAAATAAAAAAAGTTCCGAGTGTTCATAATAATCACTTGGTTGAACGGCGATATTTAATATGTGATCGGTTATTACTATATAAACCGGTACGACGCACTTGAATACCGTCGATTTCCGTTCGTCCAAATCCAAAGAATACAGGAGAAATAAACAGGCAAATTTTTAAAAGGAATTATCACGATTCGAGTCGGAACTGATATCGAACCTCGTTACCGTATTCGCGTAAATCGTGTATTCTTCGGATATGTAGTACACGTTATTATAACGACAACAAGCCGGAATCGCTTCATAACAATATTTATATATATATATAATGTTCGAATTAAACGATATTTAAAATATTTTCCGAAACAATAAAACGCAGACAGAAGTTCTGCGCGCACGATGGCCTCGAGACGAGCGATTTTCGTCGACGTCACAACGACGAGCAGCAGCACGCGCACACAATAATAGTAGTAGTAGTCGCGCGCGGACCACCCGCCTGGTTGACGACGCAGCAGCAACAGCAGCAGCACCCGCCATCAGGAGAACGCTTCGATTTGCCGGTTTCGGTCGCGTTTGTTCTCACACTGCAGCGTATCCGAATCGCTTCGTGTATAAATATATATAAAATACCGTACAATCGATATTATAGACGTGTGTGTGTGTGTGTGTACACGCGTTTAAATACGTTTTTTATTATTTAATTTCCATTCGAACAACCAAATAACGAATACGGCCGCCGGCTGTACCGCTTGAAAATTATAAATAATTAATATATTATTAAAAGAAACGACGGCGATAAACGTCCGGGATCGTGGTGAATTCTTATCCGGTCGCGACGCCGCCGCCGCCGAGACGGAAGAAAAATAATGGCGTTGAAAAATAAATAAATAATAAACGTACGAAATATAATACGTACTATACTGTACGGGTGAGAGAAGCGAATGAAATATTCACCGAAATCGATAAATTACCGCGGGTAATGCCGCCGACGAATGTTGATCAGCTCATTGAAATTCAGCAGGTGTTCTCTCTCGTTCGTTCGGGCCGCGTTCGTCGAGGAACGTCGACACACAATTTTACGGGGGACGTACAACAATATTAATATCGATAATATAATATAAAACTAACATAATGACGCGTACAGAACAATATATACAAGACTGCAATATGAGGTGCGTGATTTCGTTATTTAAATCGACTCTATATGACGTCTCATTTCATCGGTTCTCTCATAATCCTCCATCGAAGCTCTTCCTTTCTAATTAAAAACGCAGTCAAAGACCAGAAAAAGGGAACAGCGAAAAGTGTTGGACAGTACACGAGCTCGGCATCTGTAAAGCTATAACCAATGCTTGGACAATTGCGCACTGCTGCAGGTCGAAATTCAAGAAATCGTCCGCACCCGAGCGTCTGCCCACACGTTCTATAAAAATTCTTACTCGCAAATCAAAATATGCATAAGAAATCTGAGACACGTTACACATTGCAATCATACTCACAACTCTCAAAATCAACAAACCTTTTAGTAAAAGCTCATAGCCTGGAATAGAACAGCCAAAAGGTCTTAGACTGCGCGCGATAAAGCAAAGTCGATGGAAACGTAAAAATGTTTTATATTACACATTATTATTTTTTTTTTTTTTTTAAACAATTAAGATCCGTCCGAGGCGATTCTCATAATAAATCACGGTACACTTTTAATCTGAGTTCCGATAACGAGTTCGCAAAACGAGCGAGTGGGGAGATGTTTATAATTGCGAGCGTAGCGATTGAGGATTTTCGTTACGATCTAGTTGATAACGTAAAAATGATGTAAATAGACGAAATTTTACGAATATTATAAAACGTATGAATACACGTGCGACGACAAATTTCCAGCGGCCACTTTATATACGAATCGATCAGATAGAATCCGGAGAAAGTCAGCCGACTTTGGGATACGAAATGGAATTTTTTTTCTGCTTTGTTTTTTCGTTCTTAAAACAATATAATCGTAGAAAGTGTCCACGCGCGGCTGTGCGGACTAATATTAGGCGTATACTTTTATAATAATAACTACGCGTTTCTTTAAAAAGCACCGCAACAGTAGGTTAGTCTACCTATGTGATCAAGGCGATTCGTCGAATTGATAAATACTTTCGAATACAACGCGTACTACTCAATTTAATAATAATAATAATAATAATAATATATTGTGCAGCTGTATAATACTATAAAGAAAATACTATTACGAAACGTGTTTTATTTGAAAAAAAAAATAATAATAACGTACGTTATTTTTATTTTTATACCATATACGTATGTAATTACATGGGGTCTTGAGGAACTCGTATAACGATAAACAATAGCAATTATATAGAAGAAAAACATTTTTTTTTTTTTTTAATATAAAATAACATTTAAATTGTCGAATAATCTTAATATATTGTACGTTATTATCTTTCGGGGTATTATTTGCATTCAACGCGAGCGTATTAAATTGCGTATAACAACTATATGGTCTCGTACACGCGCGCATATACGCAATTATAATAATGTTACGTTTTATTTTATTTTTTTCATAACTATAAAATTTCAGCAATACCGGCGGCGGTGTTTCGTTCAAATGGTGTTTTTCATTCAGACGGATGACCTCAGCAGCGGATGGAAATAGAGATTCGTGGACCACAAACCTATGGTTGGGGGTGTCGTCATTCCGAAAATTTGTCCGATACCGAAAATGTTACCATAATGATGACTTCATGAACCGATCCGTCGCTATTCTAACATTTCTATGTCGACTTAATGTAGTAGTCATAAGACATATTCACGTACCGGGATGTATCTGTACGCAGTGTAGTTATTTTGATTTTTTTTTTTTTTAGTACACACGCGTACACCGAAATTGATTAAAAAAACATATAAAATTCGTTCAGAATGTGTGTTTTGGTGGAATCGTTTATCAGAATATCGTATCACTCGGTACCATACTTGAAAAATTCCCCATTCGATCATTTGAAGTCATTCGGGTGAAATATTCCAGTCAAGTTATCAAACGTTCTCGAGTCGATGACGGAAGAGACGCGTCTCGAAACTCTAATTGTATTGGATCGCCCGAGTTTTATTACGTCATGGCGGTTAATGACGCGCGTTCATTGCCTTTTAGCATATTAATCCTGTTGAACGTTAACTGTACAGGCACGGGCTGAAATTCGGCCGTAAATATACGACCGGCTTTCGTACTGTATAACGACGAAAACGACCGACGACGATTTACGAGCTTTTTCATTAATAGCGCAGTCGCGCGGATAAGCAAAAAACGCGGACACGGAATACATGTAGCGAATAAACTCGGTCTTGGAATCGTTTCCGAGACGGCCTACGTTGCTGCACACGATCAGACACGATTTACAACTATTGCGCACATATTATCCCCTCTTTTCTGCAAACATTTTTATACGCCGTTTTCGCGTTTTAATTTGTTTTATTTTTTTTTTTTGCGACGCGTAAAGTATTTCAAATAATGAAAAAAAACGACAACGAGATTATAAAACGCGACACGTACTTGTGACAGGTTGTTGAACTTGAAATCGCGACCGTCCGCGAAATCTTCACTGCCGTCCTGAAACCGTTTCTGTTCGTCCCGGATCAGATGATTGCCGTCGTCTTGATCTTCGTCCTCGGGCCCGCCGACAGCGGGATCCTGAGATCTCGCCAGACCGTCGATGTACGATTCGAGAAACGCATCGCCTCTGTGGGAAAACAAAACGAAATCGAAATCAATAATAACGAACAAATCCGATGGTTATATACAATTAATTAAAATACAACGATTATATTGTCCGCCGCCAATTCGAACTATATTCTAAACAGCGCGGAAACACACAAAACGACCTCGAATAACATCGGGGGACTGTACCAACGTTTGGCTTTGCACACTAAATACACAACTCCCACGCAGCAATCTGAACTGAAGTCGAATTGTGCGTTTGAAAGAAAGGGGGAAAAAAAACACTGACCGAATTAATAATAATAATATTATTATGTTTATTACGCGCATAGTAATCGAAATTTCAAACGAAGTTTCACCAATTACTATTACCAACGGAATGTGTATAATACGAATAGCAGCAGCACCATAAAGTTTTGCCGACACGTTTGGCCAATTTTCCGCACATTCAATAAATATTATATTATACATTCTCCCCCTGCAAAATTATATATATATATATATAAAAAAAAATATCAACCGCAGTCGACGACTATTATATAGATATATATTGCTACGCGTTACGACGAATAGTTAGGGACGTGCACTCGGAACCGGATAATATTATATATAATTGCTCGAATAAACCATTTAGATTTTATCGTTTTACATGGGCGTCAAAGTTATTATACGAACGACCGTCTTTTATGATCGGTCGCGTCTCAATTATGCGTATAAAACTTTAGGATAAAAAAAAAAGACTTATACAAACACTATAAATATTCGATTTGCAGAGCTCTCCGATGGCTAAACTTCGAAATACATTATAAATGCATTTTAACGTCTCGTTTACAAATATATCAAATTTCCGAACGACTTTTGTGTAGTTTAAAACTATGTAGTACATAGCCTTTTGCATTAAAATAAATAACGCGAAAATAATTCCAATCATTTTCAAATACCGTCATTTTATTCCAGTCGACAAGCGAACACACACGGTCAGACGTCTTTCATCTACTACCAACACATCGTGGTGTTGCCCCTTATTTCGTGTTGTTTATTTATTTTTTTTTTCCACAACATATTTACTATTTGATTACGTCAATACAGGTGTAATGTTCGTGTTGTTCCTAATAAACGTTATATCGCGTTTCAGACTTTTCATTACGCCTTCTACTGTGACTATGTATCATCCCGTATTATTTAATCATTAATAATGCGTTTCTGATAGTTTCTTTTATTGACTTCTTTATTACGTACGCCGTCGTAAGCCCTTTTATTTTTGGAAATAAATTTATCCACCTGAGCTATGCGCCCTTTTGCGTTTATTATTATTACGTATATATAAAACTACAATAATAATAATAATAATAATAATAATAATAATAATAATAATAATAATAAACGGCTCAAAAACGACCGAGTCTGCAATTAGTAACGGCAGTGTAGTGTCGTTTTGATAAGCGGAGATTAAACAACATCGCATCCCCTTTTGCAGTGGTTTATTACGAAACAACCCTTCCTCGGCGCAAGGCACACAATTAGCGTGTGCGTGTGTCCGTGTAACTGTGAACGGTACGGAAATACTGACGAAACGGTAACCAGTGTACAGAAACAACGTTTTGTTTATATGGAGAGCAAGTAAGTCATTTCAAAGGTCCCGTGTTTCACAAATAATGGCACTTGAGTGACAACAAAAAGGGGGATACAATCCGTCGAACCGACTTTTCAATTACTCGCGCGCAGCGGCGGAAAACGACCGCGAGAAAACCGCGTGAAAAAAGTCCGCATTATTATTCGCCGGCAACGACACGGGTGAGAGTCGAACGTGAAATTCGATAAAAGTTTTATTATATGCAAATTAAACGTTTATATACATAATATTCTATATGTAGATAAGAAAATATATATAAATAGTCTCAACGGAGACGACGATATGATTATTAATAATCTCTGTACAGTAGAATTTTACAAAGAACTGTTTGTCCAAAGATGAATGACGGGCTTCGCGGGATTATTGCTGAACGGATTAGAGGTCCTTTATAGAAAGCTTCTTATCGACCGACGACCCGCGAGAGCGGTCGGTGACTTTCGTAGCGGAAGGGGTCTCGGTATCCCTTCCGACGCAAAACAATGACGAGGAGATTTATACTTCGCATGTTATGGCCATGTGACAGAATGATCGGATTACACGTTAGATATACAAATACACAGCTGCTGCTCATAAAATGCGTTTTTATACGATATTAACTGCTGCTGCTGCTGCTAAAATGATACCTATTTATACGACTATAGGTATACAGTGTAATCGGAATACAAACAATTTTTGTTGACTTTATATTTATGAAAATTATTCTCGCCTGACGAAAAAAAAAAACAATTAAACGTTCGGATTAAAAAGAAAAAAAGAAAATCGATTACAGTATTTATATAATAATATCGCGTAGTATCTGCGCAGTACGCGGAACCCACGTTGAAAATAAAACGTCGGCGGAACTCGAGACAGACATTCCATTTTGGTTCAAATACGCTAATAACATCATGTATTAAACACTGTACGAAGAACGATCATTTATGATACTTAAACGCGTTTATTCAGATGTAATATATTTAACAATAATTCATGTTCTGGTTTCGTCGTAGAAGAAGTTCAGCAATGCTTGCGCGTAGATCGAATCCATCCGTTATTAAACTATAAAATAATTATAATTTAACCAATAATACTACTACAATCATGTACAAGGCAATTCGAATTTACGAGAGCATTGAAATTATTAAATATAATAAGTCGATTGCGCAGAACACGCGTACATTGTACGCAACTTGGTACGCGCAATTGACAGGAACGGTATTTCCAAGGCAGGAGAAGAGGATCGCGAGTACATTATCATCGTTTCCCGACGGCACCCAACGCGCATTAAACCTGGCTCAGAGAGAGAGAGAGAGAGAGAGATCAATTAATTTCATCCCGAAAGGCAAATAATTAATTTTGTAACCCCTCTTTGAACTGTCCATTATATTACGCGTGCATTATGAATGAATAGGGGGAATATATCATAAACGGGAATTCGATTTTTAGCCAAAAAAAAAAAAAAAATTAACTATAGAAATCAATTTGGCATCGACGGAATGTACGTATTACTTTTAAAACGTAAAATGGATTATTTTTACACGACAGGTATTTTTTTTTTTATTATTTATTATCAAATTACGTCCGAGAATAAATACAAGCGTTAATTATATATATATATATATACGACGCTCTCCAGAGAGAATTTTTTGTTGTTTATATATTTTTTGTCGAGAAAAGAAAACACAACAAATCTCCCGTGCGGCGTTTACGTGCCTGAAGTTTTAAATTGTTAGCATTCAAGAAAGAGAGAGAGAGAGAGGGGAGAAAAGACGACGAAATCCCCGCGGGCCGTGTTTCCGTGTCAAATCCAATAATCCGGACCGATGGATTCGTCGAGAGAGGAAACCGGCTATTTGAAAACAAGTGTACACAAAGGAAAAATATAGTATAAATACAGTAAATTATATAGTAAATATAGTAGTAACACCCGGTATAAATACTCCGAAGTTATACGCATTAGAAAATAAAGGATTATAAATAAGGTGTACAAAATAAGGGACGACCGGCCAGCCAGGCGGCCGGGGCGCGTCCCATTGTGTCAGTTCCCCGTGCAGCAGTTTTAATATACCCGCCGAATGTCACAGACAGACGACTAACACGGTCGCCATGGAAACTGTCTGCCAGTAGTAGTGGTCGTAGTAGTAGTAGTAGTAGTAGTAGTAGTGGTGGTGCCCCGTCGTCCGTCCCTCCTACTACCCCCCCCCCACCTAGTATAGTGTTGTGTTAGTTTATTCGCGCCGCGTATAATGTATGCGAGACGGCAGAAGGAGGAGAGGAGGAAAAAAAAATTACACATCTTGCAATCGGGGACCCCGTTGTACGCAATATGAGTCATTTCGTCATACCGCGCACACACCCTTTCACCACCGTCGAATCTCTCCCATTTGAATGCGATGATTTTTTTGTTTCCGCGCGTATTCGATAAAAGCGAAAAAAAAAAAGACCGCCGCCTTATTACCACGTATACCACTACACAGAAGAACTTCAAAGGTTATATATATTATCGTATATATATATAATTTAATATTTATATATATATACGTATACGTGTTTCCACGGACTTGAACCCGTAGCCGAAAAGCACATTCAAATTCTACTCGATAATAATATGACGAGAACGCATTCGAGGCGTATGAATTTTATCGGTGCGGTGCGGTTCGCGGCGTGTGATCTGTGACGTGGAATAGATTTCGATCGCGCGGCGTGTAAAAGAAGAAGAAAAAAACTACCAGAAATAACCCGTTTTGTTTTATATATTTTTTTTAAAGTAATAATTCACGGAGATCATTTTTTGTTTTTTTTTTTTTTTTTTTGGAAGGAGGAGCGGGCATAGTTTGAAAAATACCCGTACAATATTATCGATTTTCCTACCACGCACAGTGGTTGGTTGGTTTTTAAATATTAAAAACAATCTTAACGCGTGCACGAAGTGCATTTATCCAATACGGTAGTAGTTTTCTTCCCGTGATGATTATCCGTCGAATTTCGTTTCTGAAACACCTTATAATAAACGAGTATCCGAATGACAGACGATCGAGTGAAAGAAATGCCACCAAATCGAACGTTTGATATTCTTTCGTCGGTTACACCATTTTATATCGATAAAAAATCGACGTAGAATTTTTTTCTTTCTACGATTAGATCGCGTAAAAAAAAAACACTATAATGTATAATACGTATACATTATAGCCGTATTGGAATATTCCAAGACATTTCAAAAACCAACAAATCAAACACCGACTCTAACACATATTATAAGTTTTTTTAATCTGATACCGAACAGCAGTTATTGGCATAAATACAAACCCGTAATGACTTAAACTGTGCGCGGACGAAGCCGGGACGGAACTCGGCTAGTTTTGAATGAATTTCCGTCGATTATATTACGATAAGATATAGGAAATCGGGTAGATCGCACGCGAAATAATCGGCACAAAGAGAGGAGACAAGAAGAATTTTTTTTTTTTAAATCATCGCGTGAAACGCGTCGAATTACGACCGACGGACGAACGAGAGAGAAGAAAATTAAGGTTTCCGTCGGTCATACGAAATATTATTTATTATGCTGTAACAGAGGTCAACGTCTTTCGATCGTTTACAGCCTCCGCGAAACGAATATCTCGCGCGGATAATAGTGAATAAAACGTGTTCTCCATCGCCCGTCACCTCAGAAATTACGCGAAAAGAAAAAAACTGGTTGCCGCGATATGACTTCGGACAGTGCGTGTAACGTACGTAGTAAGGTTTGGAACTTTTAACACTGAAAAAAAAACCATCGAAATATGCACGCGGTTTTCGTTTACACGTTACAAAAAACCAAATTGACGGAATACATTTTAACACAATTGTTTTTCTTTTCATTTACCCTTTAAATTAATACACGCGATCAACACTCCGTTTTAACGATAGATAAAAATTGTTTAATTTTTTTTTTTTTTTGATTTCTCGTGATTATCAAAATATCGTTTTCATCGCGCTCATTCAACGCGACATCGAAAATATACAACATTTTTTTGATATCGTACACTTGTAATTCATTAGATTTTAATTCGCACCGGCGATTGTACCTCTAACGAAATTTTAAGAAATACACGGCGCGTTCTAAACAGCCTATATGTGCACGCGATTATGTTGTTCTTACACAAATTCACTTCGGCAGGATGAACAGCAACTACTCCTGCGTATTCGGATGACATTTCGTCTAACCTTCGTGCGCACACCGTATTTGTAAAATGCACGATCGTTCTCCACAACCCTCCACCCTCTTAAAGGCAACGGAGCCATCGAGGTCCGAGACCTTTGCGGTTCACTGTAGTCTGTGTTTTTTTCCCTCTCAAAGTACGGACGACCGGGCCACAAACCGAGCACGCACGCTAGAGAAGAACACGCGTGTATACACTGTTGCGAAACTACTGGACATGTATTATGCATGTGCACGCGGAAGAGCAAGCAGCACGTGGTCTAATCAACCGGAGAGAAAATCCATGAAATATTCACGGACCCAGGGGGGGCATCCAGAATCGGATACGACGAGAGAACGCCGCCCGCGCATCAAGACATTTTCGGGGTACAACCATTAAAACACCTGGGAAATTGTCCGGAGATCGTTGTTGTGATCCGTTATAGAAATTTACTATGGAAAAATTAAAAAACAAAAAGTGTGTGAAAACGTTTCCGAAATACGAAAGTAGAAAATGGAATGAACGCGAGTTTTAAACGCCGGGCACATAAATAAATCGAAAACGATCGCGACAATATTATTATAGAACATTTGTCAATATTAAATCATTGCGCGTTTACGCACGATGACGTAACAAAATGGTTAAAAATCCACTTCTACTAGTACTGCGTATCACGTTATTCTCTGTTATCCAACGCCGGGTCTTAAAACGTTCGAATATCGCCGTCATTTATTGTAGACAATAATAAATGTGGTTAAATTATTAAACACAGTTGAACGACTCTCGAAAATAATATTATGTTATTTAACGCGCGTTTTATCTTCTTCTATGTCTGTTAAAAATAACTGTATTCGCGCGTTAATAGTTTTACGAAAACGTTTATTACACGTATGAAAAAACTATAAATAAAATAAATAACAAACGACATTTTTTCGTTTAAAATTTTTGTTTAAACGCGTGTTTCTTCTGTGTATTGTATAGTAGAAGAGAATTGTCGAGACACAGATGTTTTTTTTTTCAATATTTTATTATTGTACCGATTTTAAACGCTATACGACAGTTAGATACGGAATAAAACTTAAAAAACAATTCATTCGTGTTTTATACCTTAACTAGATTAATTCAGTCGCTATAAGTGAAATCGCTGAAAATACACAGTCTTTTTACGTGTGCCGTTTGTCTCCGTATGCCACGATATTTGACGATCATATTGTATTCCCTTTAACATATCGTCGTACGTCTAGGAGTGAGTTTTCCAAGTTTATAGCTCAAGTTAGTCGTTTTATGTGTGCTAAGTGCACAGTCTTTTAAATCGGATTTTAAGTGCGCAGATTTTTCAAATATATATATATATAATATGTATATGAAAACTCTATTAATATAAACATAAAATTCGGCAAAAAACGCACGAATTCGACTGTATACACAAAAAAAAAAAAAATGCCTATACAGACGGCTCGTTAAACGGGCAGACGGACGTCCTCCATTCAAAACTGAGAGAGCGTTAGTGGGATTTAATTAAGCGTAACGCTATGACGTGATTCAACTCACAGGACGAAACGTCTGGCCGAATAGGGGAGGAAATAATTTCCGAACACCGAGAGGTTCACCATTGTTTCTGTATGCATGCTTTTAGCGATTTGTCCCTCAATTCTTCCACTCCCTCCGGATTTAAATCTTCGCTAATATTTTAGCCAGAAGCCTACACACACTGTGAAAGGACTAAAAATTGTTCGTTGAGGATGGAGAGAACGTGTATTGTGCTACAGAAAAAAGAAATAAGAATATTTATTTCTTTTTTTTTTCTCCTTCCGAGTAGGTATACGGAAAATAATAATCAATTTCATGTCAGAGTAAAAATGAAAGCATTGCAGAGAGTTGCACGGTAATCTGATTAACCGACCGAAACGGACGGAAAGTTTTGAGTGAACGAACAACCGAGGAGAGTGCTCAACAACAAACATATATATATTATTTGTAATATAGTCGATAAGGGCAGTGTATGATTTGGTCCAGACATAAAATCCAATTGTGCGAAAGTTTAAAGCCCATTGAAATAGAAGTTAAGTGTACGCGTGAAAATCTATAGAACCGCACGTGGAAATTATAAAATACGGACATATAATAATTGGGCGTGACAGCGAAGGATCGATGATTAACGAGTAGAAAAAAAAAAAAAAAAAAAAGTTGTTTTAATCGTATTTTGTACATTTCTGTTTCTCCTTGCCCATTAATTATAAATAAAGTACCTATTCAGACGTAGTTATAATAACGTCGATTCGAAGGTTACACGTAGGCGCGTTCGAAAATATATAAACGGAATTAATTTCAATAATAGCAAATTGTTTTCCATTCGAATCGGATGATTTAATTGGAACGAAAATAAAAAAGAATTTCAATTTAAATAAATTGAACGCTAATTAGAATTCAATAAAAGTTTTCGAAACGTTGTTCGCGCAATTGAAAAAGCGTTTTCTTCCGAATATAGTACGTCAATCTCCTCCTCCCTTCTCCCAATAAACTTTCCGACGGAATTACACAAAGAAGTTATAATTCCATGTTTGTATTACATCTATAGAGTTTCGTGGACGAGACGATGAAGCATTTCAGAGATTACGGTTTTGGGAAAATTAATATATCATCTATTTATTTATTATGACCGGGCGGGGGGAATGTTTGAAAAACGACCGGATTAAATGGAAGAACGCCACCGTGACGAATTCGACATCGCGTTTAACACAGAAACGCACACGGAAAGCTGTACGATCAATATTTCTAATATAAAAATTTAATCTAACAAATAGACGGAACTTTTGTAAACATAACATAAATATTGTTAATGAGGCGTATCTAATTCGAAATACTGTACCGAACCATGTTATACGTTAGATTTCATTGAGCCGTATAAATTTTTTTGTGAAACTCATGATATTCAATCTAACACGACGTTTCGAAACGTTACGCTACGATTATATACATTTGAAAACATCGTCCTTTGAACGTTAGTGCGTTGTACACGCCCCGAAAACTTTTTATATCTTTACATTAAATTATTATAGTAAATTCCTATATGAGAGTTTCCATTCGTGTCTTCACCGGGATCGAATCGTTCGTCAGCAACCCGGTCCATCAGAAACTCGACGGATCTCCGCCGTTCAAGGAGGTCATCCAACGCGAATCAATAAATCGAGACGTACTTATGACTGACAATTAACTCACGACACAAACTTCATATTCCCCGGACGAAGCAAAAGCTCAGAGCAGAGGATCAATCCACTCCCGCAATGCAATGATTAAACCTCGCGTTAATCCTCTAATCCCGAACGTCGCAAGTACTACGGGCGATCTCCCCTAGACGCTTTTTAAGCGACTTATTAATCAACCGACTAAAAGTGATATACGTACAAAGAACGGTTAAAAAAGAAATCGTAGTCTCACTAACGCGGACGGCTTCCCCCGTCGTGTTTATCGCACAGTGTTTATTTTGTTATCACACGGCACTCGTATATCGTACTGTTATATAAGTACGCGTCGTGCATTACTTTTACATAAAACAAAATAGGAATATTCGGGAATTCATCGGGTTTCGACATTTTTACTGACGACGCGCCGTGACGACGTCATAATAGAGGCGATGAGAAATAAATGAAAAGAAAAAATGGTTCGTCGCGACAGCTCTCACCTAAAAAACAATCTCTTCTTGCCGATCTCCGCGTACCGACGGCTGCAGTTTAACGGCTTAAGCGGCGTCGGCGACACGGACCGGCGGTTGAGTTTGACAAAACTCAGACTGTGGTTGAGAGACGTCAACAGACCGCGGTCGGACGTCGGCGACAGAAACGTGGACGCGCCGTTGCACAGGTGTTCGATGCTGGGCGACGGCATAACGGGGCTGCGGCGTGCGGTCTACGCGGACCGAGCTGGAAAACCGCGGGATTGACAAAAAAAAAGAAAGAAAAAAAAACGGTAAACTCACACACACACACACACGGTGTATCGGAAAACGGTATTTTATATTAAATTATATCGTGGAGAAGGAGGAAAGAGAGAGAAATGAACGACGAGACGATAAGTAGCAGCGGCGAACAACGACAACGACGGTACCGTTGACCGTGTACGCACGCACGCACACGCGTTTTTTATTAGGATATTAAAAAAAAAAAAGCGGAAAGTTAAAATTTTTTAGTTTTAGTTCTCGTCAAATCGTGGATTTTACGGGAATAAAATACGCGCGACTTGTTCAGCGGCAAAAACGATTTCGAAACACGCTCGTCGGGGTCGACGAGGAATGGCGCGGCGGCGTATCGAGATTACCGCGGTAGCCGGCGGCACGTTGCTGCGCGCGTACGTGACCGTATAAGAGCAGCAACGAATGTCCCAAAGTGTATATAAATATGTGTGGGCTATACACGTAATAATAATAATAATAATAAACGGCGTTTACTAGCGGTGACGGATTTTGTTTTACTCTCGTTTTTCGGGCGGTCCGGTCGCGACAAAAAAAAAAAAAAAAAACGATTTTGTATCGATTTTTTTTTACGATCGTTTTTTCTTTTCTTTAAACCATGTGTGGAAACCGCGGAATGTCGCGCGGTCGAAAAACGTCGACGTATCGTCGTCGTCGTCGTCGCTGTTGCGCGCCCGGAGGAGATTTGTGGGACGCGTTTCCAAAGATATTACGACATAATAAAATGTAAAACACTGTAACACGCGAGTGTTGTGGCAAGAAAATAATAATAATAATAAAATATTTGGTTTACCATAAACAAAAAAAAAAACTACTTTGAAACGCGATCTCGCCGCGGAAGACACGCATGCACACCGCGCGATTTTATGGGCGAACGCAATAAAACGAAAGCGGAGAGAACGCGGCGACGTCCGACGACTGGCGGCGTACGATGGCGACTGACGCGCGTCGAACGGACCCGGACCGCGCGGACGACGTCGGCGGCGGCGTGCGAGAAAAATCTGCGAGGAGTCCCCGCGCGGTGGTACACAGAGCTCGCCGCCGGCCGCACACGCGCACAGTTTCCGCCTACAACCCATTTTTTTTTTCTTCTTATTTCGTAAACACCCGTTCGATCCGAAGGAATGACCCGAAATCAATCGTTTAATCGCCCCGGACCAACGTCGTGTATTTATTGTGTTGTACATAATAATAATAATAATATGTAATACGATTGGACACTTTTATCATTGGCCGAGCGAAGTACGTTCTCGACTACAGAGTCATTCACACACGACTTATATTAAACGAAACGCGTTCATTCGCTTTGTCTAAACACGCGCCCGGCGTTTTGTCGCCACTTACGTGTGTCTTTTAGTAGTGGGCATTATTTTCAAGGATAACGCTCCCCCCACGTTCTCATTGTGTTCGAATGTGATTTTTTTTTTTTGTTGTTTTTTTTTTTTAAATAAAGATCGACGGCGTTCAAAACGGTCTATGTCGAAACGTATGGAACTGCTATGGAATAGTCGTTGTTCTCGGTGTAGATATTTTGTAATACTGGTGTCATTGTGATTCGGTCAGTTTCACTCGACGAGTTGGACACTCGGCCGGAGTTTAATAGAAAACCCCCCTACGCCTAATTAGTTAATAGACGGAAATCAGGCAAATACCGATGCGATATTATTGGACAATAATAAATGCGCTTTCTAATTATTACCGTCCGGACGACGACACGACCGCGTTTTAAAAATGAAATTAATTTGCTGCGTCGACGAAAAAAGAAAAAAAAAGAAACGAATAACGCCGCGTTCGACGAAACGGATATTTGAAGAATGCGACTGGGATCGCGAGTAAAAAACAAAAACAATCTCTTCAACTCGAAATCGATTCAATCGTATGCGAAAAGCGTTGAATGGTGCTTGAAATTTAAACATTTTTCGAATCGCGCCGATTCCGCTTCTTGCCGTTTTTAATTCCACGATAAAATATTGGCCGCCCCCTTGTGTGTTCTGTGATAATGCCCAAAACGCACGATTCCCGGCCAACTCGAACAGGTACCGGCGGTCAAACATATGACGCGTTCTACAATAGAACTGTGTAATAAATTGTAGAGTCATTCGAAACACGAAATCAGAGTGTTATTATTGGTGTACGAATCAGTGGCGCACCCAGGATTTTTTCAAGGGAGGGGGGGGTTTAAAAAACTACATTATGAAAAACAAAACTTTTAATAGATAATCCGTATCTTTATATCACTCGACACTCAATATCACACAATATAGAAAAACAGTGTTGCACTTATTATACTCGTAATAATAGAATATAATCAATAAATTTATCTATATCGTATGCGAAATTTTAACAGAAAAATAAAAATATGAAAGTTGTATCAGAATTTGGATTTTCATCTATAAATGTAATACTATTGCACTAGTCAAGTGGGGGGGGGGTCCGGACCCGTAGTCCATCCCCTTGGGTGCGCCACTGGTACGAGTATACGGTTACCGTACAGATCGAAAACATTATATCGGGGAAAAAAAAAACCGTACAACAAACGTCGATTATACAATATACACGCGTTATATTAACGATGATCATTATAAATTATCAATAATAATTTATTGTACGGGCGTTTCAGCGAAAATTATTCAGATAAATGAAGAAAATCGATATCAGCTGTAATTATTGGTGCGCGAATACATCACCGACGTCATTTTTCTACGGAAACCGCCGTGTAATAATAATAATAATAATAATAATGCATATGATCTAATGATAAAAAAAACATTTGTGCGAGTCGTCGGGGTTCAGAACTGAAGAATAAAACACACGATGATGATGGTCACGTGCTGCTGTCGTTGCAGCTGTCGTACCAGAACGTCGGAGCGTTCAAAAAATATCTTTACAGAGTACGGTACACACAATTCTCGTAATGCGTCGTCGCAGTATGGTAAAATGATTTCGACGATACAGGAGGTGGTTAACGTCATAATATGTCGTGGGCTATTTGCGGGGGAGAAGGGTTCATTAACGATCGTTCGGTTCGAATATTATCTATTAGCAGAGGGGGATTTTTTCGATAATTTCCAAAAAGGGTCGATTTTGAATTGACATTTATTGCCGGACTCGCGGGCGCGAGATACGCGTTAGACGACGCGTGGGATTTAACGGAAATCGTGCAAGTAGAACAAATCTACAGCGGTCGGACACGAAACGGAATCAACGAAATGGCTTGCTCGGCGGCGCGTGTCTCTCCGCACGTTGGTCGTCTCTCGTTTGGATTTTTCACCGCGCGAAATTAGTTTAATGGAATACCGAAAAGCAAAAAAAAAAAAAAATGCGCTGTGTATAAAAAGAAAACTGTCATTTCGCTGGTTACAGATATGATAATCGAATACAACAGTGATTGCGATAATTTATTATAATAATAATAAAGATTTTACAGTTTCGTTAATACTGTATGAATTTAATAGCAATTAAATCGAAAAAAAATCGATTCTAAACGGAGTAACTTCTGCCGTGTAATACTATAGTACGTATAGGATTAACGATTACGGTAGATAATTTAAAATATGATTTCCTACAGAGTTTGTGGCCAAAAGGTTTTCGAAAATCGTTTTCGTCAATACGGCAGAGAGTTACACATTATTTGGTGAATATTTCAAGTCTCTATAACCGCATTGGTTTCGAAATCGCGAATCACGATTTCGCCGTAATCGAGTTTTTGTGCGATTTTTTTTCAAAACTTTTTAAACGCTTCTGAGAAAAGCGAAAAATCGCCATTCTTAAGTACCGCGACTAAATGCGATTCGGGAATAAACTAAGACTGTACGACAACACATCATTGTAAAACCACCACCAATCGTTCCGCTCAGAATCTAAAATCGAAACATCGTCCGGGAGAAATATCGGCAGTTCGATTAAAACGCATTACGCGATTATTTCAATAATTAATTTGTCTTAAAAAAAAAAAACACGTTCGAAATACGTCCGTTTCGAAGTAATTGCTCGACGACGGAAAGAATCGGACAAAATTCTCTTTAGAAAAGAAAAAAACGACCCTTCCGACGAAATCCTGAACGCACGGTCAAACTCAATAAAATTCATGAACATGGGCACTCAGACGACCAAACCGAATATCGTTGTCGTCTGTGGACACACTCCAGTAGTCCTGGAACTTCTAATTAACCACAATTGAATATCCCCGCATAGGGGACGCGGAGCGAGTGCGCACGCTCATTCGTATAAAATATAATAACACGGCCGATACGCGCGCACCGTATTCCGGGTACAAATACGATGATTTCGTGTCGGACACGAGGAGAAAACACGATTCAACGCGCGACAATTGCCGTCGAACACAATATTGTTTGACATTGAATTTAATCGTGATTCTCGAATAATACGTACATACTGTCAAAAACTTAAACTATTTTCAAAGTGTGGTATATATATAGGCATTTTAAAGTAATAAAAATATGAAAATCGCCGTAGTGGAGGAATTAATACCGGTTTTCGTATTATTTTTTTATTAATATTATTGACAGAGCGTCGTTACGCGCGTTTAAATATGCAATGCGTAAAACTAAATTCGCATCGACGATTCAACTCGGGAAAATCACGAAATGTCAAACAAATATTTAATAATTTATTGCAATAAGCGCGATTACGAATCTCGAATGACTGTTCGTTGTAAACGGCGTACGGGCAATTTATTTTCATTTTGCGCCTTAAGAAATTCAATCTATATGATGAAACGTTATCGATACGCATATATCCTCCATACGTCGGGATTTAGTTTCCGCGACGTGATCATACGATATGTGCGTGTGTGTGTGCATAAACCACAACAGGCCGACAAACGAACGAGAATAATAATAATAATATCCTCTTCCCTCTCTTCGATAAAGCGCATTTCCCCTTATGTAAATAAAATGAAAAACATACAGAACAGGTGTCACAACCATTAGGTTATGAGCCAGCCGACAAAAGAAAAAAAAACTACCGTTCAGTTATAATACCACAACATGTACCACACATTGTAAAACAGTTCTTTTACAATAATAATAATAATAATAATAAATCCTACAGTTTAGTACAGCTTAGTGATTAATATTCATTATACATACATAAAACTTTTTTTCGTTCGTACAACGAAAAGCCTTCGCGAACTCGTTTCGGAGAACCTTAATCGAAAACCACTCCAGTTTTCTTAAGGGAAACCACCTCAAGCAGATCCACACACACAATTATCTTATTGGATCAACTCATAAACAACGTTTTTTTTTTCAACGAAAAACACGCGCGGAGGGAGAAACGTGTGCAGGGTTAGCGAGTCATTGTATCACTACCGTACGCATGTCCGGGGAGGAAATGTCATCATCATCATCGTCATCATTATCGCGGTATATCGTCGTACGTCGTTTAAGTTTATTATCATAACGTGTACCACTCGCCGCTAGTTTCGAGAAGGGTCGCAACAGTACACCGCTGCGGCCGGTGGTGTCTATTAAAAACCACGCCGCGGAGACGGACGAGTGTCTTTTCACGACGGAATCTAAACCGACTGGCGGTTCGATAAACATTTCATCCGGACGATGACTCGAATTCGGCGACACGTCCAGGGGTGAAGAAGAGATATTTCATATTAGAGTGCGTAGTTTGTGCGGGCCACACCGAGTCCACGCGCGACCACAAACAGTGAGTAATTCCATCGTATAAAAGCGATACCACAGTCATCGACGACGATTATTATTTGGCTATTCACAATTCTGCCTGATTCGGACCATTAGTTTTCGGATACTATACTATACGGGAATTCGCAAATCGTACACTGTACACTTTTACGAAGAACACGACGAACGGGTCGTGCGTACTTTTTCCCGGACTACGCGAAGTGAGATATAATACACTGGACAAACGCGCGCGGGGCGAGACGAGAGGCGAACAGATCAATACTCGGACGGTTGGAGTCGTGCGACCGCGAACTCGCGATAAAAAAAAAAATAAATAAATAAATAACGTATTTTGCATTCAGTACCGTGTGTCGGACGATAAAACGCGATTTCGTTCTACAAACGATAATAACACAACAATCGATTGAAACACACACGAGGAGTAATCATCGGGACACGATTGTCGCGGGTGCTTCTCGTCTCGAAATAAATGAAAACACGCGAGCTGAGTGAGAAGCGAAACACGGAATAATCGAATTTCGGACGAACGGCCGAAAAACAACAAAATACCAACGACGATTGACGACGGCCGCTTTGTTTTCCGAGACGTTTCACACGTACACGCACGCAGAACGGAAGATGAACACACACGACGCTCGGTGTTTTTATAAAGGCAATTATTAGATTCCAGAGACGTTAAAATGTTGCGGGGAAAAAAAACAACAACATCCTCATTGTGTCCGTGCATTGCACAGTGTGTTCCCGATAGCCAATTCCATCGTCCTTTCGACTTCCACGCCAAAAACAACATTAGACGCGTGACGGTTACAATAAGCAGACGACAACGGAAAGCTTTTAAGACGTTAGCGTAAAAAAAAAAAAAATTATTTCCCGAGCGTACGAAAACGCACACCACACAACTACTCTACACGCGTCCACCGTGTATTAGAAATTCGAAATGGATCGGCGGCGACCAGATGTTAGGGGCGGGAGGTTAGGCGACATATTTCTAATGGCACGCGAAAAAACGCGTGTTAAACATTTCAAAACGATTGAAAGTAAATTTTTTTTCTTAAACACCATCGGCGAATCGGATTTGTTTTGTACGGACGTGAGTCTTGGATCGATTTCAATTCATCTCGTATTAATAACAGGAAACGAAAATTGATTGTTGCAACAGTGCGGGAAGAACAAACTGAATCCAACCGTTTCCGCGGGAAAACGTAGTGACACTCGATGAAACTTCGAAACTCGCTTCCCCGGGCACGTTTTAAACGTCAAAAAAAAAAAAAAAAAAAAATTACCTTATTTTATACGTGATCGCCGTTTTCGTCGACTTACAGGAATGAAGAAAATCTATGATTACATAAAATTCATGAAATTACAATGAACGCGTACTCAAAGTATAGAGTTGACCATAGACATTTTTTTTTTTTTTTTTTTGAGGAAGGACAGGGGGCGAAGGAAAGGCGATTTTGTATTGTTCGATCAAAGTGTCCGACGGCGGCGCTCGAGCCGAAAAATGTTAAGCCGATCTCGTAATCCTGCGTTAATATTATAATAAGTCATAATATTAATACATATACGTATTATAAGTTTTATAGACACAAATTATTAAATAATTCTCAAAAAAAAAAAACAAAAACGTTTTGGAAAAAGAGTACTTTTTTTTGTTTTTGTGTGTGATCGGCCGTATACAGTTAATAGAGGAACAAAACGCGCGGGAGAGCGGATAGTGCGTCTCTCGCTCAACACAAACGAACAATTACGAACAGTCGTCGTATCGGCGGCAAACGGACGTCCGGAAAAGTTCGATTCGTCCGATGTCGGATTAGAAATGGCGCTCTGCACCGCGGTAAATAAAATAATCTCCTAACATGGACCACCACCGCGCCGCGCGTTCTCCGACGCGTTATTTCCATTAATAACAATAATTCCGTTTTTGTGTTTCTTTTCCGCGGTTTCGTCACGTCGCGTCCGCGGTCCAGCGGAAACTTTTCAACGGCACTGTGATGACGGCCCGGAGCTTTTAATCCGACGAATACGTCCGCTGCCGCCCGGGGCTTAGCGCGCGGTACGGCCGCGGCGTTTTGTATCAAATCATCGTCCGTCCCGGTTCGACACACGCGCGCGTAGTATAAACACAACGACCCAACGTGGATTAAATGTATTTTGTAATGTCCCCGGAGCCGCGTGCATAGAAATGATATACGGCGTATAATAATAATAATAATAATAATAATAATAATAATCCGTATATACACACACGGTATTTGAGCGGTTTTTTTTTTTTGAACCGTTCTAATTTTTTCCACCTCGTTTACGTTTAACCGGCTTTCGTTTTATCCATCGTACGCGTTATTTTAGACAACGATGGAGCCGTTTTATTTACCATCGATCGATCCCGATTCGAAGAATGCGGAAAACCACAGAAATCATTCGCGGCGCCAACAAGTATTATTTATTAACACTTTTACGTAAACGGTGTAGTGCACGAGAAGAGGAGGGATGTTTTAAACGCACCGATTATTATCTTCAAATACACATATAAATTGATTTTCAAGTGAAAAAAAAAAATGAATTCCGTTTTGGAGTTCCTTCTCGCTGATCCGTACGTTGTAGACAACAGATTACACACACACACTCTCGGTAACTCATAATTATTTAGACACAGAATTTAAACAAAAAAGTTCGAATTTCTACACCTCTTTACTTGAATATGTGAATATATATATATTTATTTTTTAATAATCAAAATACAAAAAAAGGAACCTTAACAACATCGGTATCGTTTTCCAGACGATAAATATTTAAAAAAATTTTTTTAGAAAATTCTATACGTACACATATCAATAGCGACATAAGAAATAACGTTTTTAAATTTTAAAAATAATTAAAAGATATTTGAGATATCCAAAATGGAAAAAAAAAAACGTTACGTTTAGAATTATACTTATATTATTTTTTTTTTTTTTAAACGTTTACGACGGGGTGAACGACGTGTACCCGAATAATCTTTTTACAAGGCAAATATCCGAGACAAACACGCGCATATATACGTACCTCCTGTATATATAAATTTTTTTTTATATGAAAACGATATAAAAACGCGTGTATAGAAACATGTTAGCGGCGATACGTTTCTCGTTTCAAAAGTTTTACAAAAGTTTTACGACACAGACGAATAAATACGTGTGTGATGGATTGAAACTCAACGACGAAAGCAGACGACGATATTCGACGGCAACGGCGCGTATATTATTACGATGATGATACCATGTACGCAAACTGCAATAGTATCTCGAAGAAACGATGATGATGATATGTAAAAACGCTGGCGAACGACTTTGCGCGCGGAGAATTGTGTCGACGGAAGGTGAAAAAGAATATTTATTGTTAAATAATCATCGGCCGCGCGGGAGACATCGTTTTGCGTTTTGGGGAAACGACCGAGTATACTACACGCGTTAAAACGATTTTATCGGAACGTCACGCGCGGTTCCTTTAAAATCAATTTCGCACGGTCAAAGTATAACACAGACGGGCCGGGCGCGGCGCGGCGAGCGAAGAGAAAATTGTCGTGCGGGGGAGGTTTTATTCACGACGGGGGAAAAATTTATTGGTAAAAATGAAATCCATTGAACACACACACACACACACACACGCTATTCGATTTCGTCTGACTTCGAAGTCTGACGGGGGAAGGGAAAAAAACTTATTTAACGACGATTTGTCGTCGTTGAAGTGTAATTCGATTTTCTTATATATAAAAAGAAATATCGAAAGATTAATAACGTCCGTTTCTATTCCGGGTGCTCCGTCGAAACAATAATGCGAGGCAAAAGAAAAAGTTCGAGACGGTCGACGCTCGGCTAAAAAATCCCAGTGATTCTTTTATACGCCGAAGAAATCCGCGTGCAGAAACGCGGTCCACGCGTGTGCGTGTTACAACCGCAATATCGCGCGAGATAATTATTACACGTTTTTATTTACAAAATAAAAAAAAAAAAAATACCGAAAACGTAGCGACACAAAACGCCTATCGAAACTCCGCCGCGGCATTGAAATCGGTTTGTAGAAATTAACAAGAAAAAAAAAACAACACGATATATCACGTACGATTTGTAAAAACGTAGAGTTCCGAGTTATTCGTTAGACGCGAACGTCTCCCGGTGTCTAAAACGAGTTTGTCGGATTTTCGAAACTTTCCGAGTAGTTTTCCAATGCGATTCGAACAAAAAAATTGAAAAACCGACTGATTACCAGAAAAATAGCGCGTTAATTTCTCTTTTTTTTTTAACGCAGCAATAAACACTAACCCGTACGGTTTAAAAACGCAATTGAAAATTAGAGCGGAGAAAAATAATATTCGCGTGATGTATAATAACATTTAATATTAATTTTTTTCGCACGCACCGTACACGAACGAGGCAACGCACAAAAGGCTTGGCCGCAGGTCGAACGTGTGTGTTATTGTCTTCTGCTGCTATGGATACAAAGGGTTGGGGAGTTTTTGTTTGCGCGCGTTGCTCGCACAACGCGAAAAATGAAATATTTTACGCGGAATTAAAATATGTGCGACGGGCCCCGTATGTACACACACACTGTATAGCCGGGGATCTCTCGGGGGAATCGCAGAGCAGCGCGCGAGACTCTGCGCAGAAAAAGCGGACACAACAATTAAAACAAAAAGAGAAAAATCGCGAGAGAAACAAAAAAGAAGACGGCTTACCGATCTCCCATCCGACACATCGTAATCCCTGTTTTTCGCTATAAAAGACGCGTGGGCGCGCGCGTCTCCGTCTTAAATCTTCCGGACGCTGCGCTCCGCTTAAATGAGAAATGTACGCTCCGTTTTAATAACGGCCGCGCGACCATTATTTAACGAGCATCTCGTTAATAATAATATTTCCACGAGAATACGTATTGTAATATTAAACTTTTGTCACAGCGCCCGCGGTTCGTTAGCGTTTACAAAAACCAAAAACCGCGGCCGAGTTTAATTTCTGACATCGAACACCGTACAGAAATAAATTTGTTACTGTAAATAATACAACACACGTTTGGCAAAAGAGCTGCGGCGGCGGGCGAAATAGTTTCTTTGAAAATAATATTGTCGCGTATATTCTTCGGTTCATTGGGATACGAAATTTTATAAAACGAGAAAAATATCTAAAGACGTTATTATTACGTTTTTAATACAAAACAATATAGACCAGTTATAATAATAATAATAATAATAATAATAATCGCGTCACACATAATTATTGTTCTCGTTAAAATAGAGACGTTTAAGAGAAAAAAATGCGTATATTATCTGTAAATATATATATAAAAATTTTATTCCGTTTAATTTTCTCGTCAAAAAAAAAAAAAGAAAACTTAACGATACAAAATAATTCAATTCTGACGTTAAAATATGGTTTCGTTTAAAGTACGAAAGTTTTCGAAGGCTTAATTTCAAAACTTATATAAATTGTCTTCAAACATTGTCCCGCCCCCTCCCAGTTGGGACCAATAACTATATCTAACGTTTACACGCTATAGAAACAACTATTGTATATTCAATTATTACATTACATTTTTTTTTTTTTTTACATAAATTATTACTATTAAATACGTAAATTGAATTAACTCGAAATGAAATTGTATGGATAAGCGGTGGCTGTAGAAATCGAGAACTAATATATTCGTGCACAAAGAGCGAAGACGAAAAAAAAAAAATTCCATAATACGAGTTGGGTACATCGAATAATATGAATTACAAAGAGAATCAACTGTAATATTATTATTATAATAATAATAATAATATGAAAAATCATTTTGTTACGCACGATGCGGCTGCACACAAATTAGTCATCGTTATTTTCGGGACAATAAAACTCAACAAACAACAAAAAAAAAAACACCGTTGCTGATGCGGTCGAAACGCGTATTACTCGTATTTTTATTTTATAAAAATTACATAAAATACACAATTACACGAGAGAAAAAAATGAGTACGTTTTCGACATCGATTTGTTCAGAAAATACAAAACAAAATCTCCATTCATAAAAAAAAAATTACACTATAGATTTAATAGAACGAAAATGATGAAAATGATACGGTGTACACCTAGGCTAAAACCTTCCGAGTTCACACGTCATTTTTATTATTTATCGAAAAAAAACACGTATTTGACCAACAAACTAATAATAATACTCTTACACACATATTTCTATTCATTTAACAATGAAATTCGACGGGCAAAATACGTTGAAAGTGACGTTTTCAATAAATGATTTCCGACCGCCAATCGTCCGTTTTTATCGTTGAAACGACATAAATAAAGTTTTCTAATTTATATTATTTAACAAGTGCTAGAAAAACAATACTCGCGTTTGTCGGCACAGTTAACAAACAATAAACACTATCGCCCGAGTGGGCTGGACTCGATGAATTAAACGGAATGATAAAATATAAAATCACGCTATAGTCGATTAGAGACTCCTCTAATTCTGTCAGACCCAAACTCTCTGTCCGGTAAATTATAAATTACAATACGATCTCGTGCTCAGGGCTATTGCGTTTTGTCTATTTAGGGATTAAACGCGTCGACGAGATACTCCAGAAAAACGACGATTCAGTGAAATCGTAAAATACACAGGGCTCTATCCATATATTTATATAAACTATATTGATGTCTATAAGATTACATCGCACACAAAAATATACAATTATAAAAAGCGATGACGTGAATTCTCAAGCCGAGTGTATAACAAACGAAACGACGGTCGCGGATTTCAAATATTTTCTGGCCCCGAGTGTTTAAAATCCGAACGTTGTTTCGAAATCTCTCGCTGACTAACTACGGCAAACAACGAGAACGTCGTCCATTCGCTCGTTCAAAATTCGTTTTTGTTTCATATGTCGATGAGTCGTGGAAGGGCGAGATAGGACATAAACTACTGTGTGTCTACTGTTTTCTCACGGTATTTTCTATTTTTTTCCTATTTATTAAATTAGTAATTTCTTTCAAAAAAATCACAATGTGTTCACGAAGAAATGTCGCGCGAATCAAAAAAAAAAAAAAACAGATCACAAAATTATTACGAAATTTAAAAATTCGACAATTTAAAAAAAAAATGAATTATATTCTTGTAAAAGTGAATTGCTTAAAAATAAAATAAATTTGCTTTTTAAAATAATGACTGACACACGCTCACATTTTTATCATTCATTAACAGCGAGTTTCCCAAAAGTCTTTTATTATTTTTGACACATTTTTACTGTTTCGTTTCCGAAACGACCGATTGTCCCAGCTAAGTATTATTATTAAAAGATATTTAGAAATGTGTAATAGAATCGTTTACGCGGCGTGACATTACTATTTCAATAGAACGAGAAACACAGCACGAGAGGTAAACCCCGAGGATTTGCTGAAGCGAACACAAGAAAGAAGAAATGTCGATATTGCTTTAAATATAAATTCGAACGTATTTTAAATTTTGCGTTATTGCCTCTAGTTCGTATTATTTAAAAAAAAAAGTTTAATAAAAAGTGATTGTACGAATAATGTTATATAAAAAACACGTTTTTAACCTCCGGAAGGCGGAGGGCGAATTAAAGATCGACTTTTTGCGTTAGTACGCCGCACGTCCCTTTCGTCCAGATCTGTAAAATTAATGATTGACTGATTTGCCTGCACGGGCATTAGAACTTCTAGTTGGGCGAAAGGTAAAACGAAATTGTTATATCTCCGCTAATAACAATTTGTTAATAAATGTTCCGTTACACATAACATTATCGATCCGACGATAATGCAGTTGAATAACGCTTTTACCCACACCATTTGTAGCGAAGCGATTTCAACACAACATCTCACCTGACGGGTGGTGTTTGTCGACTTGACACTGGTCTGTGATTGAAAACCGCGAGAGATTTATCGTTGTCATCGTCGGCGAAGGAAAACCGTTAAAAACTCGTTTAAAAACGTGGTCGTGTCGATAGAGACCGCGGGGAAACGCTCATCGACCGAACGACCCCTAAACACACGCTGTACAGTTTCAAATCGTCGGCTGCTAACCGTCGGCTTTTGGATTTTCAATTCGAAATCGAATTTCCGGCCGGGGCAGTTAAGAGAATATATTTTTGTTTCGTTCCCCGCTTTTTTTTTCCTTCTGTTCGGTCAAACGCGTATAAATCATTTACACTGTGGTGACGTCGCCGCGGCGAGAGGTTTTCGCGTCGAATAATCCCTTTCTGTTGTTGTTTCGTCTGTTCGAAATCACGATCGTATCGGAGCGCGAAAACGTCCCATTCCGGATATATCTGTATATAAAACTATTATCACGTTACGATGACATTCGACTGTTTTATCGTACGGATGGTTCGCGTGAAATTCAATTTAGTTTTCGACGAATAATAATAATAATAATAATAATAATAATAATAATAAATGTACGCGGAGGGGTGAGGATTATGTAAAATCGGTTTATAGATATATCGATGAGCATCGTCGAGTAAAAAACGTTAGTGGAACGGTCGTGTATTTTCCAGCACAACTCATTTCCGCCGTTCTCACCGTCAACCATATACGTATGGTTTATGCATTCCATAACACTCCAATACGCGAGTTTTAAAAATAAAAACCATTTTTTTTTTAAAAAAAAAAATTATTAAGCACCTATTGTTACGAAATCGACCTAGTTTTAAAGTACATTTTATAAATAGTCGGAAATAAAACGCCATAAATAACGAAAATATACTAACGAACAATAAAATGAATTCATCGTAAAAATATTTCGAATCAAAGGCGTTTTTTTTTTTTAAATAAAATATAATATTCGTACAATATAATTTCACCTTATATTTCCACCCAGTTCATAACGGAAGCCGCTGCCACCACCGTTCGCTCGGACACTTTTTCGATTCGTACGTAAAATTATGAAATCGAAAACATCATCGCCCTCCCCGCGAGTATTTTCTCGTCGTGAAACGTGGAATTCATTCGGGTAATTTTTGTTCGTATAAATTCAAAAAAAAAAGAGAGAAGTGAATTGATTTTTCAATACGATTTCGCGATATATATATATATATGTTGTAAAAATATCCCAGAAGAGGAAACGATCTTATTAACCAGTAAAGGAAAATGTCCGTTTACAAATATTTCTTCTAACGTAAAAAACGTTTGAACCGCAATGCACGTACGTATGTGTGTAGAAGAAGATCGTGAAACATTTCTATCTTAAAAATCAAGAATTTGTAAAACATAAACGTGTTAACGACGGAAATCGGAGAAAATGTTTATTTGGTTTTTTTTTTTTTTTTTGTCAACACTCAACGTCGAGAGTTACGGCCGTAGTATAACCAATAATAATAATAATAATAATAATAATAATAATCCATAAGACCGGTATGTTTTGAATGGAATTACGGAATTACGGGAGAAAATATTTACCGCCATAATAAAATATACACTCACGTTCCACCAATACGATCATCACATTAAAATACACTCGGGCACCGATCCTTATACACGTTATTATACCGTTGTCGTGTGGGTGTGTTGAGCGCTTAAATCGCGTATTCCGTGAAATTACAAACACATTTCGGACGTACCACCGCAGTTATATTGTCGTTAAAAACAATAATTCAATTCCCCGTTTATTCTCCTTATAATACCGTCATAACGACATCCTTCAAGACCGGAACGACAAAACTGCTCACTTCGCCTCGTTTTTCTGCGTAAAGCAATGGTAAAAAAAAAAAAAAAAAAATTCAAAAAAAGATTGATCTCATACAAAGACACCCGAAACATTCGAGATAAGAATACACCGTAATCAAATGGTATATAAAAAAATAATAATAATAATGAAATAAGAGTTCAATCGGACTTCCTATTTTTTCGAGTTACCAATAAAATTTCATTTCTCTCTACCCTCGTCACTCGATCATTACCGAAGAAAGCTCTCGACCACAAAACTCCACACGTACTTACATTAAACCGATAATAATCGTGTACGCCATGAACATCAAATCATACAAAACGATCCTGGAACAGATTACATGGAGCTCTTCTGGAAACAACCACATTAAGAAGCACCACGAGGGCCAACCCTGGTCCATCACAAGCCTAACCATCCGTAACACGATCAGAATTCCCTCGCACCAACAGAAAAACAGATCCAAATTAAACAAAACACGAAAAAGCATCTCGAACTCTCGCCCACTCTCGTCTCGAAGAAATCGGTACACGCATGCAAATATTCGACAACAGACCGATGAATTTACGACTCTTGCACCGCATTAACAGATTTTAACAACAACATCATTGCTCGTATTTGCCGCCATCCTGTGAAAGAAAAAACGGCTCGAGACCGAAGAAATCATATCCAAAACGATCCAAAGACATTTGCATTTTGACGGGCATCACCGACTTTGTTCGGTATAAAAAAGACGAGCGTTTTTTTTTTTTACCATACGGACGTAAACTATACGTCATTTCCGAATTCAAATCGTAAAACGTGCACCGATTACTGTACACATTATCGGGTGTACACGAGTATAGTGAATTGTTATGAACTGATGTCTAATGAAGAACCGCAATACCGTGAAAACGGAACAAGACAAAAAAAAAAATCAAATCTGACATTCCATCGTTTTCTTTACACCAGATATTACACGCGTTTTCTCAAGGACGAATACTTTTTCCTCGATATGTACACGCGTTCGTTTTTTTTTTCAATCAATACGTTTTTTATATTTATTTTTTGTATATTTTTATTTTATTTCAGGTGTTTAGAGCAACCACACAGGAAATGAAATATATACCAATTGTTTTTCGCATTTCCACACGACACTGTTGTACGTATTATGTTTTTCGTTTGAAACTCAATAATATTCACATCGTCGTACGCATATTATAATTCCATCGACACTTACGCGTCGTCGAGTATATAATAAATATGAAAATATTAATGAATTCTAATAATAATAATAATGTGCTACGAATATAGCAACAATGGAATACGCACACTCTATAAAAAACGTATAAAGCGTTCTCGCGACGGACTAAAAAAATAATAATTCGTAATAATAATTAATACAACGCCCGAATCACAGGCTATTCGCGTTTAAATTAATTCCACGGAAAATTTTCGACAATTTACGTTTTATTCGTAAATTCATTCGACACATTCAATCGTCTCTCGGTTCCACCTGCACTACACTATTATTAAGAAAATCGTTATTGATTCTATTAGAACGCGCAACACAAAAACTTCGTAACCTTGGAATATTATCGAAACGATTAATAATAACGCTGGTAATACATGTACACTTGATATTACTTATATATATATATATATAATACGTCGTGCAGGTATGTGTGACGACGGCGTAATGAAGAGAAAAAAAAGTTTAAAAAACGTCTTAATAACCACCGCATATATAAAGGAGACATTGGTTCGTTTGAAAGCATATTATAATAATGTAGGTTTTTTTTTTTTTAGGAATAATTTCCGTATTTTGGAATTTTACATTTAAAAACGACTCGCTTAAACGCAAACGCACTTTTATGTGGCGGCTACTCGGTACTCATATTTATATATACATTTATAGTGTATATTGTGACGAAGAAACCCGGGCGATTTCACGGATTATCGCGACGTAAGGTCAATCGATGTATATCGCGTTGCCTCGACGTCACGGAAATTAGTGCGAAAGTGTTTATTTTTTTTTTTTTTGTTCCGGCACGTCTTAATGAAATTCTATAGGTACGAAGAAACAATAAACGGAGAAAAAAAAACGAGAAACGTATTATTATTATTATTACTATTATATGGACCACACGAAATCGACGTTGCGCGTGAAACGCTTGAAAAAATCGTTTGAATTATATAACGCGCGACGGCCAAGATGCGATATTCAATTCGCATTTCAAATCGATAAATCCAACGAATATATATAAAAAAAAAACTGTGCCCTTTTAGAAGAAACCACCACGACAATGTCGAACAAATGTATTACATATATATATATATATATATATATATATATATATATAGCTACAACATGGATCACAATATCATATAATATTATTATACATTCCGACGCCGTTCGTTTTTGATTCAATGAAAAAACACTCGAGTATACACACGAGTACTACGCCAAGTTCAAAAACATTATTCGTATCGCTAAAACATCCACCCTCGTCGTCTTAACTGCACATCGATATATTAATTCCATTCGCAAACCGTTATTGACGAAACGATACGATTTAATTATTATTATTATTATTATTATTATTATTATTATTATTAATACGTTTTGTTTAAGTAAACGTGTACTTCGCGCGAAGTTCGCCCCGCGTGTATAGTAATTGTAAGAAAAAACAAAATGCTTTTAGCTCGGCTTTGCCAAATCCTCGCGAGCAGCCTTTTCTCGTTGTTGTCGGCTTGTAGCTCGAGGACAATTTCTCGGCACCGTCACGCCGAAAATACAGCGCGGTCGGAACAAAACTTTTGCTGCTGCTGCTGCTAACATCAAAACGCACTATAAGTCTCTGAGAACCCACCGCGCAATTAATAAATCACCAAATACTCGGCGGTGATGTACGCGTCGTCTGAGTAATGTATAAGTCTATACGGGCAATTGAACGAGTCTAAAACCGTTTCGCTCAAATACGTTACCTTTAAAATAAATTTTCCTTATAGGACCTCGCGATCACGGGCCTAATTTATACATTTAAACTCGTCCACTTTGGCTACTATTAACTACTAGACGTGAAACGCGCGACGGATGTATTAATTTATTTACGACCTTATCAACGGCATCATTTATTGGATTATATATCCAGTTTGAAGTTTCTCGTCATTCTTACAGACATCCAACACTCTTTCACGTACCGTCTCATAACACAAAACACGTACCCTGTGTCTAGTGAGCCACGTCTTCGCGCAACAATCACCATAATTTAGATTATTATTCCTCGGCCTCGTTAAACGAGATCATCGAGTCTCTTACTATAAATCCTAACGTATTAGATCGCATCACACCGTATTCTAATATTTTATGCTTATTAAGTACATATTGTACACATTATCGATTCTCGTTTACACAAATCGTTTTCTTATTTAACGTATTTAAAATGTTCTCTAACGTTTACTATTATGTATATTATAACTCGTCCAATCGTGCTACCGCCCGTTTTATTCTTGAAGGATTAAAAATATTATTATTAAAGGCCAAAGAAACGGATTCGAATTTGAAATAATCATATCTAACCGCGTATACTAATCGGCATCGAAACAATCGTTATTTTATATAACGTCTGTTTGATAGTAATAACGTAACCGACACAAGGTCAGACACAATGTACGAATGGCAACGTTATTATAATATGGTGCGTACACACCAACTATCGTTCGCAAAGAATAAGAGGAAAATATACGAAAAAAAAAAACACACATGAAAATGACTACTATTATATACTATATTATACGAGTATATATAAATATTACTGTTGCGCGCGCGAATGATAATCTCGCGTACTATACAATTTCGCATTCGTAATGATCCGTCGTCTTTGTTATTTTATTTATTGTTGCGGCATTGTAATGATAGAGACGCCTATTATTAACTGGTTACCATATTCAAATTCGGTCAGCTACGACGCGCGGTGCGAAATTATTATGAATCGGATCAGTCTTCGAGCGGAATTATACGAGTACGTCATACACTTAATACACACCGCATATAACGATATAGTGTATACGTATAGTTACGAACAAAAACGGATTTATAATTCGTCGTGTAGTACACTCATGCATACAGCAGCACTCAATCATCACTGTCTGCAGATGCTGTAGAGAAGTCGACCTCGTATAATTTCATATAAAGATACATATATATATATATATACAGATACAATTATCTCGCAACGGAATTCTCGCAATTATTTCGGAAATACGAGAATTACTAAACAACAATGCGCTGTTGCAAAGCGTTAAATCGCGATTACGTTGATTGTTTTTTTCTTCCGTGACAAATGACGTTCGAGTTATAAACGCCGGCGGCGATTTAAACACAATATACACGAAAAACGCGTGTGGTGGCCGAGTACAATATCATCAGACGGTACTCGAACTGGGCAAGAAGAAAAAGAAATAATAATCCGGGTTCCAAAAAAACGACAATTGAAACGCGTCGGCAGTCTTGCAACGACCAATTGTTATTTGTCTACGTCGGACGATTGAAAAACGCGGTGTTAGAACAATAATAATCGAATAGAACAAAATGTCTAACACGACAAACACGCGATCGTGGAAGTCGGGAGGAGCACACGCTCCGTCTACAAAACCAATCGTCCGTTGTTTCGTGTATAGAAACAACAACTGGTACCAGCGTTTCGTACGTATGTGCAGAAATTAAAAATATTCAGAAAAGGATATTGCGCGACGTTTCTCACTCCACCCGATTCGAACGCTGCGCATACGAATGTAGCGCGGCGAAATTCTCGTACGATTATCACTGCGCGGTCTTTATTTTTTTTTGTAATTGGCAAACATCGATAAGTGCGCGCGCGCGCGCGTGTACAGTTGTTAACGCCTAATTGACAACGACTCGGTGGTAAACAGTGAATTGAAAAAATCTGGATCGATCAAAAGCGTCGGAAACGTGTGAAACGTGCGGGGGAGTGAACACACACACATTAAACGAGAGGAGAGAGAACGCGGCGCGTGTTAACGAATAAAATAACCGGATAAATTACGGACAATTCCGTTCCGTTACTAGTATTTGAATTTACGACGTGTTTGGAAACCCGTCGTTTCGATCGCACGACGACGAGTGCAAGTAAGCGTGTGTGTGTGTGTTTTAAGCCGATTTCGATTGTGTACGACGGCACAGGGTGACTTTTTTTTTTTTTATTATTATTATTAATTTCGCGACTTCGCGTCTCGAGTAAAATAAAAAAAGTAATAACCCACCCCCCCCCACCCGTCCGCTAACCGGGAAAAGACGCGTTGAAAGAAGCGCGCAAACGGCGTGTCACAGGGAGACACACTTTTTAAATCGTCCGCCGTTTACACGGCGAGCACGAACACACAACACACATCCAATACCGTTTTATTTCCCCCCGGAGCACACGCGTTGTCTGTTTATGTATTCAAGTCTGGTTCGCCCGCGGTTGACCTGCCGGTTGCGCCAGTGATTGCTTTTAAACGTTGGCCGGGGGGCGGGGGGGGGGGGAAAGGAAAAAAACCGCCTGAATATTTGAGCACTCCGAACACGGGGGGACCCCCCGTCCGTCCGTCTAAGTTACAGATGGTGGTTCTCTCGAGGGGAACTTCAACGCGAACTAGGAGAGGAGATGGGCAAAAAAAAAAAAAAACCGTTTGACGACGAAACGCGGCGTACGGTGTAAAAATACAAATATTATTTAACTTAAAACGAAAATGTTTTACACAACGCGATGCGCGTTTTTCCAACGGTCGGGATTTTCAATTTTTGTTTTTTTCCACGACGACGAGAGACGAAACGTTTTCAGAATTCGAATCGAAGAGCACCACTTGCAGCAGATTATAACGAAAAAGTGGGTACCTAAAGACGAAATAGAAAAATAATAAACGTACGCTTACAATTATTATTATTATTATTATGATTATTATTTTACGATGCCCGTGAATCAAAAGAAAAAATATATTACGTGACCGCGTACATATTCGTTCGATTCTCGCTTCGGACACGAACGCACACACACACATACGCATAAATTATAATAATTGCTCGGAGAGTTTTCTCAGTATCGTTTGTTCATCAAGTATTAATACACAAGCCAGAAGGAATTACTAAAATAATAATAATAATAATTAAACGCTGTCTCGGTATAAAATACAAATTAAAAAGCCATCTGGCGATTCCATATTGTATTGTGGCGCGTACAATATTAACACGGTAATTAGGTATAGATCGGAAACGTACAGTTAGAAGATATTACAAATATAAATAAAAGCAATTAAGAAAACGAAAACGCTTGGGTACATACATATGTACGTGTATAAAAGAGTCGATTCAATTCGAAGTCTTCAATCGTACACGTCGTTTCCTGGTTCATTTATAAAAACGTGTATATTTATTGTATTAAACACGCGTATTTAATTTCGAATCATATTAGAAGAAAAAAAAAAACAATTACGAATTCTATACCACCTTTTTTTTTTTTTTTGTAACGAATCGAATATAATTATTTTGTACCGTTTTTAATCGTTCGTTCTTCCCCCGTATACGTTACTTATACTAACGACGACACTATTAAAATACAACGAGAAATCATTTCGAAACGTAGAGTAATTATTGTACGGAGAGATGAAGAACATTTATACAAAAATAGACAACCGCTTATGAATTGATGAATAATACGAAAAACGGGCGACTGATAAAATGCTATATATGGTTATGTGTTCGTGAAACGTGGTCCATCGTTGAACAGGACAAGAAGAATTTAGAGGCTTATGCGTGAGTGTGGACTTGGAGAAGACATGAAAAGCAATTCGGATGTATTAAATCGAGTTTAGGGAAAATGAGCTTAGTATACGCCGTATGAGAAAAACGTTCGGCCGAATTTCGTTTGCGACGAACGTTATCGAATGCGACGCGTACGAAGGAAAAGGAAGATCGAGAAATGCGTTTATTGGAGAAACGACGAGACGAACTGAACGCAACCGGTACGATTGGCCACGTACACAGGAGAACGGAGATCGAGATTTGCAACGACAAGATGGGGTGGGGGGCCTTTCTTTTAGTAAAAAAAGATGAAAGTCATATTCACTATCGCGACAAGTTGGTTTCAGGTGTAAAGCAGGAATTAAGGATCTTATCTAGAATATATTCATCCGCGGTGTGTGACATAAAACACTTTCTCTAAATAAAAACAGCTATCGTTTCCTTCACAGAAAAAAAAAATATAAAGAAATGCGAAATTTCGCGCACTTAGCCGTGGTTGTATCAAAAAAATATTACGAACTCGCGGTAATATAGTTTTAAATTATTTAAAAAAAAAAACAAAAAATCAAAAAGACTTTCGAATTTAAGAAAAAAAAACCACCCGTACAAACTGGTTTTTACTACTTAACATATCCACGAACGTGTCTGGATAGGTACGACGACGATTTACATACTCTGTACAGTTACACACTCGCATGCGTATTATCCAAACAAGCGATCGCAGATATACCGACAATATATACATATAACTCTCCCTGGAAAATGCGTTTCGATGATTATATTATTATTATTATTATTATTATTATTATTATTATTATTATTATTATTATTATTATTATTATTGTTATTTAATGAAATCACGAACAGCGTGCATAACACACAGACGAGATGATATTATTAGATGATACGGTAGAATAAACATTACGCAAGCTCGTCACTATAATAGTTTTTTGTTTTTTTTTTAATTGTATTTCTACCGAAATGACTAAGTGAAATTATAGCGGACGGACGCGTGATTTCGAGAGATTGTATTATTATTTATATACACAAAAAGAGCGAGAGAGAGAGAAAATACGATTACGTCCAGTTCTATTAAGTATGAGATCATCGTCGTCTCTGGAAGGCTTATTACACAGACGACACGATAGCAAAACCGATTTCTGCTTCCGTCGTTTTCAAGGACTACTACACAAGAAACAGAAAAAACCGTCCATTATTTTTGATAACGTTTGCATTGTCCGGCGCGTTGACAATAACTTATATTCATGTGTATACGCGTTAAAATTAATAATATCGTGATTTTTTTTTTTCTATCCGATGAGATTTTATGAAAACTGATTACAAGAGAGAACTCCGTCCGTATAAAGAACGCGTTAAATGGACCAGATAATGTGTTTTATACGCGCGGGAAAATATTTAATCGCGTAATTATTATCGAACGTTACTAAAACATTAAAACTATACTCGTAATAAACGTTTAAATTAAAAAAAAAAAAAAAACTTTTGAATAAATTTTACTAGTATTATCCAATACACGTAGGGCAGCAATATTGTTATTTAATTTCTATGTAACTCCATATAACTAACTATAATATACAGCGTACATTTTTCACATACGAGTCACCTCGTATCGGTCGAATATATGGTGTGGTGTCGGTTCACACGCTAAACGATGAAAAGGAAAAAAAATCAAACGAGAAAAATAGGTTATTTTACAAAAACGACACGCGACGTTACAATGGTATTATTATTACGTTTATTACTATTATTTATGTACAGTTGACTGCTGCACATGCCGACCGAAACCGATATATTAGATAAACGGAATTTCATATTTGGACATGAATATTTAGTTGTATACAAACGGGTTTGAAACACAACACATTACCGTACTATGATTATGATAACAGCTAAATACGCTCCTCCTCTAAGCGACGAAAATATTTTATTTTTCGATAAAACATTAAAAAAATTCAGATATTTTCTTATTTATTTGTACGTCTCTTAACCATACTTATACTATATCGGTAACAACTTCAAACAATTATTCGAATAAAAAAAAAAAAACCAGTTACACAGTCGACGAAGACACGCGGATAACAAATGATACTTTACTGCTTAAACTCGATTTTGCACAAGCACAATGAAAATTGATTCAAAAAAATCGTATAACTGCAACGAGTTTGAAAAGAGATAAATTAGGAAATATGTATATGTGGTATATCGCATTACGAATTTTTTCAAGTTATCCGGCAATGTTACAATAGTATAAATACTCGTCGAGTTAAAACATATATTTAATATCGAATATATCAGAGAAAAAAATTAAATGCATTAGCAATCATCCCCTATAAAAAATCTCAATCAGTAGTAATAAATATGTAGTGAGATTATCGACGATTTTGCCGATATTCGAGAAAAAAAAAAAAAAATTATAAATTCAATTCATACTCGTATTAATACGAATCAATAATTTTCGTTATTCGGATTACTGTTCGATTGATTTTTGATCAGTTTTTTTTATATATAATATAGCGTAACGACAAAAAAACCATTACAATGGAACATTTTGAAAATATCTCATCACACACGTACACACATGAAGCGGAAAATCTATAATACGAATAACAAAAATTAAAATTCATTTTAGAGACATCGTGAATTTGATGATATACTCGGACGTTGAATTCTTAAACCGTACAGATCTGTTTACACAACAGGTCTATGCTAAATACAGTTCCGTTTGTGGTGTTTAACAAAACGTTCGTTCCAACCGTCTTAGGCAATCAACTATAATCGTCGTAAACGGATATGTTATTTACACAATAAATCCCGAGATAAATGCAAAGTGGTGCAGAGAAATGACAAATCCGTATAAAACCAACCGACCTCGATTACCGCCGATCGGTGATGGCGATTCACACGATAAACACAACTATATTTTATGTACAAGTGTATTCTTGATTTATAGCTTTATTTTCACGCGATATCACACAGTTTATTGTGCTATTAGTATTAAATATTGCACCTAACCTAATAATGTTAGAATATTGCATACACTAAAATCGCAAAATTAAAAAAATTCATAATATTAAAATCATGATGAATTACAGTCATACATCAGAAAAGATAATATAGGAAATATTGCGAGAAAAAATAAAAATATTATGTAGCATCGCACAGACGCTTTTAGCAAATGTCTGCACGTTTTATAATAATGAATATACAAAAAAAAAAGAAAAAAAAACAGTAAATAGCAATAATTGTCTCTCTCTCTCTCCCTTAACAACAACAAATACAACATCCATAAGACATAATGTGTATCAAACCAGTTGTTAACCGAGTATAGTATACATTTCGACATTTCAAAAACAAACCGAGCCAAACTGGAAAACATTCCGATCTGCCACATTACGTTCGAATACGACACTGTCAACCGATGGCAACTGCAAATAACGCTATACAACGCGTTTGACGCACGGCCAAAAACCGGTCCGTCATCAGCAGAGTCGATGGATTGGAAACTTTCAGCACGTATCTGCCATAAGCGAAAGACATTCGACTGTAATGATAATAATAATAATAATAATAATCGATCAAACAAATTGTTATAGTGACATTTCAGCATTAAACTTGCACGACCCCACAAAACTCATTCTGTAAAATTTACCCTGGCGAAAGAAGCGTTCAGCTCGAAACGAGCACAATAAACATTCGAAACAAGACATCACGTCGGAAACCAGAATATAATCGCCAGCGTCTCTTCCGTATTCCTTCAAATAGCGCACAATACACTTTTTGTAATTCGCGTTGACCGTCCGGAATGTGCACAAATTATTTTAACACTACGGGGGGATAATTATAGCAGCACAACAATCATCATTATCCGTCGTTTGATCGAAAAGCGTAAAACATCGTATCGATTTTTTCCCCTTGAAAAACCGCCGTAGTATCGCTATTGAGGAACATTTTTTTTTAAAACAATTTCAAAACCGTCGGACAGGATACCGCATAGATTTTTTTGTAAAAACAATGACTAATTCTCTGCACTGTGGTCACGAGATCGTTGGCGGACGCGCGAGGACAAACACGCGCGCGGCGATCATTGTTGAAAACATACCTGAGTAAAGTCCAACGACCTAATTTCCCGAGTTCATATTATTATTATTATTATTATTATTATTATTATTATTATTATTATTATTATTATTATTATTATTATAATTATTATTATTATAATATAGGCGAGTGAAAACTTATACAAGTGCATTTTACACAACAATGACCGTTCGGTATAATCAAGATCGGCAGTAGCCACTACAGTGAATATATGAGACGACGACAATGACCGAGCGAGCCACTTGTGATCAAAAAAAAAATTACAATTCCGGTACAAACGAGATCGTTTTTCTTCTTCCCGGCCCGTCCGCATTTCATCCATTCCATCGTCGCGTTTTATTTTTTCCACACAAGAATTTTCGTCGAAAATTCTATTAGCGTTTTTTAAGGCACTTTATGTTCGGTTTATCCGAGACCTTTGAACAAACGAATCACCGGGCGCTTTACGCTCATCGCGCCGGCACGAAACCCTGTTCGGTAAGTATCGAAGAATAGAGCGTATTACGACGGCCGATGTACCGCACACGGCGGACAAGTAGAGAAGAAAAACTGTGATTCGCACAGTTCACCGGTTCAGTTCGTCGACAACGCGCGTGAGTGGAATTCCAGAACCAAGTCACAGTTCCGTAATATTTCGTATAGTGATTTTGAAAATCGTCCGTTTTCGCTCGCACGACAAACCGCGGCGTAATTTCATATGTACGAAAACATATTGACGGAATGGCGGAAAGAAAATTCAATTTATTCATTTACGGTGAACCACAGCTGCTAAAACGGTTCTTGCTCTTTCCTGATCACCTCAGAACACTGACAAATATATTTTATTCGCGATTACAGGACAACCTTATGATAATACAATCGATAACGTTACGGTACGACAAACGTGTTCAGTGATAATTATATAATTTCAGATTGTTTTATTTCCCCCTAACAGAAATGGTTTTATATCTTATAATAAAAGATGTATTAATAAAACGCCAAGGGAATTTCGGACGCTTCTAATTGTTTTTTTTTTTGTTTTTTTTATAGCGAATATAATACATACGAAGAAACAAATGAAAAACACAATTGTCGACGATACTGTAACGGAAAACGTATACGGTGTTAAAAATAATAGTAATAATAACGCGACGTCGTAAATTATTGTAAAAAAAAAAAAAGAAAAGCTAACGATGGAATCAGCGGCGTCGTCGTATTCCAAATCGCTGAGGACGTATTACGAATTCGACGAAATTCCTAATGATAATTCGCCGGGAAGAGAACTAAAAGATTTTAATTTTGCGTTTCACATTTTCCTGCGGTCACAAACGCTCTAACAGCACACGGCACTTGGACGACACTTGGCCCTTTGAAATAATGAACACGTGCAAACTACAACAACACCGCCGTCGCCGGGACATAACATGTGCGCCGCGCGCGTTTCTGTTTGCACACGGAACCCCCCCGCGTACACGACGACGCGGACTGAACGATTCGGTTTCTTGCGGACGACGAATATATTACCGAACGGCGGAGATGACCACGTCTGCCGGTGTTACGGAGTTATTAATTTCCAACACACACACACGCGCGCCGCATTCGTTGGCGGCGCTGCGCACATACCCCGAATTCTTTTACGCAACCGTTAAACCTGTGGTACGGCCGCGACGTATTATATATTATTCGTGTGTTATGTTTTGGAAAAATTCCTTCGAATCGTTTTGCGCCGCCACGTTTCCGTCCGCGCAAAAAGCAATAATAACTCCGTCGTATCTCACGGTCGTTGAACACATTATCTTATGAAGCCGGTGCGTGAACAAAAAAAAAACCGATCACAATCCGAGCGTATCCCACTGCTGTGAACAACACCGCGCGCTGCTGCCCGATTTTTTTAGCCAATAGCCCTGTCGCCGCTCCGCTGTTGACCGACGACTATGACGCGCCGCGAGACCACCACATACGCGTGTATGACGAACATCTGTTGTTTCTCGGACACGGCAACAACCGTTATAAATCATTGCTAAATTTACCATTTTCTATTTGGTATTAATATAGACACGTCTTTGCCGTTCTCTCTCTCTTTTTTTTTTTGCTCGAACACGAGGCGCCGTTACCGGCGCGCGTGGAAAACGTAACGAACGGCGGCTCGCACACACATCTGCACACGGATTAGTTTTTTTTTTCCCCCTCGCAGTCGGCAGAGAGGAGAACGTTCTCATAGACCGTTTTTCACGCGCCGCGTCGGAATATCGAAATGAATTTCATTATGTAACGACGACCCCCCGCTCTCTCGGTGAGCGCACGTGGACGAACGTGTCGTTTCTCTCTCCCTATTAAACTAATAGACCGGAATTTACCGTTCGTTTTTGACGACCACTCTTTTGATAACGCGTTTTACCTTGGAAACGCCGAACAAGAAAGAAGGAAGACCAGTAATCCCTATGGCGCGTGTATATCTTATCTCGGATCAGACGCGGCGTTTTCGGCGGGGTACAACAAGACGGAAAAACGAACAAAAATGTTAATATTAATACACTACTATACTCACCTACGAGGAGCAGGCACGTACGTGGGAGACACCATAACACCACTTCCCGCGGTGGCGGCCGTCTTTATTAACACGGACGTGTAACGGGTTATCAACATTGTGGCCGTCGTCGTCGTTGTCGCGTCGCCCTGACGGGCGGCGGTGTGCTGCGAACGAGTGCGATACGAAAAACAAACATTTCACGATAACTCCACGGACACGGTGAAAACGTACGGAGATGTAACAACAACGCCCGGCCGGTACGTGTGGGAGGGCTCGCGATGACGGGTGTGTGTGTGTGTGTGTGTATTGGAGTTTTACGTTTCTTCGCCGCGTACAAAAAGAGACTACAACTACTTGTCGGTCGGAACTGTGGTGTGAATTTAGAAAAAAACAATGAAATCCGCACTAGAAATATCGCGCGACAACGGGCGAACGTAAGACAAAAAAAAAAAAAAAACACAACGAAAAGTCATTCGCTTTTGGCTTTTACATTTCGTAAGAAGAAGAAAAAAAAACGATTAACGCGATATTAAGAGAAAAGAATCGGGTACAACACAATTTACGTTCTCGCCGTTTAACCACCACTACCACCGCGCGTTTCACCGCCGTTTAAAAAGAAAACGCCCAAGTTCACCACCGCCGTTTTATAACGGGACCGAAACGCGAACAACAAAACCGGCAAAACAATCGAACGAGGAAAGAGGAGAAATAATGTACACTTGAACGCGACGGGCGCACCAGAGAGAGAGAGAGACACACAGAGGAGAACAACAAGCGCTCGCGAGAACCAAACGACGTCGCGAGACACGCGCGTAGTACTAACCGGTTGACCCTAACGACCGATCGATACGGCCGCCGCCGCCGCCGCCACCTTTTCGACGTAGGCGTGCCCGCGCGTACCTCTCCTTCCTACCGACGCACACGCGTCACACTGCAAACACACAAACCGCCGACCCGTATGGCTTAAAAATAATAATAATAGAAAAAAAAACCCGCTGATAACTGCACCGGAGGAGTCGATATCGTCGAGCGCGTTTTTTTTATGAGGTGACGCGCAAACAACACGAAAGTACTCGAAAAAACAAAAAAAAAAACGCATAATCTTCTCGCGGACCGTACGTTTTATATAATATTCGAAACGTCACACACACTATGTAATGGACATAACGACAGTATATTAATATTATATTGTTTAAAAAATAATAATAATAATAAATTTCTTATTATTCCTCGTGAATCGTTCGGACAATACTCTAAGCAAAAAGAACGGCGTCACGCGTTAATTGTGTGTTATTGCATAACACACACACACACGTGCGAACGAAATTTATTTCCGAATATTTGATCGTCCTTTTATATATATAATAGATGATTTAAAAAGAGTTATTTATACGAGAAGAAGAAGAAGAAGAGAAAAGAGATAGTAGCGGGCGTCGCAATGGACGTGGGGGATTAATGCGATAAAGTTTCGTCATTATACACGTATAAAAATTCGAAAGCGATGAGAAAAACACATCGAGTTCAATAGGAAAACAAATGGATTTTCACGTTTTCGCGCGCAATTATACGCTAAAAGATAGATATTTCAACAAGATCGTATTGATGTTAACAAAACAATCTCGAAAATTACCGGTATTCATAATCGCCCGAACAAATGCTTATTCGTTAAATTAATTACAAATGGATTATTATCGAAATGATGAATGATGTGTCTTTAATTTCACCGGTTTCGTCGGTTTAGTATTAAACGGTTTTCCAATCGAATGTAACTCTTTGTCTACGCTGTTTACAACATATTATATTTATCGGTATAACGGTATAATATATAGGAAATTATTGTTAAGTCAACGCATATTTACGTAAACATGATGATCGCGGATTCCTATTTCTTTATATCATCAAAATTAACATTTTCCTTTTATTCTGTTTTTTTTTTTACGCGGAATTAATATAATATTCAAAAAATGTTTTATAAAACAGTTCGAAATTCGAAAAACTATATTCGGAAAAAAAAAAGTAAATACGATAATAATAATAATAATACATATTTGACGGAAATCCAAGCGTGTAAGAAGTAAGACTTATTATATATCGTGTGTGCGGTCAGTCGATTCGATGACCGTCACTTTCTATTAAATACAATGATAAACTATGTCGAAAAGCGTTTGAAATTGTAATAAAAAAAAAAAAAAAAAAATGATCGTGACTTGAAGATTTTCGTGATTTGTTTTTTTTTTTTAAATATAGTCGAATTGACGTAACCGTGTCGTATAAAACGTTCGGCCCCTTCAAAACGCCAAATAAAATTATCGTCGCTTTACACGAGTCGTCTCAGCGCGTTTAACATAAATCGCTGTACACGAAAATAGCCCGAAATTGAAAAAAATTAAATGAATTCATCACGTCAATAGTACGCGACTCGTAAATGGACGAAAAGAAAAGAAAATCGGTCGGCTAAACGACACGTTCGGACGTTTCGTGATAAGTGAAACGGCGGCACCGGTGTTGTGCAGTGCTAGCGGACGGGGGCGCCATAAAAGAAAAAAAAACAGACTCGTTTCCCCGCTCCCACCCGCACCGAGATTGACCGTTATCACATGTTTAAGAGATAACCGAGAAAAAAATCGAAGTAATAAAAATACGATTTGAAAAAAAATGTTTAGCGCACGTTTCGTACTAAAAATCGAAAGAAAAACAGTAATAAGTGACGACATCTTACGACCGCCGCGATGTTCGTGCGCCGTGTACGTAATGAGGAAGAGAACGACACCCGGACGGGATTCGGTTCCTTCTTAAACGCTTTTACGAACCGACTCGACAATACTATTATAATAAATAAATAAATAACGCGATACGACAAACAGTACACACACGCTGTAACGCATAATTACTGTGCACGGGCGTGTTTGCGCACCGCAGTGAATTCAGCGGACAATAATAACGCGGGGCTCATGGGAGGAAACAGTACGCTTATAAAATGAACACACGGTTTCGAGAGTCGGAGGAGTGGACCGCGGCGAAACGGAACTTTTTTTTTTCAACTTCAAGTGTGAACGCGGTATAGAACAATAGAGATTGTAATACGCGGGGGGGGGCGGTATAATACAACCATCACTGCGGTTGGTGACAGAAAACCGAATTTCAAATACCGCTCGCTCGCCAGACGGCCCCGTGTGTAAGTTTTCCATATTTTATACAACGTACTGTCGCGAAACGTCGTCGGATAACTATTTAAACACGGAAAATACATTTAAAAAAAAAAAAAACAAAACAAATGTTAAGACTCGTTGACGAATTAAAAACTATAAGAATTCATTCGTAACCAGGCCAAAAAATAACGAAAAAAAATAATACACTTTTCGCGCACGAAACCGAATTAACGAGGTATACACCGTAGGCATAAAATAATTGCCGATATTCGAAAAAATAAAAAATGATCGACAAAAAGCCCGTCGTCGAGAACACGCGCACTTCATACCGCAATATTGTAGTCGGTGAGAAAAATACCAAAGACGCGGCTTGAAAACAGTACGTAAATATTGTTCAATAAATCGATTGGCTCTCGTCAACAGTTAATCGTTTTGATTCGGAATCGAATGAGAAGACCGACGACGACGCACTCGTGACTGTTTACGAACGGGATGAAAAAAAAAAAAATTTTTTTTTATAATAAATTAAACACTTGAACGCGCTAGTGGAAGGATTACAATATTAATCGTTATGTAAAATATAATATATTGACGTTTTGGCCTGACGATGCGATTTATTATGTATAATTATTACGCGTTATCCGTATACGTGTACTTGCCGAGTGATTAGTGCGATTACGTTTGAACAGACGAATTCGAATCGAACGAACGAACACATAACGAAACAGTTTTCTGTCGGTAACACGCGAAACGGCACTTTTATCACATAACGACGATAATATTTACCATCGGGTTTATGCGCGCCGATAAATAAAAACGAATTACGTCTCTTCGTAAAACGTTTGATTATTATTATTGTATTGCGCGTCTCTTGTGTCTGCTTAATTACACACGGAGTAAAATTATTAATTGGTTACGAATTGAAATGTGTCCGTATTATTACTGATATGCAAACGACTGCTTGTTAAGAAACACCCCCTTCCACGAATAATAGAAATTCGAACGCGCGCGCGGCGTTCCACAACGCTACTAATACAGCGCGTTATCGAATATTTAAAATACGAATCACTCGTATATTACGTATAAATTAATAATAATAATAATAAAAAGACGAACGGGAATGAAAAGATGAAAACACAACACGCACACTGGTGGTGTGACCTTCCGGGACCAGTCACATAGAAGTGTATACATATTACGCATGCAAAAGGGTCATCGGGATCGAATGAGATGGGGTGGAGTCACCCTTTTGGGAATTCAGATTTATGTAAGTTCACGCGTGCGCTCTCCCCTTCCTCCTCTTCATCTGCCCCGTTACTTATTGCTGCAGCAGACACGCACGACGCGCGTTTACCATTTTTGCGTTTTTATGTGATTTTTTTTTTTTTTTCGTATTCTTCTAACGGACACAAAAACAGAACAAAAAACGATTCGCGTCATACAAAAGTAATAATAATAATAATAATAATAATAATAATAATAATAATAATAATAATAATAATGATGATGATGATGATGATGATGATGATAATAATAATGATGATGATAATAATAATAATAATAATAATAATAATGATGATGATGATAATAATAATGATGATGATAATAATAATAATAATAATAATAATAATAATAATAATAATAATAATAATAATAATAATAATAATGATGATGATAATAATAATAATAATAATAATAATAATAATAATGATAATAATAATAATAATAATAATACGGACTGACGGAAACCTGTTTGTTCGACATTACTACTACTATCCGCGCAACACGTTCGGTTTTTTTTTTCTTTTTCTAATTATTTCTATTCAAACGCCCGGCAGCGTGTGCACGTGTATAATATGTGTGGCGGTTTCGTTTTTTTTTTCCAACATCAAATTCCGTTTAATTATTTCACACACGCACTGCAACTCGTTTCGAATTCAAATACGATTATGTCAATTGAATTTACGGGGATAACGGACTAGTCGTGTGTGTGTGGACACCGCGAACCGCCGTTTTCCCACCGTTTCTTACGTATATATATATATACTCTGCACAATCGGTCCAAAATTGTGATTTATACCGGTATAAAGCGGACTACTTTAACACGTATTTCATCTTTTTTTTTTTTTCTTAATTAATCTTGGCGCTAAATACCGAGTGTTAACTACGTGATAGGGCGTTAAATAAACGACGTATACGGTAAATATATATATATATGGCAACGGCCAAATTGTATATAACGAAGTCAGTGCGGACGATTGTCCGTCGTGCATCGGAGGAATTCAGCGAACTACTCGACCATGTTAAAAAAAAAAAAACGTATGGCAAAAGATATTTATTAAACGGCGTAAGTGTATTTTACGATGGATTCGAAATCGTCAAACGATACCGGGGAATCAATTTCCCGGGACCACGGATCAATTTTCAGTACGACAAACCGCAATGACTGCTTCTTTATTCAATAAGGAATTTACAGATACGTCAAATACCATATATATATAGTATATTAGCCAAGTGAGTGGAAGTATTTGTTCGCGTGGAAAAAATTGTATCAAAAACTTCTCACTCACGACAATAGCAAAAACAAAAAAAAACACAGTGATTTTTTTTTTTTGGGGGAAAGGGAAGAGTGGTCACGTGATCTTACGTTAACAAATCGAATTTCGCATGTAGCTTGGAAAACAATTATACGTTATATTACTTTTGGAACCAGCTATCGTCGTCTTTGCCTACAACGGTGGAAATTTTTCGAGTGTTTTAGAACTTCTTGGCAAATACTATGTGAAGCATAGCGTAGTACACTCTGTGATAAAGCAAACAAACACTTGGCAACGATCTGTAACCAGTAGTGAAGTGTATGTGTTTAAACACACTTGATATTCTATTCGCCGAGAACACTCGCGTGTAGTTTCGACGGTAAATTGCGACGATGTGATCAAAGCGTTATTCACTTAAAATAAAAATATTATTATTAAAAAACTACGGTTAATTCTTATATTATTCGCTTATCGAAAATTTCGATAAATTCATCTATTTTTATTACAGACGTCCATGTAATAATAACTGTACGTATATACTCGGACTTCGGTATAAAGCAATACATAAAAATGTTGTTGGGGACGTCGTCGAACACACTTATATGTTCATCGACAAATAGTATCGAATTACAACGTACAGTCAGTAAAATAATATAACATACGGTTATATTATGGCAGTTTTATTGTATTTTTCTCCCTTCAAATTAATGAACGCGCAGCAGTCGAAAAACCGAATTATTATTTAGTTTATCGTGTTTTTTTTTTTTTTAAAAAAAAAAGGAGTGTCATCATGTGCTTTTGGCGACGCGTGTGGTTTCTGCGGTCTGACACGTGTACACGCAGCATTAATGCAACACAGTATAATGTTATAGTTACTGAGGGGACGACGACAGCATAGCACTACTATATAACACGGTTTGTTTATTATTCCCCGATATATATATATAAATACAATATAATATAATATATAGTATATCTCGGAATAATAGTTTTTGTTACGTAATATACGTAATAAAAACTGGAGACGGACGTTCGAAACAAACGTCCCTGTCCTCTAAAAAAAAAAAAAAAAACCATTTCGAACGTGTTTTCATTATCGTTTAAATAAACATTAAATTTGTATTGTATAGATATTCGAAATTTACAAGAGACTGGTGTATTCGTAATGCTATGCAATGAACGGAAATAATTTACAAAAATATAACAGAAAAATTCGTTGTAAATCGGGGACGTTCGCTACAACTGTTATCGGATTTCTAAACATATTTCTAGGACTGATATTTTAGTTAAATGATTTTTACTACGACGTGTGTAATTATATATATATATATTTTTTTTTTTGTATTTTCAATCCGTAAACAACAAGAAATCTCGCCCCGATCCAAGTACTTCGTCGATTCCTATGACGGAAGAATACCGGCGGCCGATACACGGTTTTAAAGACGCAATAATAAATCAACCATCTAATTAATCTACAAAATACTATAAAGACTTGTTGCGTTTCGACGACATTTACAGGGGAACGAAAAAAAAAAAACGCACCACGTACATTCCTGTGGGAACGACAACACACTAGCGTGGCGTGGCGGAAAAATTTCTCGTTTCAACGACGTATCATCTCTCATCGCGAACGATGGATTTTAAAGACACGCGCGCGAGTCCGAATACTTAAAACGCGTATCAGAAAGCAATCGCAAAAAGCGTTTCGCCAGTGTCCACGTCAATATACACACACGATCCGAAACGTTTTCTCGGACATCCGTCATAAATATATAGTGGTGATGGAGTGAATCCTTAGAGGATTACTCTCGAGGGTTTCATTTATATGACGTACGTGCCGCGACGGGACGAGACACCCGACACTCGGCCCGTCTATACACGCGTAAAAAAAAGAAAAAAAAAACAGAAAAATCGTCGTGTTATTTACTTCCGATAACGGGGGCTTTATTGCGCGTCGCGTACACACGGCGCGAGAGGGACCGGAAAGAAGACTGTTAAATTCCGGTGAAGCGATATTAGTAGGAAAAAAAAATGAAAATATTACGGGCTCGCTTGTAGTTGTAATTCAAAAGACTCGCACAAATCATATTTATGCTCCGATATCGGATGACGACGTATTACGTGCGCGCACGACGAGAATTTAATAATAAAACGACGCGAATTTCATCGTATTACGACGATGATGATATTATTACCTAACCTAACACATTTCGCAGGGAACCGACGGCGGGGGGGGGGAGGGGGCAGAGACATTTCGACGCGGAGTTCATTTTATTATTTTTACGTTATTTCTGTTAAACGTAGATATATCGTATATATATATATTATGTTTGCAAACGACGATTTTTTGACAATCATAATACCACCGATGGAACCTCATCGCCTGCGTCCAATTCTCCTCCAGTGTGCTCTCGAACTGAATAGATTACAGTCTTACTGTATGCTTATAGACGAATAACAATATATCTATCGAGTTATATCTGATTAAAATGTTAACTCTTAGTATTGATCAGTCAGTGTGTATGGGGACGTATCATCGTCAGTTTTTTACACGGTCGGTAATTTACAGAGCCGTATCAATACAGCTATCGCGGCGCTATGGAATGTCGACGAGATCGTGACATTTTTGTCCGCTAAAGATTTAACGAGCCGACAAATTCGAAACACTTTCCGGCGACGTCGTTACGCGCAAAGACGCTTCTGTAAAGTAGCGCGGAGAAACCATCAACCACCATCACATCGGCTGAAACAACACTGAAGTAATAATATAATTATTTTCAATAAAATATACACGTTTTTTTTTTTTTTTAACGCCGTGAGTTTTAAATGACGAATTGACTTACATTTCTTGCATCACACTATTGAATAATATTAGAAATATTTTTTTTTACACTGCTAAAGGCTCCGTAAAACAACAATAATAATAAAATGGAAACGTAGACCCCGACGTGGTTTGGCCATCGTGTTTCAATGTTTCGAAAAACGACGGGCATGCGTGCGAATTGAACACCGAACATAGTTATTGAAAAAAAAAAAATTCGAGATTCGATTCAACCGACCAATAGTGGGTTTTACTGAGTCGAGAACAGCCGACATAACGACTTCCCTGAAACAATTCTAATTACGATTTTTCTACGCGTTGATTTTTCACCGTCGAAAAATCATTCCATAAGAACCGCACGAAATTCTTTTAGGTCATTCGATGTCTTTTTTTTTTTTTGTTGCTTTTTACACTTTTACGAGTCGCGCTGTTACGATAAAAATAATTATTTTTATTAAAACGAAAATGTCTTTTATATATAATAAATAAAACGTACGTATAAATAATTTTAGAAGGGTCTTTTTTTCTTTTTTTTTATGCGACTTTTAGGGGTTATGGAAGAAATTAAAACCCTCCCCCAACCGCCGGGTAGCCTATAAATAAAACGATGCTCTCCGCGTGGGGGCCGAAGCATTTCAGGAGGACTCTTTGCGAAATGAGAAAACTTCAAACGATATTGGATCGCCTCGTTCAGGTGATGGTAAGTACGCGCGCATATATCTATAGCGTAACTTTTGCAGCGAACCTTCTCTCCTATCCACCCCGTCGCGCGATTAATGTTACAACTCAAACACAGCAGGCGCGTTACATCACACGTCCACTTCCTTACATACATACATATACTAAGTACAGCTAAGAGAGGTAATGGACCTATATAAAAATATCAGCCCAGCAAATGTATGTGGAAAAAAAAAATGTACGCACCCGCGCGGAGCTCACCTAAAACTTCACATAAAATTACTCCCGAAAAAGTACTTTCGTGGGACGAGAAACGGGGGGTTTTTTCGCGTCCGTAAAAAAAAAAATAATAATAATAAAAATACATTTGTAAAATTCATTCCGTAAATATTTAATAGAGTTTAAGACGAGATGCCGCCGCAGCGAGGTCGGTGGTTAGTTTGTACGACGTCGTAAATTTGAATTCGATCGAAAAACGGCGGTAAACTATCGATAATATTTATTTGAATTATTTGAATTATTGGAGGGGGAAAAAAACGAGAATAACGAAACGTATAATCGATTAATCGACGTTAACGTTGATTTCAGTTTTCTAGATTTTGTTGTCTTATTGAAGTTCCCTACTAATATGTTTTTAATGATTCCCCCACCTGATCGAACGACGCATAGTGTGTGTTCGGACGGGCGCACGTGTTGACAACACCTGCGCCGACACATTCGGCGATTTTCCTATTTAAAAATGGAATTAAGCGCAACGAAGGAGCAGTGTAAATAACAGAAAAACGTCTATTGCGTCTATGGCACCCAACGTTTTACGAGTGGTATAAACGATTTAAAGAGGACCGTGAAGACGTCGACGATGACAAAAGAACCTAAGAAAAAATGTTCTTACAGTGGTTTTTGATTACAACGGCATAGTTCATCATGAATTTTTTACTTCTATCACCAGGCCGTACTACTGTAATAAAAAGCGTATTACTTATAAAGTTATGACGCGACGTCTATCGGAGTCGATGAAAACGAATCACGGATTTGTGGGCAAAAAACTTCTGAATATGTTACGTTCCGTTTTAAATCCGTGGATTTCTATCTAAAAACCAAATTACTCCGTGATGCTGTAGTCACCACATGTTCACCAGACGTGGTTCCCGGTGACAAATAAATGTCGCAATATAATATTGTTTTGGAACACATTATCGTACGAAAATAATACAGAATAGTCCGCTTAAATTTGAGTAATAATTACGCCGTGTGAAATGCTCATTAATACGTCTTGTCGGTAAAAAATATATTGTGAAAAATATAAATACGTACGGTTAAATTAAGAAACGTACTTGAGATTTTTAACGTCGGATATGAAAAAAGATTTATACCGTCACTGTTGGGTCCATACCGCGCTCGTTTGATTGAGCACGTACACGCGCAGAAACGCTTAGAGACGCGTGACTATTTACAATAATAAATTTTAAAACAACAACAGCAGTCGCGCGTATTTTATAATAAAAGGGCAAGACGTAGAAAAAAAAAAACCGTTGGAAAAATTACGGTTTTGGATTTTCAAAGCACGTTTTTAAATTAAAAATAATTTCACGTGATTTAAGACGTCGACTGCGCTGTTCACTCCGTATACGCTAAAAATGCAGACACACAAACGCGTGTTCGCAAGCAATTATTATGTATTTAAATCGGTGGTTGGTTCCCCCAACTCGATTTGGACATCGACAAAATTTTGCGAATTTTCAACCACCGCGGACCAATAATACTGTTAACATTATCGCCTGTTCCTTAATGTATTGAATAATATATATATATATTGACTGATTTAGTGGAAAAAATTTGAATTATAATCGACGCGACTCAGTAGTCGTTCGCGTTTTTTCGGCCGATCGTGACATCCTCGAGGGAATAGCTTATGCATTTTTTTTTTTGGAATCAAAGTTTTAAAGTTAAAAACGATTAGTTTATTATGTTTGAACTTACTTTTGAACTCATAACCATTTGGAGAAGTTTGGCGTTTTCCATTATTGTATTGAAAAAGATAAAAATCACTATACACGCTCGTAGCATTTCATGCCGTAATCGAACGTATTGTGCGTCGTTTCCCGTTCACGAAGAAGCGGATTCGATAACAATAAGGAGGAGGGGGAGCTACTTTGAAATCTGTTTGTCCGTTTTCAATTCACGAAAACGTTCGCGTTTAACTCGTTTACCTGTCTGCACGTGGTTACGAGCGGAAAAAAATCCGAGTAAATTTTGATATAAAAAGCATATTATACAAATACGGTTTGTGAAATAATATTAATTTATTAGGTATCAGTTACGTAGTTGAAAACGAATATCATCGCTCGCCAAAAACACCTCCTCCACTCGCTCGAGCGTAAAGTTCAAAAATCAAAACCCCTCAATTCCTTTTTTTATTATTACGAAAAACCACATGAAGTAGATATCATAGGTGATGATCTATCACGACAGGTGTCGTAGAAAGTAACAACGAATACTGTCGTTTGCGAGCTCATATAAGAATTCAAAAGTAATCGCGACCGAGAGAACCGCGTATAATCGTCGTTTGTGAATTGAAATAAAAAAAAAAAAAAATTACGCGCGATTGAAACGTTTATAAATAAATATTCGCTTGAGACACGAGGTAAATATTAATAAATATTGTTTTCAACTCGCATTATCAGAGAGCGAACTCCTCTTTTTGCTATTAACGTGTGTGCGTATATGAACACAAGCGCGCGCACGCCATTAAACGGTCACCGCGCGTGACTCGCGGTAAATTGATAATATCAGAGAATACATTATTATTAAACCACAAACATCGGGAGGGCAAGTGAATGATATCGTCGTCGTCGTCGTTAACTTAAAAAGTGTCACACACTCGCTCAACACGTATAATAGTAATAATAATTCCGGCGAGATTCCCGATATTTTGAAACCGCGCACTCGGTGTGTGTGTGTGTTTGCGACGACGCGGGCCGGAGAGCAAAGGAAAAAGCATTTCGCGAGATAGTGTACTATTTCCATTAACGCGGTGTATTATACATGCGCGGACACTTAAGTACAACGGAGTGACTGTAGTAGGAGGGCGAGCCGTTGTACCGAGAAAGGGCTTTGCAAAACGCGCGTGTACGAAGCACGGCCCTTGCGTGTATTGGATTACTATTCGAGTCGTGTGTGTGTGTGTATAATGTTCAGGAAATTGTCGCGGGACGCGGCGCGGTTTAACGCGAATATAAACTTCCTCCTTGTTTTGAATACTTCGAATGGGATGCCGAAGGGATTACGGCTGAGGGCTGAGGCCGATAAAAGCCGATTTACAACAACGACGAGCAGCAGCAGCAGCAGCAGCAAAGCACCGTCGTGCTGGCACTGTGATGGTGGTGTACGACGAGGAAAATACAATATATATATACTTATTATAATAATAATAATAATAATAATAATAATACGCGTCGTATAGGAAATTTTAATTACGAACTAGCCGCGTATAATATGGGACACCAACGAGTGATAATGGCCTTTAGATTTATGTGAAAACGCGTGCCGCGGTTTTAGTCGTTGTATAACACAGACGTAGGACACAACACACAATAACAACGTATTTATAACGACGAAAGTTTGCCCGTGATCCCCGCCCTTTTGTGCCTTTCGCTTCTATTCTCCTCAAAAGCCTTTGGAAGAATTAAACGTTTTGGCCCCGCTTTATTGTGCAGCCAGTGCGCGTACGCGTAAATATCATTTCCCCGTTAAACGACGGCGTATATAATATTACAGTGTGTTTTTACACGATACCACCTCTCTCCTCTTATAAGACCCTGCGCATCAATTCCACCAAACAGAGAAAAACGACATGATCCCGGAACTCTTTACAGGCCCAAGGCCGTCATCCAAAACAATGCAAACGGTACCTACCTCTCTCTCTCTCTCTCTCTCTCTCTCTCTACTGCCGCAGTCAATGTGCTCGCTAACAAAGCTCCGTCGGACTCGTGTGTGATGGACTGCCGCATGCGGAACGTAGTGTGGATAAGATAAAAAAAGATACTAGAAGAACCCAACCATTGCGCGGAGGTGTTGTTAACCAAAATGGACTCAAGTCGAGACGGCACCACCCGACATGAGACTAAGAATTATCTCCGACAAGAGTTTTACCGGAAACACGAACAACAACTCCCGTTAAATTCGGGATTCGGGAGTGCGGCGTCACCCTGTTCAGAGATCAATCCGAATCCATAGACAAGAGTCCCCGTTTCTGGTCTTTCGCGGATGATCTGCAGGTCAGCCATAAATACGGAAGGAACGGAGAGCCAGGCAGACGCATAAGCTTAAAACTCTGTAAACGGGGAATGGAATCCTCTTTGCTCGTTTAGAGTTGAACGAACAATCCGGCATATGATCATTGACGCGTGTCCGGAGACGAAATTCGAAGACGGAATCGTAAAACTACACGAAGTTAATTGAAAAATAAGCCTGGAGACGCCATTTCAACGAGTGTCGCAGTTTATGTTTCCCGTTACCATTAATAGGTTCTATTATAGTTATTTGTCATATCCAAAGGTTTATTATGCTATTCATTTATTGTCGTATAATTATCATTAATATTATTATTATAAGACGATTATCATACGCAAAATAAATCACACAGCTGCAATCGTATCGAAATACAGTGCGTGGTATGACTTGCTTTCATATATATTTATTACGTAAATATCAATAATATTATATAATATATTATTATATTTAAAATTCCTTTATTCGTTTTTTTTTAGACGACAGGCTTTCGCGTATAACCTTTTTATTTTCAAGCTTATTAAACGTCGTATTTATTCGAGAAATATTATCCGTGAAACAGATTAAATTAGCCTATAATATATTTTCTCGAAATATTTCAGTTATTTCGAGAGAAAGAAATGTGTTTACACATTTCAGTATTGAGTTATCGTATTAAATTATCAAAGTGAAAAAACTGCGTTTCAAACAGAACTAATTATAATTGGACAACTTTGTTTTTTATAAACACATCATAATCTCTGTTGAGATGAAAATATTAACCAGTAAATTATATTTAAATATAATCTTAGTTCATAATTTATATATATATATAGCTTATAATAAGCTGTCTTCTACGAATGATAGAAATGAACGAATATATTATTTTTATGTCAAACGCGTATAATTCGTCCGACGTCTAAAAATACATATTTTTTTAAACATATTGCCTAAAATTTAGTCAATTATAGATTAAATGAAAAAATAAAAAATGAAATAGACCCACCGCGAATATCGCATTTTATTTTTAAATTCCTTCTTATTAAAGGGGATTTAAATAAAACATTTATTAAATATATACTTATAAAAACACTAAGATTTCGAACTTGAAAATCTAAAACCACGTAATTATCGTTTATTTCTTTTTCTTTTTTTTTAAACCACCACATATTATTACTATGTAGGTACATCATTACAATAATATTATTTTTCGTTTTTTGTAGTGTAAATTGTACTTAATATACTACAAAACAAAATATATCGCGAATAAAAAAAAAAACAACTACAATAATACAAGATACACGAAATGCGTAAATAAAATGAATTTAACGAGCAGCTCGCATAGAAATATCGATTACAATTTATAGTTTATTATTTAATTTGTTCGTTAATCGGCGGCCACTTTCTCTAAGTAACTAGAATTTTATAAACGTTTATTTTCAAATACGCAGCGATAAAATAAAAAAAATTCTTTTTTTTTTTTTTTACGTAATTTTATTGTAATATATAAAGAATTGTATTATTATTTTCAATACTTAAACGAAATTGCTATACGCTTCAGCTGTTTGACGGTGTACTATAATAATAACATTTCATAAAACGAGGAAAATAGTTTTTAACAACATTGTGCAGAGGGGGGGGGGGATTGGTGAAAAACAAATATATTGGCCTACATACACGAAATAAAACGTACACAGTAAAAACGAGACGGGAAAACTATGCGGTGACGGTTAAACGGTCGGAGAACACGCGAAAAGAGTTATGCGTAAATATATATATTGGAAAATGTACGACGACACGAACGAAATAAAAAAGAAAAACTTTTGAGTGGTGTACACGTGCGAGTGGGGAGGAACACAAGGAGACCTCTAAACGCTGTTTGAAATGCGTTCCTTCCTTAAAATAATTTTCAGAAAATACGTTAAAAATTGTTTAAAAAAATAATACGTTAAAACATATTTCGTACGTTAAAAAAAAAAAATTTTTTTTAAATATTTTACTATTAGTACAAGTGCATTTATATATCATAACATTTTGTTCTTTTTAACGTGTACAATTTATGAATGAAAAAAAAGTACATAAAAAAGTACACGTGTTTCAATACAATGTATAATTAACCGATTTAACTTTATCGTATTATTTCGTTTTAGGTCATTAAAAGCATTAAAAAAGTTTAAAAAAAAATGTTAAATATTTCGTAAATAGTTGAAAACAAAAAAATTGAATATCGCAATATTAATTCGAATCGTAGCTACACGTTATTTAAATTCATTTTGTGTTAATTCCTTATATACGACGTAATATTTTATTGCTATTTATCGTATCAACATTTATAGCCGTTTTAGAGGGAACGTTCAAAAAACTGTATATTCCACATATTTTTATTATTTTTTTTTTTTGCCACTTTAACCTTTGCTGAAATTTCATAAAATATCTGAACGTACCGTACAGATATAAGTCACCACTTTTGAATTTCAGTACTACGGTAATTTTTTTTTTTTTTTACAATTTTGTACCACTCGAAAAGAAATTTCGTGCTCATCCCGGAACCCGAGATATCTTCTTTATTTTCGTCGCGCCCGTGCGCAGCGTCCGCAGAAGCAAACGTGAATCCAATTATAACGTGGACTTATAATACCACATTATGGAAACGAATCATTTCTAGTTGTATCCACAGCAATTGTTCTTTACAACAAAAATTGGATTGAAAATCCGCAAGGAGTTCGATTTATTATTGATCGTCGGCAAAACATTCGGCCGCATAGCTTTTAGGCTATAACGTGAGGTTTAAAATACGTTTATAACGCACGAAACATGACCGCGTTTAAACAGTTTTGTCATATTGAAAAAAAAAAAAGCAGTACGTTAAAAAATTCTATTTAATTATTTCTGCAGTGTTGCTCTGTTTATAACACGACGTGTCACACTGTAACGAACAAAAACGAACCATACGTGTGTACGTATTAATCGAATCGTGAGGAGTTCCAAGGCTCGCCCCGCGTCGTCTTTTCGCCTCGTCGAAATGGCGGCGGGACGCACGTGCGCAGTTGATAAAAGTTGAATTGAAAACCCCGCGCCGACTCGAAATTATTTATGCGTTGTCAAAAGTTTAAAAAGAAAACACACATCGTCGTACATACACACACGCGCTTACAGAGATCTTTTAAGCCGCCCAGAAAGAGTCTTTTTCGACGCCGCAATACGCAACGCAATATTGCGTATGATTTACGCCTGTTTATGTATATTATTTACAGATATATATTATACAGGGATAATAGTAATTCCGTCTCGCACTTTAGCATAATGAAATACGAGCGGTTTTAAGAAGGGTTTTTCGAACTACACCTCGCGGATCAGGTGTGCAGTGGCGAGCTCTGCTGTTGAAACACACACACAAACAGACGCGCGTAAAACTTTCTTCTTCTTCTTCTTCTTTTCTTTTTTATTTTTTACTACGGTTTTTAAAATGTTTCGGCGTGGTGCGCGTTCGTAAAAGCTACGACTATACACCACCGCAACTCCACTAAGTGACTGTAAAAAATTATGTCGGAAATATTCGAGAAGCCGTTTTACGACCGCGTATTCTTCGCAAATATAGAGAGAAACATCAATTTGTTTAAGTGCCGAGACATAATGTGTGTATGAACGAGAAAAAAAAAGTGTCCACCAGAAGAACGATCGACCAAGGCGCGGATATACGCTAATATACGCGGATAACGGCGTGCAAGCGAAAAAGCTGCACTACACAAGGTGGTAGTAGTTCATACCCCATCCGCGGTTAAAACCGTATAACACGAGCAAATAAATCCAAAAGTTCCCGGTATAAAGAACCCGGGAAAATATCAGTTTACCGCGGATTACTGCGCAATACCCTGTTTTTTTCTTCTTATTCTTTACGTATTCAATACTAAAATCGTTTTGCAGCAATTCTTCCCTGTACCCTTCAATAATTAATCCTAGGATTCGAACACGATCAATCCATTCTTATTTTTATATAATTTTTACCGTCATTTTTTCCAACACTCCTTCGTTGGTTATCATATATACATCCCGCACCTTATATTGAACATTTTTCTATAATATCATCACGTTTCGGAAGCTTCTATTCTCCTTTGCTCCATGTACCATCGAATAACATCATTATACTCCAAACACAAGTGTTTAGAAGATTTTTTTCTTATACTTATGCTGATGTTTTTTCCGTGCAAAGAGGCTCTTCTTCTTTTGGTTAAATCTTGTTTAATCGTCAAATATTATTTTAATAATTTCTTTTTTACTTCTTCCATCCGCATCAATAATATTTTCTAAATATGTACGTAAAAAAATGGAGGTTTAAGGCAAAGGTGGCCGACCCCAAATAGTTAGGGTAGAGGAGGCGAGGGAGAAGAAGAAGTAATACGTAAAATCGTCTATAATTTTTTTTTTTTTACTTCCTTGAAAATTACGCATTTAAGTCGAGTTTTATATTCAATCTGGTAAATTTCCACTAACCGAAACTTTCGTCACCATATATTTATGAAGTTTGTCTCCATTTACTCTTTTTGAGATTTCCGAATTTGGTGGTTTAATTTCGGAGAATCGTTTAAAACGATATGGTAAACAGTATAACAGTATACTTTATTGTAAACGCGCGGGTTTTGGTTATATTTATAAAATATTAAATAATATTTTCGAAAACACCACGACGAGAAAAAATTATTTATTTACGAAAAAAAAAAACCTAGTAGATAAACGCGCAATTTATGGTTGTTCGTTTACGAGTTGAACGCGTGCATTTACGAGTAGTTACTTGGTATATGTTATAAACATCACAGAAACGGTACATCGTCTTCACACGAATTCTATAAGACGACTCTTACATACATATATGATATTCACGTACGTGATGCGTAAAACAACGCGTGATAGTCGAGAAATTCGTAACGAGTAAATTTCGTATAGCGCTTGAGAAAAATATTAACATATTTTCCCCCTGCGCATATTATTCATAACGAAAAAATTTCGATAAAATCATAACCACGTACAAAGTAGTCAAATAATAGATATTACTAGATGAACATTTATCTACACTGTTCTATCGTAAAAATAATAACTTTATTGGTGATATAGAAAATACACAAGTAAATATAATTATGTTGATCGATTCGACAACAAAACGTGTATTGGACACGCGGAAAGACGTAGGTATATATGTATATGAATTATGAGGAACCGTGGGATTTCAAAAGTTTTATTATTTGCTGAAAGTATGAGAATGTCTTAGAATAAGAATTTTTGAAAATATCACGCAACGCTAAAAAATCTCATTATAAAACTTATTTCATTTTAATTAAACAGTTGCAAAAGGTTGGGCTATTAAAAAACCTATTTTCATTGATTCAGCAATCTAATGAATATTCAGAAAAGCACTAATTCGTTAAAACGCTGCTCTTGGCCCCTTATAGAGTTCCCCAGAAACCTGTGTTGTATATAAATGTCGAGTATGCTCGCATAGCGTAACGTATAGATTATTATTATTATTATTATTATTATTATTATTATTATTATTATTATTATTATTATTATAACCGTCAACGCGTAAGATTACTTTTTTGTACAAATGTCTGTTATTTATATTTTTTAAAAATGAATGAATTTTATCTTGTGAGAAGTGTAGTTTAAATGAAAACATTCTATAACAATATCGTGGACTCGGAAAAACAAACATTCATCGTTGAACAAAACACGATGTTGAAGTACAAAGTTAAACATGTAAAGCGTGAACGAAAAACGCAAATAAACAGAAATTGTATATACGATATTATATAGGTGGTGTTAACCCTTACTTAAAGTTATAACTACTACTTATATGTCGACCGACGTGCGTGCAGTTGTTAGTCGCTAGTCTGACGACCATGTAGTTTGAAATAACTTGTCCGGCCGTTTGGTACGATTAAGTGTTATTGAAGTTGTTTTGTCTGATTTTTGCACGATACGGAGATTTATACAGTGACACCAGTGTATTGGCCAAAGTTCTAAATTTGAAAGCAGCGATGTGGTCGCTGTGCGTTAATGAGGACTCTGAAGTATAGAAAATTCGAAAGAGAGTTTGTAACAAAAAAAGTGTTTGGGTATGACTATTTGAATTATCGTGTTTGAGCTTGTTGAGACAGGTTGAGTTTTGAATAGTTATGTTTGAGACGAGTCTCGGAACGATGGTCCGGGCACGTTTAAGTTTGTTCCGGTTCGAGATGAAAATTGAACATCGCCAAGCTTGGACCCCTGTAATTTTAATAATGTAAGATTGATATATTTCAATTTTAGATTAAAGAGGGACACAACTGTTTAGGATAGATGATACATAAAAGAGCTCTCCTCGCTTTTGTGCACGTCACAGTGACCCCGCGACGGGTCTACGTGCGGCCCGAACGTGAGATAATCGTGAAATACGACACACGCTCTAGTAGCCCTAGGGTGTGTATGCGTGTGTGTGTGTCTTCATCGTCGATTATTATAAGTATTGGGGTTGATTTTTTGATTGAAAATCATCGCGTAACCTAACCGCCACTGCCGGCTGCACGGATATATTTTTTTTTTTCAATCTATAACAAGGACGGCGCACGTCTTGGTTCACGTGGACCATGTGCGTGTAACGACCTTAGACGGGATTAATCATTACGATGAGGTTATAAAAGGATCGGACGGGACGCCGGTTAGAACGTGTAACGAACACTGACGTTATGTAACGTATATAGTAAATCTATTAAACCGATGCAATTAGCCAATTACGGGTTCGGACACACGGCCGGCCGGCCGTCCCTCGGCGTTCTGCTCCGCGGAATCGCCCGAGGTCAGGCAAAGCAACGGGCACATAACCGTGCCGCGAGTCCCGCGCGCGGCGTAATTATTGGCGAATTTATGCGCGCGAAAACTGTCTGGGTCATAATCGGGGATGCTGATGCTGATGCTGCGCGGTGGCTAATCGTCCACGAGGCATGGTTTTATTACACGCGAGCCCGTTAAAACTACAACAACAACGTTCTCAGGCAATATAATCCCATCGATATTTCGAGTCGCCGCCGCGCCACATTCCCCTCCGCGTCCGATGGAAATATATAATAACAATATACCACCACCTCAAACACACACACACACACACGAACGTGGATTACGGGTTGAAAAACAAAAAAAAAAAATGTTATATTACATACATTGTACAATTTATCGTATACACTCGCGCGAGAGGGGAAGGCACCACGCCACCGTAATGAAGCCATAAATTAACATCTCGATGACAGCACCTTCTCCACTCTCATTCTCTCTCTCACTCTTCCCTCACCCGCTCGGTCGCGACGCCCTTCACGCAACGTAGGTGGTGGTTCATAATATATTTGGCATAGCAGCAGCCCTGCCATAAACCGCAATTACAATAACAATTCATTATACGATTATATTGTTTTTGCACGCTTACAGTGATAAAGATTTAGTAGCTAGAGAGAGAGAGAGAGAGAGAGCACGCGCGTCCGTTGCAACTGGACCATTATTATACTCATATATATTTATCACGTCGAATCCTGTTGTAGCACAACGCGGCGTAATCGATATTTTTTCTGAAACGCACAACAAAAGTTTTTGAAAAAAACCAACGGATCGTGTATTAGCGGATTTTTTTTTTTTTTTTTTTTAAGAATAACTAAAGTTCTTAAATGAATTACTATTAGATGAGGTTTTAGAGTTTTTGAATTATTACTACAAATTTGAAAGCAACGCGTTAAATCCTTGCATTTAATAATACGATTCTGAGCGGAGCTTCGGTGTAATGCGACGTTTTGTCGGAAAATTTATAGTGATAATAAGTGAAAAAAAAAAATTGTGACTTAGGATTGTTAAGGTTTTTCGAATACAGTTGAAGTATTGTAGAGTTCCGGGTTTTATAAAATCGTCAGCACTTAAAATCAAAAATTCCCCGTTTTATCGTATTTTAAATACCTCAACCTATAATAATTGCAATTACTTTTGTACCGCGTTTAGTAAGAAATATTGAAGAAATAATTTTAGGTTGTGTTTTGAATTACGTATGAGAAAATTACTAAGGAAATCGACAAAAACCTTTTAAATAAAGTACCGATTATATACGATATTTGCTACCGGAACGTAAGCACGATGAGATCACCAACGAGCATATTTTCTAGTCGAAAATGTGTACGCGGAAAAATAAAATAAACCTAATCGTAAAACCAATGTAGCTTCTTCAGAATCTAAAAAATATATATATATTTTTTTTTTATAACCACTTATAGAGCAATTAAATTAAATTAATTTATTAAATCCATACGAAAAACACCGAGTAGGCGACAATGACTACGTAAGAACATTATTCAAACTCTATATCGGAAGATATCAGCGACTTCGAAGTTTAAGAAATGCTGAGCCACTTATATATATATAGAATTTATATTATATAGCGACGAAAATCAGATTTTTAACATACGACTGCGTTTATGAAAGTTATTAAAACGGTACCGTATGACTAACACACACGCACAAAATTTACTCACACACGATAATTCAATATTTATTATTATATAATACATTACAGACATCACATTATGCGTACCATAATATATTTTATTCATTTGTTCAGTTATGTAAAATGTTATATTACTATTGACTACCGTATATAAATAATACTTTTCGCCGTCAAAAGGGATATGGAATTACGCGCGACACCGTGACGGTCGGTATGGAATATCTGAAGCTGTACGAGAAGCACATTTTTTTTTTTTAAAAATTCAGCGTAAAACCGTCATCGTTGCGCATATTTTAAAGTAAATGTAAAACGTAAATGTAAAATTACAATAAACTAAAACGGTATTAAATTGACATTTAAATACATTGTGACTTTTTTTATACAGTCGCCTGTATATTTTTTATAATATAAAATATAGTATAATATATAATAATAAAGCATATAAAAAAATAATATAATATAATATCTCGGTTTCTATTTGTTTTTACAAAGTTCCAAATAAAAAAAAAAAAAATCTCGATGAACGAAACGTTTTTTTTTTTTTGTTTCTTCTTAGTTGTAATACGCGACGGATATGCTCGTTATAAAACGTATTATTCGCGAGATTTGATTATTTATTAACAGACCGCTGGCCAGTCTTCGCGTATACTTTTGCATGCGGATCACACGCCGTGTGTATTGAAAAATCCGACAAACGATCGTTTGACGATTACACCTATGCAGACATACGGACAAGTTAAATGCTATAATGAACGAGCGTTGGGAAATATTGAACGAAACAAATGTCTATTATTATCGTTTTAATTCTCGTTTCGATCGCGGAAAATCGACGACGGAAACGAACCGAGGGAATTTATGTCTAAAGGAAACGACATAAACGTGTTATGGATAATATATATAAACGAGAGAAAACGCACTGCGCCTTTTGGTATACTAATGTATTTTCTATTATACCCATTACACTACTGGAGATCGACAATAAATAATATTGAATATATTATCGCACTTATACGTATAAACTATAAATTTAACGGTTTAACTATACACGGTGGTGGTGTTACAAAAAAAAAAAAAAAAAAAAAAAGTTAATATAATACGAAACGAATATGTCGAGAAAATCGAACGGAATTTACAATTCTCGTCTTAAATCGCACGGAGTGTAAATGATTCGTTCAGGCACACGTTAATTGTTCGAAAAATGTATAGACCGTATTTATAACACGGAAATTCGTCAAACGTTTATTCCATTAAATCACTTTTGACATTTATTAGGGATACACCTTACGATTCTAGAATAATAATTAAATGTACGGAAAACCGTATCGATTTAAAAATAAATACACAACGAACATTATTTACAAAAAACGCACCATCGCAATAATACCACAAACGGACGAATAACAAATAATAATAATAATAATACAATATTTTAATAAATTATTTCTTGAACAAAAATAAATTATTATTATTATTTTTTTTTTTTTGTAGACGTCATAGTTGCCGGTGGTATTCAGGCATTATCCGCATTACACGCTGCAGAGGTTTTCAATAACAATTTAGTTCAACAACTTTTCATTTTGACGGCGCGCCGCGGAAGAACACACGGCGAAAAAGTTTATGGATCCGGTCTCTCTCTCTATCTTTCTCTCTCTCTTCAGTCTCCGGTAAATTCGCCAGGGGAATCGCCATAAAAGCGATTTATGATCGAGCTCGGTATGCGTTTTATTGTGGCCGCAAGAATGTCGTATAGAGGCGCGCGTTTAAGCCCCGTAATAGAAACAAATAAGAATGACCGGCCAGTAGGTTGTTATTTACACGGATCCGTCGACCGTGTCCTTGGGGAACCGGAAAGGTCTTGCGAGCCATAGGAAAAATTCACGAAAGGACTCGGGGACAGACAGCAGTAAATCGTTGTAACGGGGAAGAAAAAAAAAACTCTATACGACGGCAACGAGCCCATAGAACACTTTCGTAGTGAAAACAACAACGGAAAGCACCTCGCTGCCGACTATTTATTTAATCGGTCGTTTTTTATTATTTCATATGCCACTTTGTCTAAACAAACTAAAAAAAAAAAAAATGTGTATTCTGATTTGTACGTATATTACACGCGCATTGCGTAAAATAAAAATGATTTGTTTTCTCGTAAAAATATACGACGAGAAAGTAAAAAGACATTTTCAAGAAATACAATATGAATAATAGAAATTTCCCGGATGAGAAAAACACGTTTTATTATTATTATTATTATTATTCAAACGATAAACGATGTGTATAACGTGATAGTAGAACCATTTGATTCTACGACACGGAAATACGTGACCGATGTGTGTGCTGTGAACGTTGGCTGTACAAGTAAATTACTTGGACATCCCAGTATTCGGAAAAACGATTCTCAACGAGACGACGCTAATAAAGGTTATTATAATATTATTGTTAAGCCTATTTCAAAACGGATAAACAATTCAAAACCGGAGGAACTATCCGGAAAAATCGAAAACCGCATCGAATTGAATACAGTTTGCAATACCGGAAAGTGACGCACGTATATCCGTAAATATATCGTCAGAGTACGAAAACGTATTAGCAAAAACAAAAACACATCATTGTAAAATTAATACATTTTTCGCTCCGTCCATAATATAATCAGAAATTAATTATTAAAAATCATAAAATAAACTAGGGTTTTCAATGAAAAATATACGAACACAAACAATACGTGCTGCCGATATATTGATACAGAATAACCCGATGTAAAACGAAATGATTACATCATATCGTTGGAGCGTTTAAAAAACTATACACTGAAAATCGCACGCGTGAACACACACGCACAAAAAAAAAAAAATGAATATCCGAGTGTATGCAAAACGACTATTTCTTTTTCGTATTTCCCATTTCTATTTACTTCAGTTTCCGCACTTTGATTTCAGTCGCTCGAGGCGAACAGATGAAACGTTAATATGGGAACGTGACAGCTGTGCGTCTGAATGGAAATCTCCAAGAAACACAACCCTCTTTGGCTTTGCCGCACAAAATAAAAACTCTCCATTTCAAAATCTTAAATATATCTGAAAAATGCGATTTTTCTCTTACGCCGATCTGTTATTTTTAATATATATATATATATACACATGTTTATTTCTTCAAGTACCTCTCCCACTATCCCTCCCTCCCACCAAAAAAAAACTCCAACTTCACAACGCAACGACGTAAAATCGAAATTAATATTGACTAATGGCTCGCGGTAATATGTCACTCGTGATGGAATACTTCTTACATTCCGTACAGTGATAAATGACCTGAACAAACGTTAATAAAATATAAAGTTGTCAGACTTATTGGACAGATCGACTTTTATGAAATATAAAATTACACTCGACTGCGAGCCAGAAGTTTAAACTTGACTATTGTTATCTAACAATAATTTATTTTCGAACTTTTATGAAAAAGAAAAATATTATCTAACGGTTTTCGACATTTTAGAAAATTCGTTGAAATCAAATCGTAACAATATCGTTATTACGATAAGGAGATGGCGTTTTAGATAGGCAATCACACTTACTCGTACGCGCGAATATGCAATACATTACGTTATTCGGGGGATTCGTGGCAAATAATAATTATTTGTTCGCAAGATAAAAAAAAAAAAAATTGTGATAATTTTCTAAAGGAGTATACACTTTGATTTGCAATTCATTATTATAACAAATACAAAAGACAATACTATTTGTATTGTAAATTTAATTTATATATATAAATTAAATGTACAATATATTACGTATTTATTATTATGTTCAAAACCACTAACCTAGTAACGTGTAAAAATAATTTACAAAATAAATCAATAAGCCGTCATATGTAAACGTGTTATTGTATTAAAGTCGAAATGTTATATACCCCCCCCCCCCGATTGCGATTGTGTAGGCTGTAAAAAAAAAAAAAAAAAAGATTTCTTTTCGTATTAAACGCACGTATAAACGCATGTATTACGCCGTAAATAGCGGCCGTTGTGTTTTGTAAGAGATTTCGACGAGTCCGTGTTATGGGCGATTTTTACGAAATGCAATCATTGTTTAACGGCAAATTGGTAAACTAAAGAGACAAGAATCCAATTGTGAAAATGACTTTACACGCACTGCGGGCGTCTCGCCGTTCGTTTCGGACGTATTACGTGCGACATAAAGCCAAGCGTAACACGAATTTGCGACTTACGAGAGAGTGTATTGTGTCCAGACGATCTCCTCGTACGAATCCGCGAGCGAGTTACATTTTTTTTTTCCTCGTCCTTTTAACAATGAAAACGAGAAAAAAAATCCACTTTTATCCCGTACACCCATTCCGAACGAAGATATATATACAGTATACACTGCGGCTAACCTAAAAGCTTCAGATGATGTAACCACCGCAGCAGCAGCAGCAGCCTCCCTCGAACCGACCGCTGCCGTCGTTATTAGTTTCGGATTAACAAAAGGGATGCTCCAGGAATGCGATTCCGGAATGCAGACCGCGGCGGAATCATAACCAAAACAACAATTATTATTTCAACGGCGCATAAATCACAGAGGAGGACACACATACATACACGGAATGCTTATCTTCTCTCTTACGGTACATAAAACAAGGGGTTTACAAGCTTTGGAACGGCCGAGGGGGGAAAGTCGAATTTGCAGAAAAATGCCGCTCCCCCCCCCTCGCGTTTACGCGCATACGGGAAAAAATAATTTTTAAAACGAGTTTAAAAAGAATTTAATATTTGTCGGTGCGCTCGCAAACAACGGATAGATATTTATATTTATACTCGTAATTATATTGTATTTTTACATGCAGTCAGTTGATTGTGTCACGGAACGTCGACACGATTTAGCCGTCGGGCTAATAATATTAATTGTGACAACAACGAGAGTCCCTAGAACCGTATCGAATTGCGTAATGAAATCAAAACGAAAATTACGCGTACGAGACAGATTCATTAATGTTTTCTGAAATAATCGACGGAATGACGCGTGGAAAAAACAAATTCGAACTCCCGAACATAATATGACATGTGCGTTTTCGTAGTTTCCCAATATTCGCGATGGGGCAACGCTTTCCGGAAATAATTCGTGAGCCATCCCACATAATACGATACACAATATTTATATATATATATATACACACAGTAATCATAAAGAAATTGTAGTTATGATGCGCGTACGTATACGCGAACGAAATAATAATAATAATATGTCCGTGCGCACGGGTCAAGCACCATCTGCTGCTGTATGGACGCGCCGTTCCCTGCATATAAACGGCCTATATGAAACGACGCGCGCACAGTACAACTCCCCTCGTTCGTTGTACATTTTGGTCGTGTATAGCGAACCCCGAGAAAAATCATTGCCATTCGCACGCTTTTCTTTTTTGTTTTTTTTTTATGTACACAGTTCGCGTATTGAGTATTAAACGCACGTCGAGGATTGTACAGCACAAAACGTATAGTGGAAAAACGAGTTTTATTATCGGTTTCACGTTTTAACGCGATCAGACGGATTTCGATCATTATTGCACCGCGATATCCGCGACGATATTCCGAAGTTTACAGAAAACGTTTAAATACGGTGAAATCGGAATTTTCGTGTATGCACACACGGCGGCGTTGTCGGTTCAATTCGAGTGTGTTGCGCGATACAAAACACCTCGACGACTACAATAAGAAGTCCACCAACAGCGATTGTACGAGTACACACGGATTTAAAAAAAAAAAAAAAAAAAAACGAGATTATACTTTTTCCATTAAAATTCGCGAAACGACGAATTCACGAGGCGACGACGTTTATTTATTTTTCACATTGAATTATTCGTAATCTTCGCACGCCATGTATTTTATATACGGCCGTTTTAAAATAATTTAACGATACTTTCGGCGAAAATAATCTAAATATTTTGATCTAAATGTAAATGCGCCGTTTTTTTTTTGGAAAATTTATTACATAAATCCACTTCGGGAAGTAAAACGGAAAGAAAAAGCTTTTGCCGAAAGCACGACAATATTTATGGAGGGTCCGAGAAATATAGATCTTATACACATACACACACCCTAAATAATAGCGTTCAAACCGGACGGACACGATATCCCGCGTGCCGCGGGAATAATTCGTCGTTCGCTGGTACCTCCGCGGAGCCGTTACAGGACGTTAGGGAGGAGGTGTGTACAATACATTTGAATCGGAATAAGATCCGAATAAATCGGTTCCCGGTGCACAAGAGAAACAAACTGTATAAGTGATTCAATAAATACGATTCCGAATCGTTGGAAATAATCGCGCAAAAGAAAAGAAAACTGCGCACAATGGTTAATCTCGTTTATATCGCGTACAAACGTACATCATCAGATAATTATTAAATGACGCGATCGAATAACACTGTCGATTGATAGTGTGGCCACTATGTCTTAATACTTCAAGTGCTTCGGCAAACCTATAAAATTCTAATAGATTCCGCGCAATCCGACGTAAATGAATTTATGAAATAACTATTATTACGATCCGCTTATTACTAGTGAAATCATATTTTATGTGCGATGCGAAGAAATTTAAGAAAAAAACAAAAAACAAAAAACTTCGCGAATCAAAGTATCAGTCAAACGTTTCTTTCTTTCAAAAAGTCTTATTTATTTCAGTCTTATTTATTTATTTCAGCAAACGCAATACAATGCAGTGCACAACGCGTTAATGCCATTTCTAGAAACGCTGTACTATGTTGTACAATCCGTTTTATATTTAATTATTGTCTGCACATAATAGCCCTAAAAGAAAAACGTATTAATCATTACAATATTGCGCAAGTACTATTAAATGAATTTTCGTTATACTTAACTCAAAAATTAAAAAAATTAAAATTTGGGCTTGTAGGGAACATTTTAATGTAAAAAAAATATATATAAATAGATGATTAATACATAGTTAACTAGAACAAAAAAAAAAGAAAAGAAAAGAAAGAGAGACGTATGTGTAGGACAATTGTTGTAAAGAAGAATTTTATATATAAGTATGCAGGCGCCGATTTGTGAAGAAATTACTTCCAACCTGCGATGGTTGAGATGATCCTCTCGAAATATCTTCAGCAAAATCAGTCAATTCCAGGACAACCGCCACTCCGGGTATAATTTTATGAGAAATTTTATTCGATTTGCATTGCGGGAAAACTCTCAAACCTTTGAAACCTCAAACAACTTATGTAATATTCACGAGCTACACCGTCACATTTTTTATATATATATACTTTCTCGAGTAAAATAAAATATTCGCATACAGTGGTGACACGAATGTGTTTTTTGTTTTCCAATCTACTTGCGAGCCCGTGAAAATATACAGTGGATTTCCACTACACACTGTTCGCGCCAAGCGTTTAAAAATACTATCGACTAAAAGATTTACTGAAAACAGTTTGCTACGGGGCTCAAAAAAAAATTCACTGTCTGCAGGCACGGTTCATTGCAATACACTGCGCACGCAAAGGGGAAAATCAGAAGGATTTTTGTCGTTCCGTTAATAATAATTTTTCTCAGAAAATATTGACGTATTTTTTTTTATAACGATTCGCGTCACTTTCGCATGCCATTGCCAAGTGTACGCGCATGATAATATTACAATAAATTTATCGGACGTGCTCGCGCCGTATCGACAAATCACTATTATTATTATTATTTCGACATAAATACGTGACGACAGAAGTGTGTTTGTATAAACCGCCTTCGTCTGCGACGACGAACACGATCCGACCACCACGACCGTGATTTCAGACGAACGTGAGTTAAATAAACGCGCGTACATTATCGTTTCAATAACACATGTACGTTTAAAAAGCCAAAAAAAAAAAATGTGTACACTACGCGGTGTGTTATTGTATTCATTCGATTTATTATTATAACGTAACCCGTATTTCCGTAATATTTTTATTAATTTTTTTTTTTTATATCTTTTACCTGTTTAACGTGGTGGGCGGCGAATCGTACAGGTCCGTGAGCATGTAGTCCAGATCATTGGCAACGGCACTCAACAACTGAAACACAAATACAAAACGTGAAAGCAGTTTGATTGGGGGAAAAAAAACGAATAAAATGAATAAACGTTCTAATGTTTACGACAACGAGTAGCCATGGTAACTATACTGGGAAAATGCCGCATACGGCGTATGAGTTCAGTGTATAAATTACATTTTATTTCGTTTTTTGTTTTTTTTTTTTTTTGTTTGTGTTTTGTTTTTTATCCGACCACGTATTATTAAAACATTCTACACGGTGACAGGTTTCACGTAAATTATTTACAATTTATTATATTATTCGCAATAAATTTGAATTCAATCCGCATTGGAAAACCAATCATATTTCACTGGATTCATAGAATCATCGTTCCTGTATCATAGTCCGTCCATATTACATGCGAACACGTACATTATTGATTTTAATAGTGAAAGTGATCAAAATTCTATTTTTGTCGACAAAACGTTTGAATAATTATTACCCTATCCGGTTGTTCATGTTCTTGTTGATTATAATTTCGGAAATTAGATTACACAAAATCTATCCACTGATTTCAGATTTCACAAATTCGCTACGAACCAAACTACAGTTGTTTGAAATCAAAATGTTTATTGAAATATGGTACTAGAATCGGTTGAAACGGACGAATACCAGTTAGCCACACACACTAACACACGGTAAACGATGTTGTTCGCGTTTGCTAGCCGCGGCTACACTGAGCGGACCGTTGATCGCGGTCCGCTATTTATATGTGCTACCCCCTCTATGTTTTGTCGTAACGCTATCTGGTGACTACTTTCGTTTCCTGTTTTATCGCGGTCGACTGACGCGTTATGCCGATATACGCGGGTGTTTAGTTTAAAGTATTAACCGAACTGACCGAACGATCAATCGTATGCGTGTGTTATATTTTTTTATTATTATTTCGCTTATTTCAACGAAACGAAATACACGATACACGTTTACTATTCATTTAACATTTACTCATCGGTCTACCCAACTTTACTCGTTTACTCGGCCGACCGAATTTGTCGTCAGCTAAACGTTCGATTACAACCGATGTGTACCATATGCGAACATTAATTCCCGCCTCATACAGTTTAAACACCGTGTTCAAGGTTAGGTGAGAATAGAGCATAATTGAACCAACTTACAAGTCGGTGCTATTGGAATGGAGATATACTGAATTTAAAAATATCAAATCCAAGAGGGGAGCGATTCACCTATCGCCCTCTCCTTATAATCGCTACTGAAAGAAACGGTCTAAAAATGTGGATTTGTCTTAAATCTACTACCCTCGACGCCAACGTGCAGAACGATATTACGTTTTCGGACTGTTAACATTTTGCATTTATATTATGTTATAGACAAAACGACAAATAGATAGAAGCTTACTATATTTTACTAGTAATATTTTATTTTTAAATATTTATTTAATAATATAATTTATTGTTAAATAAATTATTATATTTATTTTATATTGTCGACTCACGTAAGACTAAAACAAAAAAAAATAAATATTATAATATAGTTATTTTTGCTATTTTATTATACTTTCTCAAATAGTACGTACGTCTCTGTTAGTGTAATTACTATAGAGTCATTCTAACTTTAATACACGAATAAATTGTAATTCTTATCGTGACCGAATATAAGTATACGAGTATTTAAGTTCTGCGTGTATGTTAAACGATATTACATATTTATAGTAACGGAGGGGAAGAAAAAAATGCTCATATAAAAACTTTACAACGTTTCAAAGTTATTTATTACGGGATAATATTTATTTTTCAAATTATATAGTTCCAAATGATTTTTATCTTTATATTGCTTTTGCTAATGGGAAACTGTACAGTGTTATTTTTCTTATGCGAACGTAGAAAAGGAGACAATCGTAGCGAACAAAATATTCCATACGATATTTTAATGAAAACACAGCAGACACCGGACCACGCAAGCAATAAAATCGTGTGCAGTTTCGCAATTAAAACCAAACGATAATAATCATATATTCGGACAATGAATATATCGCGATATAAATTGAAATATAATTTTTACTACCTAACAGTGTAAATCCTCGCTTCAAATTCAAAGTATCGATTTGAACGACACTTTTTTTTTTTTTACTAAATATAAAAATACAATTGGTTTGACTATAATGAAAAAAAAACACAAACTTTACATCATTAATTATTATTTTAAAATTATAAAAAAAAAAACGTTTTTTTTTTGTCGTCTTAAAATATATACTATTTAAATCGCAATAAATCGTAATTATATACGTATAAATCGAACCTCTTCAGAGTCCGTTAATTTCAATTGGATTCCAGTAGAGCGCCGCCGCAGATGTTGCACAGACGACCCGTAAAAAAATCTCAGCGGATCATCCGATCGATGCAGCAGCGCTATAATTACACGTTTTAAAATGAATTTCGTACAGAACGACGGTGTGTTTGTAAATATTTGATCCATTTTTCTTTTTTCTTTATCTCGCGTATAAAAAAAAAAAAAAAAAATCGCAGAGCGTCACAAGCGAAGAGAAATTGTTGTCACCGACGACGACGGTTTAATAGTGTCGCGCGCGTCTGAAGAAAAATATGCGTTCAAACCGGATCGCCGTGTCATTCGAATTTCAAGCTCGCACACGCACACCGGCGCGCCGACTCGGCGTAATGCGTTACGCGGAGTCTTGAATATAAAAAGTATATATATATATATATGTAAAAAAAAAAGCGGAATGTGAAAGCCACACATGACCGACTCTTGCAGGGAGAATAGGAGTAAAGAGCTTTTGCAACGGGCACTGTATAATACGAGTACGTCATGAAAATAAAAATAAAACGTAATTCGCGTGATGTACGAATAAAAAAAAAAAAAAAAAATAGAAAAAAAGAAAAAAGAGAAGTAGTCTAGCGTAGGGGGAAAAATGTACGTGCGTATACGAGGGATTCTGCAATTACACGTTCGACGTTCATTGTCGTCGGGATTGCGATTTTCGTCCACGACAATATAATATATATATATATATAAAATACTGATGACGGAGGCCTCGATTTCGAAACGAACAAGAGAATTTAATTGAATTGAATACGCGACAACGACGGTTTTACTCCGAACGCTGCAGAAATTAGTGAATTCATAGTAAATAACGGAGACGCATTTAAACTCGTAAGCCAGTATAAACGTTCTCTGTTCGTTTTCAACGGCGAAATTTTCACAAATATTCGGGCATCAAGAGGAAAAAAAATTCCTTTCGCCGGAGAACTCGTTGACACTGGTCGAAACAAACGTTCGATTACGGAATAACGTTTGAAGAAAAAAAACTGTACGAAAATAGTATAGTGACTGTTAAAATCCGAGTTTTATCATCAACGCAACGCGTTTTACGTTCTAACGACACCGAAATATAAATAGTTAATCGAAATTCGTTACGAATTTATAGAAAAATATAAAACGAAACTCGCGACGTAATATATATATATATATAATACGCGCGCGCCGATACGTATATCGTCGTTCGATAAGATGACCATTAATCATTTTTTTATTCAATTTTAAAGAAGTAAAAAAAAAAAAAAAAAAAAACAATTTCATTTCAAAAAGAGCGGGCGCGGGTTTTCGAATATTTTATAATATCATATATTCGGAGTTCTCGTCTTAACGAGGAGGGCTACGCGAGCTGGAAAGTCGTTTATGTAAATGCGGCGGCGAAACGAAATCAACGAGATTTTCCCACTGCGGCTGCCTGCTCGTGGATTATTATTATTATTATTATTTTGCAACGCCATAAATGCCGTGTGGATGAGCGCGCGGAAGAGATTTGTTTTGGTGCGAGAGAAATCATAATAAGAATACACCACTGTTATATACGTGTGTGTGTGAGTGTACGAAGGGGTAAACGACGAATATGTAAATATATCGGAGGGAAAATATAAAGACTACTACTACAAGTACGGTTACGATACCTCGTTTCGGGTTAAACGCGAAAAATATGCTAAGACCGCGGGGAAGTTATCCGTAAAAACGGACCGAAACACCGGAGAATTGAATAAAACGAAATATTTTTCGCCTGCTCTACGTGATATTGCGCCTTATGTGAACGTACATGCGCACACCGCATAAGCACACGTACTTACAGGTGTCATAACGGCGCATAAATCAAACCGTACGGCGACGTTTTCGTTTTTACTATTTTTTTTTTTTTTTAATATTACACGTTAAAAAACGCGTAATATAAATGTGTGTATATTTATAATACACACGACGTTTATATAGGAATATGTGAAAAAAAAAAAAACGTAATGATTTTATCGTGACATTCACGCGGCGCGCGAAACGCGTATAATATAATATGTGAGAGTATTTTTTTAAACGGGTTTTCAAGGAGTTCCATATAGGCAATTTAATAGGCGGCGTTCGTTTAAAGTGTTTCGAGAGTGATCTATTATTTTATTCGTATTCGTTCGACAAAAAAAAAATAAATATTTGTAACAACGAAAAAGTACACTGAGAAGACCGGAATGGCGAACATACAATACAATACTTCCTCAATGCAACGATCAATATTGATTTTGAAAACCGATTTGAATTCTTTAGTGTCCGATGTTCTTACGAGGGGGAAAAACGGGAAAATGTGACGAAGCGAAAAAAAAAATTTAATTTACCACACATACTCATACCAACCTATAGAATTAAACGGCTGACGGATTGAAAATAGTTTTCAGAATTAAAACTGGGCTATTTGAAATGCACGGCAAAAAAATAACCAATCGCTTAACGTCGAGTATATTATATAAAATAACGTATTCGGGAACGTCGTAAGAAAAACCATTCGAGTGAGGTGTTAAAAAAAAAAAAATTAATACTTAATTGAACAATTAGAATCGAAAAAGGGAAAATATAACATCAAAGACTACAAGAAGAATTAAAATAACGTATTTAAAATACGTTATATTTAAATGCCATAATATAATGCGTATTGTATGTAGTACTATTATCAAAATTTAATATATTAAAAGTAGACAATAAAATCTCGAGTTTTCCAAAACATTTAAACTGCGTATCATATATATAATATAATTATTTGATTTTCCCAAAAAACGAAAGGAAAATAACAACACTAACCAATAAATGAGCCAATTATTTAACAATTAAAAAGCAATCACAACTATCTTATTATTAATAACTTATATAATATTATGTATTTCGAAAAAATGCTTATAACAAACAAATCGTATTTTATTTCTATACATTTAAATTATTAGGGAAAATCGTGTAAATCATACAGTTAACATTTACTACGATTCCGTTACATATTATTATTATGATTATTATTTAAAAGTATTTACAATCTGTATTCAATGTAATTCAATAAGCAAATGTATTATTCTTATGTACTAAGCGTAATGACATGATAAGAAGGAGGCATTCATTAACACTACTTTAAAAATAAAACAATTTTTTTTTTTTTTTTGTTAACGAGCGAGTGAATCACGAGACCAGTTCCGTTTAAGACGTCCAAGAGGATTATCGGATGTAGTATTAGAGGATAGAATGGAAATTAGTGGTTTAGGTTGACTACGGTTATTATTTACATTTCATATTTACAAAAAAAAAAAAATATATCGTTTTTATTTTTAAGTAAAAAATTATACTTAAAAACGACGAAATAAATTTAATACTTGTGCATAAAGAATTTATTAAATTATACATTTTTTTTTTTTTTTTTGAATTTGCCGCGCGTTTCAACATTAGTTACACATCACTGTAGCGTAAAAAAAAATCTCTAATAAAAGTACGCGTCTTATTGATAAGGACAATCAATATATAGGAATTTCGGCCAATTTTTGGTTGTTAGAAACGTGAGATGAAACATGTTTACTCATTTTCCATTTCAGCAATGGACTCGTGAATTCTTTCGATATCGGACGGAAAAAGAATAAATAAACACGTAGATTTTTTCCAAAAAACAACATTCCATTTTTGTTTCGCTACAAATCGAGAAGAAAAAAAAAGAGAAGGATCCGTTAAATTACGTTTGGAAAATCGACGAATCGCGGGAGGAGGGAAAGAGTATTTCAATATATGTTTTTAATGTCTTCCGGGTTCGAGACGAAAGTCTTCCAAAATAGTCCTGTATTAAAAAAAAAAAAAATCACAAAAATAACGATTCGTTTTCTTTTCCTTCGCATCATCCACCAGCTCTCACATCGTCGTTGAAACATCATTGCGACAACAACGGAATCTCTCCCCGTCCAAAGTATATATAAGCCAGTAATAATAACGATATTGTTATAACAATGCGTTGAACATCTCTACGTAATAATATCTAACTACACGCAACGTAATAATACTTGTATACGTATAATCGAACTGGAGCAGACAGACATTCGTGATTTTTGCCTGATACTGATACGGTGTAGAATAACGTTTTTTTCCACGCACAATAATTATAGTAATATTCTTAAACGCAAATTATATCGTATGTTTTTCGCATTGAAAAGTCAGCACATCGGTCAAATAATATAAACCGTAAAGACAAATAGATATTTTTTTTTTTCATTTTGGACGCCGTTGAACGCGTTGTAAACATTTACATAGATAATCGAACATTTATATACGTATATAAACGTGTAAGCTGTTCAAATTATTCGATAATTGTATATATTTACGATACGTCTGGCTAAAATTCGACTGCGTATTTTTAATAATAATAATAATAATAAAAAAAATATTCAATTAGAACAAACGGATCGATTATCGCGCACGCGTGTCTCGGTCAACGACGTCGCGCATAACAAGAGAATAAGATTTATAATATTTTCTTCTCGCTGCAGCTTTAACAACAGAGTCCCCCTTGTTTTCGCCGAAGACAAATGCAGGAGAAACGACGGGAGGAAAACGGTGTCTGCAAAGACCGATGTAACCCGCCCGGCGCAGAGGAATGCGGGGAACACATCACAACGGGAAACGGATTCCGTCGGAGCAGGGGGTGTGTGTTTTTTTTTTGTTATTTTAAAGAGAAAATTCGCAGGGAACTTTATAAATCGCGTTAAGCGGCTAACGCGCGTTTTGTATATTATATTGCGCGTATAAACAAATCGACGCCGGAGTAGAGTGCAACAGCAACGGCTGAAGTACGCAATATTAGCGGCGAGACCTCGACGAAACTTATTGGCTCCATTCCGGGCCGATGCCTGAGCTCGATTTGTCTTCGCGCCCCGTTTCCCCACACATCCACACGTAGTATATATCGTACATAAACGGAGAAGAAATTCGACAATATTTCACATCGAAATTACAAACCGTATATACGTTCACTGTGATCTCCCGTGGGGTCAAATCAAATTCGAAAAACCGCGCCGGTGGATTTGCCCGTAGACCGTGGAAAACGTGCAGTAGTGTATCACGGGCCAAAGCCAACACACACACACACACACACGTGTCATGGAGTCATTTCGGGGAAAGAAGAGAAAAAAAAATAACGCGAAATATTATAACGCGCGGAAACGAATTATTATTCTTTTAGTTTTGTACCAAAACGTTCGTGTTTTATTATTATTATTATTATTATAATAAATCGTTTTGTTTTAGTTCTCATACGCGAGTAGCCTACGACGACGATATCGTTTACGAATATTGTACAACTAAATAAACCCCGATTCTGGTATACAATTTTTTTTTTTACACATTATATAAATAATTTTGGTACCGGTGTTACGTTAAATATATATATATATATAAATGAGTAGTTATATAATAGCGTATAATAATCGGGATTTAATACGTTCTTAACACAAACGTTTGCCACTTACTTAAATATTAAATTTTTTTGTTTTTAAAGAAAATTCACGGTAATAAAACATACAAATCGTATTAACCGACAATTATTAATCGTATTTATAGTTTAAAAAAAAATAATAAAATTTTCAAATCTAAAACGGAATTCGCGTGAGTACTTAATATTTTTTTTATCCCTGTTGCTCCGAGGGGCTGTTCACAAAACGTAATTTCTAGCGCGTTTAACGTCGCGACGCGAGAGAACCGTCAAAACTTGAATTTCAGGCAATATCGACACGTTCGCAAAATTAATTTAGTCGAATGATTTTTCAACGTATTCATACAAATTATTATCGATATTTTTAAACGATTAATTGTTTATATATATATATATATAATATAATTTTATTCGTGTATGATTGACAGTGTATGGAGTAACTAAAAAGTATCGATTTTATTGAAAAAAAAAAAAGATTTTTTTCCTACCCCGGTGTAAATAATTACTTGTTATAACAATAAACGTTATAAACCTTCAAATATTTCCAACGCCTATAGACGGTATTTTTTTGGAAATTTAAAGGACATTATAATAATACAACAAAGACAAACACGCTTAATTATTATTCTGTTCTCGGGAAAATCTCATAAACACCAGCAGTAGATTTATAATTGAAATCTACCGAACAATATACGCACGAGGTTTTTTCATAACGCTTTGAAAAGAACAAAAAAAAAAAAAAAGACACTAATTCGCCTGCAATCAATGAATATTTTATATAATTTGACCACCGCACAATACGGTCTTGTGTTACACTCTATTGGACACTGCGCGTGTCTTTTTTGATGGTTCGAGAAAAAAAATAGACACGTTATTCATAACGCACGAACAGTCGTCAATTCGTTGTAATTTTTCTACTCGTAACGACGTTTTACAAAATTATACCGTATAAACAAATGGAAAAGTAAAGTAAAAAAAAAACGCGTTATCGCTGTCGTATATATATATATATATATATTGAAACGACAATGATTAACGCTAAAGATAAATATTTATCACGAGAAAACAACGATACAATCTTACAGACGTGCACAGTCTCTGTTCAGCACGCGTTACGACAAAACACACAGCAGTGCAACGACGTTATTAAAAAAAAAATTCTTTTTCGAGTAAATAAAACGACCAAACAGTAATTAAAAACTCAATCAATTTCAAACACAATGTGTATTGGACAACGATTCGAACAGTCGAGAGAGCATAATAAAACGGTCCGAGTATGGTACACATATAAATCTTTTTCTTCTTTTCCTCACTCTCTCTCTCCCTCTCTCCTAACAAAACCGATCATTGCGAGTATCGCGGAAATTATTTAAAAAAAAAAAAAAAAATGTTATATTAGTATTATTTTATTTCTAATATCCGAGCAATAAAGAGATGGGGTGTGGATTAAAATGGAAAACGCGCGCGCGCTACAGATGTTAATTTACATAGAAATTGCGTTTAAACGTCGATTACGACAAGCTGTCCAGTTAAACTCTAAACGAAATGGTACGAGAAAGGAGAGGGAAAAAAAGAGAACAACACCGTTTTTTGTTTTTGGAATATTAATAACCACATCGCGTAGCGGTCAACTCTCCTCGAACGAATATTACAACAACACGTAGTCACGTACCGCTCGCAACAGCAGCGCAATCAAACAGAGAATATATTAAGTACTTTAAATACGATCGATTAACACGGACGTATCTTTTTCCCGTACAAAACCGTTTTGTTTTCCGCGGTATACGTGTATATATCTAATCGTTACAATTTGTTGCATGAAATATTGCAACCTAAAATTGTTATTTAATTTTCTTACAAGCGACGTTTTTGTTTTTTTTTTCCTACGAAGAACATTATCGGTCAAATCGCGCACACAATATGTATATTTAAACGTACAATTCTATTCTTTTGTTGAGTTAATCTGGGGAATTTTTTTTTTTTTTTTTTTAATCATTAATGTCGACTAACGTTCGATTCGGAACTTTTCAACATAAACTGCGTTATTAAAACAAGAAAATATTCACATTTTGTATTATAAATATCGTTTTAAGAAAACCACACGCAACGGTGTATCACATTAAATTCTTTCTCGTTACGCTTGGAAATATGACATTCATAATATTAATTATCAGAAAAATCGTTGGAATAATTACATTTTCAAATCGCTCTCATAAAAACAAACAAATACAGGTAGTGTTTCGACACTACACAAAACGTTATTATAATAGTCTACTGAATATACTACTGTGTAAGTAAAACGAATAATTTATAACCGAACTTACAGAACAGCGTTTGAAATGTATTTGCTAAATCGATTTATTTAAAAAAAAAAAAAACAAAATGGACTTTATTACTGGAATTATTTTGGTTTTGTGCTTCTTCTATTGACATCGGTTTGTTAGTCGTTAGAACTTTGAAACATAGAGACGACGAATATATTAAACGGTGGATTCTATTGTTACGGGTCTTCAAATATCGACAAAACATGTAAAATAACAACACACACCACATAAATTTAAAAATAAAATTAATTTAATTATATATATTTTTTAATTGAATATAATTATTAAGGTCTTTTTTTTTAATATCAAATGCTTAAAAGTTGGTTATTTGTTAAAAAATTAGGATAGCGACATTTTTTTTCAAAATAATTTGTATCGCATACGAATACATATCTAAAACAATATATATATATATATGTGTGTGTATAGAAATACTTGGCGCATATTTACTTACAATAAATAAATATAATTAAATATAATTGATTCACAACTATTTTTAAAACTGTAGTTTCCAAATAATATTTATTGTTAATATTTTTTATTACCCTAATATTCGTTGCACGAGATTTTTTTTGTTTAAAATTTAATCGAAATTTGGATCGTTGTTTTCCTTATAACAAATCCAAATACATAGTAAGACTCAATAGATTTGATTTTATTTTGAATACTTTTACAATTCAATAGTATAGATTATCTAAAATCAAGTAAACAAAAAAAAAAAATACTGTAAATGGTAATAAAATAATATTTCTTATCTCATATAAACTATATTCAACATTAATATAATTAATAAAAACACTCAAATTTATTTCATTCATTTTACAATATTGTGATTATTCCTCGACAAAAACACATAAAACTTTATACAGAAACATTGTAAAATTATTTAAACAAAATTTTTGAATAAATTTAAAAATAATATACATAAATCACTATAATTGCGAACAATTTAGGTACAAAAATGTTCTTTTTCTTTTTGATTAAATTATATTAAATATGGAAAAAAGAATGAACAACAATTAAAATTAAATAAAATACATTTGATTAGAGATACTGATGATAATATTGGTTAACATATTTAAATTTAATGATGACATTTTCTTAATATACAATAATTTCATTTATATTGAAATCACATTAATTTACATTAATTGTTACATAATGTTTTTATTTAATTTAAATAAAAACTAAATAAATAGCGTATGATTTAATAACTTCAACAATAAAATCACTTTAAAGCCTCTAGATAATTAATGAGTCATTTCATGTTTTATGTCAGACAAATCACTGCTTTCTATTGAAACGATATAATTTATAACGATTGGATTGAAAGAATTCGTAAATTTATTATATAGAAAAATAGATACCCGAAGACATTATTTTAAAAGTCCAACTTGTAACTATAATTTTTATGAAACAATATTATAACTATTATACCTGTATAATATTATTAAAATGTATGACGTTATAGTATAAAAAAAAAAAATGTAATTATGCCTACGATTTAATAAACTTTACGTTTATTGATCTTTGACAAGTACTGTTGTCAATACAAATTGAAAATTTTTGTACACTCAAGTATTATAGATAAATGCGTATACACTAACATTAATAATTTTTAATTTAATTAAATATTTTAAAATTTAATAATTTTTGTTCATTTGAATATAATTTATTATTATAAATACGAATAATCAATGAATGTCTAACACCCAAGACTCGGCATTAACTAGTTAATAAGTTCAAAATTATTATCTTTGACGTTAACTCATTTTCCCTCGCATTAACAGACAACTCGACATTATTTCCGTTCAAATCAAATGGAAAATTTGGATCAATTGATATTGATTTTGAACGATTTGTGTACACATTCGATCTAAACACGTTCGACACAAGTGCAATAATAACGTAGAATTGTTGTAATATATATATATATATATGTATGTATGTAAATTTTAAATGTTCATTGATTATTTCGTTACAAAACGAGAACGATAATTAAAAGGTAAAAGAAACCAGTAAATTCTTAAAATTGACTCTGTTAAGAAAAGTCTGGTTAAAGATCGGGGAAAAAAAAAAATTCATTTACTCGGCCTCGTCTCTGATACGGTTACGTAAAATAATACACGTCACTGAAGTCATATATACGTAATGTATCGTTATTGTTTTAAACCGTAGACATTTAAATAGGAAATGTGTGTAACAAATTAATTATCGGTTCTAAATCGGACGACGGTAGGTATATACGCGCACGCGAGTACATTATATACTGACCAACATGTAAGACGATCCGGCAGCAGCGACCGGTCTTTGTTCTTCGTTCTCCGCACGGTCGTCGGCCATCGTCAAATTCAACGTTCTTCGGCTTTCAGGCTGAAAACACGAAACGCGGTCAGACACACAAAAACGCAGACGGTGAACAAAATGAATACTTTACCACGGCCGAACGGCGGCGAATCCGCGCAACACATGTGGGGCGGTGTGCCCGGGAAACACGGGGGCGCAATTGTTCACGCCGGGTGAAAACGCTGTCGGGAACCTATTCGGATTCGCGCGTGCGATCGTCGAACGGCAATGACGGACACGACGTTAACGCACGAGAAAAATCGAAATTGAGACACACGATTCGACGACGGATTGGCAATCTCGATTGGTTTTCAAACGTAACGGACCGGGGGGGAGAATTCGTACACCGCTCGCGACAACGTTACACACACACAGCACCGGTAACACCGTGAACAACGGACACGATTAGGAGGAGTAGGAGGCGGACGTAATTACGATTGTTATTAATTCTAGCATCGCGACTGCTGCTGATTATCCCTCGCTATTCCAGTGGTGTTTATTTGGCGAGCAACAGGTCATTGATAAAATGATAACGGGGAAAAATTCGCCGACGCGACGCGACTACGACGGCATTGCGTCGTCGTCGTCATTGCGCCACCGCGCGGGGGGAGGGGGGGGAAACGGTGTAACAGTGTGACCGGCGAGCGCGTCGCCCGGTCGCCCACTACATGTCGCGCAGCCGCCGAACACACCGACGACGACCGGTTCGAACCGGTTATAAAACCACACGTCCAGACTGTTGTGGCGGCGGCGGCGGCATGTGTCCCCGGACGGAGCGCGTGAGCGTGTGTCGGACACTCGCGCGGTGTTCGAATGGCGTAAAAATAATCTGCATGCGCCCGCCGGATGAAATATTTTCGTATTCGTATTATCATTATTATTATTATTATTATTATCAGGGCCGTTCAGACGGGGGGGGGGGGGCAACGGGACCGTTTTGCCCCAGACCCCAATTTAGAAATATTTTTAGGGGGCCCCGACAAAAGACTAAAATGTTCGGATAACAAATATTATTTTCGTACATTATTATTATTGACATAGTTATTAACATTGTTATTGATTTATTTATGAGAAGTGCTTTTTCGAGTGTTCATTTTTTCTGTAAGCTTTTTGAAATCTGTAACGCGCGATAACGGAAATCATGTTGTTATCGTCGTCGTCGTCTGACGCGGTCGTAACACACCGTGACTATTTTTGGCTATACATACTAAAAGCACCGCCGCCGTGCCTAATAACCTACCTAAACCTAATAACGACTGTAATGATAATGAAATCGACGACGATAAAAATGCTATCTAACGTTTCTAACAAATTTTAAATTTATTAAGTTTAGTCTAAATTTAGTTCAAGAGCCGCACGAAACTGATTTAAGAGCCGCATGCGGCTCGCGAGCCTCGTTGTGGCCACCCCTGATCTATATTATATTGCGACAACGAGGCTCGTTTTGCTACGGTAGGCAATGGTGCAGACGATATTTTTAGACCAAATTAATAGCCGATACGTTGATAACCGATACACGTAGAATAGTCAACTACAGCCCGCACATCCGCACGCCCGCTCCAGTCAGTAACTTTAATTATTATTAATCGACAGTTGACGGTATAGTGTCACCGATAAAATTGATAGATCATAGATAACAGTTACCGTAGGTACCTACTGCAGATATAGTCTATAGACTACCTGTAGTATAAAGAAACAAGAGTGAATACCAACACCACCAATATCAGTAAGTAATAATAATGAATAATAAAATATGTACATATCATCCTTTATTTTTATTAAAATAGATATAGTACGCGAATAATAATATATACATAATACCATTGATTAAATATTATCGATGATAATATATATATGCGAACACTGTTATAGTTTTTCATCGGCTTTCCCATTTTTACATACTTAATAGGTACTATCATCCCAAGAGTAATATCATTGAGCATAGATTATACTATATATTATAATTTATAATCAATGGTAATATTAGGGTAAATGAATAAAAAAGTGCCGGACACATTGATTTAAAAAAATTATTTTTCACACTATATACATTTTACGTGATTTCTTTAAATAATTATTATGATGGTCGAAGGGCCACCAAATTAATTTGCCCCAGGCCCCGGAAAAACCTCGGGACGGCCCTGATTATTATTATTATTATTATTATTATTATTGTTGTTGTACAATAAGAAATAAAAATATTTTTACGTTATTTTATAATAGAAGGGCGTAAAGAAATTTATTCGGGGGGGGGGGGGAGGGGCGATTAGCGGTTAAAAATCGAAATATCTGCTCGAAAAAAATATAATCGCATTATATGGTACGCTTGTGAAAACGGGTCAGGCGACAACTGTGTTGTACAAATGTTCGATAATTTTTAAATTTTTTTTTTCAAAATAATTTAATAAAAACTTCGAGCGCAACGGTTTTTTCTACGAATTCTTTACGACGTTACTACAGTAAACGAAAAGATTATTATTATTATTATTATTATTATTATTATTAAATTTTTCTACAAAAATAACAAAATGGCCATTTTATGGAACTATATAACACAAAAAAAAAAAACAAAATTATTTTCCATAAACGTTCGGAGTTTCCTGAAAACGACGATGGATATCGGCGGCGTCCTCTCACTCTAATCACTCACATAACACGCCTTTCTCGCAAACATATACTTTACAATACAAAAACGAATAAACGAAATCACTGGCGATTTTCGTTCGTTATTTATATTTTTCATTTCACATGTTTGAACGTTTTTGTCTGCGAGCCGAACGTATAGCGGCCGGCACCTCCATCAATATGATATGTGTGTACGATTTAGGCTCATTTTCGAGAGAGACCGATATGCGCGTGGCAGCGTCTGGACCGCGGATCTACCACGCTCATCTCGTATTTGTCCCTTGAATTCGTTTCTATGAGAATATCAGTGCGTTCGTAAAAAAAAAATAATAATTCGCGCGTATCGTATAATAAATTAAAACATGCGCTTTTATCGATTTCACCCGACTGTCACCGCCTCGTTTAAAACTCCTGATTCTGTCAAGACGTTTCTTGTGACAAATATTATGAACAGACGAAACGAGAGGAGGAAATGTAAACGACCGTTAATTACATTTTTAAAGTATCTTAAAACATCGGTGTCCGTAAATTTCGAGATTTCCGCAGGTCTCAGTCGTATGATATGAAATCGAACGGACATTTATTTCGACCGCGATACAAATCGATTAAATTATTGCTCGATCATCTTAATGGGGACAATATATTTACGTTCATTCCGTATCGTATCGAACAATATCAAATGGCCACAAATGACATTTATAATATTCGAGGAGCGACGATTCACACTTACATATACTTTGTTTTTCACTCCGGTCTCTACAGATCAATGTACACTGAACCGGTTTTCACGCATAAAACACTATAATAACGTTTGTCCACTTACACAGATATACGTTCAGAAAAAATTTCGATCGTCTTTTTTTACTTTCGTATCGCGTATTCGTGCGTGAAAATGTGGAATTCACGATTAATTATGGCGTCTAGTGTTTCTTGCAAATCGTTATATTTACGTAAAACGATAAAATTGATTTATTACAGTTACAGGGGTTTTTTGATCTGTTAAAACGGATATTTCGTAAATGTTTTTTTTTCTTTGAGGGGAAAAAAACAAAAAGAATCACATTTGGTTAAAATATGTATTATATATTATATAATCACACTTTTATTTCTTTTAATGGTGCACTTAGAAATATAAATTTCGAGAATTATCTCAATAGATAAATGTATATAATACACGCTGAAAAGTTTGGTGCTAGTCAATTTTTGAAAAAATAACATTATGTATACGAATATATATATACATAAAAAATTATGTCTGTTGCTGTCACACAGTTAGTACTTACTCTCTAATCATTGCTGTCATGCACGTAATATATATTGTTATCATACATGTACTCGTATGATAACAATAATTTCATTTCGATTACATTATTGCTGACTTAAACTGCTGACAGTTGATTTAATTCTTAAGACTTAAGTACATTTTGACTGTCACTAATAATAAATAAATAAATTACATAAGATATATATATATATAATAAAATAATTTGTTGTTAAATGTGAACACACATTTTTTTTTTTTTTTTTAATACAATATTTGAAAAACGAAAATAAAATAAATCGAATTAAAAAAAAAAAAGTATTATCAATAGATATAGTCCGTCGTAGCCATCTGTAAACTCGTGTGATTCATAGTTGGATGATTGATTTTGTTTCATTTCAAGTTAACGACTGTGTACCAACAATACAATAACACGTCTTATTAACATAATTGTTTAAGCATTTACGCACAAAATTACTGTGCAGATAATTTAACAAATAAATCAATATAGTTAGAACGTTAATTTTATTGTATTTATATATCCATATTTCGTTGGAGTTTTCTTAAAGTTTCGTGCCGGTTATTACGAGATTGGTTTTCAGAACGCGTAAGAAACGTAGAAAATAAAAAGTGCCAACAACTCGGATACATTGAATAAATGTAATGAAAACTGATAATAGAAAATCTCACGCCTTAAGATAATTGTTTGGTTTTATTTTTCTTATGTTAGACGAACGCATTAGCAAACAAATTAAACATTTATTCGACATTTTATTATCGATAATATATACGAGACATCATACATTTATAATAAGCTACGTAAATTTATTTTCAAAAAATAATTAAAAATAGCTTTGGAGAATATCGATATAGTTGATGACTCTGTAATTTTTTATAGTTTACTTTTTATATATTGTAGTTTGTAATATTTTTTAAAAAGAATTAGTAATTTTAAATATAAATATTTTAAATTTGATTGTACATTAATTATGAGGATTTAAATATCAAATGTATAAATATTTACGTTAAACAGATTAAAAAGCCCTTAAAAAAAAAATTATTTAAAGTTATAAACACTACAGTTTAAAAGCAGGTGCAAATTTGCAGGTTAATTTGAAAATAAATATAAGATTATATATTTTATAATATTTTGGAACACATATTGTAATTTAAGTATTTAAGAAGTTAGTTAATTGATTATACGTTATTAAGTTAATATGTATTATTTATTTACATTAAATATAAACCATGGATAATTCTTAACAAATTATAAATAATTATATGTATATTATAAGTAAAGATAATTTATTGGTTTCATTTCAAACTAGTTTAAAATAAAACCATCAAATTCAAAACAATAATTTCATATTTTATTTTTCAAATAATGAAAATTAAGATATATTTTGATTTAATGATTTTAAACCATACAAATCATTGTCTAAAACCGTAAGGAACAGTTTGAAGAATTTCCGTACATGACTCTGAATTCATTAATTTTCAATAGAATTTTTAAATTATTGTTTGTTCATTCATTATATATTGAATAATATAATTTTGCTGAAATTATAATATCAAATGAATAAAAACTTACGGATATGTAGATTGGAATAAACTTGAAAATAATACAAATATTAAATTGTAAACGTACCACATTAACACAAAAGTTCACAAAGAAATTAAGGCTAATAGTGGTTAATTATATATTATGTACGAGAGAAAAGTGCAAAAAACCTAAAAAGTAACCGTTAACACATAAAACTTAATAAAATATTTAATATAATAATATGATTGAAAACATTTAAAAAGTTATGAAAATTTATTTGTAGTTTTTACATTTTCATTGGATTAAAAAGAGTAGTGTACAATTTATAAATTTTTTTGATATTTTTATTTTGAAATAAAATTTAATTTCGTTTTTTATGTTTTAATTTAAAATTCCGTTAATCGTTGAAAAGGCGATTTTTAAAAGGCTATGAAAAAAGTCAATAAAACTGGTTTTTTGTTATTATAGATTACTTTTTGTTTAATAATATTGAATACAAATATTTTTAATAGAATTTATAATTTTGTATAACATTTTATCAAATTTCTGTGTTATAATTTTGCAAACAATAGAATATAAAATGAACAACTACATACTATTTTTTATACTGTCAAGATCTTAAAAATATTAAAAATTTTTAAAATTACTAACATCCAATTTAATTATGAAAAAATAAGAATTTAGTGAATTTGAAAAATAATTTACATTTATATTTTATTTAATAACTTATGTCTGCGACTGTATTGCAGGAAACGTGACAAATAATACACATAACTTACAACATTTATAACTTTAAAAACTTTATAAATAACTTATATAACTTTAAACTTATTTATATTTATAACATTGAATAATTTAGTATAATTTCGTAGTATTAATTCGCTTTAATGAGATTTAAATCACATTATAGAATATGGTGGTTGACTTCTACTTTCGAAAACATGAACATTTAAATTTATTCAGTTTTTATAAATAATTATTTCTAAAATAAAAAGTAATTTTTTTAATATTACGATATTAAATATACATGGTAAGAGCTTACTTTCTTTTAAGTCAAATGTTTCTAAAACAATAATAACAATTTTAAAATTACATTCATCAAGATGAAAATGAATGATTGGAAATGTAGAATATATGTCTCAATATTATTTAATAATATAAGTAATATAAAATAAGTTCGAGCCAAGAGTGCAGTTACTTTAAAACGTTATTATAACAAATTTAATAAAAATATTTAAAATGATTTATGATATTTCCCCCTTTAATTTGACTAAAACAATAAGCTACGACAGTATATAATATTTCTTGACATTTTAATTTTAAAAAGTTTTTGAACGTATTAGAATTCTTCAAAATTTATAAATCCAGCAAATCAATGTAAAAATAATTTAAAATTACCTCGGATAATTTAGTTATAGATAATTGATAGAATTGTAATTATTAATTTCTTAAATTTCTTAAATTCATTTCTAACATTATCATTTATAACAACTTACCACAATCTGTTGTGAAAAAAATAAAAAAATATTCATATAATCCCTATAGTATTCAGTTTGAAACGGATAATTGACAATTTAAAGAATTTGATAAAAACATAATGGGTAAATAGTGTATAAACTTATTCTATACGTACAAGACAAAAATATAGTATAAATAACTTTTATAGTACTTTGCTGACAAATAATATAATTAAAACATTTTCAAACGTTATGATAAATCTTTGTTTATATTTCACTTCAATCTAATTGAAATTATAGCGCACATTTATTACCTATTTGAAATTTTAATGTCAGAAATGTGAGTATATATAAATATATTGATTAAAAAAAATTGTTTTATAAATGACTGCCGACTTTGGCAACGGCCATACAATTGCAGTTAAATTATTATTAATCACGTAATTTTTCTATAAAAATATTGGTATCCGGATGTATTTAACAGAGTTGGTAATTTTAATAGAATCATATCAAATATTATTATAAAAATGTTATAAGATTTTTTTCACATTTCAAAGCACCCTCATACAACCATGTACGAAGATCCTCGTTATTAAAACATTTTAATTCTTTTTACATTCTCACGAGTTTTCGTTCTTTTGGTTTCCCTGAACGTGAATCGCTTTTAACCGAAGTACGATCACTATCATACCTCCTAAATCACAATTCATTCTTTATGTGTCACTCAACGGGTTCTTTTTTAAATATTTCACGTATTATTATAGATGGTTTCTGAACATAAAGGTCGGAGATTTCGGCATCATTTCCATTTTAATGAATCCTCTTTGGCCTTTGTTCCGTGCGTTCAGCCGTTTTCGATCGAATGAAAATCCGACGGTCAGTCATATAATTGCTTATAATATTACAGTGTACTGCATCTGCCGAGTGAATAACCACATCGGCGTACAGTCTGAAGTAACAATGAGCGTGTGCTGGATACGTCCCTTTTACTTGATACCCAAATCAAAACTTTCATAACTAAACATTACAGCTCAAGGTCGGGTACATTTCGGACAAACCTCTTGAATCATATTCCGCGCATCTGATGTTATTATATTTTATTGTATATGTTATTTCATTTTATTTAGGTAATGTTATCGAGTGATGAGTATGCATCAACCCAAAAGATGAAAACCCTAAAGAATGAAAAGCGGTAGAATTTGGAATTTTGTTTTGAATTTTATTAAATTATCACCTTATACCGGTAACCTATATAGAATACTAATATATATATATATTATAAATATTGTTTGTTGTATTTAAAGTAAATAATGTTATTACTATTTTTTTTTTTGTTTTTTTGAGTAACTATAATATTATAGATGATTTATTTTTAAACCCTTATTGGAATTACTGGTCCAGTTACGGTCTCTATTTAGTATATTTAATAAATTTATGAAATAAATGACAACTTACTAAATGGAATATCATTAATACCTTAAAATAATAATAAAATTATACAACATTTCAAACAATTATAATTTTCATTGTTTAATACAATAAGAGATGACGGTTTGGAGAATTTGAAAACTAATGTAAGACCTAATTTATTTTATGTAGGTAACCACAAAATCTTATTTTACTAATGCATCACTAGGCGAAGATTTTTTTCAGTTAAATTCTCATTTGATTATTTAATATTTTTTGATCGCATTGGTTTGGATATTTTCGTGTTATTTGTAATTTTGCAAAAATATATCAAATCTGAGTACGAATTGAATGTTCTTACTATAAGTATATCAAACGAATAACAACTTACGGTTTTCTACATTAGATATACCTTGACAAATAATAAAATATTTTAAAATCGCAGTCATTCTATTAGGTAAATAGGTTAAAAATAAGAGAGTATAGAGTTTAGGAATACGACACCGAGAACTGTTCTTAATTGATTTCCAAATACCAATAAATACGTAAATAAATAATTATACTAAACAATAATTGTTGATCGGAAATCAATTATTAATTTCGGATATTTTTTATAAACTCTGCTTTTTCGGATGGCGATATATCAATTTTGAGTGCAAAAATTTTGCTAGTATTAGAATAAAAACAAGTTACAACTTACGAAAATCTAAACTGTTAAGACCTGAAATATAATAAAAACACTTAATTAATTTAAATTACTTATGGTCGGTTTAATACAATTCGTTGTCAATTTCCAAAATTTGTAAAAAATATTAAACAGTATTTTTATTCATAAATGATTTAATTTCTAATAAAATATTAAACAATAATACATACATTTAATATAATAATAACATTTAAAAAGATAAGATAATTTTCTAAATTTTTTCCCCTCCCTAGCTTTAGTTATATAAAAATTATTAGGTATTTAATTTCGACAACATGAACATTTAGATCTTTTTTTTATTTTATTGTTATAAATTATGCAAATTATTGTATAAAAAGATTTAAAAGAAAATAAATTTAAAAATTTCATTATAATTGAACAAATTGTAATTATTCAATATAAAATATCATTAGTAATTTTTAATACAAATAAAAAACAAATACTAATAACCACTTACGCAAATCTACATTGGAAATATCTTAAAAATAATGAAAACATTTAGAATTGTAAACATTCATCTTAATTACAAAGTGTTGAAAATTTGTAAAAATATTGAAACAAATAAAACCTTTTAATGTTTAATAATATATGTATGAGAAAGGTGTGCAGATAATATTGAAATATTTATAATTTCATTAAGTGATAACGTATAAATTCAGAATATTTTAATATAACTAAGATAACTTATTATTTTTTTTTTTAATTTAATTAAATTAAAATATTGGCATACGATTTATTAATGAATTTATATTTTAATTTTGAATACATTTCGTTTGATACTTGATATTCATAAATTAGTTGAATCACTTTCAAAACATATTTTTTAAATTTCGACAAATGACAATAAAATTGTTTAGATTATTTAATGTTTGATAATCGCATGAGCGTTTTATAATTTTAATAGATTGTATAACAAAATTATGTAACCAAATTCGATAGTAATGTATTGATAACATAAGGATATAAAATAAAAAGCAACTTACAAACTTCTAGTTCATAAACTTCTAAAAAAAAAATCACACGTATATATACAATCACACACATCTCATTTTTATGTATATAAAAAAAATGATTTGTTGTTTCTTGTTTTGCTACAATTAGAAATTTTTGATAAAAAAAACCTCATCTTTAATTATTTATTATTTATGGGTTTTAACTTAATAAATATCGAAATAGAATGAGAACGTTTTCATAATTAAGAAAAAGTATTGGTTTTATTTTAAGTTAATTAGATATAAAAAAATAGAATTTACGTAATTTGTAACATTTATTTGATAATTAGTGTCGAAAACATGAAAAGTATTTTGTCAACATAATTGGTTAAACGTTGTCAATGATTTAATATTTCATAATTTTAATTTTAGATATTTTTTTAATAATTTGCGATATAAAATGAATAATAATATAATAATCATTACTTACGATTTAGTTTAGATATTTCTTGGAATAATAAATAAAATAAATATTGTAAATAATAATAATTATTATTTTTCGAAGGCTTAACAATTCGGATAATTTAAAAACGAATATAAACCATATTTGTATGACTGTATAAAAAATATAATTTTTTTTTTTAATAAATTAAAATAGAACTATCTTTGCCATTAAAGTATAATATTTGTTTGACATTGAAATTTTAAAATCAATAATATTTAAATTTAATTTAATGTAATAATTATAATTATTTTAAATAATTGTCAAAAAAAAATTTAAATATGCATTTAATAATAATTTTATGGTAAAAGTTGTATAGCCTATTTTGTAATTGTTAAATAAGATTAACTTACTCTTTTCCAGGATGAACAAACCTTAAAAATGTCAAAATTATTAATATTGGCAAAGGTCGAATTTAATAGAAAAAATAGGCAATTTGAAAATTTTTAAAGAAAAAAATGTTAATACATTATATACGTATGAAAGGAGAGCGAGAGTGTGAATTTTACAATTCATTCTTATCACTTTTAACAAATATAATTGGAAAATTTTAATAGCAATGATATGTTTCTTCTTGTTTTATTTCATTTTTATTCGATTATAACTTAATTATACAATCATTTTTTTTTTTATTTATATTTCGACATCATAAATATTTAAGTTTATTTTGGTTTGTATAACTGTAAATATTTTTAACAACCTTGAAAAATCACAGTATCATTTATAAAATTCTAATTAAAGGTTATATGTGTATAGCCGATTTCATCAATAATTATTAAGGATTTTACTCTTTTTGTTAATTATACTTTCCAATAAATTAGGGAAAATTAGGTTTGACGAAGATGCGTTAGCGTTAACTCGTTTCTAAAATGATTTTTAAATTAATTATCCAAAATCAGCTTAATAAAATTTAAAATTCCATAGATCCATTATAGTCCATTAATCGCTTGTTTTTAATATTATATTATCACTTATCGGTTATCATATTTCGTAATAACCAACGAGAACGCCAGAATCAACTGTTTTTGGTAATCTAACTAACATTTTGTTAACTCAACAAATGTAATTAAACATAATTTAACCAAATGTTAAATTTAAACAAATTATTAACCTAACCTAACGTGGTCTTAGGAGTGTATGTATTTAACAGTAATTGGTGAAACCGGCTGATAATATTTTATTATGACATTGTTTTTAGGCAATTTCAATATAATTTGGTAATTTTGGAAAAAAATGCACTAGTTTTTAGAGTATATAAAAATAAATAACCATACATACGTTTTATTTGTGAATCAAGGCCTTCAAAAATTATAAGAATATTTATAATGGTAAATATCGATTTTAATACGAAAAGTAGACATTATGAGAATTCAATAAAAAACACAATCACGAGACAAGGGTTTTCAATTAACTTAAAATATAATGAAGAAAAAAAATAAACTTTTTTAATTCAACAAAATAATACAATTTTAACCGAAGTTAAAAAAATTAAGAAAAATTATTGATTTTATTTCACATTATTTACTTAAACATTTTAGATTAAAATTATGACACACAATTTAAAGTATTTATTTTACGTATTAATTTCGAAAACATGAACATAATAAAATTTATTTTAAGACTTTAATTATAATCCACATGAATCGTTATCAAAATTAATTTGAAATATCCCTTGGAAAAAACAATAAGGTAATTTTTAAAATTTTAATTAGCTATTTTAAATTTTAATTTATATTAGCTATTTTGAAATTGTTATAATATAATATAATATTATTATAGATTATTATGTTTTAGATAATATTAATAAAAGATAAATTTGCAATTCTGAGTGACATTGGATCAAATTTTAGTGTAATAATTTTGTTAAAATAAAGATATGAATACAGAACAACTTACGTTTTTCTGGCATGAGAGAATGTTTTAAAAATAATTAAAATTGTAAACGTTCGGATTATAGATATTGTAAATTGACAATTAAAAATACATATGAAAATTATTAAAGTAGAATATTATTTGGTCATATATATATGTATATATATATATATATATATATATATATATATATATATATATATATCTGATAAGTGTGCAGTTACGTTAAAAATAACTTTTAATAATATTTTTATAATATTGATTCAAATATTCCCGTTGAATTTTATTACGAAATTTAGTGTTAAAATTTTTCTGATATTAGGAAATAAAATAAATAACAATACGCACTGTCATTTGGCAAAATATCACCTAAATTTATAATAAAAGTATTTTAAAATTACAAACAATCATTACTATTTGAAAAAGTTGACAATTTGGAAAATTTGAAAAAATATTATGTACTGTTTAATTAGATATAATTAAATACCGCACACCAGTTAACTTAACAAATGACTTTTACAATTTTTATAAGATATATATAAATAGATATATCAATTGTTTATTTCAAAAATTAGGTAACTTATTATTTAATTGTAGTTAGATTATATTTTATTATTTTATTGAAAATAAATATTTTACGTTTTATAAATATGTTTAGTATATTTATTCTAAATACTATTGAAACGTGAAAAAAAGTTACAATAAAAAAAAATTTGATATTTTAATTTCAAAAATGTTAAATTATATTTAAAAATATTTAATATTGTTGAATTACACGAACTACTGTCAAAAAAAAAAATATATAAATATATATAAAACTTTTTGGACATTGCCACTATAAATAAAAAAACTTTAATCTTAGTATAATTTTTAAATTTTATAATGATCTTGGTCATACAGTATATTTATTAATTATAACATTAAATCAATTTTGTGTATAATAATATATTGCTGGTAAATATCAATAATTATACTTACATACTTCCGGTATGACAAGTTCTAAAAAATTAATGAAAACATTTAAGATATTTATTTAAGTTACCTACTTAAAAAAATAATAATATGGAGAATTTGAAAAAAACTTGAAACTTAATATTACTTCATTATATATTATATGTGTGATACAACAATGCATGAAACTTAACAAAATATACTTTTATAATTTAAAAATTAGATGTACAGATTTTATGCTCTGTATTAGAATATAAGATATGAATTGCTAAAATTGTAATTACCTTTTTTTTTTTAATTTTATGACATTGTTTTTAGACATTTTTCAAACAATTTGTAATTTGATATCAAATTTGAATGTAATAATTTTTGATTACATTATAGTTTTACAGGGTAAAAATTAATAAACTTACCTTTATCTGTATTAGATATTCATTTTAAAAATTACAATAATTTGTATAATTATTACGAATATTTAGATTAGCACAATGGTATGATTATATGAAGAATTCAAAAATTAAAAAAATTCTTAATGTTCATTCGTATAATAATTAAACAATACTGAAATAATTTAAAACATAACTCTTTTTACCTAATTATGTATGTCTTTATTAATACAACATAATATTTAATTAATTAATAAATTTATTGACTTTTTTTTCATAAATGTATTATGAAGGAAAATCGAAATGTTATGATAAGTTATTTGTTTTATTTCTCTTATATAAGAATTAATGTATAATGTATAAAATTAATTTTACGTTTAAATTTCATTAAAATTAATATTTAAATTTATTTTATTTTTATTAAATTAATTATAGTCAAAAATTTAAAAAAAACTGAACGTCAATAAAATTGATAATTATTTGTTAAATATTTTAAATCAAAATTATAGTTTTTTATTACATCAAATTTTATTGAAATCATTTTCCTAATTATTAGATATTAAATAAATAAAATTACTTACATTTCTTTGACACGACAAGACCTTAACAATTAATAACATCATGTCAAATTTTCAATGACCATTTGAATTTGAAGATTTTAAAATGTGGAATATTAAAGACTTAACACAAATATACGAAAAATGAATACAGTTAACAAGTAGTAAATTAAAATTAAATTTTGTGATCTAACATGAAATTTATATAACTTGTATTTATAATAAAATTAGAATATAAAAATTTGTTGAAAATTTATTGGTCTTATATAAGTGTAAATTAAAATAGTTACATAAAATTTACTACATTTTTTTGAAACATTAATTTCGGAAACGAAGACTTTTAGATTAATTTTCGTTTAAAAATTAACAACTAAGTAAATCGTTGTCCAAACAAATTAGAAAGATTTTTGAAAAAAATATATATTTGATAGAGTTCTAACGGATTTTTTTTTAATAGTTATTTATGTTATATGGTTCAAAGATACTTTTTATATAATATGAAATTTTGAAAAAATATATTAAAATTGAGTTTAAAAATTTTATTGTTTCCGGGTATTCAACAACTTACGTGATTCTAAATCAGAAAGAGCTTAGGAAACAAAACAAAATTTAATTACACACATCTTGTTAAATTCTAAGTGTATACAATTTTGAGTGTTGTAATTTATTATGATTTTATTGTATTAGCATGCAAAGTGAATAATAACTTACTGGATTCTAGAATGGCAAAACCTTAAAAAATAATAAAAATACGTAAAATGGTAAAAGTTCAGTTGTATATGAAAAATAAATGTATGGTTTAATATTTGTAAATATAAAATATTAATATAATATGAACAATTATGAGACTAGTGTACCTTTAAAGTAATATATTTTAAATTTAATTATTTTACTACTTATTACTAAATTCATATATTTTGTAATAAATAAAAATAGAATAGTTTAATAGCTAAAATAATTTATTGGTTCTATTTCACTTTATTCTTAATTACTTAAACATTTGTCAAATTTTCTTAGTTACCACAAAGAATAAATTCAAAAATCAAAGTATAAGGTAAAATCGTTATTAATGATTATTTCATAATATCTAATAAAATATTATTTATTGATATTTTTAATAAAATTTGTAATTTCGAATAACAATATATCAAATTTAAAAGTAAAATTTTTGTTACTGTTAGAATATAAAACGATTTAAAACTTACCATATTCTGGTATGGAAACACATTGAAAAATTTAAATTATTAAGAATTGTAAACACTTTAATTAATATAAAATGTTGAAAAATATAGTAAAAAAAAAAAAAATTGAATAACAATTTTTAGTTATTATGAAATAATATCTTATAACGTATTCTAAAAACACGATCATTTAGATTTATTTTGACTTTATATGGATATAAACTCAATATATTTTTGTCAATAAAAGAAAAATTATTAGAAAAACTGTATTTATATGTTATTCAAATTTTAGTTATGAAAATGGTTTTATAGATTTTTAATAGAAATTGTAATTTTGTGTAAAAATACACAATTATATTTGAAAGTTTGTTTTTAAAGATTTAGAATGAATAAAAAAATACCTGCATCTGCCGTTGAAAGACAATAATAAATAATAAAAGAAAAATTAAAATTTACAAATACTCAGATATGTATAAACAATTGATCGTTTGAAATATTTGCAATAAAAGTTATAAAACACAGTGTTATGTAATTATAACATGAGATATGAGTGCAGGTAACGTCTTAACAAACATCAAATAATATATGACACGTTCGACGTTAATGTCGACGTATAATTGGTAAATTTGTAATTATTGATTATTTATGTTACATTTTATAATATCACTGGTTTAAAATAATTTGACTATAACTTGAGTAAAAAGATTTATCTCTTATTAAGTCTCATCGCACCATGTTGATAATATAAGAAAATATAAAAAATAACAACTTACTGTTTTCTACTTCATAAATTTCTTTAAAAATAATAATAATATCATATTTTTAAATTGCAAACGTTCGTATTATTTATTAGAATAGTTTACTTATTAGAAACGTTTAAAATAAAATATGATATTGAATACTGTTTTACTATATATATATATATATATATATAAGACAATAATAGTATAATTTTAATATTGGTTAAATACATTTTATATGAGATTAAGGCATAAGCATGCGATTTGTATACATTGTTTGTCATTTCAATTTCGAAAACATAAAAATTTTAAAATTATAAATTACACGAATCATTGTAATAGTATGTTAAAAAAAAATCACACAAAACGTCGATAGAATTGATCAAATTATAATTTAATGATTTTTTATATTTTTTCGGTGATATTGGTCATAGATATTTTGAATACGATTTATAAATCTATATAAATATGTATCAAAAATGAGTGTAGACTTTGTTTAGTATCATTAAATATAATGCATAATAACTTACCCGCTTTTAGCGTAAATATCAATATAGCAACCGAACAATTTAGTGACAAAAATTTTAAATTTGGAAATAAAAAAAAAAAGAAAAGAAGATAAGATTGTTATTTATATACATAGCTTATAAAAAAATATTAAAAAAATTTAAATATTAATAATTAAAGATAATTGTATTTATGTTAATATTTTTCTAGATTAAAACATTGGTATACATTATTATTGTGTTTTTTCCGAATTAAACGTGTTGCTAATTGTGGCCTGACTTTTCTGTCGTCGGCCGTTCGCGCAATTATTAAATATTACGTTTTTTTTTAAAAAAAAAATAAAATGTTGAGGTATTTTTGAGCTGATCATATAATATAATAACTTATACGATATCAAGTACGACATTTATAGTTACGAGCCGTTATGAACCGTTGAAATATAAAAATCATATAATAATTTAAACGTATACTTTGAATATCTTTTAAGCTTTAAGACTTGATTAAAATTATATCTATTAGAGTAAAAATAATATTTTTTCAGTTTGGCTATAGTTAAACCGCGTTAAATTTTTAAATAATTGTTTTTCAAATTTAAATCTTTGTAAGTATATATCCTATATTATTCTAAATAATTTTTTACGATTATTTCGACATTTTTGTTTTTATTTAGAGAAATTTTTTGTTTATGAATTGTATGTTTTTAAATTTTTTTAGAGCGTAAGAGGACCGCAAAGCGTAAACTCGTTCTAGGTTCCATTTCCAGAGTATATAGTACGCGCCTAGTTTCCGTAACAACACTTTTACCACAATTGGCAACATGTAGGTATTTTCATCCATATTGAATTTATAATTATTGATCATTGTCAAAATAATTTCAAAAGACATTTTCGGAACAACATACGATGCAATTGGTAGAATTGTATTTTTACAGACTAATAAATTTTAATCATGACAACAATATATAGATAACTTTACGTAAAAGAATTTGAAATTTTATGGTAAAATATTGATGAATTATAATTAATATAATTTGGCTAGTATAATAAAAATATATTTTATATATATAATATAAAATTAATAAAACAACATACGGTTTGCTTGTGTAAGAAACATATTAAATTTTCCAAATATTCCGATTAATAAGAGATAATTGTAGATAATTTAGAATCTCAGAATTATTTAATCAATTAAGTCAATAGTAATATATATATATATATATATATAATATGAGACTAGAGTAAATTAAGCTCAAAAATATCAAGTAACTTATAACATTTTTAACTTCAATAACTTAATGAATATAATTAGAACATTTAAAAAATTAAGAATTTTTTTTTTTATTTCTTTTCAACAGTATTAAAACAGTAGCGGAGAATTAATGACATATGATATTTTTTTTCGAAAACATCAACACGTATGTTATCATTTGTGAACATTTCATAACTATATACTAAAAAAATCTTTGTCAAAAATGTTTTTAACAATTTTTTAGAATATCGATATAATTTGTTTAATTTAGAATATAAATAATTTTATATTTTATTATGACATTGATATTAAATAATTTTAATAGAATTTGAAATATGGGATGACAATATTACATTTAATTCAAGTGTAATATTTTTGATTTAGAATATAAAATTAATATAAACTTACTACGTCTTATCGTATGTTCTTGAAATGTAATAAAAATATATGAATATTCAAACGTCTATTTCCATTCGAAGTATTAACAATTTAAAAATTTTAATTTAAAACTATATTTTGACAAAGTTTTTTTAAATCATAACACATGTATGATAAAATAATGCAGTTAACTGATTAATTAACTTTTTAAACTTTTATAACAATAATTCCGTAGCGTACGTACGATTAGAACATTTTAAAAATTAAAAGATAATCCATTGGTTTTATTTCTTTTATATTGGATCAAAGCATAAGCACAAAATGTATATAATGTAATTGACATTTAAATTTCGACAACACTAAGATTTCGATTTATTTTGATTTTATATTTAAAAAAAAACCTCGGAGAAAAACGAACACTTAAAAATATGCGAACGAAGTTTTTTCATTCATCACGACCCACAATCCGCTCAACGATTATCAACGTCACCTTCGATTTTTTACGCAGCTGTATCACCCCCTACCTGATATTAATCGCACTGAGTTTCACTTTTTTCATTATAAAGATATCTGAATCCGCGAATAATTTACATGGAGTCCAAGTAGCGGTGGATACGGCGTCTTTGGTTCGTTAACAATCCGAATGTTTCACCATCCGCATATCAATTATACTGCTAATAACATTGATTTACCATAATTTTTATAGAATTTTTAAAAATCCTGTTTTATCAAATACTAATGTAACGGTTTTGTTTATATTATACGTATAAAAAATAACGACTTACGGGTTTCCAGCAACACAATACCTGAAAAAAATATTTATTTTGAATTTATATTTATTAACTAAATAAATAGTTGTCAAAAATAATTTTTTTAAAGACCACGGAAAATTGTAATTCGATATTATTTTATATTTTATACTCATATTGAGTATATTTTATTTTTAATAGAATTTGTGATTTAACATTATGTGTCGGCACCATTATACTTGTGTGTAATAATTTTTAAGTTTTAAAGATAACAACTTACGTTCTCCTACATTCTGAAGACCTAGAAAGGAAAAGAAAGAAAAATATTCAAAATTGCGAAGGCTCGGAAAAAAAAGAATTGAAAATTTGGAATAAAAATATGTGCCGTATATTTGTTTGACCAGATATACGTAAGGGAAATAAGTGGAGTCAACATAAAAAAATAATAGGAATATCTTTCATAACTTCTATAACAAATTTATTTTGATAAATTGACAAATTATAAATGTTACGGTAATTTATTGAATTTATATCAGCTGATATAAAATGTACAACGACTTACGTGTATTTAGACTAATACATCCTTGAAATAAAAAAAAAAATTTAATTTAAAACGTTCAATTCAAAATTCAATGTTAAAAATTAAAAAAAAAACGATTAAAATAAAAGACGATTTTAATAGTTAAAAAAAAAAGCTTAAGAAATAATTCGTCTATAATTTTATAGTTACAAGCAACAAATTTTAAAAGAAAAGAAATGTTTGACAATTTAATTTCGAAAACATGAATACGTATATTCATTTTAATTTCGAAGTTGTAAACAATTAAAATCATTGTCGAAAATTCTTTTATTAGATCTCAGACAACCTGTATGTAATTGATAAAATGGAAACTATAGATTATTTAATATTTTTTCATTGTTTTGGTTTTAGGTTCCTACTTTAAATATAATTTGTAATTTAAGAGAAATCATATTTTAACGTATTATTTTTATTAGTATTAAAATATAAAAAATAAATTACACAACTTACGATTTCTCATAGTATAAAGAACTTAAAAAAATAATGAAAGAGGATAAATAAAGATTCACATTTAAATGTACAGCTGAACATTTCGACAATTTAAAATAAAATATAATACCTGTCTTATATATAATATAACTACTATACAGTTTTAAGGTGGCCAGACGTCTCGTATTATACGGGAAAATATCTATATCAAAAGTCCGAACCATTGTCCCGAAAAATACTCTGGGGACGCTAAATTGCCCCATATTTTAATAATAACTTGTCCCTTTTCGTGTTATAATAAAAAAAAGGATATCAATAAATGTAATTTTTATGAACATAATCAATTATTATAATTTCTTCCATTTTTCTTCGCTTGAGTCTGCACTGTTAATTACAAAATCGTATCTGGTAATATTGTAACAGAAAAATTCCTGATGTTTAAATATATCACCACGCTCAATAAATATAATTAAGTATTTTTAATTTGTTCGTAGAATACAATTTTTTATTGTAGAAGAAGGGGACTATTGTAGTTTTTGTTCAATTAGTAATAATCGCGCCTATAAGAAAATGTGTTTTAAACGAAATAAACTTCAATTTTATTTATTAAAATAGAGAATGTATATGATAAATAATTATGATTTTATATTCTGAGCGTAGCGAGGAAGCTGCAAAATGATTTTACAATGATGTTTATTTTCTTTTTCTTCGTTGTTAACAAATTTTCTACCAGAAGGAGAAATCTTTACAATTATATCCGGTTTCCGGTAGTAAATTGAATCTAGTTGATACTTTAGAGAGATAATTTTTCGACTTTCTAAGTAATTTCCTGGAGCGTAGAGAAAAATACAGATTATGCATCGTTATTTTTTGTGTAATTGAAAAAATAACAAAAAAAAAAAAAATTATCATGATAACCAATTTATTTAAAAATTTGAATATCATGTAGGAGACACAATTATACCTGTATAATTAGTATTGTGTAATAGTTATGTTTATTATACCGAAATTACGCTTAGAATCGTTCTATTTTAATAGTAATGATTTATTATTTGCTTTCAAATTGAATACGTCTACGATGAGTATCCTTTCCAATAAGCGAACGGTTTCCATCCCTATACTGACACCCGACGAGCGAAGTGCGTTCTTTTTAATTATGATAATTGATAGAAGAATTATATTTGTCCCGTATTTTTAATATTTATAATCTGATCGCCCTAATACAATCATATATTGATATTGAACAATTATTCAAATAACAAATACCTAACAATGGATGTTCACAATGTTTATTATCTAACAAACGTCACACCGTGCACATATTTTTAAAACATTTTGAAAGACAAAAAAAGAACATTAGTTCAATTTCACTTCAAGTGATTTAATATAGTATTTAGAAAAATTATTTGACATATTAATTTCGAGAACATATGAATTTTAATTTCATTTTGATTTTAATATTTTTAATTATACAAATCATTGACAAAATACTATAATAATACTTTGAAGGATGTCAATATAAATGGTCAAATTGTAATTTAAAAAATTTACAATTTAATTTCTTTTAGATACAATTTATACTATTTGTTATTTTTTATAACAAAATATTAAATCTGGGTGTAATAATACTGCAAATATGAGAATATTATTAAATAAAAACTTACGTTGTTGTATTGATGAGATAGCTAAAAATTTAAGAAAATTATTTTATATAGTTTAACATAAACAATTGACCATGTAGAAAATTTTAGATGCTAGTATTGTCTTATAGTACAATATATTGCAATATACCTACTTAACAAATAATGAATAATATTATGGTTCTGCGTAAACAATGCTTCCCCAAATTAATTTAATTTAATGAGTTTTAAAAAAAAGAAAACATGCCAAGCCTTATTGATATTCATTAATGATGTTAACTTTATATACATTTTATAAAATTTTTAATTTTGATAAAATATATTTAAGTCATGTTTAATATTTTTGAGAGAGTGGGGATATTAAACGAATAACGATACTTACAATCTAATGGTTCCTCAAGACCTAAAAAATATAGGCAAAATATTTTAAATTGCCAACGATCAGTTTAATATAAAGAGTTGAAATTTTGTAAATTTGTAATAAAAATATAAGATTTAACATTGTTATAATCATATGTGATATTGGAAATTCAATGAATAACAGTAATATAACGATTTTTATTAAAAAATTAAAACAATATATTGTTAGTATTAGTTTAGTTTTGCTTAAATTAGATTAAAAAATGGAATACAATTAAATAATATTTATTTAAAATTTTAATTTCGAGAACATGAAAATTAAAATATATTTTGTTTTCACAAATTTAAATTACACAAATAATTATCAAAAAACGTTATGAAGGCTTTGTAGAATATCCATTTGACTGGTGAAATTTAAATTTTAGATTATTTAATGTTTTAAAGTTATATTGGCTTTAGATTTTTTTTAGTAGAATTTGTAATTTTGGATAAAATCATATTACATTTGAGTGTAATATATTTATTAATTTTAGGATATCAAATATTTAAATACATACGTTCTTGTAGTTGGTAAAGACCTAAAAAATCAATGAAAATATTTTATAATTCCAATGGTCCAGTTTAATGCGAAATACCGACAACGTGGAAATTTTGGTAATAAGATTTAAGACTGAATTTTCATAGTTATATAAGATAAGTGTGAAGTTATTTTCGATTAAAAAATAATAAAGTAATTCAAAATTTAAAAAATATATATAATTATTACATTTTGAATGTTATAAATATATCTATGATTCATTTCAATTTTAATCAGATTTAAAACAATGGCCAAAATCAAAAACATTTATTTGATACTTTAATTTAGAAAACATAAATATTTAGATGTTTATTATTGTGAATTTTAATAACACAATTTGAAATGTTGAATAACTATATATGAAATTTGAGTTTAATAATTTAATTATAAATAGGATACGAAACAAATGAAACTTACGCGTTTTTAAACCAGAAACACCTAAAAAATTAATGAAAATATTTTAAAATACATTTTCTTGTTTAATATCGAATATTGAAAATTTGTTAATATAATTCTATTATTATTATCGTTTAATTCGAATATGTATGAGGCAAGTGTGGAGTTAACTCTAATAATAAATAGCAAATAACAAAAAGTCTATAATTCTTATAATAAATATAATTAAAACATTTTGGAAATAAATATAATTTCTTGGCTACATTTCACTTAAATTAAATGCAATTTAATTTCTTTTTTTTTTGTTAATACGAGTATATATTTTTTGATATATTAATTTCGGAATCGCGGAAATTTATTATAAAATATTCGAGCTATTTAAATAAATTATTCAACAAATTAACTTCAAAAATTTATTGAAAGAAATCAATAAGATAGGTAAAATTTAAATTATAGATTATAGGCTATTAAATGAATTAAAATAACTTACGTTTTTTTTGTGCGTCGGTAAGAACTTAGAAAGTAATAAAATATTTAAAATGGAAAATGTCTAGTTGATTACGAAAAATTAGTTATTAACTCCAATAACAAATAAAATTGAAAATTAGAATCATAAACATATTTTAGATTTAGTTTTATTATAAAATTACATGTTACGCAAACCTAAAATGTTATAAAAATTGTGTAAAAAACTTTAGTGAAAGTCAGTATATTTAGAAAAATTGTAGAGACGACTATTTATGAATTGTTGAAGTATTATAATTGAAAATAAATAATTTGATTGTAATACTTTTTCTTTGTTATAGTGCAATATTAATAACATCTTATGGAATTCTAGCATGGAAATACATTTAAAAATAATAAAAAAAATTTGAATTGCAAACGTCCAATTTATAAGAAGATTTGACAATTTGGTAAATTAAAAAATATGCAATAATATGCATACATACTCGTTGAATAAACGCCGACGTAATCTAAAATAATATAAAATATATTTATTATTATTTTTAAATCTTCTTTTATTATTACAAATATTTTATTACGTAAATTAGAATGATTGTCTGTAATCATCTTCAGTTAACTTAATCTATTCTCAATAAATCAAATTACACGACATTGCATTCCATTAATATAATAATAATAATTAAAAAAACACTCGTTTCAATCATTTCTCTCGGATTCTAAATTGCAACAACTACATATACATTTATATGAAAAATTAAACCGATATTTATTTAAATGCAATAAATATTATTCTTACTCGAAACAATTGTGTTTAAAACAAAACTCATGGTTATAGCCGTCAAGAGATTTCTGCATTTTAATGATGCCATGATCGCTGGTGTTTAGTATACAATATAAGTTTATGATCGCCGACAACCGAATTACACGAAACGCTGGATTGTAATGAGACTTAAAACGATAAAAAATCACATTCGTAAACGAGCTGAACAAATATGTTTTTTTATTAAGCCACTAAACATACAACAAACGACCTACGGCCGATAATTTTAAGAGTAGCTATAGTAAATATTTGATCATCAATAGACTTTTAGGATTTTCAGCCCACGCAAAATCAAATCTATTAACGCAATTAAGTGGGCTATGAGGGATTAATTCCATTAAATTATCTAAATCGGTCCCTTAGCTAAATTTTTTTTCTTAGTTACGCGAATTCTTTTAACGTTATATCAAAATTAACAAATAATACTAAAGTATAATTATAAACGTAAAATTGTATTATATGAAAATTAATTTAACGAAGGAATGAGCTTATTGACGTTTATTTTCCTTTTTTCCTCATTAAAATGGGAATTCGGTATAAAATTGGAGGAAAACAAATATTTTTATTTCTTTAATATAGCTTACGTACCATAGGGAATGCATTAAAAACATACAAAGTGTTATAGTTTTATGTTATTTTCATTGTATGTACTTTTTAAATTATACAGTTTCCCAGTTATTTACTATATGGAACTTATTGGTGTATTTTACGTTATAATTTATGGTACCCATTATCTAATATATTACATTTATCCAGCATAATATAAATAAATTGTGTAACGTTATTTATTTAGTTTTTTCCATATTATGATGAAATGATAATTGTTCGTAATTCATATATCATTCGATCAATTCAAACGTGAATGCCATATAGACGAGTAGCAAAAATGTTAAGGAGACGTTTAAAAGAATCATTTTTTCTTTTTGTATCGCGTGTTAACAATTATATTGGAAAAAATCGACGAGAAAACGTCATCGAATTCCTAACCTTCAAATTTAGTAATACGTGTTGAAACTCACACAAACAAACAAGTCAATAAACAGTGTAAACATTATTGATAATTTTTTTACAGGGTTAGTGTACAAACAATTTATGTAAATAATCGTAAAAATAACAAAAAAATATACGTATCATTTTGTGACTCAAAAAAAAAAGATTATTTTTTTATATTTTACAAAGACGTTATAATAATTTTTTCACGCATGTAATTTGAAAAAAAAAATAGCTAGGGGTTATGAATTTGTACATAATAAGAAATTTGTATATAATGAAAAATTATTTCATTAGAAAAAACCCATTCTGTTTAATATATTATATTATAATTTGAATAAAATATAGTGATATTGTTAATAACGTATTTTTCTCTTTCGAATTGCTTTTAATTAAATACAAAAAATATTTTTACAAAATTTGTTTTTAGTTCAATATACATCCCCGATGTAAATAATTCTCCAATTCGTGAAACTGGCCGAAATAAATCTAAATTTAATTCCATTTAATTGAAAATCCTAGTTGTTAACCAAGGTGTTCAATTGAATGCAGCAAAAGAGCGCGAATTTTTTTCAATTAATATAACATACGATCAACTATTTGAAATGCAGAACATATGAAAGTTCAAAAGTCGAATTTTAGATTACTAAAAACATGTATAATAAGCCCTTGTGTTCCAATTTTTTTTTTCTGTGAAAATATTTAATTTTCAAGAGTAACGTTTGTGTAAATAAAATAAGAAATATAGTTAATAATAATAAAAAGGCCGACGGATCGTAAACACTACCGCCATCTATCGGCACGTAACGAAATATCACTTGTTTGTATGCGAGAAAACGATACACACAGAATTCACCGATAAAAATAAAATTTACAAATATTGAAATAGTGTTACAATAGATAGGTATCGCTGAAATAAAAGTGAACGCCATTGATAAATAAATGTAATAATACAATTTCAATTTAAAATTGATTGGAAAACAAAATTAGCCATCTATTAATTAAATTCAATTCGACGAGAAGACATTATACGTCATGTTAGATTATTATCAAAGTAGACGTCTCGATGATATTGATGAGCACGAGAATTTCAATTTTATGCCGTACGGTGCGAAAATACGCGAAATGGAAATGATTGTAACACAATAATACGTCATTTACATTCACAGGAATTATACATGAGGAGGCATTGCAAATATTATACGTATTTTACAGTGGAGTTCACATTTTGTTTTCAAACTTCGGACTGACAGTTTACCGAAGTACCGGGGGTATGTATACTCGGAGCGATAATATTATAAAAAAAAAAAAAACTCTATATTATAAACACTGCGAATACAAACCGGCCGACGATATAGAGTGCTGGGCAAAATAGTCCCACAGGGACGAATAAACCCGAACGAATGCAAAACACGGTCTCGCTCGTGTTTTTAATTAGAGAAATGAAGGCATGTGCATATACATTTGTTGGAAAATACTTCACACAACTACACCGACACGATATGTAATGATAATAATTTGAAATGATGATTGGCTAAATTGTTTTCGTAATAAACACTCCCCGAGGACAGACTGAAAGTTTTGAATGGGCCGAGGGGTACGTGTTTTTGAACGCGAGCTGAAACGGAGAGTATAGAAAAGTTAAATATTAACATAATATAATATAATATTGTTTAAGTTATATTTCATAATTTGAAAAACTTAAACTACGTAATTTATACAATATAGCTGTTGACTTTAATTAATTAGATAATGTTCAAGTGTTTATAAAATTGTAAATACAAACGGCATATGATTGTAATAACAAATTTCAATAATTGTTGACGGGAAAATATTTGTTAAAAGTACTACCTCGCTTTCGATACGCTTTAATAAATTACACTGATTACGACTTAGTGTATTGTATCAAAAAAATTATGAAAATACGCGTGGAACAAATAAAAGATATACGTATATTTAAATAATATGCAAATAAACAAAAAAAATGTAATGCCAAATTATTGTGTACAACACGTAAATAATGAAAAATATTTATTATTTTTTAACACATATAGTATGGAATAGAAATACAATAGCCTTATAATATTCGCAACAGCATTTTTTTTTTCTAATTTTTTGATAATATTCCATATATATGTGACATAATTTGTGAGATGAGAAAGTCTAGGCAACAAAAAAAATCGATTTTAATAGATCGAAAAGTGAGGATTTAAATTTTTAAAATTACATTACATTTATAATATTTTATATAAAATAGATTTAAAGAAATAAACAATAATTATTATCTACAGATTTACGAGCGTAAAGAGTACGATCAATAGTTAAAGAGTAGAGAAATCATATATTATTATTAAATGGTTCGAGAAGAACGGGACAAAATAATCTTATAGACGTGTAATAATAATAATAATAATGTTCCGAGTAAATTGTTGGCCCTGAAAAGGACCGTTTTAAAAAAAATTTAATAAACCTAGGGAATTATTTTAAACGATTAACCGCCGAAACCGTACAGGGTGCGGCCTTGACGTTTCAACGCGTACACCACGTCCATTGCGGTGACCGTCTTCCTCTTCGCGTGTTCGGTATACGTCACGGCGTCCCGGATAACGTTCTCCAAGAACACTTTTAACACTCCGCGGGTTTCCTCGTAGATGAGACCGGAGATACGTTTCACACCACCGCGGCGAGCCAACCGACGGATGGCCGGTTTCGTGATCCCCTGGATGTTGTCCCGGAGCACTTTACGATGCCGTTTCGCGCCTCCTTTTCCCAGACCTTTTCCTCCTTTGCCGCGACCGGTCATGTCGGTTGCTTATTATCTTCTTTCGTGGAAAGTGAGAACTGTTTGTTGCGGTGCCGCGAACGCTCGGTATCGTCGAATGACGGACCAAACGTCGGCCGCACGGTATTTATGCCGTCACAACCGGTTCGGTCCCTTCGCCGCGGTATGGCGTGTAGTTCACACCCTCCCGGCCAATCACAGCCGTTCTCACCCTTCGGATTTCGAATAAATACGACGCCGTTGTGTCCCCAGCCGTTCATTGTGTTCGCGTTCTCCGTCCCGTGTACATCGGCAGTGATACACTCGTCAACACTCCGAAACCGCAATGGCTCGTACCAAGCAAACCGCCCGTAAATCGACCGGAGGCAAGGCGCCCAGGAAACAGTTGGCCACAAAAGCCGCACGTAAGAGCGCACCGGCGACCGGGGGCGTGAAGAAGCCCCATCGTTACCGTCCGGGAACAGTGGCCCTCCGTGAAATCCGTCGTTATCAGAAGAGCACGGAACTGTTGATCCGTAAATTGCCGTTCCAACGTCTCGTCCGTGAGATCGCCCAAGACTTCAAGACCGATTTGCGCTTCCAGAGTTCCGCCGTCATGGCTCTGCAAGAAGCCAGTGAAGCCTATTTGGTGGGCCTTTTCGAAGACACTAATTTGTGCGCGATTCACGCGAAACGCGTTACCATCATGCCCAAAGACATCCAACTGGCCCGTCGCATTCGTGGAGAACGTGCCTAATTCCACATCTCTCGTCGAATCCCTTTAAAAATAAAACGGCCCTTTTCAGGGCCACAAAATAAAAACACATTATACACGAGTTTGTGAATACGTCAAGAATATTATGATTAACCGAATACGATCGGAATAAGGAAGAAAAAAGGAAAATATGAGCAAATGGGATTTAACCACAGGCGCGGACTGCGAGTGCGGGAGTGTGCGAACAACAAGACATTTATTGGAATGTCTAATACTATCAGTAAGAAATCGTGGTGGATTTTATAGGACGACAAGTAAAGAACAATTATGCATATAAAATTGCGTATTTCTGGGAAAAGAAGGGAATTTAAAACTTTACCACTGGCCGACACGCGATGAACACCCTAATCGTCGTTGTCGTAATTAATTTTTTTGTATATTATAAAAATCCTCGAGAATATTGATGAATGTTTTACCATGACATATTTATTTATTGTGTTTGCCGGGCACACTACGCGCGTAGCAACCGAAAACCGAATGTCCACTTGTTAAGTCGATTCGGGAAACAATCGTCAGACTGCTTTGAACTATGTGGACCACGACGTCCAGTGTCTCCACCGATCCGTTAACAAGCCGGGGGTGGGGGAGGAATACGTGATAAGGCGTGTGCGTCAAAACATTATATTTATAATGACTTCGTAAACACCGCGAAGTGGAACGAAATTTTTTTTCGACGTGGCAAATGTCTTTGCTCTTGTGAGCGATTGAGGTGTGTCCGCTAAAAAATTGTACGTCACGCAAAACTGCTACGGAAATGACGTTATCAATCACGTGACCAGAAATTATATTTATTTTCTACAGAAATTTCAAAACGAGACTTCGGTTAATCTGTACGTAAATATTATTTTCATTCGGAAATCTCCGGACCGAAACAGATCCGAGAAAATTACACACGGCGTGTAATTTTCCCACACTCCCCCCTCGGGCAACCCGACGCAGGGCTTACCACCATACCGCGGCTTCGACGGCAACCGGCGACCACGGCACGTATCCCGGTAAAGGTCGATTCACAATTTCATCGACATGGCGGTGTTTTCGGACCATGGTCTCGTGTCGATCGCTTTGATTTTGTACGACGAAGAGCCACGAACGGAGTGATAAAAAAAAAGACGAGTATGCGTTCATCGGGCACGGAAAAATAGAACAGCAGAAGGAGAATTCGCCACTGTGCACAAGGAATTGACGGAACGAAATTTCATGAATAGTATTTCAAAACGTAGAAAATATCGGTGTGTCTAATAATTTCACGATATGACACACGACGACGACATTACCAACACGATTGCTCGCTTAGTGAGTGTGAACAACGCGCTCATCGATTTCCTAAAAAAAAAATATCTTTTTCGTTAGCCGGTCACGTCACTAACGTGTGTGTGTGTGTGTGTGAATCGACCTCAAACGGACTACTTTGCTCGTACGGCTCGACGCAAGTCAGGAAAACCCGTACTGAATGAATACGGGGAAATTGTGCGAACGATCGAGTCGTACAGTGCACACACGATCGTAGTCGGCATTCGAACGTCCTCAAAGAAGTAAAATTTAAATGATTCGAAAAACTGTGTGTTTATGTATAATGTGTTTAAAATTTGGCGGTGGCCCTGAAAAGGGCAGTTTTCTTTTACATTCGACGTGATAATAATAAATAATAACACACACCGCCGTTCCGGCTTAGGCTTTCTTTTCGGTGTTCTTGGGGAGAAGTACGGCTTGGATGTTGGGCAACACATCTTCCTGAGCGATGGTCACTCCGGACAACAGCTTGTTCAATTCCTCGTCATTTCTTATGGCCGACTGCAAATGTCTGGATATAATACGGGACTTTTTGTTGTCCCGGGCAGCGTTACCGACCAATTCCAAAACTTCGGCGGCCAAATATTCCATGATGGCAGCCAGATAGACGGGAGCTCCGACTCCGACGCGTTCCGCGTAGTTTCCCTTTCACAACAGACGATGTATACGTCCGACGAGGAATTATAATCCGGCATGGGACGACCTGGTATTGGATTTACCGCTCTTCGTTTTTCCTCCTTTGCCGCGCCCGCTCATTTTTTTCCACTGATATATCTTTCGACGACCGTGCACTGCGAACTGTGGAATGATCGTTCTTTTTTTTTCTTTTTTTTTTGGGGGGAAGTGGGAGGAGGAAATCTTCAAAAGACACCTCGAGAGGTAGTGACGGATTCGCCGCGGGGGCGCTTACCGTCTAAAACCTCCTTCCAGGGGAGCAACCGTAAGGTTATACGCCCTGTGAAGAATGAAGTGGAAGAGGGAAGAGAACAGAGGATAGATTTTGAGGCGAAAGGTCGGTGGCCGCCACATGCTCGTAGAGCGGAGCAGTGGAGGCGCTCGCGTGCGTCACGAAGCTAGGTGTTCGGTGGGCCGAGGTCGTTGGGTATCAGTCGTATTGGCTGATCGGGGGGATGTTCCAGGAGGGATCAGGGACGATATACCCAGTCGCGGTTTCTGGGTGAGTAGTCTGTGGTTGCGGCGATCGTGGGATTTAACCGAAGCGCGGAGTCTAGTTGCGAAAATTGGGACAGCTTGCAGGGGGAGAGGATTGGGATTTCCTTTAGGATTTGAGCGTTCCTGATGAACCACGGAACTCGAAGGACAGATCTTAGTAAGTCTCATGAAGCAGCCTTGGAGGACTCTGAGACGGTTGTTGTCCGCCGCGACCTAGATCGGAATGGCATAGGTGCAGATACTTCTTACGATGGCGAAATAATGATCGTTCTGCAGTCTACTGGTTTATATAGGGAGTCCAACATCGAATGGGAATAAAGGCGCACAATTCTTTTCACGTTTAGGCGGAGAAAAACGACGTTTTCGACATCGATTTCGTAGTAGCGACAACGATATTTTCCAATAACGAAACATTATAGTCGTCCGGAGCAGATGTTTTTGTCCGTATTGGGGGGAGACGGAGGGTGGATCGATTACATTAGGGTTGATTTACACAAGGGCGATTCATAACAGTTTGTCGTCGTCAGTATGCGTATTTGGAAATTCACAGTGCAGGTCGCTACATCCCTTTATCCACACTAGAGTTCCCGCGATCAGCCCTTTTCAGGACTATTACAGAAAAGTAAGACCAAGTACACGAGTTCTAAGTAACACCTTAAAACGACTCTATTCAGGGCCACACATTTTTACATTTATTTTTACTCGGTACTTTTATATTAACGCGTTTCTCTGGTGGTTTACTTGAACACAATTAAAACGTGCCAAAAATTATTAAAACACCTGTAATTGTGAAAATATACCGATAAAAGTGTTTGAAAATCCACTTTAATATTTATCATTATATCCAAGTTATTTCCGAAATAAAATAATTTTCGACTAATAAAATGTAGTCATTTTAATATATGAGTCAATTGTACATTTTTGATTTCTTTTTTTATCCATATTATTACTGTACACAATACAGGTCCATATTAATCGTGCTACATAGAAGTACATATTTTACAATTAGTATTAATTACACGGTTAAGTATGAAATTAGTATTCCGTTCAACTGTCTACATATTATATTTAAATGAGTTGGTTTATATTTCAGTTTTTTAAATAAAATATACTTTTTTGAAAAATAAAAAATAATTATGACATACGATAAATTATGTTTTATTAAAGTAATCTAGGTATTTAAAAAATAATAATAGGTAATTGATAACGCAGTGGTTCTTTGAGTTATTATAGCTCAGTAATTATTGTGAAATTACTTCCAATTTGGGTTGTTTTAATATTAGAGAACATTAGGACATGTCGAATACAGGTAATTGTTAATTACAGTATGTGCAATGAATTATTTGATTATATACACCGGTGCAGGGTTCATAAAAATTTAAATAATTACGTGTATCTATTAAAAGCACAATCATTTTGAAACGAATACAATTCCTACAAAATATGTTGTTATTTCTATAAGCGAATCGCTTTTTTGAAAACATTAGCCGCAGTAAACATCTTATAATTTGCAAGTGAACACTGCAATTAGTTTACTAGATTTATGTAATTCAGTGATTTCCGCGTTTTTCAGTATTCCAATTATAATTTTATGTTAAAAAATATTTAAATTCGTCAAATTAATAATAGCCTTTAATAAATAAATAACGTATATTATATAGAATAGAATTTTTTTTTAATGTCAATTTAATACAGTTTGATATCCCGGAAGACCGCGATGAAAAGTGTCGGCAATAGTTGTTTGTTGACCAAATACTGTTTCGGGGGCGATAATATTATCGTTCGCATAATGTTGTGTTACGAAATGTTGTATTATTCCTTAATTTAACTTGACGAAAAAGAAAAAAAAGTGATTGATTATAAGTGTTTTTGATCCAAATACCTATTGATCCCATCTATTTGATCCAAATAACCTTGACGAACCAAACGTCGGCCGCACGGTATTTATGCCGTCACAACCGGTTCGGTCCCTTCACCGCGGTATGGCGTGTAGTTCACACCCTCCCGGCCAATCACAGCCGTTCTCACCCTTCGGATTTCGAATAAATACGACGCCGTTGTGTCCCCAGCCGTTCATTGTGTTCGCGTTCTCCGTCCCGTGTACATCGCAGTGATACACTCGTCAACACTCCGAAACCGCAATGGCTCGTACCAAGCAAACCGCCCGTAAATCGACCGGAGGCAAGGCGCCCAGGAAACAGTTGGCCACAAAAGCCGCACGTAAGAGCGCGCCGGCGACCGGGGGCGTGAAGAAGCCCCATCGTTACCGTCCGGGAACAGTGGCCCTCCGTGAAATCCGTCGTTATCAGAAGAGCACGGAACTGTTGATCCGTAAATTGCCGTTCCAACGTCTCGTCCGTGAGATCGCCCAAGACTTCAAGACCGATTTGCGTTTCCAGAGTTCCGCCGTCATGGCTCTGCAAGAAGCCAGTGAAGCCTATTTGGTGGGCCTTTTCGAAGACACTAATTTGTGCGCGATTCACGCGAAACGCGTTACCATCATGCCCAAAGACATCCAACTGGCCCGTCGCATTCGAGGAGAACGTGCCTAATTCCACATCCCTCGTCGAATCCCTTTAAAAATAAAACGGCCCTTTTCAGGGCCACAAAATAAAAATACCATACATGAGTTGGAATATGTGTCAAGAATACTACGAAGTAGAACGTTTTCGTTTGAATTCTCCTACAAACTGTATCTTTTAAATATACGTACGACTAACTGACAAATCCTATAGTTTCTGATAGTTATTATTAATCGATTGATATTAAAGTGTATTTGTCGCGTAAAACACATTGTATTGTTATATCTCAACGATTATTACACTAAAGCGTACGGGGAACACATCGCATATCCTACAATCGTGAACAGATTGTAATGCTGTAATTTAATTTTTATTATTGATATAGATTCAACAATTAATGTTGGCCCGTCGTGTTCGCGATAAACGTGCTTGATGTGTCAGTTTTTACTTATTGACATTTTAAACGGTCCTTTTCAAGACCATGACTAATATTTGACTCGATTGCGATTTTTTGTGCAAAATCTTTGTGACATAATCAAACGATTTCGATAATCGAGTTATCCGTTCGAAGGAAATGTTTTAATAATCGATTTATCGTTGACAAAATGATGATAATAAATAATCGATTATTTTTAAGATTTTTTTCTATTTGTCTAATTGTAAATAGTAAAATTATTACCATAGAACAATAACACGATAAGACAGACCATGTTCGGTCAAGCGAATATTATATTATTCGTTCGAATACTCTGATTATTTTGATTATATGAATGTAATACGTCTCGAATGATAACAACGCAACCGACTTATTCGATAATAATATTCGTGTGGAAAAATCACTTGTTCTCATAATTCGAGGTAACGGAGAGACTATTTCACTCGACAATGTCGATCACTTTTTCTAAATCGAAATTTTTAAGTAAAGAAAACGTTAACAATGTAAATAAAAATTATTTACAAAGTCGTGTTATGTGCAATATAATAATAATAATAATAACGGTTTACTTGATTACATGTACGATTTATTGTTATATCGTGTTTTAATTTTAAAATTAATCCTATCAATCAGAATAATATATTCAATTGAGTTTTCTTATCGTTTTTGAATTATTAATATTTCAATTTCTTTTTTTTTTGCGCGATTTTATGTTTTTTTTTTTTTGTTATTGTATAAAATATACATTGTCTGATGATTAAATAATTTGTATACGTAGTTTTAATTCTGCTGCATTGAAGTAATGATTTCGTTTAATCGTTTTAACCGTACACAAAAATTATAAGATTACACTGAACGTGAATGATCGTTCGCGTTACATGTAAGATAATCGTTGTTTTAGACTCTCGACATCATTATCATTAACTCATTTAATTCATTTCATTTGTAGACCCCACGCACCGTGGTCGATCGTCTTTTTTTTCCGTTCCAACAACTCGGTCAAATGTGCGCTGGTAATTCAATTCAACGCGAACAACACGAGTAAGAGATTTGTTTTTAAATAAAAACGAGATCGCCGTTGCGTGAAACATTACAGCAGCGATCCGTGCGTTGTCGAATATTGAATAGAATACGCTCCGTAACTCGTCGACCGATTAACAAAAAATATTGTCGATTCGGCGCGAATTTAATTAGTGATTTCATATTATTTTTTTCCCCCGATTCCGAATTCGGGAAATATTTTTCGCGTGGTAATACGCGAAAATCGCTTCATTCTTTTTTTTTTTTTTTTTTTTACAAACGTCATTGGATATTCCGATGAATCCGTTTCGTTGTTTTTTCCGACTAACATCGCGACGCTTTTTTTGTTTTTCCGTTCGCCTTTAAAACGCCGCTCGTCTCGTTCTACACGCCATTGATTAATGTACGTACCACATATCACTCAAATTATAATTATTATTATTATCGTATTGCCGGGTACGTTATTCAGACGTTAATCAGACGCAAAACGTGTCATTTGTTATGGTTCACCGGAGGAGGGAACGGTTGACTTTATAGTATAAGGTTCGTTGTTGTCCGGCTATTAATGACATTAAAATTCCGTAATTGTAGTATTTAAAATTTAAATTCTTGTTGTCCGAAGGTCGTCTGTTGCTTCATAAATTCCAATAGAACCGCAACACGAGAGCAGAACGCGACACACAGCCGTACTCTCTTCATTTTCAAAATGCGTACACTATTACCCGCAACATCGATTTTTCTCGTTGTTTTGGCGAACGCTCTGACGTATTCCAACGCTGTGAGTATGCCTCTAACTAAGTATACACTTCTATATATTACTATATACATTTTTTTAATTTGTGCACGTTTATTTTCACGAACAACTTAACGCGTATCGTTTAATTTTATACATATTTTTGTCGCTCTTATTTTTTTTTATCCACAATAACGATTGCGCGTTATGCCGTTCGTTATCGAATAATTTTATATGCGGCTAACTCGGCGGATAAATTTTAAACACGCGTTTCGAATTATCGTAAATATGCGCGAAAAATGATAATCGTCGTCATTCTGATAACATCGAAATACATTTTAATCGTATTTATAATATTATGTAGTCACAAACGCACGCGACGATAAATCCATCACATTATTACATATAATTTACGTTTTTTTTTTTTTTTTTTAACGTTAAATCGCTAATTTAATAGTTTAAGCCACACACACGCATGTAGAAAATTCACGTACGAATATTAGATAATTCGTATTAATTATGATATGAATTATTTTTTTTTTTTTTTTTTGCATATTGCACCGCTCAGATAATTATATTATTTTAGTTCAGCATTGAAAAAAATTATCAATTTTATTTAGATATTAAATATATATATATATATATATATATATATTTATATACATATATATATATATAAAAATTTATTCGGATGTTTATAATATTATACGAGGTGTTTTCTATGTGTTTTGTTACTTTATTATTTTTTTTTTTTTTCATTAGTACTTATCCGAAGCGACAATGAAAAAAACGCAACAGATGTTGAAATCCGTATGCTCCAAAAAATATCCAGTTAACAATGGTAAAATTATTTATGTTGTACGCAAATTATGAAAACGTTTTGTTTAATTCGACTAATAATAATAATTATACATTTAATTAATAACATTTATATATACATATATAGAAATACTTGAGAACGTGAAGAAGGGGATATTTGTCGAAGACGACGAAATGTTAAAAGTAGTATATCATTTAATATCACTTCGCCGTTAGTTATTCAACTATAATTACGCGATTATTATACAAACGCGTTCACGAGTTTTTCGCAAACGAATTAAACGAATATTACTTTTATTTTTCCAGGGTTATTTCACCTGTACTTTGAAAACAATGCAATTGGTAAGTCTTCTACTCGAAATTATAATATACCGGTTAATGTCGTTACTCACGTCCGATGTACACATAACGTTAATTCTCATTTTGGTATTTAATTGAAGTTTTTACACACTGTTCGTAATACGTTTTAAGTTTTTTGTTTTATTATTCATTTTGTCAACTGTAAAACGTGGCAATGTAAACGCATAAATAACAGTCTATGTATTTTTTTATAAAACATAAGTATTTCATCGTTATTATGTTTTACGCAATGCAATACCGAGTACTGTAATCAAATCGATTGTACGCGAGTTCGACTGTACGTCTATGTAAATACCGCGTGTCGGTAGCCTACGTGAATAATTCTTCCCACTTTCGTATCGTACTCATTGATATTCTGTAATAAATAATCAAATGTTTATTATTCAGACAGATTGTGATAAGTAGGTGAGATGGAAAAAAAAAAGTTCAACTCGAATACAGTGAATATACGAATCGCACGTAAATTAAACGTTAAACGTACAAAAAAACAATAATAATAATAATAATAATAATAATAACAATAATAATACAACAAATTGACGTGTTTCCGCGAACTTTGAGTCTAATAAGACCAAGCGTTGAAAAAATCCGACAAAAATAATAACACGTATAATTATTACATACATTTTATATAATATTGAAATATAGATAAAAAGAAAAAAATGTTATAGGAATAACATATATTTCGTGCGAAATCGTATGATAAATAAAATTTACTTTAACGTTGCAATCATTTAAAAGTCTTCTATGACTCATTATAATACAGTTGTTTACAATAAATTTCCTCGCGTATACTTTTGTTGCATTAATTAACCGAGGAAATCGTGTCGAATTAGTAATTTGTTCGCACATTTTTATATTAAAACTTTTAAGGCGAACCGTACTGATTCAAGTATTGAATTAAAATATATATCGTTGTTATATAATTTCTTAAAATAAACCTTGGAGGTGGTTAAAAAGTTTGAAAAAAATTTTTTTTCGTGAATTCAGTACAAATGACATAATATATATATATATATTATATTAAATAATAATGGAACGTATAACGTTTGTATTTGTACACATATATTATACTAATATATTTTATAAATATTCAGGTCAACGCGAACGGGCTTATTGACAAAAAATCGTTCAAAAACAAAATGGTAATGTTAGCACCACCAAGTGTACTCGAAATAATCTTACCGTGTATCGAGGAATGCGTCGCAAAGGGTACACAATTATTTGACAAATATTATATCGCAAAAAAAAAAAAAAAACCTACGTCGTCGTAATTTAAATTATTTGATTCAGATTACGATCCACCGAGTGATGCTGCTTATTATTTCATAAAGTGTTCCTACGGCGTCAATCCCAAAGTAAGTACTAACAAGACGATATTACGGTCAATACGTAACACGTTTCGAAATATTATTCATGGGCACAAAACTACTGAAACACATTTCAACTCGTATTTGCTACGACGCGAATTTTTCCAATTAAATATCGTTAATTATATCGTCGTTTATGAATATGTGTAAATTCGATATCACGTTATGTAGTGAATTCGTACGTGCACACGTCGTATTAATGATCATTGAAAAATGACGGTCCGTTTCACGAGTCACATTTCACTCGCGTGTTAATGTCGTTTGTTTCACGAAAGGTTTCTCTAAATTCGAGTTTGCGTTATAACACGAAGAAAAAAATTAACGATTATTATACATCGATATATATAAATATATATTATATATATGTATTAGTCTTTAATTAAATCGAAATATTTCGTTTGTGCGTTAGAACATATAAAATTTACATTTTTATATTTACCTCGGTTTCATCGTTGAGATATTATTGGTAACACACGCTGTTAATTGTTGTCGTGCGCTTATAGTTATTCAAAGCATCGGTGTTGGACATTCCTTTCTTCATTGTTCGTTTACACATTATATATTTTTTGATGATTTCTCGTTTAACACATGTAAACGTATGAATTTGTTTTTCTTCAAAAATGTATTTTTATTCGCTTTGTAATGATAAAATGTACGTGATATGTTTTGGCGTTATAAGCGTAAGAGTAAAACAAATAGTTAATAAAAAAAAAAAAAAATTCTAATCTCGCGTTAGTAGTTATATTATATACGTTGACCCTAACACGAGTGTTTCGGATAACGTTTAAAATTTTAGAACATCATATCGCGTTTTCAATAATCTTCGTTCACTGGAAATTGGGGTTAATCAGCCACGGCGAGTTATTCAAACATTATATAATCTTCACAGCACTGTACGGTTTTAAAATTAATCGTATATATATATATATTAAATAAATAAAATTATTATGCGTACGATCAGAGTATTTAAAAATGATTATTTAGAGGCCAAATAAATGGACAACGGATCTGTCGTCGCGAAAGAAACGTATAAGTTTTATTTACTCGTAAAAGTATGTTTGTTTTAGTATTTGACGGTTAGAAAAACAATATTAAAAAAATAAATATATTTACTTACGTAACACGCGATTGAATATTTATTTGAGTTTCCGTTTTTCCTTCTTTTTTCCTTTCATTACACTTATATATAATACGCCTAATGTCCAACGGTTGTTTGACGAACAACGAATAGCCAATTAATTGTAAATATTACACTTCGTTTGTCGTAATCTCTTATGAAATTTAAACGTAAATAATTTTCTACCATAACACGATTTTGCGTTTTTAATCGTTTTAGTTTATTTTCAATTTACCTCGGCGGAGACGAGACACGTCGTGTAATTTTAGAAGAAGAAAACAGCGTGTTATGGGTGTTTATAGCGTTTACGGAGTGAAAGTATATAATAAAAATTACTCTGAAAAATCCTTGGCCACCGGGTCAGGGATAAAGATTTCAGAATATAAAATTAATGTTTTACTGTCACGTCGGTTCACGTGTACGATGGACGCAGCGTGTTGGTCCCCGGCCCCTATGATCGGGGTCCCTGTTCGCTTCTCGTTTCGTAGTGATATATCGTAAAGAAATCGATTTTTTTGGTTTAAAACTCGTATTGAGGAGTTTGTATGTGTGCATAATTTTTAACAACAATGTTAATATTTTTTGAAAAATAGAAGTAGAAAGAGGAAAAAACCCACTCCAACACATTTCACTAAACTTTAATTAGGTGAAATTATATTTCAAAGAAAACAACCATATTAATTTGTACGTTAATGTAACTCTCAATATACTTATAATATGAAACTTGCGTACGAGCAAACATCAATAGATAATGTTTCATCGCTACGCGAATCGAACGAAATCGGGCAAGATTTCGTCGAAGTGTTAATTCGCACAGTATTAAAAACACTTCAGATATAAAAACGGTCGTCGTAATTTTAAAATTTATCATCAACATTATTACGTTCGTCCTGTTCTATATATCGTCTTCCGCGTCTGAAGACGCGCGATTCTGCTTCGTAGTTTTCATTGCTTTTCTTGTAAACTTTTTTAAAAATTTCAATGTGACATTCGACGACGACACCGGCCGTTTCGCATATAACGTTTTCGTACAATTCATTCGTGTTTCGTTTTCAGGTTTTGGACTTTTTACCAGTTTAGGCGTCGTGCGCGCGAGTGTACGAAGAGAGACGAACATTTCGTCGTCACACACGAAAACGGCTTTTGAGTCCATTGCATTACCGCGGTCCAATGCGCCGATTTGTCTCAAACAACGGGGAATGTCATCGATCGGTTCAATAAAATTTAAATACATCGGCAACGACGCACATTATTTTTCGTTTTTTTTTTTCTGTTTTAAACGAATAACAAACAGTACATTGTACTCTTTCCCTCTTCCCTATCTTATTATTACACCTCCTATGCAACAATAATTTATAACAATTGGTCTGCACGTGCATATATACACAAAAACGATGATAATTTAACCCGTAGATAACTTTGTTAACCTCTCTACAGGTACGTATTATATCGTTCCACGCTGCAGCACACAATCGCAGACTCCAAAGTCTGTCTGGACCATAGTTTTATATATGCACACACATATACAGTCGTGTTTGGGCGTGTGTAATACTAATATGCGCGTACATAAATAGTGTTCGTTTAACGCGATATCGAGGGGGATATATATATATATATATAAATATATAAAAAAAAAGAAGGAACGACGATCCATCGCGGTCAGTGTGCAAAATGATTTCGTTAAAAGTCCACACGTTTCTGCTGTTAGCGGCCGTGGCGCTGTTGAGCCCGTTGTGGTTCGTCACCGTAAGTATATAAGTAGTACGTGTAAATTACTCGCCGCAAGTTCCGTTGTGAATTCTGCGCGCGAAATCGCTATTTAGTGAATTATCGAATAGTAGTCGAGCATTTTCGAACGTTCGCTCTAATCTCTAAAACACTCTCTGTTCCTTTTTTTTTTTTTGTAACAGAGTTCGGATTTTATATCGCTCGTTGAGTATTATATTATCATCATCATCATCATCATCGAATACGGGGACACGGGAAAATAACAGAACGAGCTGTTCTAAATCCATTTTATTCCGATAAATTCTACACGGTCGTATTTGTATTTTAAAACGTTTTAGATTTTTGTAGTGATTTTTTTCTCCAGTTTTCATAACACTAAGGCGCCGTCGAATTCGAATGGTTTCGGTGCGTTTCTCGTAAATCTTGTTAAAAGCAACGCCGAGCGAAATTGTGCGCGGTTTCATTTGCGCAACGTATAAACCGCGTTTTCGGGTTATCGTTATTATTTTTTTCCCCGCGATATTACAACGCGTATTTCATTAATTTCTATTGCTATAAAATCCGATCTCTGATTATTATATAAACAATAATTTCGGTGTAGATTTTTTTTTTTGTAAAATTTTAACTTCGTATCATCATCATATATAAGTATGTGTATTATGTATGCGTGTGTGTGTGTGTGAGTGTATACAGGGACGATTTACGACGGAACAGATCGATGAACTCGGAAAAGCGTGTAACGCCAGCGAAGGTAATTTTGTTCACAGTTTTTAATATTTTTTTTTTTTTTTTGTTTTTAACTTTCGTATATGCTTGTTTTCTGTTTATCGCGTGTTATTCGTACGTTATAATAAATTATTACGTTAAAAACAAAAAATAATCCACCGAAATCGCGGAGCCGTTTCTTGTTTTCGCGTGTGCACAATAAATAATATTATAAAAAAATTTATCGAGAATAAATTTTATGCCGTTGAATTCTGGTTTAACGGATAATCATCTATAAACTATAATACTTTTGACGTTTTCGTGTGCAGATACGCACTATTGCAATGTCGGGCAATAACCCCCGATAGTTCTTTTTTTTTTAACTCGCCAAAAATTAAATCAATCGATTTCTTTTTTTGTTTCACCCGAGTTAAAAATTCGAATATATCGCCCGGTCAAGACGTTATAAGTTGTGTTAAAAAAAAAAAATATATTTTTTCTCTCTATAATTTATACAATTACGTTTGTCGACAATTTAATTCGGAATCCGAAGTCGTTTGTCTTTACTCGTTCTAGAGGTACTTATTTCACTATATATATATTACGTTCGTCTCTCGAATTCGATGAGACAAAACATATTATATTTTGATATATGAAAACCTTTGGCAATGAAAATTCAAAGTAATTACTGAAAAAAAAATCGAAATTTCCTTAACATCACCGTGATAGTGGAGACAATATTTTAACCGATAGGTAATCCGGTTAAGTTAATTTTAACATTTTTAACTTAACACATGACAATTATTAACTCGTTAATTCGAAGACTTTAAATTATTATATGGTCTTTTTTTTTTTGTTTATCAATAATATAAATAATAATAATAATATAAATAATAATAATAATAATAATAATAATAATGAAAAAAAAAAATGTACGATTTTGTATTTGAGGAGCCGTGAGGAATTTAATGAAGTACTTAATTAATACATAAACATTTTGATTTCGATAAGAGCTGGTCAAATATTCAATATTTTATTTATCATTATAGGTAGGTCAAAATATTAGTAAATCAATATAAAACAAAAGTCGTTTACACTTTTTTTCTTCTTCTTTATAAATCCATTTTGTTTATTCAATTTAAACACTTATTTCGATGTTTTTTTTTATTATTTTGTACGCCTCAAACACTCCGCGATAAAACGTTAAACAAACAGTGTAAACAAATATCGTTACGAAAAATGTGTAAATATTTTTAATTTATATGCCGTAACTAACTGTGTATTTAAATGTCGATATAATGTACAACACATTGCTACTAATAATTAATCGTACTCGACTACTAATCTTCTATGCGTTCGGTTATTGGTGACTATAATCGTGTAAACATTTACGTGTACGATTTCAAATTTGGGTTTTTTTTTATCAAAATATCGAATAATTATATAAGAAAACATTTTACAAACAAGCGTTGCAAACGAAGCGTATAATATTATTGTATTTTAATACACACACACACACACCGGTTGTTTGGAATATTATCGAACTGTGGTTTATAGAATTAATGTTTTTCAAGCCGATGTTCGGTTAATAGGAAAATGATTTCTTTGTCGTTTGTCCCCTTGAGCTCTTCATGGGAAGTGACACACGCGTCCTTCACCGTTTCGTCGACGTATTTCCTTCCGAGCCATTCTCTCGCAGGTTCCATCTTTCCTTCAATAATTAAACAGTACAATATTCGTCGCAGTGTCTGAAATCGTGTCATATGGCCATCTCATCTGTTTCTTAACTGTTTATTACAACGTTCGTTTTTCTCCTATCGCTGTTCGTTTCGTCTTCTTTCCGTTCAACTTATTCTTCGCATCTTCCTCTTCAACACCACATTTCCAGGCCCATCGAGTTATGATTTTTTTTTTTTTTTTTTATCATAACATACAATCGCGATAATATCGATGTTGCAAACGTTTTTAATTTTGACCACACGTCGTTTCTAAATTAAAAAAAAAAAAACGCATAATATTTGTATTGTTGTGGCTATCGAAACTTGTAGGATTTTTGTGAGTCGTCGGTACGGTTTTTTTTTTAAATATGTTTAACGTTTGTGGCAAAAAAAAAAAAAAATCAAAAATCGAAAATTATAGGAAATGTTTTCTTGGCCGTTTCACGACCAGGAATGGGAAATAAAAAGATTCTGTGTAGAACGTCCACTCGTCTTGTGACTTTGAAATCTTTTTTGTACCGGCAGAGTGCGGTGTCCGTTACGAAACCTTCGGAATTCTCGCCGTTTGGCAAACGTCGAATTTTAGATATTTCGAATTTGGAATAATCAAATTATTAAGAATAAAAAAAATTAGTGAGAATAAATTTCGTATCACTCTATAAAAGCGATGATTTTGTGCAAAAAAAAAAAAAAAAAAAAAAATAATAATAATAATAAATAGGGAATTAACTCGTAATAAAATTGGAAAATCATACGGAATCGTTGCGAAATATCCGATGTTTTATAAAATGCGGTAAATGTATTACAAAACAATGTTATAATGAAATTTACGGGACGAAAAAAAGAAACGTTTATCATTTACCTATAAATACGTAAATACCGCGCGTTTCGTTTTTTCCAATTAATGAATGTTATCGGTAGGTATTTATTATAATATAAGTATATACGTATTATATATACTTACTAATTATGCGCGATTAACTACTGAACAATTATTATTCGTTAATGTTATCGAACGAGAATATTTAACGTACGTTCGAGTATAGATTATATAAATATATAATATTATATACCGTCTTATCGGTTGGCAAAAATACACACGCGTGTTCGGGGTATATAGGAATTATAATAATAATAATAATAAAAAAAAAATTTGGCGTCTGATTAAAATCTAATATTAATACGTTAGAGTTTATAATTAAAAAATATATATATATAATATCAGCCGAGGAGGAGATCTTTAAACTATTTTTTTTTTTTTTTACGCTGCGAGAAGAATCTCGGACGCGCTTCGGAGAATCGCGCGGTCCGAAAATTGTCTGGAATGAATTGGGATAGAAGCGATATTATTGAATTACATCCCCGTGTATTTTTGTTACCGTTCGTCGGTCGAATAAGAGAAGTCCTGTGCTCTGAAAAACGCGATAATTTTACAACGGAAAAAAGAAATCGTGTACAATGACGTTACTTAACGGGACACGTTTGGCATTGCTTTGTGGTGACATTTCTCGATAGACATTCTCCGTCGAACCTATGTTGTACCGCAGCATCACGGCAGCGTCACTATTGTGAAAATGCCCGTCACTTATAGTCTAATCGGTTCCGTATTCGGATTTTATGTGTGTGTTTTGTTTCGTTTTTTTTTTCGAGTCTGAGATCACCTCGCGTACGCGTTTTTTCTCTTTTTTAAATTTAGAAAACATTCCTCCGGCAAAAATGTTTGCAATCCGTACAACCGCGCATGCAGAACAACCGTGTTACCACGTATTTTTTTTTTTTTAAGAAAAACCGCTTTCCCGTTGTTGCGAGTCTTATCGTTATCCGTCGTTCCTACGAAAGCCGCGTTGGACGCAGAATAAACGTTTTAAGATCGTTAAATCGCTTTTTTTAAAGACGCGGTATGAGAATTGCGTTGCGTTGCGCGTTCAGACACGTCGCGGGAAGCTAAAGACCGACACTCCTGAGGCAGACCAACCAAACTCGCGACGATCGAAAATGCGTCTATCGCGCGCGACACCGCGTAGAAACATTAAAATGTTATGGAATAGACGACATTCGAAAATCGTAATGTTCACGATAAAACCGAAAGGCCACAGTAGTCGTGGTCGAGACACAAACTGTTCGTACGACAAACGCGGTCTCGTTGAATATCTATTTGAATACCGACCACCAACGTGAATGTTTTTTCTTCTTCCTCTACACGGTAATTAAGTGTTTAACGCACTTAAAAGACAGGCGAGATCGTCTCGTAATACAAGACGTGTGTGTGTGTGTGTGCTCGTCCGTTGAATATTCGATAAAACGCGTAATTTTTTTTTTAAAGACGCGGTATGAGAATTGCGTTGCGTTGCGCGTTCAGACACGTCGCGGGAAGTTAAAGACCGACACTCCTGAGGCAGACCAACCAAACTCGCGACGATCGAAAATGCGTCTATCGCGCGCGACACCGCGTAGAAACATTAAAATGTTATGGAATAGACGACATTCGAAAATCGTAATGTTTACGATAAAACCGAAAGGCCACAGTAGTCGTGGTCGAGACACAAACTGTTCGTACGACAAACAAACAACCAACAACGTCGTAGCCGCACGATAACGGAGCGTTTTTCTCTCTCCGCATTTCTTAAGGAGCCACGGAAATTATATTTCTAAAACGTCTTAAAACCGAGTACTGTCGTGATATCTATAAAAACGTTTACGTTGTTGCGTATGGGACACTGTTGAAATGTGTACGTTGTGTTTCGCGCGCGAATCGCATAATGCTTTCGAAATTCGAAAATTCAAAATGTGTTTCCCGCGCGAAACGATTATTTTCACGGAATACGCGCGGGATAGTGGAACGCGCTTGTCGAATGTTTCCCGTACGCGACGCGTATTGATTTACAATCCGTTTATACGATTATTAGACGATTTTCGCGTTTCATCGTAATAATAACAATAATAATTTTTATTTTTATAACTGTTGTTATTAATAATAATCCTGTTCGTCTACGTTGTTGTTTGCGGCGGGACCTCGGTGGTGAGGGGGTGTCCTCCACCACGTTCCTGAAGTCTTGACGGCGCCCGAAAAACAATTGGATACAATAAAATTAGTATTTACGTTTTTTTTTTTATAACGACCGAATTGTAATTACGTCGTCAATTCGTCGTTCGAATTCGCTACGACGAACAGGCGCAACGCGGTACAGTGCATTGTTTCGATTAATTCTCATCGTAATAATAACAATTTTTACGGATTAATAATAATCCTGTTCGTCTACGTTGTTGTTTGTGCCGGACCTCGGCTGGTGATCCTCCACCGCAATTCTGAAGTCTTCGGCACGAAACAATAAAATTAGTATTTACGTAATTACACATTTTTATCCTAGTGTCAAAGATTCTAAATCAAAGATTCAAAGATCTAGTATCAAAGATTGTTTTTTCTTTACCCGTCTTTTCTTTCCTCCCCCCCCCCCTGGTACCGAGTATACCAGTGGCTGATAGAAGACGGCTGACAATATAAGAGAACGTTAGTTTTTTTTTATACTTTGCCCAGGGTGAAAAAAAATAAATACTCAATCCGGCGCCGCGGGTTGTTTGAATACGGGGGGTTTTTTTTACGTAATATCGAGACGTTCTCGCGATAATGCAATAAACGAATATAATCTATTTGTATTGATTTTTTATTAATCGTAAAATAATGAAAACGAAAAATGGAAGATTTAAATTTAACAACGGAAAATTTGCGTAATGTGAATGGAAAAAATACAATTACAATATTATAAATCAATATTCGTAAATTATAAATTTTAACGTAAAAAAAAAAAAAAAAAAAAAAAGATATAAATGTATTATATTAATTATTTGTAAGAGTGAAAACATGACGAGCAAGCGAATATTTCGACGGGAATTATAACAAGCGTTACGCCTAAAGACATACTTATTTTTTTTTTTAAATTTACATAAAGCAAGTGTACGTATTACACGTGTAATGAATAGTGTAAAACCAAGACGTTACACGTTCTAATTCATATAGAATATAATAATCGTCCGATTTGATAAACATATCGCAGCGCTATAATGTCCATATCGCAATAATCAATATAATATGCAATATTCAATTGAAATTGTTTAAAACAAAATGTGTGCATTTAATTGATACGTTGAAAAATAGAGACGATGATTTTGTACAATCGATAAAAAGCCATTACCACCGAATAAATAAAAGAGAAAATAACATTTTTTTTTTTTTTTTTTTTTTGGTGTATTAAAAGTAACTATTTCACTGTAACAAAAGAAACGGTTTTTAAAAATTGAATCAGTTTTACGCTCTTGCAAACATTTGACATTTGTGTTGTACGTATATCTTTATTATTGTTATTATTATTATTATTATTGTTATTATTATTATTATTATTGTTATTATTATTGTTACGGAAAGTGGAACGTTAGGCAAATACACCGTCGTGCAATTTTAAGCACATATGGATACACCGATTTCTAATGCCGTCCGAATTCCAAAACAGTTTAAATTCGGGTTGCGCCGAATAAATGTTGGCGATCTACGATTGATCTACCGTCCTGTTTACGGGCTATATGTGTACGTTTGTCGTTTAATGTTTGACGTCTATGAAGATTGTTGTTGAAGGATCTATGAAGGATGTTCATGAGAACATTCCTAACTGTAAAAAGGTGGGGAAAAAACGAAGAAAATCTTCGCTTACATTAAGACGCGCAGGCCTATAATGATTTTTTATTTTTGTTATCTTTTTATTCGATTATTGACCTAATTACATATTATTTATTTTTAATATTTTATTTTAACAGAAGGTTTATTGACGTGTTTTTCTCGAACTAATGACTTTTTACGTACGGTTTATCGACGTTTTATCATTCCGCCAGACAGACTCGGATGGTGTAAAAATAGATTGAATTGATTGTATTTGATTACATTCCTTTTAAAAAAAAAAACAAATACGAAATTTAATTTTCAAATGACATATTCGATTCGATCAGGGAAGAATATTACATTATTTATGATTTTATTCGTTGTTTTTATAATATTAGACACTATTGAAATAATGTCATCAGCGCAAATGGTCCACCTGACCGTCGTACCACGGCGAACCTCATTGAATTTCTGTTTTAATTACGTTTTGTAAAACGCGAGTTGTTGTCGTATTCATCGCGCGAATACGACTCTCTACATAAAATTATAAACAATGATCGACGTTTTTTTAAATTTTTTTTAACCAAACGAAACGAACCATTGTATCGTTACAATGACAAAATAATATTTAATATTGGGTAAAAAAGTGCGAGTAAAAGTACGAATGGTACAAATACAGTGAACGTATTTGGTTTCATTCCGGCGATGAAATCTTTTTTGAAATTGAAACGTAAACGTTTCGATTTCGAGAGGAATACATTGCGTATACACTGCGTCGTTTCGAATTTAATAAAATTTATATTTTTCTTATTTATGATACAGATGATCTTACCGTAGCGAAAGCGTACAAGGTACCCGCTTCAGAATCCGGAAAGGTAATCACTGTTACACTGTATACATTCTGTCTATAAATTGTATATCGAAACCGTTCGAGGTTAAATGAATTATATCGGTACTGATCGCCGATTTAATTCGTAATTGTATTCTCCGCGATAATTCCGATACACTATTCGTGTACATAAACGTAGGACGGATATGTCTGCAGGTTCACCTGCAATAGCGGCAAACGTCAATCGATCAAGACCATTAGCACAGATTTTAATATAATTAATACAATTATGCGTGCGCGCGTGAACGAAAAAGCGTCTGTAATGGAATTTGTTTTATTTTTTTTTTTTTTCCAGTGTTTGATGAAATGCATGATCAGCAAATTGGGTTTGGTAGGTTTTTTTTGCTCTCGTTATTCCGTTCCGTGCGCGCGTCAGACCGCCAATAAACGTGTCCCGTTTGTTTCAGTTGAACGACGACGGTACGTACAATAAAACAGGCATGGGAGAAGCGTTGAAGAAGTACTGGTTGGAATGGCCCTTGGACAAAATCGAATTGATAAACAACAAGTGTCACGACGAAGGTGATAGTTTTTTCCGCTTTGTCGCTCTAGCCAATGTCGAGAGAAAATAATAATAATAATAATAACAATTATTATTCCGGTGTTTTGATTATTATTTGTCCGTGGCGAAGAGAGTTTTGTTTTACGAGAGAACTACGCGCGCGTGGCCCGATTTACGATATCGGCGTAAAAACGGAAATAGACGGCGTGAAAACCGTGTGCAGTTTCACATTTTCTTCTTCAGTACACAAGACGGTCCGAACAAATGTTTGAAAAATTAAAAAATAAATCGCGTCGCTCGTATGAATAAAAGACGTGCGATTATTTCTATAAGACTGCGTTAAAAAAAAAAATGTTTAAATATTATTTTCAACGGAGCAATCGTTACGTTCCTACATTCTTCCCCCAAAATAATATATAATATAAATAAATACGATTTATTTATGTATATACATATATTTTTTTCTTTAACTCCCAAACGAAAACGTGTTCGTTTAAAATTGATTCGCGCGGTCGAAGTAATAACGGAAGAAAAAAACTACTACTGAATCACGCGAATATAATAAAACTATTACATTAATTTATATTTTCGTAAACCCTGTTTATAAATGGTCGTCAAACTTTTTTTTTGCTTTTAATCCCATTCAATTAATCAACGTAGTATAATATTTATTAAAAAACAAAAAAAATTATTTAGATTCAACTAATTTTGCGATTTTAAAAATGTATATATATATTTTTTTATTCACCATAACAACTTTTATCTCGTTGTATAAAATTGTGTTTTTTTAGTTGGAAAATCTATAACAGACGCATGTTGTAAATAATTTCTATTGCATTAAATGATTTAAGAAGATAATAACCCATTTGTAATGACAATCCGGTGTTTAAAAATGTAATTATAAAATATTATGCGATACTATGCAATGTGTAAAATTGCGCGTTCCGTTTTCGAAAACAAAAATATTCCATACAATACATTTCGAGCATTCGGGTACACTGTAATGTTTTATATTGTCAGTTCACGTATTACGAAAATGACATATATCGAATTATTTATAAATACGCGTATGTATAAATAAACGAATTGATGTATATATAAAATATTTCTCTCGTCGAATTTGTTTAGCATATGTTGAAAATGAATTAAATACGTTTCTATAGAAATCTTAGGGCATAATTTTATACAGAATAAAATCGTTTAGAATTGAAAATTTCGATTAAAATTAAACGCGCGTTAATATTATTTTTTATTTTTTTTAAATACATCGCGTACATATATTTTGAAATCCAAGGGATTTTTCACTAACAAAACGAATGAAAATTCTACCAGTTAATCGATTAGGCGTTTTTTTTTCCATTTATATGAAAATTACTGTTCGTGTTAATTGACATATATATATATGCTTTTTTTTATTCTTATGTGAAAATTAGAAAATCAATCGATTATAATTGGAATGCAAATTAAAATAAATAAATAAATCATTCATCGTCTTACCCAGCAAAAAGCAATCGGATTCTATTACAATTCGGACCGTAGTTGAAAACCCAAATATCAGTTGGATTATTACACTCGGCCAGTGACTTGTGTTTATTATTTGATTTCAGCTAAAAACGTGTCGTCCGAGGTGATCGCCACTTGTAATTATGCGTACGAAGTAATGGCGTGTGTGAACGTGCAAGCGAGAAACGTGAGTAGTTCGTTTTTGTCCGGATTTGAAGCAAACGGGAATTCTACAAATAATACATCGTTGCCGTTATATTTTCTCTTCCAGTTGGGCGTACTGGTGGTGTAGAGAAGCGAGACATCCCGGAAGAACATTGAACATATTACATAATATTAGATATGTTGTTATTCATAAATAAATATATAAACGATATATATATATATATATATTTTGCAGTTATAATATTACGTTATATTCAGCGTTTTTTTCCCGCGATTTTACTCGAATTATTTGAAATTTTCGTTTGAATTATTTTACTCGAGGATTACAATTACGATTGTTATTGTTTTCGATCGTTGTCACGCTCGCGGACCGAATTTGAATGCGATTCTATCCGGTTTCCTCGATGCGTCGTGTTAACCTCGACACCTTTTCGCCATCGGTTAAATTATTGTAAAACACCGAAATCATAATTATCGTTTATGCGAATTGTAAAAACGACGGTGAAAAAAAACACACGGTATAACGCAATTTCGATTGTAACGACGTTATAGCGTTTCGTTTTTGTCGTCGTTAAAAAAATATATATATATATTTTATTGTTCTTCAAAAAAAAAAAAAAAACAAAAACAAATCATTTACAATAACGATTTCCGCCTTGGAGGCGATGTAATTCCCCGTGAATTTTAATTACTTCGGTTTTTCTCTTTTTATTATCTATTCTAACGCGTTCACTATAGTCGCCGTGTGCGTATATAAACGACGAGTTCCAGTAGAAACGCACACCATTGTGCCGGCGAATCGTTGCGCGTCCAGTAACGTTAAATAATTATATTCATCTTGAACTCACGGTACTCAATTCATTAAAAATGTTCGCTCTCAACGCAATGTGTCTTCTGTGCATGTCCGTTGCCGTCGTTCTCGTAAGTTCTACACACACTGCAATGAATCCATATTATTCGTTGCCGTTATAATGTGACATTACGTTTTTGACAACGGATTCACATTATTATTATTACTATTATTATTATTATTATTATTATTATTATTATTATTATTATTATTATTATTATTATTATTATTATTATTATTATTATTACACTACTACGGGTAACACGGTTCTTAGTTATAAATTATTACTTTTTTCTTCGTATTTAATTTTTATTTGCGAATTTATTTTGAGATTTCAAATGAAAACGATCACGGAGAACATTAATTAGATTCACGTAGAAAATAAAAATTTTTTTTTTTTATATATATATATATATTAAGTTTAAATACAAAATACATGTTTGTGTGTGTGTTTTTTTGAGAGAAAGAGAGAGAGAGAGAGATGACTACGAAATTCTACTAGTGTACACATTGTAATTGATTGAACGTCCGATATATATTATTACGTTATATTTATTCTCGTGTATCGCCGCGAACATGAAATAAACTGTTTTACACATTCAATTTCGACGGTCCCGTTCGACGGAAAGTGCCCGTATTAGAGAAACCTTTTTGAAAAATTAAATATTTTTGTTCGATACACGTGTTATTTTAAACGTTTGTACAAACACGCGATATCTCATTATATTCCGTTCGATTTGTTTTATCCATTATTTTTCTCGATAATTTTCGTAAACACCAATTTTCAATATACATATATGTGTTATTAATGTAAAATATACCGCCGTGTCAAATGGAATTGCTCGATAAAACGCGAATTTAAATCGATAACGGAAATTTATTTTATCGCCTTCGAAACAGTCTCTGTACGCCACCGATTAATCCGATCATCCATCCGTACATTTTTTATACGCCGCGGCTGGCTTCGACTTCAGCTCATTCCTCCCTTAATTTAATATAATACAGAGGTTCCCCCAAACTCTTTATAGGCGTTGACGGTTTTCAAAATTCATGTGACCCATCCAAATCATTTAATTTTTTCCGCTATAAAATACGGACGATTTCCACACGGCAATAGTGTTGTAACACAGTGTGCGATTTATTTGGCGAGCCAATGGAAAACAAAAAAAAAAAAAAACGAAAAAGAACGACCAAAAATATAACTTCACGAAATTGTATGAAAAATTTGGACGAGAAGCGGCTTTGGCGAAATGTTGAAACAATTTTTATCGAATAGAAAACCAGTATAATCGTAATGAACGTTAAAACCGTTTCCTTATTGAATTGTCTTTTAACGTTTCAAATGGATTTCAGCACAATTTTGCACTAATAACTACTATATAGCTCAACAGCGGTTTTTTTTTCAATCGCAGGCGATTATATCAATGTTTAACCGATTCGTAATACGATATCACATGTAATGAAATCTGTTTTTTTATGATTTTTAGTGCGATAACAACTCGAACGATCAGTCCGCGTCAATATTCCAGAGTTGCATATCCGAGACGAAATTATCGGGCGGTAAAAAAAAAAAAAAACATAACGAATTAGCGAATTCGCAGACCGTCTTAATCGCACGATATGCACACATTAACCGTATTTGAGGCCCGTTCTCACACTATTCCCCGGCACTTTTTCAACTGACACGTATACTACCCTGCAGTGTCCCGTCCGTGTAAATAAAATATTTCGTCACTGTATTCGTCGGCGGAGAACACGTTCCATCGCGTTCGCGCTTGTCCGGGAACACGGAAAAACGTTCGTCTCCACCGATATTTTTTCGGCCACGGGGCCGACACGTAGTGGAAATGGGACCAGTAGTAGTCAGTGTTGAACGATTTCACAGGGGTTTTTCGAGCGCGCGAAAATCTCCGACGTGAAAAAAAAACGAAACAACGACCTGGTATCATCATTACAATAACGTGTCGTGGTGGACTACACGACGATTTTACATCGAATTACCGTTATAAACGGGAATCTAAAGTAAAAATCGATTTCAACGCGGTATCGAGTAACGTAATTTGTCCACTGCGGTTATTAAATTTGTAATTCTATGGTTTTGTAATTAACGGATTTCGCGTAGTGACAGTTGGCTGTCAATGCAATTCGTGTTCTTGAATATTATTGTTCGTGACGATAAAATCATACTCAAAAACGAATAATGGAATACGCGTTGATTTCGAATTCGACCAGTGGCGAAAAAATGACGATTAATATTTCTTACACTTAGCACTTCGGGAAAAATATAAAAATAATTTTCTTTTTTTCTCTCACATTTTTCTCATAATTTGTTATACGGATAATAATAAATTGACGACATTACGTGCACGTTACACCGGGGTACGGGGGAATAAACATGACGAATATGTGAAATATATAGAACGAATTTTTCGTTGAAAAACAAGTATTGGAAATAATGCATTTAGTAGAGCAAAAAAAAAAAAAAGAAAAAAAACCAAATGATAATGCCGCGGTTTATACGTAACATTTTACGTTTTTACTCGTTGTTATTTTTTGTTTCTTCTTATGTCTTCTTTTGTTCCATCGAAATATTATGGATATTACGGAATCTCGAATATTATTTTACCGTACGGTGTTTTTCCGGCGTCGGGAACTTTTCCATATTGTATTTTTAATAAAATTTATTTTATTTATTACACAGCAAACGCGATTTATTAAAATATTTCTTTTTTTTTCTCGAAAACTCGAAAATTTATTGAAAACGGAGGTACACTGTTCCGTAAGCGTTGTGTAATAAACGTCTACTATGCACGTAAAACTCACGGTTTATTTGCACGTAAAATCATTTTTAAAATAATCAGTTTATGCACTCGCAAATATTACCTCGCACGTATTGGAAATGCATCGATTATTGTACAAACCGTATTAATACGCCTTTTAAATTTTTTTATAAAAAAAGAATATTCTAATTATCGACTCTTTCAGACGCGCTCAAAGGATTCCGTTCTATGAGCATACCAAAGTCACAAGCTGAAAAAGTACGTTTGTACGATTGATTATTATCGTTGTAAAGTTTGAAAAAAAAAAACACCGGGGCAATTTCAAATTTCATACCGTTTGTTTTTATTTTTCAGTGTATGATGGGTTGTTTGATGAGAAAAGTCAACGTGGTGAGTGCGATAATATCGATAATTACGGGAGAGAGAGAGGGGTTGAAAAATAAATAAAAATCGATATTATATTACAACGAGTATTGTTTGCGATGCAGATTAACAACGGTAAGTTTTCGGTAGAAGAAGCATCGAAAATAGCGCAAAAGTATTACGGGACCAATCAGACGATGATGAAAAAGGCAAAGGATCTCATCGACGTGTGCGCGAAAAGAGGTAATTCGCAGTCAAAAAACGGTTTTAATATTTCGAATGAAAATCAGCGTACTCCGATTAAAGTACTTTTGTACTCTCTGTATCACGCGTATCGTATTTTCTATAATTCTCGTGTGTTCAACGAAGTATTTTTTTTATTTACGATTTGTTCGTTTAAACATTCGTTTATATAACTTTTGATAAATTCGTTTTGTTTTTTTCAATAGCGTAAACTGGTTATACAACATTTTCAAATAACATTTGACAAAAATACTTTTTAAACGCGCATTAGCTAAGAAAAAAACCGCTCACGATCAATACACCGAGGAGCCAAGCACGTTAATATAAAATAGCGACGTACAGCGGTTTTATTTCCATTTTAGAATAATTTCTAAAATATTTTCGGAAATTTCATAATAAAACTCAATCGAATTATTATCAATTTGTAAGCGAAATTCACAATAATACAATCGTTATATAATACGTACGGTATTGGCTGTAGATTTCAATGGTCAACAAGCATAAAATATCTGGGTATTCTTATAGACAGAAAACTCACTTTCTCCAAGCTCATCGCCAACACCTTTAATAAGGCAAAATTTATCAAATACACTCTATATCCCATTATCAACCGAAAAAGTAAACTGTCCATGAACTCAAAAATTTTCACCTACAAAACCTACATCCGGCCAATCTTAACTTACGCAGGACCAATTTGGGCAACAAACCTGTCTAGAATTTTTTGGCTCAAGCTGGAACAACTCTAGTCCTCAACCCTCCGCTCTATCTCAAGCCAATCTTGGTTCGTCTCAAACCACTCTATAAGAAACTCCACCAACATCATCGCCCTCCAATTAAAATCAGCAGTCTTCAACTCAAACTACTGCCACATCAAATCAATCTCCAATAGACCATCCACTGAAGAAAGATTCGTCATGAGACCTATCTCATTCTAATATTCCAAATATCTCACAAATCCAGCTCAACTCATCCCTGCTCTCTGATATAAGCACCAGCTTGGAACAGAGTATAATTATACAAGGCAAGGCAAGCCTTCAGGATTTCAGAAATATCGTCCTTCGCGTGATATTCCACGTAATAACGCAGCGTTCAAATAATTGTTATCGTCGCGTATTGGTTTTGGATTATTTGAACAGTTTACATTTACGTAATTTACAGATTTGGAATTAAGATAAATTACATTAAAATCGTTTTTTTTATTTTTTTTTTTTCGTGCATTTTTCAGCTCAATCCCCGTCGGACGAATGTACATTGGCCGGTATCGTAACTACGTGTATTGTGGAAGAAGCTCAAAAAGTAAGTGGATACCGTATAGTGGATAAAAACGAGAGAGATTGAGAGGACTCGTCGTTGTCGTCCGTTCCGACGAATGCGCTTAATGATTTCGCGCGATATTTCGATGTTTTTGTGTTTTATTAAAACGTACGATATTCCCATGGGTCGTTTTGTGTTAAAGTGTAATAAATGTTTTTTTTTTTTAATTTAAACTATAAATATACATACTGTTACGTGTGTACGATTTCATATCTGTGAATGATTAATGGTTATGAATTAACGGCGGGCACATTTTTATTTTGACAAAAACGTTATATGTACTGTATTATGTTCGTTTTGTTACAGGCCGGCTTATCTGGAGGACCTGGCAGTAACCGTTCCGCGCGAAGCGTTTCACCGAAATTCCAACGCGACGTAATATGAAACGTTATTGTTTTAACGTTTGTACGATCATATTATAAATTATTTTAACGTCTGTGTACGAAATTTATTTAAATTGACTTTACGTTTCTATTACAATATTTAAATCGTGTACAATAAATATTATTGTTGTAGCTTTTTTTTTTTAAATAAAAAATTATATCGTATTATTTATACACTGTGGACAATAAACGATTTATTTGAATTCATCGTTTTCATCGTTTGTCTAGGACGTGCTTACACGTACATAACGAATATAATTATTATTCCATAGTCTGCGCTGCGATCCCAATGAAACGACAATTATTGAAATTGCCACGTTCAATAATGATCACGCGAGTGGCGTATTTGGATTTCGAATTGATTTCCATCGTAAAAAATCATCATGTCAAAGTTACGTCACGCCGCAGTAGACACGCTCGGTTTCATGCCCGGCTTCTAAAATGGTGAAAAAATAAATACGGTTGTTCAACAATCACCGCGGTTTAACCGCCCCAAGAGTCCTTCGAAACGATTTCGCGGTTTTAACCGTTCGAAACCAAGGCGTTTGTTAAAAATCCGATACCTATTCTCATATGAATAAAGCGAACAAATATGATTGACGTTTTAAAATATATTTTAAAATAGGCATTGAATTCGGTCATAGATTTGTATATTTATATTTACCTATTTTATTCATTTATTATTACTTTGAGACATAATAATAATAATAATAATAATAATAATAATAATAATAATAATAATAATAATACAACGATAAAGATTTCGTTTCCAAATATCGTATTGCGGTTGATATGGACTACACAAATAGAATCCGTTGCCTCCTTATTTCTTCTAACGGTTTTAATCCGACTTATTCGATTTTATTACACGCCTGGCGTCCGAGTTTCCTCGGTTACGGCGTATTATATAATAATATAAACTGTTGTTGTAATCTGCATATTGAATTGGTCCAGCTAGTATTTTATTATTTTAATTTTCAGTTTTGATTTAAGAAAAGAAAAAAACCAGACAAGACGCGTACGGTTCGTCGAGTTTATATTATTCGAATTATATATATATAAATAATAAGAGAGAAAAAAACGTTTAAAGATGTTTGGTTTTAAACTAGTTATTCTGAGTTTATCGGTTTCCACCGTTTTTGTAAGTAAATAATATATTTTTAAGTAATAACTATAACGTTGTATACCAAAAGATTCCTTTGACATAAATGTATAATAAATGAATTGTCATACACAGTGTATTCGCCAAAATGTATATAAAAATTAATTGAATATTAAACGTATTAAATATATATATATATATAATAAATAAAATCTGCAACATTCACATAAACGCAAATAGATACTATTCAAAGCATATTATAAAATTAATTTATATACAGGTTAGGTTAGTATATATATTAACGATAAACTATTCGTATTATATAAATTTCGAGTTATTTGTAACGAAAAATTCCCCTCTCGTATAACTAACTGATCATCACTTATAATAATATTAAACAATTTCGGGAAGGCGATTTGCAATAATTTTGAATTGCTTGTAATCATCGTAATGTCTCTTCCGCCTAACACATAAATTGTGAATACATTTAGGACATTCGTGCATTGACAATAATTCTATAGACGTGTGAATTCATTATTTTCTGGTATATATTTTCAAATTTTCTATAATTACAGTCATCATACAAGTGGCGAATAACAACAACGCGATACGAGTAACGATTACGACTATTAAACGATTACACAATCGACCTGTACAAACTTCTAATGTTATATTTCACGAGGTTTAATAACGCAAAATATCGATACATCACATTATTCTACTTAATTTATAATGTCTGTAATAATATATTTTACATCGACTGATCGTTGTAAACGTAGCAATATAATTTTTGTACTTCACATTTGATCGACCGCGGTTCAATCCAATACCACAATAATAATCGTACTGAGTTGTGTAAGCGCGCCAACGTCAAATTTCTTTATGTATATATATCGAAATAAAATAATATTCATTTCTATAATATTATTTGAGCGGCTTTCGAATTTCTATAAATTTCAATATAAAATTTATATGTTGGAGAGTTAGAAAGAGAAAAAGAAGCACGACTAAACCATTCCGATAATATGTAATTCTTAAAAAAAAAAGAAAAATTAACGTACAAAAATAAAAATTGTTTTTTTTTTTATTGATAATTCAAAGGCGTCTTAAATGGAATTTTCTTTTTCTTTTTTATGAGTTGTTCAGAGTGAAACGTTCAGTTTAAACGATCGTGTAACTTGGATTTATCAAAAATGTCAGTTTACGTATCAATTATCAACAGGTAATTGGCTAACACCGTTGCGATGTCGAATATTAATATCATAATTAAATAATAATATTATAATTAATATCATCCGTACGGCCAATGAAAAGCATTTAGTACACGTGGTCGTGCGGTGATATTTTATAAAAACATTGTTTCTCTACATTACGCTTATGAAAAGTGTTTTGTATAAATACATATATTTTTTTACAGGATATATTACTGTAATATGGTTTTTATGTATAATTCGTACACTATAACTCGTTTAAATGTTCGGGGGATTTTTCATATTATATAATTAATATATAGATACGAATTTCGTGTTCATTGCGATAGTTTTTTATTACTAATGCCATGGAGAATAAAAAAAAAAATCGTTTTTGCCGCGAAATTAGTTTTATGATAATTATTATTATTATTATGATGATGAGAAATTGCCGCTTTAGACCGCTTTAGAACATCACTACGGCTCACATTTCGCTGGCTATACTTACGTATTTTTCGTCTTAAACAAATAATTTTAATAAAATTATATACGTTTTATGTTCAGAGTTGTCTCATTATTGTGCACGTAATACATTATACGTATTATTAATAAGCGTACGCGCGAAATCAATCAATTTTTAATAATTATTGTATGAACCATTCTTAAAAAAAAAGAAATAAATGATTACGTATTTCTCGTCGTGATAATAATCGATCATCGGTAATAGGTATTTATTTAACAATATTATTACACGTCCAGTATATGTTCTATTCCGCAAAGTCAATTACGTTAATGTGATTGTATTTAGATGAGATGAACGAGTTTTTATCCAACGGCTGGTACAATCAGCAGGAGTTAAAATCTAAAGTATATTGTACAAATTATTCAACGGTCCTACAAGAAAATAAAATAACATTTGTTTTTTTTTTTTGTTTGTTTCACGTATTATGCATAGTGTATGATGGGATGTTTGATGAGTGAATTACATTTGGTAAGTCGTTCTTATAATGTTATTATTTTTTTTTATTTTTTTTTTTTTGCAATTCGGTGTGATTATTTCGTGTTAAAGATTTCAATACAATTAAAATACTCACAATTTCGCCTTATTAATTATTATCATAACTCAGGCGTCCTGTGCATGTTTTTATTGTATTTCGTATTTATATATACACTCGCATACAAAAGTGTTTGGACTCGTGTTTTTATAAAAAAAATAACGTGTTTTGAAATTAATATTCGACCGTTTTTGTTATGACGTGTCGCAGATTGTCAATGGACGTTTGGCGACAAAAAAAATGGTCAAATTAGCGGAAATATATTATGGACATAATGTGACTATGTCATCTTTAGCCAATGACGTGATTCGCATTTGTGTCAAAAGTAACTTGTCGTTTTTACTGATACATTAAACATTCTGTATGCGTTTAATACGTTTAATATTTAAATAATACGTAAAAAAAAAAACCGCATAGTAATGTCGAAAGATAAATTAAAAGTAACGGTTTCAAAATGATATTGAATGAAAAAAAATATATATAAATTTCATTGGTGGTAATCTCTTTGAGACAGTTTGTGCATAAGCAGCTTAAGCTTAAGCTCCTCTCCTTCACCACCGGAACGTAATCAAATCACGCCAGACGTCAAAATAAATTACTTATTTTAATATTTGATATTTATAATTTTGATTTTATTTTATTGGGATACGAGAATGGTGACAGAATATTCACGGACTATCGTTATTGGCGAAAACCGTATTTTGTACGTACATAACGATAATCGCGAATATCCTAGACCGCCGTAGCAGTAGTGTCGATTACGTCAGTGGAGTGTTCGTTTTTAATTTTTCGTTTTTGAATCTATGGGCCGTGTCTCGTATGTGCTAAACAATATTCGTTTACGCGTATTGAGTGAAGTAATCAATTGATTTTAAATTATAATTAATTCAATAATGACTAAAAGAGTGTTCGATATCTTTAATAATCAAAAAAAACAACGAAAAATCAGTTGTTACCAATTACTCAACAACGACAATGTGTGTGTATGTGTAATAATGTAGGAGTAGTCACTAGTTAGTAGGCTAAAGCGTCTAATAATGTCTGTTTACGCTAATGAATAAAACAAAAATGTTAAGCTCCCCCCCACAGATGTGACCAAATATCCGCCTATGAGTGTGGGAAGTATTTTATTTCAAGATTCAAAGGAAGCGAAAAAATAATGCGTTTTATTTATATTCATATTTTTTTCTTTGATGAAAAGTGTTTGAATGATACATTTGTATTTTTTAGAACATTTCGACGTTTTTCGATTTTCTCAATAGTTTCCTGCAAAGCGTAATTAAGAATAACCAGAAAATTTGAAAAAAATACATCCTGCAAAAATCGCATGCATATATTTTTTGGATGAGGATGATTTTTATGTTTTTTAAATTTTTAAAATATTATGCAAACGTAGCGATAAAATATTAAAAAAAATAAAATCATTTTATTTAATTACAATAAATCACTATATAACGTCACTCAGTATTGTATTTAAAGACAACGATTTTATTAACGTTTTCAAATTAAAAATTACAATAAAACTCGAATACCTTTAACTACGTAACATTATTTGAGCCAATATTTTCTGAGTGGCATTACTCTTTTTTTTTTTAAAACTAATGTCGCGTATATAATATGTACTACCTCATCTGTAAAAACCGTTGACTTTACGCGTCAATTTATTTTTTTTTTTTGAAACTTAAAAACATTACTTTAAAACCGTTAAATCAGAATCATATTAAACAAAAAAAAATAAATATGATTTCAGCGCAGCCGTCCTACGATGATTGTATATTTGCTAATGACATTACGACATGTCTCAAGGATAAAGCGATTTTAGTAAGTAATATTCTTAGAATGTCTTCCCACAATTACGTATACGTGTAACGATAATAATATATAATACAATTGAAATAACTATAATATTGTAATAATATACAATTACCGATTATGTTTGAAATACTAGAAAATACTCACATAAATTGTTTTTGTTGGCAATCAATGTTTTTCGATTTAATGCTCTCGTAACTGCAAACGGTGTGGTGGGTGTTTTTTTTCTTCAAAAATTAGTTATATGATTTCAGTTTTTAACGTACAATATCAATTTCTGTGTAGACTTATTGATTTGTTCTCTCTCTTGGACAATGTATTAATCGTACACGGACTCAATATCAAATAATAATATACTGTGGTTTTACTTAATAAAAACACACGAGCTATTTTATCGCCATACAACTTCTACAGTAATCGCGTAAAACACTACGCGGACATTTGAGTGAAAATTTTGACAAAATAAATTGCAAATTTTGTGCTGGTGGCAACAGCGAATAACATATTAAGACGGGAGGATAATGATTGAAATTTAACGTGATAAATTTCAATTATTATCATCACGCAAACACGACGGGCTTTAGGAATTAATACGCGAATATTGTCGTAATGTTATTTAGAAAGGTATTATTCGCTTCGACGAGAGCACCAAAACATTCAAGCGAAATTAAATTTTCAATTAAAACATTCCTGGAACAGCTGAGAAGTGTCTAATCGACGAACACGACGACGACGATAATAATATTCGCGTTTATTTTGTGTATGCGATCGTTTTAATTAAATATACACCTCGAATATATAGTATATAGTTTATGCAAAATGATTTGAACGATTATCGACAACGGTTTTAACGCGTTTTAATAATAATATGAATATATATGTATCGTAGAGTTGTTCAAAGGCGATTTTTCTATTTTCAATATATTTCTTATAGACAATATTTGTTTTTAACGGTCAGAATTTTAAAATAAAAATTAAAAACGTTGAATAATATCGTTTGAAAAACCGTCACCGGGATAAGAGAGATGGGGCGCAATACTTCGCTGGACACCTCAGAAATTTTCGAACGTCATGCATAAAGTTTATAAAATTTTATCCGAAAAAAGTATTTGTCGAATATTCAAATGTAAAGTATATAACACCAGATGTATTCCCGTTCCGTTGACTCAGTTTAAATTTTCGCACCGTCTGTGCAACGCACAGAGATAATAACATTAAACAGTTTGACGAACTTTAAAATAATCGAACATTCGACTTTATAGTTTTATAACAATAAAATGAATTTTTCGTTCAATACATTTTGCAATTAATTATGCACGTATGTATGTAATACGACAAACGGATTTCCATTACGCATCGGGAGAAAAAAAGTCCAATAACTGATTAAAACTAAATATTTGATAATAACTCCGACCGTGTAAAAGCGTATATATTATCATAATGTGGTTTATATGTGTAATATTATTTATTATAAATATTGCGATCAATCATAATACGGACGCTTTGTATGCGCGGTACTTATATGTCATTTAATAACGGTGACGCGCGCGCGCGTGTGCCTTATAATATAACGTTGCATAGTTATCAATAATACGAGTAATATATATATATATATATATAGGACACGACGACGATAATTTGATTATTTTATATTTATACTAGCGATTAAACATAGTTTTACCGATCCATCAGCTTATTTATTCATGCACGTGACATTCGGTTAAATCCGTCACGGCTACAATATTTACTATTCGACACACAACAGCCCCGTATTAATGTACGAGACGAACGCAAACGCAAACGTATTCGCTTGAATTATACGCTCAATTGCTGTTTATAAAAGTGTGTTACTCCATTGTCGCATCTTCCAACTAACGAGGCCTCACGTGAGATCGTATACGCGTATGACGAGCAGCATCTTCGACTTTTACGTCGTCCAATGTTTCGAAAAACTGTTATCGCGATGATATTAACTGTATGGCTCGCGAACTGGCGAACGCGGTACTACTGAGCGACAAGATAACGCGCGCATAGTTCGAATTTCTCTCGATAATTCAATTAATATTCATACGACGACGAAATCCGGGCCCGGATTGTACCAGAAAACTACCGAGAACACCTCCAGTGGATCGCACAAAATCACACAATCCAATACGTTAATATGATGGCATAAAAAAGAAAAAAAATTAATGTCCTCGGAAAAAAAAAATCCTTGGATTTGCGTACCTTTCTTTCGCCTCGATGTAAACGCGTTCAATTACAAAAACAAATGCGTATGATCAGTAATACGATACTCGTGTCTATTCGAGACACCGAATAGTATTATATTATTATCATTAACGGGCGTACGAAATAAATTTTATGGTATAAAACAATATTTGTTTGAAACTCTTGAAATCAGCTTGAATAATGCGGTCCAAGAATCAGCGGGGTTTTCGGCCTGATCCGAATGCGGTATTGTGACATATCGTCTAGTGAAATATATTAAACATTTTAAATTTATATCCGATACTGGGTTTTATTTACGTAGAATGTGCTCACGCCAAGTCTCATTATACGGCGGAAGGGAGGGAAAATAATTCGTTAAATACTAATCTAAGTGGAGTGGTAATATTTTCAAATATTTGGTCTCGGGGCCGGCGGTTGGTTGTAGATTAAGGCGCGAAGAGAATGCTTGAAAACTGCCCGCGGCTCGTAATTTACCGAATCCAAATCGAAAGTATACGTAAGCAATAGCTGGTACGAGTGTGTACAATAGTAGAATGCAGTCGTTATTCGGACGTTTCCTTTGAAAATCCAGATCACGTGTGTACGCGAAGATTAGCGGTGGCAATTCATTACATTACGTATTCATTAAAGCTCGTGTACGGGCCACGGCGATTAAAAAAACATAAAATCCCCGAACGCGACGTGACCACGCAGTGTTCCTGCGTTGATCTCATCGTGTTCTAGTGGGGCACAAGTCCGCTAATTCGAACGTTTGTATTCTCCGGCCGCAGTCGACGTGCCCTCCCCGCTCGCGGGAATTCTCCAAACGACCGCATTTTTTTTTTTGAGATTCTAAACGAAGAGCTAAGGGAGAGTGTAATTCTACACAAACGCGCGCGTCTTTTTATTTTGTCCGTCGACATTTCACTGCGCGGAAACTAACGCGGATTCGGACGTGCGTTACGTTTCCGCAATTGTACGTAGTCGCGGTATGCGAACTTTGTGTTTTCGTTTCCGAACACGGTAATTTCTATCGTCCGTATTCCATATTCGAAATCAAAAAAAAAAAAGAAGAAAATTATTATAATGAAACATTAAAATCCCTGTCAGATCGATTCACTCTCTCTCTCTCACACACAACTACAGCACGCTCAGCTTTCTGACATTTCGTCCGGCGTATAGATTCCGTCGAGCGGATTATAATAAGTTTTTTTTGTGGCGTCGTGAGAGTGAAAATAAAAGAAAAGAAGACGTTCGTTCGTAACGTGAAATAAACGAAATGGAAATTCACAGTCGTACTATATTATTATCGTATACGATAAAAGAAAAAGAAGTGTCTCGAAAATTTTTTATGATATAAACGTGTATACGCGAACGGATCGAAAACGTTGTGCTGTTATTGACGTTTCGTAAAGACGTTTTTTTTTTCTTTTGACTTTTTCAAGTAAAAACTTTTTGGCGCAGTAAAAGTCGTCGAAATATAAATACAGTATGGCCGGCCCACCGATATATCAATTGATGGAAACTCCAACACGGGCGGTACGGCACACGTCAAAGGTGAATAATAATTTCCCATCGGTTTTCGCGAAAAACGCGAATAAAAAACGGCCGAGAAGACGTTACGTCTATGTAATCGGTTTTTCGGGTCGACCGCTACGTGTCCAACACGCTCTCGAACCCGTCGATTCATCATTGACGATGCTCGAACACACTACTGGCAGCAGGGTCGCGGCCTGAGACCGTATGACCGAAACGACATGACAGTCCCTCCCATAACGATCACTGTAAACTACTGCGTTGTCGCGTATTCAAATCGCCGCGTTTTGGTATAAGACGTACGAGAATTTATTCACGTGAAATACGGTTGTGGCCGCCCGAGGTCAGCCGCGAAAATTCGCATAACGCGGTTCGCACGTCGGCGGGCAAACACAAAACACAAAACGTCTTGTTAGAAATGAAAATACGAACGATAATTGTTTTGAACGACGTTGGGAAACGGACTGCGCGAATCATCATCCCGGGTGTGTAGTGGCAATGAGAACGCCAGAAATAAACGCTCGGAGTGTAGATAGGAGTAGAAAGACGAAAACGTTAGAAAACGGTTCGCACGCGTATGATGAGAGGTGTTACGGCGGGAATTAACGTACGTTCTCAATAGAGAGGACGGAGAAAAAGTGAATTGATTTAGAATCGAAGCCGGTGTAGGAGACGTTGTCTCGCGGTGATGCTGGAATCGGGTCGGCCGACACTTGCACGTAATTGGCCGTGTGAGACGAAACGAGAAGCGTGTCGCGCGCGTTAAACATTTTTAAAACATTGTTTAATATTGAATATATGGTAAATACGCATGAACGCTTCGTGTCGGCGTCAACGTTTCCGATTACAATGTCTACTATTTGACGATCACGGAGCGTTAATGTTTTCCAAATCATTATTTTCAGAGCGCGGCTCACCGAGAGGAATTGCGCCCGATTCGCTCATTACACATAAATCGCCGCGTGTCATACGTGTCGGCGACGCGGTAGTAATTCTTCTTTTTGACATCGCGTTTTCCACGAAGTTGTTCGCGCACGCGGAACATAATCGCTTCTTTTTTTTTTTTATTTTTAAATCATGTTTCCACGCGCATTTTTGCATACTCGTATAATTATATTAATTGTATTGGACACGCAATTTGATAAATTGTCAGTTAAACGGTATTTTTTTTTTTGTACTCGTTTGTAAAAAACCGAAAACATTTTACGTTATTTGATACACGCATTATAAACGGAACGTATACAAAAAAAAAAAAATAAATAAATAAATAAATAAATATTTTTATCATCTCGGGTGGTTTTTTTTCACTTAAATCGTATTTTTTCCCATTGCCGTATCAATTTGTTTTCAATCACAATTCGTTTCGAACGGTGTGAATGTAAAATTGAAAACAAAAAAATGTTTAAACGTACATTAAAACAACGAAATAAGAGCCGAGAGAACTGATACGAGTAATTGCGTTCAAACATTGCTGTTAATCTTCTATTTTATTTATACGATTTCGCGTCATAAAAGTAAAGTTGGAAAAAACAGCACCGCTGTTTCGATGACAACATTTCTCTATGGTTAAAAAGCAAAAATAAAATTTCTATTCGAATTGACTTTTAAAATTGTTTTTTTTTTTAAATTTATATATATAAAATAAACGTGTACCGACCGAAATCTTTAGATTTAGCATATACATCTGCAGATTCTTCTAAAATTGACATTGTTAACGTTTTATTTTTCGACATAACGCGTGCCCATTACCAAAGCAGACAGATATTCGGACTATATTAAAAACAAGGGCACACCGTGGCACATCTCAAATGAAACGCTCCTATACGTTGGAGACGAGACAGAAAATCGCGATTCGATTTCGGAAGTGCGCGCACACACCAACTGTTCTAAACGAATTTATGAAACGAGAACGAATGTATTACTATTACGGATTGTATAATGACGACAAGCACACGTTTTCGGAGTAGACAAAATTATTAAACCATTCGCTCGCGCGGTGGTAAAATGTCGACGAAAAAAATGTTTTAGAGGAAAAAATAAAATTATTCTTTTTACACTGCGCGTATTTAACGATATTATTATCGTTTCGAACGCGCGGCATAATAAAACCTCCGCGTCACCGCAAAGACAATATTATAATAACAATAATATTCCGACGCGTTGGTTTTGACGTTCGTGTATCGCGGTGGCATTCACGGAATCGGATTTTATTTGCGTGCGTATACAGTAAATACACAGTATAATAATTTACCATGTGGATTTTGAGGTTGACAGCACACTGTACAATAATAATTTGCGGTATATTATCGGGCGGATAGTTCGTGTATTACGTACACGGTACTGTGAACGATTTTCCACGGGCGTGATCAAATAGAGATGGCGTGTGCGAGTGTCCCTTGTTGACTTTTCCCGTTTCAATTCGACCGACCGCCGCGAATTCGTTGTATTTTCTCGCGATTCGTCGACAGAAAAATTGTCGTCGATACAGTTTATTATAATGCATCGCAGTCGTATTCGATTCGAAAAGGGGGGGGGGGAGAAAAATCGTTCAATCAATCTCCTCGAATTTCTAATGAAATCGTAATTGTTGAACAAAAATAGAATAGAAATTTCGCGAGGTTTTTAAAAAAAAAATCCGTTAATAGTTCGTCACCGCATCGAATGAGAAATATTTATACGCGATTATTATAAATCACGACGAATACCTACCAAGTTTAAAAATATTTTTAAACTCGACCATTGAAATCGGATTTCGTCAAAGTTCCTTTTATTCGTAGTAGATAATAATTTATTACTTATCCGTAGTCGTTAGCGGACGGAGCGATTAGACATTTTTAGCTGTTCGTTTTTTTTTTTTTTTGCGCCCTTCAGAATTTAAAACCAACGGAAATGCGATAAAATTCTATTGACACTCAATCCCGTGCCGATCAACGATTGATTTACAAGCGGGAAGTATACAAATAAAGATTAGTTGTGTGTTTTATATATATATAATATTAATGGACATATCGAAGTTCGACGGATTCGTTATTTTCTTTATAACGTACATATTATATCTGTCGTACACATTTTATAGTTGCACGTTTCGTCTAATAAGTACAGGGAAAAGCGGAGGATGAAAGAAGGAGAAGAAGAAAAAATATATGCACAATTTAATAGACTACGGGCATCTTATTCGGTAGTTCAAACGCAATTGTTTACATTTCATTGAATTCCCTCGCGATAATTTTTTTTCCCCTCTCGTTCATTTGGATATAGGATCAAAACCGCGCGTTTCAAAATACGTATCGTATTAAATAATTATATTTTTCGTTAAAACATATTATAAATAAACGAATTAAAAATATTGTTACGGAATATTGTGATATTAATAATGTTTATTATAATATTCGCGTCGAGTACAATTACGGAGTAACTTGGGAGGAGGGAGGAAAACAAAATGAATTACACGTTACCAGGACGTTAAGATAAATTGTTTTTTTTTTTTTGGGGGGGGGGGATGGGGAGGGGGCTTAAAGTATAACAATAATCGCATATTTCCCCGGGGAAATATACGCGAAGGCGTGAGCTTTATGTTAGATATTACATTATACATTTTGCGTGTACTACGCGTATACCCGGAGACATTAAATGCGCCGAGACAGATTTCCTTCACCGTTTCCTCGTGTCCCTGCCCGGCCGTTTCTCGCTGGGCTCGTAAAAATAATAAAAATAATAATAATAATAATAATATAATCATTCGCGCGGAATTCGGTTATTTCTTAGCGTTTTTCATGTACTCGTCCTTGAGGATCCGACGTAATATTTTGCCGGCCGCGCTCTTCGGCAACGAACCGACGAACCGCACTCCGGCCGTGATCCGCTTGTACGGGGCCACGCGGTCCTCCACGAATCCCTTCACGTCATCTTCGCCGACCGCCGGCCGGTCCGGGTCCAGCACGACGAACGCCAACGGAGCTTCGCCCGTCCGGTCGTCCGGCACGCCGATGACCGCCGCGTCCAACACGCTCGGATGAGTCCTCAGCAAACCTTCCAGCTCGGCGGGCGGCACCTGAAAAACCGCGTCGACGTTGTCATTTAGTTTTCGTTGGCAATTCGCCGGAGGCACAAAAACGTCACAATCAAGAAAAAAAAAATATATACGAGTATATATATAATTTTTTTTTTTTTTAATTTCGTCTTTATCGTTTGTTTTTGAATTAAAACACGAACGGAGTTTTCTAGGCGCAGGAAAAAATACAAAAACTATCGAATTCTATTTCGATTAAAACTCGATTATTACCATCACAAAGTCGACAAACGATTATTGTCGATAAATTCAAAAGTCGACTTACGTTTTCCAATATCTCACACGGATTCCTCCTATTTACACGGTTATTAATAAACGAAGGAATCGGGCCGTTACTTTTAATTCGTTCAACGGTATTAATAATTTTTTTTATATAATACCTATTAAACAATTTTACGCGGAAACGTTTGATTTTATTTTTTAAGATTTTCCTTTTTGATTTATCACGGAAATCCTAGATGTATAATGTTATTTAGTATATTATAACGCGTGTTGCGTTTGAAATACGTCAATACGTGTGTATTATTTAACGCAGTTACGACGATCCACTGACCGATATTTGAAAGGAAAAAGAAAACGTTCGGTTCGGTTCAACGTGTTTGGAAAATTCACTAAAAAACTCGTTCACGTTCCCGTTGCGGTGCCGTAAATGGGGCGAATGATTTACGATATTTTTACTTTTTTTAATACTTTACACTTCGTTTATATAGAAATAAGACACATAGACAAACGCGGGGTTTATATTTGTATCCGTTTTAATGGATTGAAACATAATTTAGAGTACAAACAAAATTCTTTTTACAATTGTTTGTTTTAATTCATTATCATAAGTAACAACGAACGTATTAAATATAAACTATATTTCTACGTATTTAGGATTTGGCGTCGTTTTGTTCATTTATATAAGTATACATAAATTATTTATATTTTATGCTCGACATATTTTCATATTTATTTTATACAATTTTTCAAATTTAAAAATAGCAATTTTCGTGTACAATTACCGTACTAACGCGATTAAAAATTATTATTTTTACACAAATATGATTTAAAACTATTAGAATTAAATTCGTCAAGCGATTGAAGATCGCTTGACTTTCATTAAAATATGTCTTTAAAATTCGCGTTCTATTTGAAAAACACGAGTGACTTTTTTTTTTATAGATTTTTTAAACGTATTCGTTTCCCATTGTTTTGATAAGTAATTTCATTTTGAACGCGCAAACTCATTTTAAGCAAATGCATTTCTGGGTTGAAAGGAATGGCATTTCGAGAAATCGTCGACATTTTCTCAGGGACGTTTTCTATTGGCAATAGTATACGTATGGCAGACATTTGTATTTAACTAAAAGTTTAAGAAGATTAAAAGTCGAAATAAAAGTAAATGTCAAGAGTCTTCCAAAGACAACGATTTTTCAGGCGACAGCACAAATAGTGTTCTTAAAATATACAGCTCAAAACAACGACTCCAAAAACTGCTGTTGAGCGATTAAATTGCTTTAACATTTCTATTCATCAACGTGTTATTGTTGAAGATATTTAAATTTAATTCATATTTTCAACTACTTTTAGTTGTAAGTAGTAATTTTATGTAACTATAAGGTTTATTAAAACATTCAAACTCATTGGTCTATTGTGAAAATAGTAAAATTAATGATTAAAACGGTTGTGGAAACTTGGTGAATAAAATTGCTTGCTTTTTTCGCAAAGTTGAGCAAAACGAAAAAAACTCGATTATTCACGAAAAAGAATAAAAAAGAGACTTATAATGTTCGTACTAATAAACAAAAAATATAGAATTGCCGACGCCTAATGGAAAGACAAAACTCTTTTTAACGTGTCTTTGTATACATTAAACACACATGCTGAAATCAAAAACACGGAACTTAAACGCAGAAGAGCTTTAACTGATTAATTTTTTTTTTCACTGAAAATTTCAAAAATAATATGATCGCAGAAGCCGAGGATTTCGTTCAAATACATGAATAATATTAACGCGTTCTGGAGTTTGTTTTCATAATTCGCAAATAAATAGATTAAAAATTAAAAATGTACAAACTTGGTATCCTTGGACTTTGATCAACTCTTTTATACGATCTACAATGTAGAAATCCTGGTTTTCGTTATAGTAACCAATGTCACCGGTACTCAGCCATCCATCCGGATTTATAGTGTTGGCTGTGGCTTCGGGATTATTGTGGTAGCAGAGCATCACCTATATAAGTAAGTTACAGTAATATACTTTTAAAGTACACGGGGATTCAAAAGTTTTTATCCGATTACGAATCGATACAGCGTGAGTAACTGTTAATTACAGACAAACAACTCAAGTTAATTTTTCTTATGTTTAATTTTTATTTTCAAGAAGATGTAACACCGCTAAAATGGAAGTTAGACGTTCGCCGATATCTGAACGTCGAACTCCCTTTACGGTGGATCAGACGCAAAAGTGTTAATGATTTGGCAATTCAATTTTAACTACCACCACGATCCCTGCAGGCCTTGCAGTGTGCGATTTCTTTTTATTGGACCGCAAGAAAGATAAAGTTTATTTGCAACTATTACTCTTTAAGTAATATTTGCAAATAAACTTTAACCAGTCCACTTGTCCAAGTCTTTAATCAGGACAAGTTCAAAACCAGGATCACGGACGTCGTGACACAATCAGCAACGTTAGGGAGGAATTTGAATACCGTGTAACGAGCAATCAGTAGCGATAATTTTGAACATTTTCGATCTGCTATATTGAATTTTGATTATTTTAGGTATTTTTTTTTATTTCATTCCATGTCTGTATCTTTATTTTTAAAATAAATAATTTTTTTAATTTCGTAGAAAAACTTTCGAATCACTGTATATTTTTATCGGGTTTACATTAATATTTTTACTACTCAACACTCACTTGTGGTCCTTTGATTTGAATTTCTCCGACTTCGCCGGGACCAAACGCTTTCGTGGAGTCTAACGGGTCGACAACTCTAGCCAAAGTGTTGGATATTGGTGGACCTACTGTCAAGTAATCATTTTTTGTGGACTTTCTAGTCACGAACACCGCGGGCGAAGATTCAGTCATGCCGTAAGCTAATAATAATAATAATAATAATAATAATAATAATAATATTTTTTTAACAACGTATTTCCATACAAGGAATTTTCTTCACTTCGACAATTAATTTCATTAAAAACTCTGACGGTATTCAATGACCAGCATTAGTTTTGGTTTTTACTTTTCGTGTTTTCACCAATACACGCTCACAGTAATATCCTATTATATTTATGGTCTACCGATGATTGTTTTAAAACTGATGACATTTTTGTCGTCTGTATTCCATACGTTTTATGTTGCCTTATACGTTATAAAATATAATAAGTTGTATTACGATTTATATTGAAATTGTTGTGCGCAGACGTTACATTTATCGACAAAACTATAAAAGCGTAAATTCAAAATTCGTAAAAGTAAATTCAATTCGAACATGTCGAGTTTGACAATACTTGAATTTATTAATTCATCGCTGCGTGATTTGAGCATTTTTAAATGTATATTATACTCTAAACACCCTGCAGATGTTTGGTTTCGGTACTGTACTAATTCAGATGTTATGCAGTTTTATATAAGGACAAAAATAATATTTTCTGCAATGGAAAACATATTTTAAAATTCATTAAAACGTAACTGTGCGGGAAAATGTTATAATTTCAAAAAAAAAAAAAAGAAACACTATTAAAAAAACAAAATTCTGTTGCTCATTTTTTATTATTTTTTAACCAACAAAGATTTCTAAGTAGATGTCATAAACGAATTTTATTGTTATTTTCTCGATAAAATAAATTATTTCCAAAACACTCATTCTTCATTCATTATATTTTCGATTATTTTTCATATATTTCTTCTCTTTTTTGCTTACTGTTTACGGAAAAATGTATTTTGTATTATTATTATAATAAGACATTTGAAATGGATATTATCTTCAATACGTATTTTCTTCATTATTTAAATTTGTATCTCGAGGGTTTGTGTTAAGTACACAAAACGTACAGAATTCGATTAAACAAAATATATACATAAACATACACATTTTTTACCTTGCAAAAATCGTAAATTTTTATTTTTGGAACGAACAAGCAATTTTTCCGCGTCCGCTTCTTTCACAGGACCGGCACCATTACAAACAATTCTTAAGCTTTCAAAATGCTCCGGTGTTGCATTTTTATTTTGCCCCAGCAACAACACCACAGGCGGTACTGCATACAATATCGTAGCCTAGAATAAAAATCAAATCATAAAAAAGGAATTAAAATATTATTTGTGAAACAACAACAGCAGCTGTTACAAAATCCATGTTACCTTGTGGTCTTTCAATACGTTCAAAAACACTTCCGATTCGAGTTTGGGCAACGACACGATTTTACATCCTTTATGCAACGCTCTTGCCAATATCATCGTTAAACCGTAAATGTGATAAAAGGGTAAAATGGCCGGCATAACGTCTTGATAATTTTCTAAAAAAAAAAAAAGAAAAAATCGTTAAATTCAAAATTACATAAACATTGTGTAGTGTTCGACGACGTACACGGTGATTTTTCGTCGAAGACGGGAAACGTTGTTATTGAAACTTAACACTAATAATATTCAATCAGCTTACACGAAACCGTCGAATAACACTAGTTATTATAATATACGGCACGTACACGCAGATCAGCAGCCGAGTTTTCGCAAGGAAAATATTAATCGCAAATTCATAATAATATATCACATTACCCCACAATCTGAACGAATATTAAGTGTTTAATTAACGAGTTCTACATAATAAGTCATTATTATTATTATTATTATTATTATTATTATTATTATTATATTTCACTTAAATTAAATGTAATTCGCAGTGTCATGTTATATACAAAATAATTACCACCTAAAATAATCCACCTCGATTGTATTAAAATTTACATTAAATTATTTGTTTATGACTGTTATTAATAACGTTTTATATTAGAAAAATCGTTACGAATAATTATGTGCTTTGGAGGGTAAAAAAAAAAATGTGAAAAGTAGCTTAAATTTGAAAAAAAAAAACACTGATTTTTTTTATCGGGTAAAAAAGTATATTATTTTAATTGTTGTTTTGTAATTAAATCGGAAAAATTCGAATTGTTTTTTCGTATTTTGTCCATAGTTTAAAGATAATAATAATTCGTTTCAAACGAATTTTATTAAATAAATTCGAATTGCCCACCAATATTAATTTTAGTAAATAATTTCGAATTATTTTTCAAAGTTGATAAATATTATTTACAATGTTCAGAGGTTCCCAGATTGTGTGACGAAAAATTTTTGAAAAAAAAAAAATGATTGAAAATCGTTAGAAGTGAATCGCACTTATAAAAAGTTTGAGAATCGCTCGTTCACAGCGGTATTGTAATATTATGTTTTACAGTGACTTCCGTGTGACATCCGATGGAAAATGATACGAGAAGGTTTTTAATTCTCACGTTTACCAGAGATTCGATTCCAAGTCGGGAGGGACGAGGACGCAATTACCTGTCGTGTCCAAGATATGTTCGATGTCCGGATGTTCCGCCTGCTTCACGTTGGCCATTATATTCCTGTGGGACAGCGACACTCCTTTGGACAGGCCTGTTGTACCGCTCGAGTACGGCATTAACACCACGTCCGTGTTACGCCTCGTGGACGGTTTCAGGTCGGACGTGTCTGTGGACGCGTCGATCATTTCCCCAAAGTCCCACGTGCCGTCTCTCTTCGATCCGTCCAGGTTAACGCACACGACAAACATTGGTTTCTGTCCGGGTCCGTCGATCAATTTTTGAGCAGCGATTACGTTGGGCAAAAGCTGGGGAATAGTCACGACGCCCGCTGCGTTGCTGTCCTTCAACTGGTGAGCGATCTCGACTGAAACGTTCCGAAAACGTGTAAATTGACCGACACGAAGTTCGTTTAACAAGTGAATTTTTTAAAGGAGGGGGGGGGAGGAAAGTCCATTTGTAATAGATCCCCGACGTGAACTGGTCGAAAATAAATTATGGACTTCCGAGTTGAATATGTCGTCGATTCGCTTGAGCCGGATACGTTTTCAATATTATATTTCAATTGAAAAACGAATGGAATTTTCATTGGAATTTCGTTGAATACAATATTGATCTGAACAATGTACGACCGAATAGCGAAACTATACAAATTGAAAAACTGAATTACAAAATCAGACGGATTGCATTTCTTCATATATTCCTTCCATAATTAATTTTTTTTTTCTAAATAAGATTAAAGACAGAAGGAATAATACAACGTAAACGGGATGAGAAAATGAATTGGTGGTCAAAATGAACGTTTAGCGAGTTAAAAATGAGCTTGATGTTGAGAAAATATGAAAGAGCAACTGAATTGTAGTTGAGAAGTGCCGCTAAAAGCCTCGGAACTCTGTAGAGTGCAAAGAGGGGAGTTGTTGAGAGAATAATTTGTAGTAAATGAAAAGGAAAAAGAGTGTGATCAAGCAAAGGAGTGTGATAATTGAGTAGATTATAATTCGTAGCACTGATTCTTGAGAACGAGACAGAAATCGGTCCAAGGAATAAGATTGAAAGGAGAACAGCGTAATGAGGAGGTGGATCCGGCTAACGACGTTCTCTTTGGACCTATATATACCATTCGAGTACGTTTTCTACCTTTTGTAAATAAACACGCGTTTGTTGAATTGAATTGCGAGCAAGGTTAGCCTCAAGGATATTTCCTTCCGTTCACGTCGAGTTTTCAAATTAAATTATTTACTATAATTAAAATAACGCGTATGGAATTAAAAACAAAGGTCATTTGGTGTGAAAAACATAAACGTTGCATCGTACATGGCGTGTAAACGGGATTGATTGTGGTGACGACCAAGCCAGCTTCGATGGAGCCGAACGTGGACACGGCGAACTCGGGAATATTAGGCAATAGTATAGCCAACACTTGACCTTCCACCAATCCTCTCTTCTTCAGACTGGCCGCGAATCTCTTGCATGCTACTCTCGTCTCGTGGAACGTGTATTTCCTGTTGGTAAATCCGCAGACCTATATAACGTACAGACACAAATCATAAATTTCAATTACAACCGTGTGCGCGCGCGGAAATAAATAAAAAGAAAATTCTTCTCCCGTAACGCCGACGGTTACAGGTATTGTGGAATTTAAGTTTTTTAAATTATAATCGGTTTTGTCAAAAAACACTCAATACACGATCGACTAATAATTTCACTTTCGTCACACCAGTTAAACGCTCGTTCGAAACAAAGAAATATATTTACAAAAATATATTGACGACGTTTACACTCCGTGCAAATATTGGTCGCCGGCCGTTTTTATTTTAATGTCGAATTCTAAAACAAACCGATTTTCGTTTATTAAAAAAAAAAAAAAAAAACGTAATGTATTCATTTGGAAAATATTACGACCCGTCAGTGGTACAACGAGACGTTTTATTTACGCTTGTGTATGGTGTAGCGTAATTTTGACGATTCGTCGCGAAAAATAAAAATCACCACAAACCGTAGCAGTGTACACGTACTATTGTGACTGTTTTTAGAAATATCGCGTAATTATTTGAAAATTATAAGCACAAGTTATTGACGGAAAAAAAACGTACATATTCAACAAGGTCGAGAAAAAATTATGCGCACACGCAATATTATTCCGGACTTCGGTTGTTTAATATTTTACGTATTTTTTTTTTTTAAATAAAAAAATTATTTTAATGACTTTAATGATTTTAATTTCCTGTTAGTCGATTCGTACATACGGCTTATACGAAACGAGGACAAATTTAATTTTGTTTTAAAAAAAAAAAATAATATATATATATATTTGAGAGAAATGAGTAATTGTATACGAGCGGAGAATAGAAAACTTCTTTTTTTTTCTGCTCCGATCACAGAGTGTGAAGTATTTATTACGTTGGTACAGTAGTACAAATTTATTTTCCTTCTTATTTATTTTTGTTTTTTTTGAACTGTACTATTATTATTAGCTGTCAGATCGTCAAAACATTGATTATTATCGACTATTTATAATATGACGAAATTCTGAAAAAAGATGTTTTGAATAAACGCGCTTTTATAATTCTCGATTGTATTCTGTTGGTGTTGTAACATATGAACGGCTGCGCGGTAATTTCTTTTAAACACATTCGGTGACGGATAGAAATGAAATTGTAAATTATCCCGTTGAATTTTTAAATTTATTCGATTTACTAGGACTTTCACGGCATAAATCACGTTTGAAAATTGGTTCAAAATTTATGTTTTTTTTTTTACAAAAATTACGATAGGGTTTATTTTTGGTACATAATTGTGATATTATTGGTTTTATTAACAAACATAATGTAACAAAACGTAATATTGAGTTTCGACCACGACGAATGCACTTATCCCAGATTAAATGTACGTTTTGAAAAACGAGCGTATTCGTTTGTAATAACGGTCTGGACGAATATGTAGGAATATGCTAAACCAGTGGTTTCCAACGAGGGGGGTGGTGGTGGAGAATTTAGTTACTGCAAGGGGAGAATACAGTGATGGTAAAATAACCGGAATTCCGTTGTTAAAACAATTATGTCATTTTACAATCGTTAGAATTGAAAACAATAAATTAGTTTTCTGGTTAATTTGAGAGAGAAAAAGAGAGAGAGTGCGTAGAATAAAAAAAAAATTTATGAATTTTACCAAAATTTTACCACTGTTTACCAAACGGCTTTACCTACTTATATGTTTGGGGAATTGACGTTTATTATTTGATATTCTACTCGTATTCATATTAATATAAAAAACGATACGTTTATTTAATTTCCATTCGTATAATATTATAAAAAGCTAATTTAAGTACAGAATTTTATTGTGATATTTTTGGATATACAAAAATTTATAAAAAATATCAAGGGGGGTGCAATACGTCTCCGTTCTTCCATCCCTTCGGTTACGGTGCTGGTTATTGCCAACACCCCGGCGGTGTCGAGGACGAAAAATGAAATATATTTTCACCGACCCTGCGTTTTTTTTTTTTTTTATTCCGACGATTCGTATCATGCGATTCGATTGATTGAACGGACCAAAATTACAGTGATCACTGGCGCGAAATTAAATCGCTATAAATCGTCGCGAGCGAGAAAACAATAATAATAACAATAATAATAATAATAACAATAATAATAATTCGCATAAAACAGATCTAGGTTTAATATGTTATATATATATAAGAAAGAAAAACTCGCTGAAAGAAAAAGAAAACTGTTTACGATTGTTATTATTACACCGATGAAAAAATTATATCGAACGTCTCGCGATTTACGGTGGTGGTCCGACGTCGGGTCTTCGTATCTCATCGATTCGCGTCGGAGGACGAGGAGAGAAAAAAAGAATGAAAACGTTTTGTCGCGGCGAATAACGTGTACAGCTCGTCGGCGACGACGGTTTGTGTTGCGGTTCGTGTGAAGGGCAATTTTTCGCTTCGTTTTGAAAACTTCGAAGAGCCAAGGAGGAGGTCATCAAGCGAAGAACTCTTCGGCGGAACGACTCGTATTTCACAAGTCGTTCAACACGAAAAGCGCGCGCGAGTCGTCGCGGTTTTATTCGGCGTTTCCCCCGCCCCGTTAAACCGGCCGCGCGCTAAGGTGACGCAAGACGAGGGCGCATTCACATCTCCTTAGATTTTTAATCGAAATGACGTCGGACACGTCGTCACGCGGACAATAAATCCTTCGGTTCGCTGAAAATTCCAAAACGATTGCCATGACACACAAACTAGAGTAACAAGCAATCTCGACTTACCAGCGCATCCTTGTCGGGCCATCTGTCCAAGTTGCTCCAAACGCCTTCGTCCAACAAACACGACGGTATTTGCACGTCCGACATTGGCGAACGGATCACTTTAGCTGACGATTCGCCGCCGTATCGTCGAATCGGTCGACTCGGGCCGCCGCCGTTGCGGTTCAACGCCACGCTAGTCCTACGCAAGTTTCCGCGGCCCCACAATAGCCGGCCCCACTGTCCAACCATTCCCATGGTGGGAAAATCGAAAATTCCCGCTGAAAAAATACACACGATCGATTATCGAAGAATAATGTAATAATCTTTTAAGAAACCGATAGGATTTCGGACGCAAATGAAATTTAAAAAAAAAAAAGGAAATATAGTATTTATTTATTTTTTTTTCTTTTTTTTTTTACTATGAACAGTTGGAGAAACGTTCGGTATAGCGTTATCGTACGTCGTACGATTATGAGAATATTCATTTATTTTAATGACAGTGTATGTCATTCAATTGCTCGGGTCGGAAATGTAATGCTCGATAAAACTCTAAAAAATGAATGAAAATTCAAAATGAAAACGTCTCGATAAAACTCTGAAAAATGCTATTGAAAAAATGCTTTTATACCTCGACAATTCAAAACGACGCAATAAAAGTTTGTTTATTTTTTTTTTTTAATAATTTCGATATAAATTTTAAAAAAATGTTACAAAAGGCTATTTAGAAAAATAACCTTAAATCCAAAAATTGTCAAAGAACGCAAAATACATTTTCTGATTCTCATTTAAAAGTGCGTAAAACTATTTTGCGACAATGCGTGTGTCGTAAAGTAAACTTTGGGAAACAGTGCAAAGTGGATCGAAATCCCAACCATAAGTATTACCTATATCGACTCACAAAATGAAATTGTGTAAATCAATTAAACAGGGGGAGGAAGCCTTTTAGTGTACTTGGACATAATTTCTTCAAGTCCTGTATAGGTTCTAAAGGATTCATCGTACAAAACAAGCGGCTTTCAGATTAATTATTTAGCGTATAATTCGAAAGACAGTGATTTCGCTTTTATATTTCATTTTTTTTTTTTTTAACGACTTTTTATAAATAAACACCGCAAAATATAAAATAAAAAAATTATTTACGGAATATAAGCGTTCGTCGAACGTCGTTTTGATAAAACGGATTCTTAAACTGTTCGAAATACACTCAAATACAAGTTGTTGATTTTTTAAAACTTTTTCGCGAATAATTTTTATTAATAGATAAGACGCGAATTGTTTTATTAATTATTCTATTCACATTGTAGCGCTGTATAACGCAAACGAAATATATCGAGAGTGCACGAGAGAAAAACGGTCGACATTATCGTTGTGGATGTTCATAAATTTCACTTACACGTGTTCAGGAGCAAATATTATAATAATCAACTATTTATTTTACATACTATATGACAAATCGTTAAAAAAAAAAAAAATGACAGACTTAATAAAAAAAAGAAAAGATTTATCACAATTGATTACGAGCACACGAGACAAATTTTTATAATATAACGTCACTATTTTGATATTTCGTGTATTAAGAATGATTGCAAGTCGAGAGTATAAATATTTTTTTTTTTATACAGTTACATTCGTTTTTCGAGCGGAACGGGAATTTTTTTTTTCTTTTAATAATATAATATGTTTGGAAATGCGCGTATACCCTTGAATTTATTTATCAATACATCGCTGGACGGAATTCTGTATATATATATACATATGATCGCATAATAACTCTTTACGATCTGATTATTATGATTGTACTGTGTACGCCGTGTGTTATATAATTTCGCGATAGTCTCAATTTGAACGCATTGTCGACATTGAATGTCGTATGTGCGTATTTGATAACGAGTGAAAAACATCAAAAGTCAAACGTTGAGTGTTAACGCGAAACGTTACAGCGTATTGTCGTCGTTCAGACATCAAAGCGATATTTATTCGTTTTGCGCGCCGTAAATACATTTTTTTTTTTTGTCGATTCTCTCGAGCATTATAACTGTACCGTACGGAAAAGATACGTTTTTGAAACCGAAGAGGGAGGGAAAAAAATCGTACACACTACACAAAAATATACCTATTAATTAACGGAAAAAAATATCAAAGAGCTAATTTTCAATCATAAAATACGATCTATATACGACGCGTATATAATCCAATCCAAGATCAATTAATCGATCATCAAATGTTTTATAATAATACGGAGGAGCGATTTTTATTATTTTTGAAACCAACCAATAAAAATACCACGGGACTAAGAGATACAGTGGGCCGGAACCGGAATGTTCGTCGTCGGTAACAAAGTGGTGCGCGCAAGAGACGCGTGTGGATGGGGCCGTTTATCGCCGTTTATCGATTAAAATGATTAAAATATTTTTATTCTGTGATAACGTACATTCGATTTGTAATTTCTAGTATATTTTAACATTGCAGTTCTTCGAGAGTTGCAGTACGATCATACTTAATCCGTGGTTATGACTTTTTGATTTGAAATCGTAAATCGGAGCGGATTAAAATAATATTACGTCGATGCGTATCAAGGAATAAGATATTGATGATCAGACCGTCAGTAACGATGAAACCATAAAATCCTCATGTACACTGATACAGAGTCGACGCGTAGTTGTCAGCCATACCGTTGTACGTCTCCTGTCATTTCGATGCCAGTCCATTGTATCTTAGTCCGTGATAAATACATTTAAATTGTTGTGTTCATATTTGTTATACGCTATGAAGAGTTGTCCAAAAACGTCTAACATTAATTAGGCTAGTCGACGACGAGTTGACATGGACAGGGCGATGATGCACTACTATCTGTACCTACCCGTGATGTAATATCCGCTTCGCTTTTGGTTTGAATGGAAATTTGATAGTATATTCACGTTTGCACCGCGTGTATTATTATTAAAATGCTTACAACGATTGTCGTGAAAAATCACTCGCATGATCCGGCGTTTTCTCAATCAATCGTCATTAAATCGTTTTGAATGTCGCCAAAGAATAACCGTATTGTGTCAACATTTGTCGGTGATACACACATTAGCCACGTAAATTGACACCGATGATGTTTGAAAACCATGTTTTATAGGACAGGGGATAAACGGCTTTTATCAAAAGTCGTTTGTTTTAAATCGAAAATCAAAATTAAAGTAAATAGTATTGAGACGAAAATGTTTAGTGGCTCTTTAAAAAAACGGGAAAAATTTTGTAAATCGTAACTTTTGGCTTTTCCGTCTCAAAAGGTTGCCGACCTATGACAGTTAACACGTTTTATCAAACGACACTGCGGGGGGCAGTAAGAGTTGTAAACCGATTTATTTCCATCGAAAAAAATAAAAAATATGAATTTTATTTATGATAACATAATACGTTTATATATATATATATGTATTAAACAAAAGAAAAAATAGGGGAGAAAAAAAAGATATTTAATTATTATTCACTTAACGCGTAATAAAACGTGAATAATAATAATAATAATATTAATGGTACACACGCTGGTATACATTTCAAATTACGAGACGTCCAAAAGTCATTCAACCGAAATTACTGTGTTTATAATCAGGTTTCCTTTCAATTAACTCGAGTAGGACAGAACAAAACGTAGAAAACGTACGTAAACGACAAAATTATTTTTCGCTAATTACACACCGAGCTGGCAGTATAAAAACAGTAATCGTGAATTCAGTAGCTTAGAAAAATGTTTATTTTTGAGCGCGACAATTTTTTTCATGAAATTCGACGCATAAAGCACAACATCTTGTTGCGGATAAATTATTAATTTCAATCGCATTTTAATATTTTCAAAGTGAAGTCTTGAGGATCGAGGATTATTTTCTTAGTTACCACCGAGCGTTGCCCGTAAACGATATATTATATACGTACTACATACGCGTGTAGGCAAATTCGATTTAAAACAATAATATTAATTAAAATTTAAAAGTTTTTTTTATTGAAACTAGGTCATAACTACAACGAAATATAAGAATATCGCGTCTTATAATATTATATAGGTAACCGATGTATAAAGTTTCCTTTCGTGTAATTACACATTCAATAGGTACGCTACAAGCGTAGATAATATAACTCGGATGAATTCACTTTTGAGAAAATAATATTACGATCCTATCGTAGGCTCGTACGGAGCTATAAAACACACTTATCGTAATATTTTATTGCGGAAACTCGTTACATTCGAATTCTGGGAAACTCTAAGAAAAACTTGAAATGTTAATATCCTCACGGTACTTGGAGCCACTGCAACACTGAAATTCGTAATATACACGGCGTTCTAGGTTTTTAGCGATTTAAACAATTTATTGTTTCATTTTTTTTTTTTAGACAAATATATCTCAGGTTTTCCGCTGGAGTATGTAAAATTTATCATCGATATAACGTAGCGTATACGTATGTACTTTCAAAACGATCATCAGTTTCACATCCGATATCCGTCTTCGGACGCGTGTATGTGAGTGAAACAATATAATATTATAAGTAAGTAATTCATAATAAAGAAGTGGAATTTCACGCTGTCGGATTTTCCTTTGTTGTTTCTCATTATTTTTTATAAATACTCTTTATACTCGGCTTCAAGTAATTCTATACTAAGCATAAATAAATATTTTATACTCGGCTTGTTGTCTCTCGTATTTAATTTCGTATAATTAAATCTCACCGCCTACACTCATTAACTGCGAAATTAGTTATTCATTGCATTTGCACACTTTTTGTTTTAATTAAATCTTAAATTGGGTCAAACCGTAGCAAAATAATTTCGGTAAGAGTTTTTTCTTTTTAATTATACATCTATAAATGTAATATATTTGACGAAAATAAAAATATATCTAACCAATATTTACTTGTACACTCGTATACTGCTGTCGCGAACGATTACCAGTTTATTCGGCATTACGTTCTTTGCAACGATTAGAAATTGAAAAATAGTCATATTATATATGTAAAAAAAGCGATGTCTAATTTAACGATAATAACATTTCACGTTATATTCCGAAATTTAAACGTCCGATCCAATTTTTACTTAAAATATCGTAGTGCACCGTTGAATGCCAAAATACATAAATTTAAAATAAGCGTATGTACAACAATTGATAATAAATATACGGAGAAAACTCCATTTTTTTTTTTTTTTTGAAATTTATTTGACTAGTCCATTTATGAAATCAAAATTATTATAAGAATAATATACGCAATAATAAAATTAAAGCGAAGAAATAAAAAAAAAAAAAAAAAATTATAATTTAACAATGTCGGGCGTGGGCAAATTTAACGGAAAAAATAAAATAAAATTCGAATATAAAATCAATACGTTCGAACATAATGCAGTTATTTTTAACGAGTTTCTCATCGCGTGAAATACACTTTTCCAATCTCGAATGTTCAGTATTATAAATAGCCGATTGTGATGAGAATTGAAATAGATTTTTATTCCTACGGAAAAGGATTGGCGGGATTAGAGCGTAGAGCTTCAAATTATCCTTTTTCCTTCTTCGCTTTACACTCACGACCATATGAGACCTGCCATTCCAAATCCTGCTCAGTCTCGATATTTCGCTCGTTCACTCACATCAGCTGTCTTCAACATCGACTCTATTCCATCAATCCACCTTTAACCTCGGCCCTTCCTTCTGTATGTCCACGACAACGCAAATTAAATCATTGATTTAGTAAAACGCTTAAATCGACTGCATACGCGTTCCAAACTAATAATAATAATATTATTATTATTGTTCATATTTTGTTTTTGGCACGTCGATCCGTTTGGTTTTGGTTTCTGCGTGATTTAACACTAAATACGAAATCTAACAAAAATAATACGTATATGTTAAATGCGGAAAATGAATAGTTATCCGAACAATTCGTCGGAAATGTCGATTGATACATATTTTCATTAAATTAAAATAAATAACATTTAACCGTGCGAGGGGAAGAGTAATTTGAATTGAATACAAAATTCCGCCGACATCCCCTCGGTCGCGCATTACGATTATTTTTTCAATTACGTTGTTTTATTATAATTTATTTGTGAATATTGTAATATTTGTGAATATTCTATTACAAAAAAAAAAAAAAAAAGAAACACTACAGAAATACCTTATTTCGCGATTCCAAGGAAAAATAAAACGAAAAGGGGTTCGAATGAAACGGCGGAATATACTTTTATTTAATCTTAAAATATATTTGTTCTTTTTTTTTTCGAAACAGGATTTCCAAGAAACATTATTATTTCAGTAGACTTTGAGAGACCGAAATAAAATCGGTAGGCAGAGGTTTATGCGTTCGAAATGAATAAAATATTTATTAGTCGACGCGCGTTTTCAGCAACAACCGTATGCCGCGACTTTGAATAATTAAGCAAAATAAACCCGTATATACGTACACGTACATGAATTATGGACAATATTAGCTTATTTCAGTTAATTATTATTGAAGTTTTTCTACCGATAATAAATTTAAAGGAATTCTATGATAATTTTTATTAACACTCGTTAGTTCAATATCATTGATGTTGTTACGCATAAACGTTTCAAAAGTATTTACTCTGTTCGTGATCTGAAAGAAAAACCGCGAGAAAATCTGTACAATTAAGATCGAATTGGTAATCATTGATCGTAAATCGTAAATTTTATCCTGTGCCTATCCTTAAGTCCACATACGTTATAGTAGAATAAAGATAGGACAAAAGCAGAGACACTTATCAAGCTATAGTTGATATGCTGAAATTATCAGATATCATTAAACGAAATATTTCTTATTTATTTAATCTCATGGCGTATAATCGACACTAATCATTGAATACGTTTGTGATAACGGATTAAACACTGATATTGATACAGGAGGCGGTAAGACATTTATCGCTTTCATTGACGAAACATTCGGACATGGACTTTCGAAAACTTCATAAGTGTGTACACTTTATATTGATGCAGTATTTACTCGACATTCATATGTACCTTTTACACGAAATTGTAAATTAAATAAAAAATCATTTCAGTTACCGAAACACTTCTCACAGTATAATTGATAAATGTTTAACCGATAAATCCATTCAATAATCGAGCCTCATCTTTTGATATTCATGTTTCAGGTCGAAATGTATGTAATAAAGTTGGATTATAACGCATACCTTATAACAAACACAGATGGATATTCAGAATGAAAAATATACAAGTGTATATATTAGACACAAAAAAAAAAAATAAGTTAAAATATATATATTTAAGAAAGTAAAATCTGTTTTAAAGCCTTAAAATCGCTCAAATCGTATTAAAACTTCGGCGACAAGGTGGTACAAATAGGATTATAGTATAAAGTATAAAAGTGTTTCATTTTTCTTTTTTGATTTAATAATAAACTACATATGGAGTGGCCACAGCAAGGTCTCGAAAAAATGTTCGCTTTTGATATTAAACTTTCATGGGGAAACGTATATTGCGCACAATGCAATTTACACAAAACGTTCATTGTCATTGGACTGTAGCAAATATATTTTCATTATTAGTCTGCTAACTGTTACAATTAGACATTGTTTTCTTATTTCATAAAACATTTCCGATCATAAGTCAAAGTGTTCAAATTTGAAAAATTTTAATTATCATTTTTTCCCCTTTTTTTAGTGATTCGATGATATTCTTGAATTCACGGTCGCATTCGTTATTATAGGTTGTAGGTATCGAGTGTGATAACATTTTGGACAATAACAGATTACATTTCATTCGAGTAACTTTTGATGTTAGTAAAATGAATTTGCGTCTTTCAACTGTAAAATACATTGCAAAAAGAGAGGCATGAGATTATGTAGGATCGGTGTAATTTCAAAAAAATTATACCACACGTCTTTTGTAAATGTCAACTTTTGGACGTGTTGTCTTAATCGTTGTTATGGATCTCTTTAAAACAAGGAGAAAATATACAGCAATAAAATAATAGTGTTAGTTAAGAATTATTGTATCATCAGATAAATGTACTAAACGTAATAAAATATTAATCGTTTAATTATTCGTTTATCCACAATCATTTGGTTTTCCGTCCTCTTCTAAATTAAATCGTATAAATACATTTTCAAAACACTGTGCGTCTACAACACGAATGAATGCGAACTAATCTTAATTACAATATTATAAATGAGAATAATATAAATCACGACGACGTTGAAACTTGTCGAATTTCGAATAACGCAACAATTTTGTTATTACATGAATTTTTTATTAATACTCGACGAAAGCTGTCTGAAACAGAAACGCTCTGGGACTGAAAGAAAATTCCATTAAGTTTACTGGCTTGCGTTTTATGTAGGCGGATTAATACTTAGTTACACGAAATTTGATTTCGGCGGAAATATTTTATTATTATCCATAATTCTACCTCGGACAGATTTTAGTGTGCAAATAAATTGGAAATAATATTTTATATTGTAATATTTTTTGCACCACCTACTACAACTTATTATATAATAAACAATAATTATTCGAGACTTCAAGTTGAATTTAATAAGTAAATTCTCGATTTTCTTATAACTTTCGGAACCTCTATAATTCAGTATATATTATCGGCTGTAATGCTACAATTTTGTTATATATTTTCGATACAAATAATTCTTCAGTCCACGAAATCGGCGCAAATTTTTAAATTACATGTATATTTATTTATGCGTGTAAAAAAGGAAAACGATACGTATCGGTTTTCGAAACAGACTTGTTTTACGTACAAACTCTCTTATCACATCCATTCTATAGAGACCGAGATCGTATCAAATAATAACGAATAAAAATTTGATAAAATATATTCTAAAGCTTTAAAATGTAACAAATTTATAGGAAATTCAAGTGAAAATGTACAAGTGGTCACAACGACGGAGTCGATTGTGATCTTTATTTAAAATTTTTTTTTTCATTGAAAAAAGTGAAATTCGTCCAAGAATAATATTTAACTATTAACGGTCACGGACAATATGTTTTATGCGAATACAGGACGAAAATACAGATAACAATCAAAGTTATATCGCGACCTAACGATTTTTCTTCGCGATGTTCTATAATGTATATAGTTAATATTATCACTATCCATGGTTGAGATCTTTCGCAGATTCTTTCTTTTTTTTTTTCTTTTTTTTTCGCCACACCTTTTCCAATGTAATTTATGGGCTCATTCTTCCGAAATCTTGGAATAAATCCAAACAATCTTAACGCCAACCTATGTAATATATATCACGGAAATGTAGTAGATAGTAATCGTTTAAATTTTGTCGACAAAGTGCCGACTTAGTGCCGTGTACGTTATTTTCCACGCAAATAACGTTCGCAATGAAACGTATTGCAATCATTTAATTGTTTATGTCGTAAGTGTATTATTATTTATGAACAGCATCAGCAATAAAGAGACACTACCGATTACAATGTTTGTGTATTCGTGTTCGGCGGACGTGTGATTAATACCGTTTTTAATACAATTAAAAAAAAAAAAACACGACTAAGTTATTAGACGATTGCGAAGACGAGCACTGCGCAGACAATAACAAATACAAAATTATAATTAGCTATATTGCGTCGGGTGTCTGTTCGAATGACTATGTTATTGAATATGTTATATGACTATCGTTACAAACGATCACGTCGATCTTATGGAATACGACTTCACAGAATCAGTGACGTAATTAGAGTTGAGTTAGAACATTGTTTCGTCGAATTTAATTTCGTGTTCATAACGAATAAGACAATTAATGGATAAAACAATATTATATTTCAGTTCTATTGCTTTCGTGGCTTCAGAACCATTTCGTCGAGTAAATCCTCGATACGGCACTGATATGCGTCCGTTGACGTACAAAACGCGATCAGTTTTTTGACAACATTTTTTTACAGTGCTAAACGTGATTCTGATCATTTGATTGCACACAGATTTTGATCACAAACGTTTATATTTTGTTTCGAAATTCCATTTGGCTAATAGAAAAGAAAAAAAGGCGAGAGGGGTCTTTGATATCCATATGCCATCAATATCGCGAGCGCGTTTGTCGTATTTTCCCGAAAATTGATTTATTTCTTCGATATTCACAAGCGTCACAAGCGGAAATTAAAGTACGAAACTTGCGTTTCGTCCGTGAACTCGACACGCTCTCCGTCCACTGTTACGGTTACTGTTTTTAACTAACTGTGTAAAACGTCAAAGATTCTCTTGCACACGACCGTCGCGATGTATCAGAATCAACAGAAAACGATGCGAATAATGTGCGTGAAAGGTGAAAATGAATTTTGAAATTAAAAATATAACGACAAATCTCTATTTCGTTTTCCCGCCAGCAATAAGTAGGAATGTTTACCGACGTGTCTACTCGCTTATTTTGCTGTGACAACTAAATAGTATTGATTATTCCTAAAAATACTAATAAAATAATTTAAACGACTTGTACGTGTTTTTAAATATCCTTGACATTCAGTCGTCGAAGTTCACATTGAGCAGATCGAAAAAGCATTTCTATAATAAAAAAAAAATATGCGATTTTCGTATATTTCGCTATTACTGTGTCTCGTGTATATGAACGGGGGATGTTGTTTTGAGGAGAAAGTTACGCGTGGCGACGTATAGCTTATCATATATACACCAAAAAGGAACAAAAACACGATTTTTACGAATTCCTATAGCCGTGCACGTGGAACGCTATCGATAAGAATATTATCGTGCACCGCTGTAATGATCGCGATTTGAAGCGATCGCGAGTCAAAAATGAACTCGAGTTCTTTTTCTTTTTTTTTTGCGCTCGATGAAAGTTAGTTAGATTGGCCAAAGGGAACTGGAGCCACGGCAACGGACTTTACTGTACCAAAGTTCGGATTACAGCGGTGAAAGATGTATGAATAAATAATCGTAAATTTCAAGTTTCCCAGACAGCCGCTGAAAATGGCAGATTACAAAAGTTGGCTGTATAATGCGTTGGAGTACGTGTGTGCGTATGCGCAGAGTACGCATATAAATAAATAACTATAAACGAGAGTATCCTTGTCAAATGTATGATTGGGGTTGTTGCCAAATGTATCTCAGCGGGTCCGTATATCGTTTTGATATTTTAACGCACTGACCTCCGGTGCCCGTGAGATAAATGAAACGAAAAAAATGAAACGAAAATTTCCGATAAACTGATATAGCGTCGTCGTAGTGGCCCCATGCTCGTGTGTACAATAACAATAATAACAATAATGATAATAATAATTATAATAATAATAATAACAATAATAATAATAATAACAATAATGATAGTTATAATAATAATAATAATAATAATCGAAGCGGCCGCAATCGGACAAATGCGATTTTTCCTCTCTCAAGAACTTCTTAAAACTTTCTTATGTAGAGATTTACGTGCGTAAATTATACGTTTATGGGTTTTATTTATTTTAAAACGGAAGAACATAATTAAAATAATAAAGTTTAGAAATACTTAAAAACTCTATACGATTACATGCGAGCAAAACGCCTTGTTTATATGTTTCCCCATTCCAACGGAATTTTCGGAGATAAATGATTTGAAATTCGAAATTCGAATAAACAATTTGTATGTACTAAAAAAAAAACAAATATATCGTATATATACTATTTGTCATTTCGAAAAATACGAATTCGTATTTTTAAAAAGTTTAATATTTCTCTCTATTGAAGAAAAAAAAAAGTTATCTCGTCCGACGGCTGTTGCTGAAGGGAGCCCTTCAATATTGTGTTTGCTTGTGTACGTATAATACCTCCTGACCCAAACACGCATTGTGTAATAATACGTAATACGCGGACGGTGGATGATGCTCATTTTGTAAAACCCTTCGAACCGTCAATGACGACGAGCACCCGTGTCCCGCCGACATATCGAGATAAATATTTTCTAATTTTTTATCTCATCTAGATAAAATAACACCGTGTTGTCTAAATGTGTAAGTCACACGAGAACTTCATTCTAAGACAATTATATTTTTATTATTATCTATCGATGTATATTCTTTGAAATTATTTGATTTTCTATTGACAATCGTTTCTTCAGCAATTCCTATTGGCATGTTCCGTTACAAATTTTATGCTGCGACGTGTGTATCAGAGATTTCCTTAGCGTAACTATTTCCGCAGTATAAAAAAAAAAAAAATACCGGACACGAAGATGCGGCGGAACCGGATGCGATAAGACCGTTTCCGAGGTACTTTGCATTTTTAAATACCGGAAGATTTCGCGGTACAAAATTAAATGTGTATTTTCGAAAATTTGAAAATACCTACGTTACTTTAAAAACTTTATTTATATTTTATCTGGACAAAATTTTAATTATCTCTTTCCCGATAAATTTACACAAGCGCTATTTTTTTAATTTTATCCAGATAATTTTTTCGTCGTTCAGTCAGGCCGACTGACCAGGCCGGTCATCCAAACGGCCGTACACGGACTGGAACATTTCGGATACGATATGGCAAGAGATTCGGTGAATTACGTCGGAATACAATATTTATCTTATACTTGGACGGGTTGCCGCGACGTTTCCGGCTCCTTCAAAGTTAAAACTTCAGAGCGGACCGGCTAGAGGATAATAGCGTTAACGCGTTCCGCGCAACGAGTTTCCAAACAATATATTCAATTGTTCATTTGAATGTGTCGGAAAACACTGTGAGAGATTGAAAAAAAAAAATGAAAAAATTCCGAAAACAACGAACCGAATAAAATAAAGAAATTGAAACCGCGTACAGGAACATATATATGGACGTTTCGCCGTTGCGCAAAGCGTGTTCCGATGAAAAAGTCAGGATTTCAAAGACGATCGCCGACAATCGACAGCTGTATAAATATTTAAGCGGCCATACACACGCGATTTAAAATACCGATTGGGTGTTTAAGTATCATACATTAAATATCACCCGTCGTTGTCGCCTATTTTTACGTATAATATTAATGAGTGATGGAATAGTAAAACGAAAAACTATGAATTAATACTCGTGAAAAACAAAATTTTTATATACGTATATTAAGTTTATTATAAAACAAAATAAATAAATATAAACGATTTAACCATCACCGTGTCCACGATTTCTTTGCCGTTTTTAATTTCCATCATCATTTTTTGTACACTAAATGTGTGTCTTTTTATTTTTATATTCATAATATTCTCTACGTAATTTATGTTCGTTTAAGTTTTTTATTCTGTTTTTGTATTTTTTTCTTTTTCGCTTAACACCTAAACACCTAGAATAATATATATGAAAAGGAGCTATTGTATTAAATTTCTTTATTTTTCGGCAAAAAGTCATAATCAGGCGGTGTTTAGCGAAAAAGAAAAATACAACGTAATAAAAAAATTAAAACGGTAACAAAATTACGTAGAGGATATTATTACGAATATAACAATAAAAAGACGCATAGTGTATATAAAAATAAAAAATTAAAAAACCATAAGGAAGTTGTATGCAGAGCGTATTAAATTGCAAAAATAATCTGTTGTTACATTTCTATTTTTCCCTTTAGCCCGATGATGACTTTTTGTCGAAACCGGTAGATTAAATAAACATATTCAACGTAAAAAGTCCTATAATATATTCCTTTATTTTTCATAATACTCTTTAAGCTCGATTTTTGTTTTCCTACACCACTATATTATTAGTTATTACATATTGTTTTGTATAATATACGTTATATATGTAAGAGTTGTTAGACAAATAGTATGAAATTGTCAAATATACAGCTGACAACGTCGCGTGATATTATTTTCGTTGAATAATAATAATAATTTATTTATTTATATATATATATATATATATATATATATATATATCACAAAAGCATATATAACAACGGCTTGTTGTAAGACATAATGTATACGACGTGTAATACGGTGTGGTAAAAGCGTGGTAAGTACTTTATGTTTTAACATTATAATAACGACGAAGTCTTGTGTAAAGGAATTCTGTAGTAAATGTTTCGGTTTTACGGTCCCGTCAACGGATTCTGTTGTCTATATAATAATAATAATAATAATGTTCGTATCTTCTTGTACGCAGACGATTAAATAATGCGTATAATACCGAGGGGAAATGGTCAACAAACGAATTCGAATTTTCAAAAAGTAAATATTTTCTCCATATGTTTCACGTCCTCCCGAATATTTATAACGCGACGAAAAACAAAAATCCATCGTGATTTGCGATCAAAGAGATGAAACAATACGTTTGTTTGTTGATAATTACATTATTAAAACGAATTTTATTTTTTTAATTTATTTTTTTTTAGATTCTGAAAAGAGCGAGAAACGTAATGGCTTTACAATGATGTGTTCTTTTATGTCTGTAATAAAAAATTCAGATTTCTACCAGGAGGAGTGCTCCGATCTTTATAGCCATAGCAAATGGCATCTAGTTAGTGTATACATTAGAGAGATTAATTTTCGATTTTATAAAAAAAAAAATGATCGAACTAACTACCAACGTTTATTGTAAAAAATTATATTATTATGTGTGATGTACTGTAAGGATGAACGTAATTATTATTTTATTACAAGAACACGATATTATTTAATAATAATAATATTATTATTATTACCCCGGAACTCCGCTCAGAATCGCCGTTAATCAAATGCGTGTTATAGCGTACTTTCAAATGTCGTGGTGGTAATAATACGAAACTCTAAAATCTTTATCCGAGCAATTCGCTCGAGTGACATCCAAAACACCAAGCGGCTGCTCGTTACATTTTATTTTTAACTTAATTGCCACCACTTTTAACATAATATATTCCTATACGATGCGATATTATACATCCGCCGATGATTTTTGAAATACGTTCAGGTGTGTCTGACAACTCGACGACAACTCGATATTACGTTTATACACTACGGAGGTCAAAGATATGATCGCGAGTAAATCGATAATTTATTATTATAGTATAACAACAAAAGTAGGGAGCTAACACAGCACGTTATTATCGACACGGCAGAGATAGTGAATTTTTGTTTTAGAACACGTGTAATGGCTGTAGATAAAAACGCCGACGAGATCGCAATGTGTTGGAAACCGCGTAAAAATCGATCGTACTCGTACGAGTGTTTGCGCGAAACGACAAAATGAAACATGTATTGAAATGAACAAAAAACAAATGAACAGTATTGCGTTCGCGATCGAAATAATACGATTAATAACACGAATTCGTTTGTTTTTTGTTTGTCGTAAAAATCGCACAGTGAGGGGGGAAAAAAGCGCAAACGCTTTTTCCACGCGTGTTTTATTTATACGGATTTTACGAGATTATTACGTGCGGATTACCTGTTGGCGGCCGATGAGAATAAAACGAAAAATATATTAAATCATAATATATAACGTAAATATTTCGTTTTTATAAAAATACTATTAAAAACTGCGCCGTTACTGTTTATAACGTTTGTGAGAAACGTGTGGGGGATTCGTCCCGACGGTCGGAGGGAGTAAAAAAAAACAAAAAAATTCACATCGTTTCACAGTATTTTTGGTCGGCTAAAAACGCGATTTCGGCCGAATGCGAATAACACTCGCGTATATCGGGGACTCAATAATTATTTTCATTTAATCCATTTTTCTACCGTAACCGATTTCCATCGATCTGAATGCAAATTGAAAATACGCGAAACTACACGTTAGCGAATATTTTTATTAAAACGTCGTTACCTCGGTCGCAACGCTATTTAAAGAATATGTCGCAAAAAAAAAAAAAAATGTCCGCGTAAAAATTGTAATTGCCCGTTGCTGAAATATTTACGTTTTTACACACTGTGTTGTAATTTTTATGACATATTTACACTTGTATGAACTGACCATTCGTCATTTTTCCACGTACTCGATAATCGACTATTTTATTTAAAAATTTCATTTATTCAATACCGTCGAATAAAGCGTTCGCGTATTAACAATATTGTTATATTTACATTAATGAAGATAATTGTTATAAATCGTTTAAATGAATAATTATTTTTTATCGTATTCAATACTCGCGTTGTCATATATATATATATATATATGTTTTGGTCACGGAGCTTCGTATATTATCGAAATAACGAGACTCGGTGAGTTTATTTCGTTATTTCAGTATTGCGAGGTTTTTTACTACCCAGAATTCAATTGGTTTGTGCGAACCGAAACAAATCTACGCGAATTTCGGTGTTTAATCGTTGTTTTTTTTTTCACTTATTAATTTTTTATGTTTTTATTGTTTATGTAATTATTGGAATAGATTAGAGAATGGCGGCAATATGAAACAGACTGTTCGACATAATACATATGAGAACCAATCGGACATGATGTTCCAGCGAAAAAGCGATGCGGACTATCGTGGTTTGTGGCGAGACGTTCAAGAAATCAGAATCTAGAAAACTTTGGAGTCAATGTGCCAGAAATGGGCTCATATGATGATGTGAAAATGACGTTTTCATTTGCGATTTTTGTTTTCATAGTAATAACATTGAAGACATTTGTATCTATTAATCTGTTATGTTGTCTAAAAGTATAATTTGGTTTTTTTTTATGTATAAGAATACAAAACCGCAATAATAAAAGTGTGCCTAAAATAAAATACTTTCGATTTATTTTTACACTTGTTTCGTATTACCACTGAACTGTCTAAAATCCGTTTTATCGTTCTAAAATTATAATGTTATTATATGGAACAGTTCGTTTTTTTTTTAGTCTATAATTACTCATATTTCGTGACATCTCAAACATATTTGTTAATCGCACCGATGACTGAATGATCTTATCTGAAACAAAAAAACTGGTCCATATTACCGCCTTCTCTCCTACATGTACATAGTAAGTATAAACTTGTCGAGCCGTTTTATTTCAATTCACTCGAAAGCTTCTAACGCGAGTGTGTTCGTTGTTTTGGTTTTTTTTTACGTTATAACACTCCGTAAACTCCCGACCGTATTGCGGATTTATGCGTAAAACATAAATCGTAAGCACCCTAGCGAAATTTTAATCGATAAAAAAGAAAACCGATGGATTTGTACGAGCAATATAAATTATACATTATATTTCTGCGGATCGATGACCGGGAAACAACGTTATAGGCGTTTTTTTTTATACGAGTATATATATTAAATATTGACTAGTGAGACGAAAAATGAAGTTTTTTTCGTTGACGTATTTTATGAGTAATGAGATAGATTTTTTATTCTTTTTCTTCACGCACACTCCATCCCCCGTATCTTGCCAAAAAACAGTGACTTTTTTCGTAAGATCGGCTGCATTGAACAATGCCGTCGTCTGCACTATTGTACGGTGGCCGTTGCCCATTAAGAATACATTATAAAATATATATATAAAAAAAAAGTTGAGCGACATTTGGATTTGTGTGAAAAGAGTACGGGGGAAAAAATTGTATACCGTTTTTACGATCTCACGGCATTTTTTTTTTTTTTTTTGTAAGTGTGCGTATTCGCACTTTTTTTTCTTCTAAACCGAAAACAGTCTAAAACAGCAACGCAGCAATCGCCGAGGTTTATTACGAGATTTTTTTTTTTTCTTTCATTATATTCGTACAATCGTTATAGTATAATTTAGATTGCAAATAATACTCGCGCGTATTATTTTCGTTAAGGAAATTACGTAAAATATCCAACGAATAACGAATTGTAAATATTTACGTTTTAACAATAATCATATCAAATATGATCTGGATATATATATATTTTTTTTTTTTTTTTAAACAAATTTTACGGACAATTATAACGAATACCGAGACTTGAACACACTCGTCTCTCGCTCCGCTCATCACCTCGGCGCATTCATCCGTCAGTTTAGCTGACAATATTGCGAAAAGCAACGAAAAATTATCGCGTTAGGAACACGTGAATAATTAATAATTTATAATATTATTAGTTATTGAATAAGTTGAACTTGAAAAAGTCACAAGGTATTGTACTCGAAAATGCAAAATTTCATTATTATTATTTTTTTAAATACAAAAAAAATAATAAACGTTCGATGAAACTCGCTTAACGTAAAATATAATATATATAGTGAGAATTAAAAAAAAAAAAAATTCCTTTACATTTAAATGTAATTCACTTGACGTGTATATATACGATCAAGGTATTCCAGATGTTATGGTAGATATGTGTAGATAGAATATTGTGTTAAAAGTAAATTCTGTATTAAATATTCAAGTCTCCTTGGTAAACGTTACAGGTTTGGTAAAGTAAAACTAGTAAAAAAAAAAAAAAAACACCAACGACGGGTTCTCATTGTAGTTTTCGTGACTTAAAGAGTCCACTTTATTAAAAATACGATAAATAATCGAAATATCGTTTCGCGTTCGTATACGATCGACATTTCAATCACGTGAAATATATACATATAAGACATCAAATTATTTAAACGAAATCAACCGAATTGCACGTAATCGTTGTTTTTCCGTACGGAATTTCTTAAACAGTGTTATTCGTAATACGGCGGTGTACAGTAAATACTGTAAATTATCGTTTAAAGAAAAAACAAAAAAATATATTTCATATAATTTACTCTGAATTGTCAAACGTTCCGAAGTATTCGATTGAAGTTTGACATAAAAAAAAAAAGAAAAAAATCATAATGGTTAATGTTTCATGAAAATGCCGTTTTTGAAATTACCATTCAATTTATATATATATATAATTTATTTTATCGAGTACGTCAATAATAAATGGGCAATGCTTATGAACGGGTCAAGTGGAATAAAACGGTTCAAAACGTTTTCCATACATTACGAGCACGTGTATACATTTAATATTCTTTTCGTATACAAATAACGGGCATTATTATTTTTTTTTTTTGAAAATATTATCCAATAAAATCGATAAACCGCAGTGCTGTGGTGGACGTTTGAACTATCGATAGTACGGTAAAAGTATTTCGTACAAATATATCGTTTGAAAAAAAAAAAAATTAAATACACTTCACTCGTTGCGGGCGTATTATATTTTCTTGCACGTCTAACGTATGACTGCGTAACGTTTTTAGAGTTTTCTACGCGTTCGTCGTTTTGGAAACGACGGAGAGACGCGCATCCCGACGAAATCGACTTTTCGCCGTTACAAGAGAAAAATATTCCCTCCCCGCCATTCGTGTGACGAAGACCATTGAAAAAAAATCGAAAAATACGCTTTTTTTTTTGTTTTTACTCGGCGTTTTATCGAAAAATTCGCTATTGATTTACACGAGTGCGCGGAGTAAACGAATTTCTCCTCCGCACCACCACCGTCCGTTACAATATTATTTCGCCCGATACCGAACAAGCAGAGTACAATAAACGGAAGATTATTAAAAAAAAAGAAAAAAACCGGTTTATCGTCTCTTACTGTACGCGTCGTTGTGTACGGCAGTTTGACGATGTTTATTACACGCACACACAACTCCTCAATCGTACCGTCGTCGTCCCGTACGGGTCCCCCCCCCAATTGACCTCCGCGCTTGCGCGTAACCGTCGTCGTCGTCGTCGTCGAAGGGGAACGACCGAGTGTGTACACACACCGCCGCCGCCGCCGCCGCCGCCGACGTACGCGCGACGCAATAATATATTATTCCGTTCTTGTTTTTGGTCTTTTTTTTCCACGTGAAAAACCGAACACGATTTGACACGCACAACCGGTAAACATTTCGTCGTCGAAAATCGAAGGCGGTGAATACGCGGTTCGTTTCGTTCACGTTTTATTACTGATTTCTCCGATCGAATTCGCGGACGATCGTATTTACCGTGAACAATTCAGTGGGGACGGGAAAAACTTTTCGTACAAACGGCGTCGAACCGTTATGGTATTAGCCGCGTGGTCGTCACAATCGATTGGAGTTAAGAGCCAGCCGATGGTTCGACGAAACGGTTCCCCGAAGCCGAGAAAACAATAGAGAAACGTAATGATTCCCCAAGCGTCTTATACAAGGTTGGAGGCGCAAACACGACGTTATTGTCGGAAAGAAAAAAAAATCCGAGTATTCGTCGTTATGCGTAAAAAAAAAATGTCCTGACGGACCTGAGAGACACGAGAGCTGACGGCGGATTATTCGTTTTGTTTAAAAATCCATCCGAAACGGTTACGTTGTCCGCGCGGTTCTCGAACGTTTCGACACACGGCGGCGGCGGCGGTGGAAGACTTGAAATCAAATGATTTATAACTAAACACAAACACGCAAGACGAATTTATCGCATTCGATTTGGTTTATAAGCGAACGTGTTACGAATAATAAATAAACATTGCGTGGTCGGGGGGATGGGGGGCACGTGTGGGCCTAGGACTCCGCGGTTCTGTTCTCTCGTCGTCGTTCCCTCACTGTCGTACGACTATACTTGTTGTAGTTAAAATAATCTCTTCTCGTTTTTCCACACACGCACACACGACGTATTATTTGTGAGACGGTGTGATCATTTCTAATAAGAACGATTGAATGTATGAATTTTATCGTGCCGAAAAAGAAGAATCGTTTAACGCGTTACTCGTATAAAAACAAACGTACGTAAGAAATTTAATTCAAACGCGATATACCAAGAACCTCGAGACCACTCGAGTCGAGGAAGTGGCGTAATTAATGTTAATTTATGACGGAGAGACGAGTCCGACTATTGTATTGAAACGAAATGCCCGGGTGGATTCATTCGAACACGCGCGGAGAGACGGAGAAATGTTGTCTTATGATTGTCATTCTCACAAACGGACAGTGTTCCAAAAAAAAAAAAAAAGAAAAAAATAATTGTTACGTAATCTTCAACCGCATGTATGATATACGTATACGAACACATTTGTTTTTTTCTTTTAAATAACACATACGCAATTTTTTCTCGACTTATCGTGTACGGCGTTCGAATCACGTTCGCGTTAGATAAATATGTTATTGCGTACCTACGAGAATAAGAGAAGCGAACAAAAAATAAAAAAATAAAACGTACCAAATGGATCGTCGGTCTTGTAAAAAAATATAGCGCGCGACGTTTTTTCCGTCTGAACAAAACGAAGTGCGAAAGAATCGAAAACGTGTACACACCTACGTCGTGAAAAAATTTCGTAACCGGTAAATAATTGTTTATTTACTCGTTTTTTTTTTTTCGTTTCGAAAATATAATATCTCGTTCGTAATATAATATTTTGTTTTCTTCCCCTCTAAATCGGAATCGCGCGTTTCGGAAAAATCGCGCAGAGTAGTTTATTTATTTATTTTTCCTGCTAATGCGACGAGTCGCCCGCCGAACCGATACGATAACGCCGCGCACGCGGGGACGCCACCGATACACTCCCGCGGTGATACTCGCAACGACCGCTGGCACCGCAGCCGCACCGCACCTCGTCGCCCGTACCGCGGGAAATTTGTCGTCGACAGGGCGAACGGAATCGGTACGAGAAATATCCCCCGCGTGGTATTACTTTTTCATTTTTTTTTTCGCGCGCGCGTATTTTTTCAATTCATCAATTAAAATTTTCCCCTTCTCCCATTAAACGATTTTACTATTTTTTCTTTCCCGTCGTCACGGATTTCGACGGAAACGAACGCGGTTTATGAAATACGGCGAAGAGAAGGGAACGTACGTTTCCCACTGCAACGTATAATTTCGGGTTTTCGCAAAAATATATATCGCCTCCGTCGAAAGCGGTATCGAAACACGACGACGCGTTCTCGAATATTCGACAAAACACGTGAAATATACCGAAAACGCCGTTCGCGACGGCGTTCCGCGTTCGGCGCTCGTAATAAACGGGATAATTCGTTTCTACACGTACAAATATTGCATTGACGAGTGACGTACATTCATTGTACGGAATATGGAAAATTCAATTTTGGATTCTGAGCGGAACGAGTTGGCAGCGCTGCGGTTTTTTTTCGTACCCGAAAATTCTATGAGGAGCGGAGAGATACGATCCGGCGGTGTTGCCGTCTAGTCGGCACTTTAGACGGGTCGTGGTTTTTTTTTTCCTTTTCAAAAACTCCTAAAATACGAGCTCGAAGAATTAGATAAAAACGCGATTTCGTCGTCGAAATCGACCGGTTTTTATTTTCCCGTAATTCCGAAACCAACGCGGTTACGGAGCCTTGAATTATATTTTTTTGAATTTCAAAATATCCCGGGCCATTTGAGTTATAACGATTACAGACGATTTCCACGTATTTAATTCGTAATAGTTGTAGTTCTCGGTTTTGGGCCTTGAAAATCCAATACAATATCGGACGTATAATAACTATATATTAATGTACTGAACTAATCTTGAAATTCTTTTGTCACAATATTTTTCTTAATGAACATTACGAAATTGTCGACAAAGTTTTAAGTTTTTTTTTTGAGAAAAATTACGTTTGTTCAAAACTAATGGCCTTAGAATATTTTATGTAACTCTGTGACTAACATAATACATTAACGATAACAGTTTTTGATAATTTTTAGCCACTTATGTTTGTTGTAAGAAATTATGTTAAAACGACGTACACTGCAAGGTTAATCGCGTTTAAGTATTCCATACACGCTATATTATTATTATTATTATAAGTGTATTATGTAAAAATATGAAATAACTAATATTACATATCGGGATCGTTTTATTGAACGCGCAATTGTGTGTAATAAAATAATTTCAATTATCGTCGCTGTTAAAACGTTGAAAAAAATCTAGTTGGCTGTCGCAAGGTATGAGTATTGATATGTAATAATTATTGCATATATTAATATATCGAGTCAAACACATTCGTAAAATGTTTAGTTAATTAATTTTTTTTTTTAAATTACCCAACACTTAACCACAATAGTACTTATATTTACTATTGAAAAAAAACGATATTTTATTTTCCATACATTTCTATTAATATATATGTATAAATGAGATTTACGTCGAAACCGCGAAAACGAAACGTTCAAAAATATAGAGTAGAAAAAAAGAATTCTGTCAATAATTTGCGCGTATTTAAAAAATATATTAAAAATCTTGTAGCCCCGGTCACGGGCGTAGTTTATCCTACGAATTGTCTAAAATGAAATCAAAAACATATACGAGCAAAACGAGTAAATGTATAACATTTATTATTGTTATTATTATTATAATTATTAAATTATTATTATTATTATTATTATTATTATTATTATTATTATTATTATTATTATTATTATTATTATTATTATTATTATTATTATTATTATTATTGATTATACCTGTTAATAATTTCGTCGCCGCTTCAATCGTAGAAAACATACTTTTTTTTGATGTCTGGACGCGACGGACACAAAGTTATTTTCATAACTCGCACTAATACATTGATGTGTTTATTGTATATCGTACATTACCGTCTAACCTATAGAGATAACCCATTGAAAACCGCATACCTACTCAAGAAGAAGAAAAAGAAGAAGAAGAAACTAGAGTGTTTATTAAACGTTAATTAAATGTATACTTATTACATAATTAAATTAATTATCGATTCCGTCCTGTAAATATATTTAGAACGTATTATATGTTTATTTTTTGTTCTACACTTTGCCCTACGGAAAAAAAAAATAAATATCAGATAGACAATTTCCAAATATAACACTGAATTAAGAAACGCGTTTTGAAGATAAACAGAAAGATGACAAACGTTTTACAAACGTTTGGCGGAAGTGAATTTTTATTTTTTTTTTTTAATATTGTAAAAGAACAAAATACGGCCTATTCTGTAATTCTAGTAAAATGGTCGGCTGTTGATATCAATGGCTAATGATGTGCGATGGATAGTTTTGAATAATTTACGTGAACAAATATTAGTTACGGATAATCGTTTATTTACTTTATTGTGTATATATTTCGTTGATTTTTCGCGATATTATAGTTTGTAACGAACAATTCCGGAATACCGTTTTTGTTGAAACGTATTATTATTATTATCATCATTCATTTCTAACCGAGAGAAAAACGTTAAAAAAGAAAAAGGCTGACTGTGTTAATAGAGAAATACCGTTTAATAATAATTATTATTACTATTTTTTTTTATTTGTGTAATACGAGAACGTGTTGATTTTTAATATTGTAAGTTTTGAATTTCCAAATAAATGTTATTTATGAAATATTTTAGATAAATAGTTATTGGTTTATACACTACGCACTCTACATAAAAAATTGCATGATTTTACGACACGATTTCGTCGATAATAGTTGAATCGCATCCAGATATTATTGCGAGAAAAATTATGATATTTCGAAATAAAACGTTTTTTTTTTTTTTTAAATAAAAAATGTGAGTATATAGTGTAGAAAGAAAAACGCGAAACCTTCGTCTTTTTTTTTCATGTTGCCAAAAATAATTAAACGACGAGTATATAGCAGTTTTTTTTGTAAATACCTCGAGAGTTTGATCAATACCAATAACCTTTCGAATAAATAAACGCGTTTTAATTTCTCAACGCTTTGACTCAAAAGCGAATTAATTAGTAAAATTAATCGACTTGTTTATCTGTTTAAATAATAATATTATTATTATCTATCAGCTATTTACATAGTTCGTTTAACGTGTGGTTCGAATATTATTTAGAGTACTCTCGTATGCGCTACAGACGATAGATGATTTTAATTAATTTTTTTTTCTCTTTATGTTAATCGACGATTATTATAAAACTCACGTTATAGGTATGATAATCGAATAAATTATTCCACATTAATATTTACAGGCAATCGAGTTTATATTAGCATTTTTTTTTCTTTTTTTTTAACCGTATTATTATAGCGTGTCGTCGACAAACTATAATTGTATTTATCGTCGAACGGAAAATTGTAATATTTCGTAAAAATTGAATGTCGCCGCACGTTACGGCCACTCGAATAATTAATATCGGATTACTGCAGCGCACGTTCGTCGTCGATTATTATTATTATTATTATTGTTATTATTATTATTATTATTGTTATTGTTATTGTTATCTCGTGACGTGGTTTAAAAACGGCCAATCCCTTATCAATTACCATAGTTCGTAATTATCGTATGAACACTTATAATATAACGCGCGGTGTAAAATTGTCACTCGAGAGTACATTATATTTTAATTTTATTAACTGTTTAAAAAAAAAAAATCTCATATAAGAATACCCGATGAACAGCAATTAAACATTGCAATCCGTACCATAACAGGAGCACACCAGCTGACGAGCAACGAAACATTGAGGAGATCTACCGGAATCGCTTCCACCCCCCCCCCCTAAAACGAGAAGCCGAACGAGCGGCCAAGTCCTATTTCACCGAAAGTCAATCTCTACATTTCCTCGCCTTCAACAATTAGCTATCCCCTGCTCTGATTTATGAACCAAATCGTCCTGTCCTGTAAATTATTATGATGACCCTGCATGAATTCTGCCAAACAGTGAAAACGGACACGATCCCGGGACTCTTTTCATAGGCTCTTGGCCGACCGTCCGAAGCAATGCGAAACGCAATTAAAACAAACCATCATAAAAACGATAGTTGATTACAAACGAAAAATAAGGGGGGATTCATTTACATCCACATTGATTCGCAATTTCACAACGCGAATATAAGACATTGTTTTCATACGATTATATATATATAGTGTGCTGCGTTTGTTATTATCGTTTTGAAAACAATATGTTCAATAAAAGTTGTAGCGTTAAACGTAATGTTATACTCGAGTGACAAATCTGTGTGTGATATTGTAAGAGCGACAACAAAACGTACATAAAAATTAATTTTTAAGGGCTGGAATAAGTTTTTTTTTTCAATTCTATAAATCGCACGTTTTATTGTTTTCGTAGAATATTTATACGTCAAATGGTACAAATCTCCGTCAGGACAAAATAATTTAAAAACGATGTATTGTATGTGTGTGTGTATAAACAAATTTCGTTACGGATTCAATTATTTGCGTTCATACGATAATAATCGATTGACTAATGTGTCAAATCTATGTACGCTCGTGATCTAAAACGAAACTATGTGCGACAGCCTAATAAAAATCGTACATATTTTTATAATAAAACAACGAAATCGTGTAAAATACGCGCTTTTTTTTTTCGTATATGATTTTACGGAATTATAATCGATTGTCGTATTATTATGATTTGGAATTGTCAGCCCGTAAATAGCTATAAACGTATTTATTTTTTTTTTTCGAAAAAAAAAAAACGTATATTGCGAGTTTTTTTTCGTCTTTCTTTTATAGTTTAAAAATACAACGCACGTGTGGTATTTCAACGAAAGTTATTTTTAAAATTTCCTACTATTATTTCTTTGTGTTTTGAGAGAATCCAGAAAAATACGACGGAATTAACGTGATGTTGAAATCAGAGAGCACGTAAAATGATTACATTAAAACGTTTCAACGCGCGCAAGTGGAATGTCGACTCTAACGTATATAAATATAGTCTGTATAGACCGGTTTCAAGCGTTTTTTGACTATATTATTATTATTATTATTGAGAAATTGTGCATTTCGTTACGTTACAAATCGTTGTAAAACACGATTCGTCCGCAGTTCATCGATTTCACGAATACATTCCATATTAAACATTATAATATTTCGAAAAAATAATGAACATTTTCAAATTTTACTGATAAACCGTTATTCGTCGGCGGGATGTGGATCGGGGAAACGGCCCGTTTCTAAACAGTTCTGTGTAGGCGATTTTAAATAATTGTTGGTGTGTGAGACTTCTCGTAATACAGCTATTGCCGCTTATTCTTACCAACGAAACGGACGGTATACGAGCGTTCCGGGAAATCAGGAGATTTGTGTATTACACGTCAACGTTTTGAATGAGAAAAATACGATTTTATACGTCTTGTAACAGAATGATTCCCCCCCCCCTTCACCACGAGGTATAACAAAAGCTAGACGAGAATTTCTACCGTTATTAGAAAAAAAAAAAAAATCAAATATTCAATCATAAAAAATGATTTAGAAATTGTCAGCCTCTTTTCCATACGTTATGATGTAGGAAATCGGTTTTTGTTTAAACGTTTCGTTATTTTTTTTTTTTTAAATTTACTCATGACAAACGTAGGAAAAAATTAGAAATTCTAAACGACTTAAAAATCGACTAGCCCACGTACCGTACCTTTACATACTAAATCTTTATTTCAAAATTACATTCCGGCTCTTACTGAGTAGTCGAATTTTTGTCTAGCTTTCGGGTCTAAAACGCGTACAAAATAATACACCGTTTCCCTCATAGAAGGTTTTACTATTTTTTTTTCAAATAATTCCTCCGATTTATTTATGTTTCGAATTTTCCGTATACGTGTTATTACAACGCAGCATCACTGTTGTTTTACTGAGAAACACAATACGACGACGAAGTGTTTTAAAATAGCCGAGTACTAAGAGAATTTGTGACATAACGCGACATAATATAGTTTTCAACACCGCCGTTATACCTCAAAACCCATATTAATCATTGTTTAATGAAAAAGCGTTTGTAATAGTATTTTTTTTTTTTTTAATCTAAAGAGTTTTCATTTTAATTATATTTTTTTATCGGTTTATATGTTAAAAAAAAAAAAAATGAATAAATTGCGCGGCTTTTAATTTTATGGGTAGCGGTAAATTAAATTTTGAGAAATGAAAAAAAAAAAATCGTAAAAACGCGTTCACGCGTTGTTCAAAAAGAAAAAAACGTAATTGATAAAAACGCGATAAAAAAACGAAATGTTATATAAATGTTATACAATCAATATTTAACGATTTGCTGTCGGAATAAACACTGCACTCGCGCAGAGAAATATTATTGAATGTACCCATAAGATATGGACTAAGTAAATCGTACGTTTAAAATGTAATTATAATATACAAAAAAAGATAAAAAAAACGCGCGTTGATCCGCCAACGGGCTCGTATACACACAATCGGTTAATCCGTCAACTGAATCCAAATCGGAAGATTAAACCGAATGAGCTGACTGATCGATGTGACGGAGTGTGTTTTTTTTTTTTTTTTGATCCAGTTTTTCCTTCATTTGTAGTCAGTACTACTTGTTGTTGAAATTTTCCATTCGATTGACTGGACTGATGAACTCCATTCGAAGTACCGGAGCTCAGGTCAAAAATAACTGCTGCTGCAAACGTTCCAGCCGAATAGAATTGCGCAGTTAATCGTTTTCAACAACGGCACGTCGAACAGTTAACGTCTGAACATCAATAACGGAAATCGGGGATTGGGGGACGTAGTCTCCTCGAAAATTAATTATAATAAACTCAGCTCCCCGAAAAGTAGAAGACTATATTTCCTCGTAAGTAAAATTATTAAATTTTAAAATTTTTTAAATAAATTATTGGTATTATAACTTATTTTATAAAAAAAAGCAATTGTAAACATTTGTATTCAATATCTATTAGAATATATAGTTTAAAAAAACTAATAAACTTCGAATAAACAATAATTTCACATTTATTTTTCGTCCATTTCTTTTTCCTTAAATAAATATTTGAATTCTATCAAAAAAAAAAAAAATATTTTACATTTTAACGATTTATAAGCTATTACGTTAAAAATCATTGCACCACACTATAATGTGTTTGTTTTAGATTTTCAAATCGGAACGTTTTTCGATTTGGAGCCAATAAGGACGTTTTTCGGTAAACTTTCTTCCACGTCGCTGTCGATGTGCAAATGGACCGTATTGAAATCATCTTCATTCCCATAAGATAATATATAATTAGATTTTACTGCTGGCGATATTATCGTGTTTTGTTCGCACGACTATACATTTACTTCATACTTATTTACAATTAATAATAATTTTATTGCGCGAATTTAATAAAAGTCCGCTTCAAAAGCGTATTAGAAAAGGGGAATCGGGTGAAAACGAAATTGTTAAAATTGTTATACGAACGATTAAATTTGACGAAATCGCGATAGAATTGCGCGTAAAAAATTTTAAATTTTAATTCGTACTTACACGGATCAAATTTAAAACTCGCTTAGCAACAAATCGAAGGAGAAAAGTTGCGAATGCAGCAACATCCGCGTCCGTTAGCATACACCGCAACGTTATGAAATTGAAACACTTTCGTTATAAAAATAAGAACATTACGTTTAAAATACACGGGCGTGTATCTCCGCAGTAGTAATGCGAATAAATAAAACAATCGGAATTTTGTTGGCATTCCGTTATTTTTTCACCGCGCAAGTTCTTATATATTCTATAGGTCGATGTTATTGTATTTGTATTCCCGGAATATTTTGTTTATCTTGTTCAACTTCTCGTGGTGGTAAAATTGCTGCGCTTATGATGATTTCGCACCCGATTACCGCCACGCGGCTTTAACTGTGTACGGTATTTTTTTTTTTTTGAAGAAGGACTCGCGTGTTGAATAATTACCAGGCGGAATCATTTCGACGGAGTGAATATTTTTGATTTTACATTGAAAAAACGATTTTCGGTCATTCATCGTTTCGGCCACAGATTATTGTTACGTCGCCGGAATCGATACGGCGCGGAATCGATTTCAATTCTAGTCGGATAAGTTAATGGTACTCGATGATGATCCAGTTGAATTCGTCAAGTCTGTTGTCGAAATGCGAAAACAATGACTTAACTCGGTCGGGGAAAAAAGATGTATACACGTCAAAGCATTCATTACACTCAAAGAAGATCGAAAGCGTCGAAATTTCGTCAAAAATGTGCACCGTTTCAAGCGGAACAAAAAGGTACGCGGACGATCAAATTTTTCCGGTTTCCAATTTGGTTTTTTGTAGTGTTCCTCGTGTTTTGTGCTCCGAACGAAGACAATTTCCCTCATCATCCAAGTCCCGTTTGAACCCGTAAAACTGTCAGCGTTTTCGAGTCGCAGTTGTCGCAGTGTACGCTGCGAACCGCGCTCTCAGTTGCAAACAAACGCTCCAATTATTATCATTTTCACAGTGAGTCCCGTGGGAATCACGTATACATTTCTGGTAAATATTTTTAGGAGCGAAAACTGTCTCCACCATTTATTCTATACGTTATGCGTCGCAATAGCCGTTATAGCCGAAAAAAAACGTAAGTTCTTTTTTTCTTTTATCTGTAAATGCGTTTTTTCTTCTTCTAAATTTAATTAACCAAACGTAACGGGAGACGAACGGAATCCGCGTTTTAATTAATCGAGGAAATTTGTGTTCTTTTTTTTTTTTTTGGAAGCAGTTTGTAAGAAATCAATATTACAATATTATTTCACATAACGAAACGTATTCCTATTGTGAATGTCAGTTGATCAGAAATAATATCAATTGATTTGCGCAATTTCATTAATATTTATCCGTGCGCTCGTTTATTATACGTTTTAATATAATTTTAATTAAAACGTTATAGGCGCGCGCGGTAAATTGAAAATATAAATGTAATCAATATTGTGCGATGCAAACACATCATTTTGACATAATGAACGGTACCGAGTGTTGTCATGTCCACACATTATTACAATATCGTATTATTATAATAATAATGCGTGCGTTATTCTATGTGCGTAACGCGCGATTAGTTTTGAGGCAGTGTAATTCGTGTTCATATTTCAAAAAAAAAAAAAAATCGTTCAGTACAATCAAAATTAGGTGTTTCGTCAAATACATTTCTAGTTTTGTCGTCCTTATAATCATTACACATATACTAAAGTCCTGCTGTGTTCGATGACTTATTACTCTTTTTTATAATTTTATGAAAAAAAAATTTTTAATAATACACGGTTTTTTGGACATCTAAAACCGAATATTATTTCAATTGTATGAAGCGTACGAGTTTAATAGAAATCGTAATATTGTAACGATTTGTAAGAATTTTATTATTTTTTAATCAAAAACGACGGACTACGCGTACATAAAATTATTAATATAACGTAATATAAAATAAATTAAAACCGTCCCGGTAAATTCAATGTCGTTTTGACTAGAGTTAATATAATACAATTATAAACGTAAATTATTTTAATGATTATTTTTTTTTTTTAATGAAAACGTTTTCTTTAATTTGTTAAAAAAAAAAAAAAAATTGCGAGTCGTGTTCGGGTTGTGGTAATTATCGAGGCCAGTCTTTTTTGCTTTATCTGCATGCGATGTAATTGAATCTCACGAACGTTTTCTCTTCGTTTTCAGCACTGCACGTTCAGTAACGATTTCGCAGCGGTTTCAATTAAAAACGTACGAAAACATTTGACGTGCGGTGTTACGGGCTTAATTCAATAATATTCGTGTCGACTCAAGAACGGCGCCGGACAGTTTTGATAAAATAATTAATCAAAATATATCGGATAGCGATATTTAAATCATCGGTCATATTTTTCGTTTAAAAAATAAAAACTCTAATGTCAAACTTCCAATAACCGTCAACGACGAAATGTGCTACGAAAAATTTTGTTTTTAACGAAATTATTTACGACTAATTATTTGAAAACAATCTGTGGATTTTTGATTTTTATTATTATAAGTAGGTATTTGTCTACGATTAAATTCTAGTAGGTAAAGTAGTAAGTGTTTTAAAGTTTTTTTCTAAAACATTGTTATCGACAATCAGTCGTAACAGTCATTTAGGTCATCATAATTGTAGCGTGCGGGGATCAGTGGAAACGGGGGTAGCGTTAAATCATTACTGGGCGGAATTATAATGCCGTCTACTTTATATATGTTCAAATATGCTCTGCCGTGCGATGCCGTGTAACGGTAACTTAAATTATTGTTATCAATAATAAATCAATGAATAAATACACGATGCAGATACATCTAAAGTGTTTATTATAAACATCGTTAAATGTAATTTATGTGTAGTTTACGTTTTAAGAATTCAATGCAAAAATCGCAGTTTTCGGTAAATGAAAAAGGAAATGTATTTAAAATATCGTATTATACGTGGCGGAGGAAAATTCAATAATAATAATAATAATAATAATAATAATAATAATAATAATAATAATAATACTAATAATAATATATACGCGCGTACTTCTAGTGATGTGATTATTATCAATTGAAATCGAACGAGACCGTTTAATATTATTTTTCGACGGATTTAATGGTAAAATACATAACACAAAGTCGATCTTTTCCCTGTGGTATTTTTTAGTTCTCTCGGAGAAAAACGTTAGAGAAATGTATTTCGAATCAATAATGTGTGTATTTTCGATGTAATATTTGGATTGACATCGTGATTTAGCGAATTTAAGTCGAAACGAATTAAACGAAGCTTTTTTTCTTTTAACACTAGGTATGCAATAAAATCATTCAGACAATAATTGTATCGACATTACGGTTTGTTAACAAATTGTTTTGCCCCAAACAAATCCAGACAATCAGATACTTCAGGTTTAATTATTAAAAACAATGATTCGAGATGGTTCAACGTGCGCCGCCGTGTACCTATATTATAATCAATAATTTAAACAATATTATTGTTATTTCTCAGCGCCGAAGCTGAGATTTTAATTATTCACTGCGGTATACACCGGTAAAGAGAATACTTTTACGCAATTTACGTGCTCGACGCATGGATAAGTATTGATGAGTGATCGACGTTGGAATTAAAAGTATTCTAAAGTCGATAAATTGCCAAACGTCTGAGAACATAATATAATGTTTGATACGTTCAAAAGGAAAATATATGTAAAACGGGATATGATTGTATTAGAGCACATACGGGGATACGACGATTTGTTTAATAATCACATGTTTCAAATTAGCACCAACAGTATTTATTTTAAATTAAATCATCTTTGTCTTACATTTTCAACTGTATAATATGGTACCAGCTATCATCATATCCCTCTCTATAATATATCATACATGCAATTATGATTTCGATTTAAACAATATAATATTTCGTGGTTATAAAAAAAAATTATTATTTGTTTTTATAATATTTCAAGACGATCGGCACTAGTTTAAAAAAAAATCTTAGTGTTATCGAATAATATAAAAATTATATAGATATTGTTTTCTTTCAAAAATTATATTTCTATGAAAGTATAAATATAATTCCGTGGTATTGTATTACATAATGTAATGTGGTTTAATTATTAGGAAATTTTAATAGTTGCGAAGAAGTGAAATTCTGATCGATCAGGCTGAATGATCTGCAATAATAATAATTGGCGGTCTTTACAAAATAATCGTTTATAAGTCTTTATAAAATATGACACAAAAATATATTTGACAGAGCGAAAATCGACGGTAAAATGTGCATAAACTGTTTAATAATAATTTAATTTATTAATTACAATTATAGTAAAAATTAGAGAATTATCGCAATTAATTATTATTAATTATAATAATAATTATTATATTAATAATTGTTATTATTATTATTATTATTATTATTATTATTATTATTATTATTATTATTATTATTATTATTATTATTATTATTATTATTATTATTACTATTATTATTCAGTACGTGTCTATTGATTGTTGTTTAAAAAAAAATTTTTTTTATTGCGTAGAAATCGATGAAATGTATTTTTTATTCACAAGCAGTTCTTTTGTGTTGATCGTGAAATTAAGTTTTTGAGTGTCGTTTGTCGTTTTTTTTCTTTTTTTTGTGGTAAATAAAGTTATAATACAAAAATTATTACGGAAAAAGATTTCAACGTTTAATGGTATTCACATTTTTAATACACCGAGTTTCTTTGTTCGTCTCTTTTATAATGTTTCGTTTGTAGAATATTAATGTTATTTTCAACGATAATCTGATTTAAATGGAAAATAGAAAATATTTATTGTTATATTAATAAAATGATTTGAATATATTACGACGGAATCATAAAATTAAAATTGGTTCTGTGTGTGTGTACGAATTTTCCTTTATAGCGAATATAACGTACATATTATATAGTTACGTAGAGTTTAAACATTCCATAAAAGTATTATTTTTATTTACAAATAGATGGTACATAAAATATTCGTAACATTCCGTGTCGTTATAACTGCACTGATGAAACGGATAAATTTCACGAAAACTATATATTATTTAATAGATATATAAAATATCAATTTATGTGTGTAATGACAATTAAATTTTTATAATAATTATATATATGTCATAACAATTTTATGCATTTGTAAATAAATTGATTTCTTGTTTATAGCTAAGAGTTTTGCGAATTATTTTCACGATCGCCATCATCAACTGCATATTGATTTTTTTTTTATTTTAACTATTCTTTTATTTTTCAGAAAAAAAAATAGGATAAGATATTGAAGAATACACAGGGAATGGAAAAGGATTCCAACGATTTAAACGAGTTAACAGTTAACATCCTAATTCTCAATTACAAGTTTCTACATCGCAATAACAAAAACTGTCCATTCGATTATATAAGTTTAATAGTATTTGAACGACGATTAGCAGTTTCGTTATTTTTTTCGAAATTAATTAATTAAACTGTTAGCTTATTTGATAAAAAAAAAAAAAATCGAAACTTGAAAGTAAACCGACACACGCAACGGCTTTGATTATTCATAACATGTATACACTTTTAGTCAAAAGGATTAGCCAATACAAAATTCCTTTTTGTAATCAAAATATATATATATATATACATTTAAAAAAAAAATTCGTTTTGATTTTATTCAATGAGAAATATTTGGGAAAAAAAAAAAATTCCAATATTAACGCATATACGTTTATAACGTGTTTTATCGCATAGTATTGCATGATTGTATCAATAAATTACCGTATATTCTGTACGTGCTACTATTTTAGACTACGCATAAAATACGGTTAATATAATATGGACAAACACAAAATTAAACATTTATGATTGCGGTTTCATATATACGTATAGGTATTCGTAAACTAAGCGACATTTCTATACGCCGCGCTGTCGTCCATGTTCAGTACATTTCGTATATTTTCAAAGCGCATTATATGCTTTTAACGGAGTTATTTATACGGACGTGTCCATACGAAAGCTCGGCGTGTTATAGGTATTAAAACAATATATTTAAAATTATACGTTTATCGATCGGAATTTCAAAAATAGAGCGATTTTTACATTTTTCTAAAAAAAAAAGTATTAACACGCACTCGTTCAAATTATAAGAAACACTACAGTTATTTTGTTTCATGACGTTTTCGATTCATCACACATAATCATACGAGCGTTTATATGAGAGAATTTTTTTTTACGTAAGAATCGCGAACACGAAAATAAAGAGTTGTTCACGACATGGTATTTTTGTTGTAAATCTCATATGTTTGTACTTTTTTTTCATTCCAGAGATTGGTTTATAATAAATGTATTAATAGCAAACGATTTCTCCGGGTTTCCATGTTGTTTGCCTGTCCTCGAGCTCCTGGCTGCAGGAAGTTATTCCCGCAACTTTCATTATTTGGCTGATTGTTCCTCTCGATCTCGTTCCTTCCACCGTTTAGCTAGTTATTGAGTCGTCACGTGTCAGCATATATGTGTGTGTATGTGTTCAGCTATCATCTACAATTATCTTCTTCTTTTTCAGGGTATATCTGTTTGTAGTTTTTTCGTTCTATTCACTTTAAGACGTCCTCACATTCGATCGTCTCTCAGTCCAACTTATTCTTTCCGACAGTACATTTCTAGTGCGTCAATCATTTGTCTAATTATTTATCGCCGCGGTCTTACGTTCATGTAAATAGCCGTACTCCAGACATACGTACGTATTTTAATCGATTTATTTCGACGAAGAACGTTCGGTGATGATCATCGTTTTAATGACGAATAGAGTGTAATGAGATTGCTTGCAGGGTTGCTGCAGTATCCGATGATTACGCATGAACGCTGCTGCTGCTGCCTGCTGTTGCTTGCGGTATTAATGAAATGTGGTTTGGCCGTTGCCGATGGCTCGATATGACCGCAATATCGGTCCGAGGGGGAAGTATTTACACCGAAACGCTCGTTAATTAAATTTTATATATATGCGTATACGTATCGACAGACGGTGCTGTTCGTTCAGTTCAAACACCGTTTCGAGTGAAAAAAATAAATAACTTTTTCAAAGACGCATGAGCGAATAATGAACGTAAAAATCGTATTTAAAACCGGCCGACAGGTGTAATGACGGAAAGCGCGATTGCGGATCAATGAAAGATAAAACAAACAAGATGAAGAAGAAGAAAAAAAAAACGACGCCGTCGTCGCCACTCTGTTTTCAACGGTTATTGCTTATTATATTATATATATATATATTTTTTTTTTATATATAAATTTCATAAATGCGCTTTTTATACGGTACGACACGCAGCGTTTACGCGTGATTTACGACTGTATACCAAAGGAGCGGCGCGCGCACTCTCATGCCAAGAACTTTGTCGTCCCTTTTTCTTTTTTTTTTTTGTCACCGATATTTTTCGCGTCCTTTGAAAAGTCACCTAAGAAATACGTTCTTTATGTTTTTTGTATTTTTTTTTTTTGTTGACTTTTTTGACCTGATCCGGGGGCGGGTCGAACGTCAGTCTATTGGCCGTAAAATCGTCGCTGCCGCCTTTTTCTCGTCGGACAACGCACTTAAATTTTGATACTATACACGACGGGACGCGAACGAAGACGAATATACGTATATCATTCCTGTCGAGTTTTCATCACTAGCGCCTGCTATCGTCTCTTGATCCCGATAGTTCACATAAATAAGCTGACATCGGAGTTGGATTTCAAATCAGTCCAAAATGTGTTTCGAACACCTTTTCCGCTCCCGGGAGGTTTATAGTTTTATCCAAAGTACTCTGAACATTAAATCCCAATAACTATTTGAAGAAATTTGACCGTCTATTTATATTATTTTTGTTTTTAATGAATTTTTAATATTATTCCGCGAATTTACTGATTCACGTCCTTCTTATTACCGTGTACGTGATAATTTATTTATCTCGGTGCTATAAATTCATGGGTCGTGGTTAGAGAGAGAGAAAGAAGTTGTAGTGTATCTCTTCCCATTCTCATTATAGTAATTAGTACTAAAAACACAAGCTACAAGTAATTTCTTTTGTGTTTTCACAATCGAACGAGGAGGATAAATGTACAGTACAAAATGGGTCAAGACGGTTTTAACTTTTAGGTGATGTTCATTATAATATTGTAAATGATATTATAGTACATAAACCGAGAAGACAATTTTAAATACACGTATTAATAATAATAACAATAAAAATAAAAATAATAATAATAATAATAATAATAATAATAAGGATAACGCATTTAAAGATAAGTTATAATTTATATTATGTTGTTTTAGAAATTATCATTAGTTCTAATATATTGAGTACAGTAGAAATTACTTTTAACCTCCAAGAGTTATTTTCAGATGACGGGACCAAAGAATCTTCAAGATTTTGGAGTTTTTGGTGCCAATAGGTTGCTCACGGTCGTGTTTTCATTTACCGCTGTTTCTAACGTCCTTCGCACGTGTACGAACCCATTTGAACGCCTAGAGTTGATACACGTATTTCTTTTTTTCTCACGCTTCATGTGGTTTCCACTCGGACGACGATAAAGCACACGTTGTTTGCAACTGTACACGACCTATACGGTTTCTTTTTCCCCTCTATCTGCAATTTGCGCCTTGAGGTCTGTCAATAATTGTCGAAACGAGTCATCGGTATTCTACATCGTAATTCTCTACGATTTCCCACAGATTTTAATGCTTTTTTTTCTTCGACTTTAAAACCTAATAATTTCACTTTCTTGTCCGGAAAAAAAAACAATAATTTTTAAAATTCCTCTCGTCTCGTCAATCATTTTTGACTATTTCAAGCCATATTTCATGTCAAGCCATTTATTTATACAACACTGCATGCCCGTAAGTGGGAAAATTCTCCCACCTATTAAATTATAATTTATTATAAAAACTACGCTAATATGTTTCGACCAAAATACAGTTTTAGATTAAACAGTTCGACGTATGAAAGAAGAACAAAATGAAATTCACGTACGTATATTTATTCATGTATAAACGTATAATCGTATCGATTTAAGGCTATTTTTTTTTTTAACTTAACGTGCGAATCACAATGTCCAGTCTCTCAAGGATTCTCGACTGTCGTTTACACGATAACGGCCTCATATTCGAATAGGAATTTTTACACAGGAAATCGGAATTTCGGTAGAATTTGTGAAATTTCTGGAAACGGGTCATCCAGCCCCTTGAGCATTTCCCTGGCTACGCGTGCCTGACACAATCTAAATAAATAAATTATCATAATCGTGTATGTGTTTCTAGTCGTGTTTCATATGTTAACCGTACGGTTTTATACGTTAAATTGAATGGTTTGTAAAATGTTTTTTTTTTCATCGCGAATTTCGCGTGGAATATAATAATGATATCCGTACGTTTTGACATTTTGACTAATTGTCGTACTTATAAGGGCGTATTCGCGGCGTATGTGTAGCGTAGTATCATAAGTGAATTTAGCAGTAATAAAAAACGAAAAAAAAAAACCATAATATATATATATTGTTCGTACGCAGTGTATTTTTAATCGCGTATAATATAAAGAAGGAAATATATATATGTATATATATAGACATTAATCACGAGAAGCGCAGAATTATTTATTGATTCGCGTTAATTTAATTTCTGAAGTGATAAATTATTATTGTCAAAACACGATATAACGTCGAAGGGGGATAAAAAAAAAAAAAGAACGAAAAATGTATGGCAATGATTCGCAGTGGAAATAATAAATTTCGCCATAAGACCCGAGAGATTGTGTTTCGCGTTCACCGCACGACATCTCGGGCGTTACACGGACGACCGCCGAATTAATATATTCGCGTGGACACTGGTGTAGCCAGCCCGCAGCAAAATGTGTGTACACAGCGTTTATCTGGAGACGAAACTCTATTACGTTTACAGATATATCGTAAATTTTAGAAAATTTCGCGTCATAACGTGTGAAATTGTTATTTATTGTCGCACGATTATTTTCCATACCGTTCGTAGTTGCGATTAATTTTCGTTTCGAGTCCGATTTTATGTACTTTTTGGATTTTATGGCTCGTTTGTCTCCATGAGATTTAATCTCCTCATCACCGCGTTAATCTAAAAATGTGTTTTCATTAAACCGTCCAACGTTTGTCCGGTGTCGTATCAAGTGCTGGTGTAATCGCGATGGGATTACACAAGACTTTTTTCTTTTTTTTTTTATTGTTCAACTCGAATCGCAACTACAACGTTACAAGACGATAACGAAATTCAGTATCCGTTACACATTCGGTACTGGATCGGACGGTGTAGTTTTCGGGAAGAAAAGTCGGATAACGTTCGTTCCGAACGGTGTACTACACTTATGTGTTGACGCGTAAATAATGCATTTCAAATCAGATAAATACGCGCAGACACAAACGTTGTCGGACTCGTTTGCCCATCGACTATTTCGAATTCCTTTCGTGTACAAAGTTATTTTCTGAAGTTTTCGTTTCCAGTTCAATTAGCAGGCGGAGTGTACGCAATCCTATAATACTCTTATAACCTTTACCGATCGTGCAAGACATTTTGATCATCGGAAAACGTAATATTTCATCGTTAATACTATTGCTAATTACGATTCCGTTGCAATGAGCTGTTTCAAACCGTAATTACAATTATTAGATTGCCAATATTACAAACACATAGTGGTATTTTCATTTTAAATCCTTATTTATATATAAATTAATGATATTACGAACTGAGATTTTTGAAATCGAATCGAATTATTTAATTTAAGCAGCGAAACAGAATCAAACATACAAAAAAAAAAAATCGAATATTTCCAATGATGAATTCGATTTTCTAACCCAAACGAATACACTATAAGTTCGGTTCGAAAATCAAACAATTCGTTACATCGCTAATACATATAAAGTCAAAATGAGCACAACTCTGAGAATAGATTAATAATAATAATATATTAATTTAAAGTGAAAAACCAAACTCATATGGAAAGAGAAACATGTGTCTACTATTTTTACCCATATGTTACAGTGTGCGACTCATTCAGTTTTTAATATTTAAAATACGCATGATCTGTACGGAAACGCGTTTAATAGGTTTATTTTCTATTATTTGTTATTCGCTCTACATAAGTCTTTTTCCCATTCAATCTATCCCGTCACCGACCACCTCGTTACTCACCGAATCAATTTCATATTTCACCAGGTGTTCCGACAAACAGTACACCGGCGGCTGTGGCTCATGCGTATTTCATCTCAATGGACCGTAAACAATATAAGCGTTTATACCGTATACGGTTTCGCGATTAACGGCCGACACGATTTAGCGAACTTTAACCACCAAACTTGTCTACCAATGTGTTATTATATATATCTCAATGAAAAACGACCGGCGAAATACGGCCGTACACCGAGAAGAGGCACTTTTTTTTTTCGTTTTACGTTTCCTGTGTTAGATTTAGACAGCCCCGGGGATAAACGTTTGGCTTTATGACAACCGCTGTAATGCGGTGTACGTGCGCGCGTTATGACTGCAGGAGGACTTGCTCGCGCGCGTAGCGGTACACCGCAATTTATCGGCACAGCTGAAAACCCGCGAAAAACTAAGACCCAACGCTGGACACTGAAAGAGCAAAACCGCTCCGAGCCAATCCGAGCAGCTCGGAGCAATTTGGAGATGAAAAAAAAAACGCGTGCACACTTATTATTAGATAACAAAACACGAATCATGAACGGTGTTGTTCGGTCTGCTTCTATTTTTGCTCCGAGTAAAACGACTGGTGTCGAAAAACGAAAAACACATCCCGAATTAGTACGCGTGTTTGTTTTCTCTTGTTCCGTATTGTTTTGTCAGTATCCGTTCCCCGGGATTTCGCAAAAAAATTTACTATTGTTCAAATAAATAATTCGTTGACAGTTTGATTTTAGTATAGATTTATGAATTCGAAATTAAATTGTACGTACACAGACCTTTACGACAATATAATATACAAGCTTCTAAAAAAAAAAATAATAATAAAAAAACAACCAAAGGAAAATTCATCGACTTATATAGTTTTGTTGGAAAATCGGAACCAGCAGGGTCGGAATTATGATCAAATTTTCTCGAGTTCATTAATTTTCAACATCAGTAATAATGATATTGAACTACGGTATTTAAATAGATTTTTACTTTTATTCGTCGTTGCGATGAAATTTAAAATTCTTTTGGCGAAACACGGTAAATTATTCTCGTTGAAACGTTACTAATATAATAAATAAATTTTCTTGTTCATTAAATTACACTATTATATAGTTTTTTTTTTTTTTTATATATATATATAAAGCTTTGTAACGATACAATTTCACTGTCTCGTCATATTTTACCTAAATACGCAAAAACATAGTGACGTGAGCACCTCCGTGTAATATATACATAATTTATCAACTATAGAGAGTTCGAGTTTGACAGAGAGTTACCAGAAACATAATAATCTCTTAACGATAATAATCTGTTTATTATAATATTTTCACGTATATAATTTAATAAGTGAAAACCGCCACTTGTAGTGCGCGTTATAGTATGTCAGTTAATTTTATAATCAACCGCGTTAGGACTCGTGTTCCGCTTCACCCGTGGAAACGGACCAATCAACATCGGACTACTCAGGTGACAGTGTACATTATTATGTATTGTTTATTCGTTTGAATGAACCATTCGTTGTAACGATCGTGTTTGCTACTGTGTATGGAGGTAAACGCAGATTCTACGACTTGTTAAACATAAATTAGAAAACTTTGTGTATCTCGTTTCAACGATCCGGTTCAAAAGATCGGTTATTAGTGTAGTGGGATATAGCCAGCCGGCCGACTGCTCCTTAACTGGATACGAATGTGTATAGATATTGACCATCCTTTTTGGAACGATGTGAGCACGGCGTAGGAGATTCGTTGCAGCTTGCAGCACAATACGCAATTTTTCGTTTATGCCCATGTCTTGTTCCAAACACATTATCAACAAGCGACGATATTTTTTTAACCGCTACAATAAATAATACACACAATTTTACAGCGAACAGAATGTTTCATAATATTATTTTGCAATCGATGCGCATTTCCAGCTCAAACCGTAGAAGATTTATTTTCGAAACGTTACGAGTGATGTGCGTGTGTGTGCGCGCGCGAGAAAAAATTTAATAAAATATTTCTGACGTCTGGACATTTAACATTCACGGCATTTACACACACACAGACGACGTTTACGCTCGATCGTATAAATGAATTATACATTTTTATAATATTCGATTAGTTTTTTTTTTTTTTAATAGTTAATAAATCGGCGCTCGCATTAAACCTCGTGTATTTTCGAATAATCCCAAACAACGAGATAAAATGCAGCAAAATAATAAAATTAAAAAAATCTGAATACACTGTAATGTTTTCAACAAATATTTTACCGAAGAGTTTTCATTAATCCTTTGTTTATTAGCATGGCAATATGAAATGTTCGTTATTCTAAACGACGTAGTCGTCTGTTCAAATTCGAAATGGTAATTATTCCGTTTGGTTTTTGATGAACGCGAACAGAATTCAATAACGGCGAGTTAAATATCAAATATTACAATATATATATATATATATATATTATTTAAAACGCAAACTCCATAACGTTTTAATAACAATATTACAATCCGTGTACTTATAGGTAGGTAATTAATTATTTCTGATTTTACATTTTGGCACTCAGACCGTTATATTTGCTTCAACCTTTCGTTTAATTACAAGTATACCGCTGGGTTCAATGAATTGCCTAGTTAAATAAACATAATATTTAAACGGCGATATTGTACTTCGTAAATCCGGTGGACACGAGCCGTGCACTGCGATTCCCTTTCGGAATACGTTTTATACTCGTATAATCAATCGATCGCCAACCCTGTTTTCGATACGTATAAATTAAAAATAAGCTTCCTCACATAGTTATGGAATGTTAATAAAGCCCCTTGTAGATATATTACTATATTTCTACTGATCGAACAATCTGACAACAGTAATAATTTTTAAATATATATATAAATACGAAATATAATAATTTAAATAAATATATTTGATACGGTGGAACATCTATTTTTTTTTTTAATCAAAATAAAGTAAGAGTTATATGAATAGATAGCAGATATTTTATGAAATTCAATAACTATTTAAAATATGAGTGACCAGTAGTGAAATAAAGTAAAATGCACGTATAATTATTATTGTTTGTATATAGTAAACCGTCGTTGCGAATTCGGCCTTTTAACCTCGTTTTTATTTCACGCGTATTATATTTTACTTTAACCGTATGCCGTTTACAATGTTTTAAAAACGCTATTAAGAAATGATAATAATAAAAAAAAAAACTCCACGGAAAATTCGTAATTTCGAATGAAATGATTTTTCATACATCGGGTTAATTGTTGCAGACACGCAAACATGCGATTTAAGTCATGTATGAAATATGTGCGAAATTTAAATAAACTTGAGATTTTATCGCGAAAAATAAAAGAAATATACCGCAATCATTAAAAAAAAAAATTAAACTGGAATTGTTTTCATAAAAAAGCAACTCGTATATACGGGTATTTAATTTTTTTCATCACGGCACCCAAATATTGTTGGATTTTTGAATTACTCTAATGAAAACCAATAAGTATTTTATGTAAAAAGTAGGTTCGAACTACCTATATACGTAGGACAATCAATTTATGTAAAATATTATGAAACGCTGCGGCACACCGCCGACGTTTACAGAATTGGCTAATATATAAATACTAGTGGTTTATTTCTCTGAGAATATTGAAACATTTATGACGGAAGAGATTACACGTTCCATGTAAAACTCGATTATTATGTGTTTTCATAAATTACATTTTTCAATTTTTTACACATAAATTATTTTCTTTTTTTTCTTTTCGGCCAAAAATAATTTAAAACTTTACATCGCCCAATGAAATAATACGTAATAATGCGTCGAATGAATATAAAAAAAATCAATTTTTTCCTAACGATATTGCTTATATCACTATGCGTTTTCAACATTATTCGAAATCGGTTATGAAAAAAAATATTAATTATTACAAAAGAAATGACGTGGAGACGTTTCACAAGAATATTTTATTATCATAAAAAGACATTGAAAATTCGTTCATTTAAAATACAGTCGATAACGTGAAACAATTTCCATCCCGTTTGAAAATGAAAAAAAAATCGTGGTATTTACAAGTGTTTTCACATTTTTTAACAAAAAAAACAACTTTAAACGCACGTCATATATCATTTTTTTAAAGAGAGAAAATCAATTCGTGCGTGACCGAAAATAAAAATTCGATGAAAAACGTTCAAAATGATCGGAGGCTCTGCCGAAATTCGTCAATTTTTTTTATAGGTAAGATTATTACACGGTTTCGAGTTCACTGATTTGTGAAACGAGCAGTTATAAAACAACAGTTATTATTATAGCGGTCTCTCCCCCGTTAACGGTTGAGTAAAAGATATTTTTCAACTAATAGCAAATTATAAATAATTTAATCTTTTTTTTTTTTTCGAAAAAAGAAGCGAATTTTAATCCCATTGTCAATTATATTTACTTTTGTTTTAAACAATATGAATACCCATCATGTAATTTTCAACATTTTTTTGTTAACATTTCGTGTCCATTATTTAATAACGTAAAAAAAAATTATTTTTTTTTTTAGAGCTAAAGTGGTTATAAAAAATAAAAAATGTGTAACGCAGAAAAATTCAGAAATGTCAATTACATACATTATTTTATTTTATATTTAATTTTCATCTGAAAATCAAATATCGGTTTAATAAAAACAGACAAAAAATAATATCCAAGAAAAATTGATTTTCTTAAATTTTTTTTTAGTGAAATAATTTTGAATGAAACCACCTAAAAATAAAAGTATTTCGGAACAAATAACGTTGTTTCGTCATTTATATATTATATTATATGGTACGGATGTACAGTATAATAATATATATTATTCAGCAGATGTGTTCAATGACTGTTATGAAGTCGACGGTTGTACCGTTTGAAGCTGTAACCGAACAAAAAATAAATATACGATATATTATTTGGATTTGACATTTTTAAATAAAAAGCATTTTAAATTCATATTTTTTGTAATTTACAAGAACTACTAAAATATATTATTTTTTTTTATGAACAATAAAATTTAAAATATTTTTATTCTATTAAATATTCTGAATACAAATATTATATTATATAATATGTTAAAAAATACAATTTCCTTCGTCTTTTTCATTTTTTTTTTTTTTTAAGGTACCAATACAAATATTCTATATTTATAAATTTTAATCAAAATATTTATAGAAAATGTCAAAAAATAAAAGTACACACTCTCTTCATAAGTGTATTGTTTATATTAATATTTAATGAGTAATTTATATTATTATAATACATTATACTATATAAGTTATAAACAAAATATTTTCCGACCGAAATAAAACGTTTACAGAGGGAAAAATGTTGTTGTGTGTTCTTTGAATTTCACAAAGTGCACCCGATGATAAATCGTACGCCTATCAACTCGGCTATTGCTTTTTTTCCCCTTTTGTCTTTCACCTGTTCTTTTAATTTTCTTTGAAACTTTCAAACCGCCGGTTTTCTTTCCATACTATCGAAATATTCTCATCAAGCCTAATTAATATTAATTTCTAAAAAGAAGACCCGTAGCGCAATAAATATCTTTTTGATTACGTCTTCCACTCGTCTTTGAAAATAATCTATTGTTCTGTTCATTAAGCTCATGTACACAAATACAGAAACCCTCACGCGTCCGTACAGACCGTATATAATCTTAGGCTTAGGCAATTCATCCTTTAAACTTTGAAATGATTAAAAGTCATTGTGTGCTCCTAGCAAATCTTGTAATACCGCACTTTACGTGCATGAGATAAACCTTACTCGACAACGTCAAGTTCTAAACGGACGACGACTTTCTAAATTTTTTCTTTGTTTTTCTTTTGTTACTGTGACATATTATCTGTTGTGACGCACAATGGTCTGGAAAGAAACGTCACATTTGAATGAGATTGATGAGAGAAAATCGAAGACATTTCGCTATTCGATTTTTTTCTCCTTCAGATCAACGCGCAGTGTAAACGTTTGTGAGAATGGCAGTATTAGGAGGTACGTCTTAATATGTATCCTATCATTATAACCGATTAATTGAAACGTATTTAATATTTACGCGTTGAAAATTATTATTAATTTTTTTTACCTTAATCATTTTGACGATTTACAATTAAATATTGTTCTGTTTTTAAATAGGACTCGAAATAACACAACAAATATACTGAATTTCTATTGTGGTCTCTCGTTTTTATTAATAACCACGGCAATACCGCAGCAGTCATGCGATTAATTTTAATCATTAATCGGAAGGAAATCTGGTTATTTTTTTTTATAAATTTCATCGAATTTGAAATTAATTTTATTAAAAATGCTGATAACGTTAAATTTACAGTATGAAAATATTGAGTTCCTGTTGGTAGTTGTTTACAGACAAACACAATAATTTTTAACACAATTTCAATATTTTATGATTTGAAATAACAATGTGACGTAACTAAGCCACGAAAAAAAAAAACAATAATATTGAATAAGATATTTGTAAAATTAATGATTAACAATTTCTATGTATATTCTAATTCATTTGAATTTCGTTTAAAAGTTCAAAAAACCACGAAACGAATATTACAACGACAAAATACCGGATCACACGATATCAAGTTAAAACAGTATTCGAATGAAAATTAAATAAATAATTTATAATACTAGTGTTCTCTTTACCCACGCGTACTACAGGCGTTAATTCACAAAGAAACGACGATGGTAAAAACCGTTTATTTTTTTTTTCAATAATTTTTTGAATCGTTGTTTTTTTCTCTCCCATCCCGCGCAAACGTCGACGCACGGAAATTTATTAAAATTAATTAATTCGCAGTTCGAATAAACGACGCGCGGTTCATATTTCGATCGGCGTAACCGTTATCGCAACGAAACATACACGGAACGCGGGTCTTTTATCGGCGGTAATCGATCGTCTGTGCACGGCGGTTATCAAAAAAAAATAATAATAATAATAAAGAAAAAACACGACCAAAATAATATTATATTAATAGCGGCGTTAGAAACAAATAAAACATTATAACAAAATAAAATAATCGAAGCATAACCGGAATATTTACGTTGTTAACGAATTATTATTGTTTCACCCATAAAATCGGTTAATTTCGTAGTTTATGCGGGGTTTGAAAACTCGTAAAACATTTAAGTTCAAAATTTCCACCTTCGATGGCCAAGGGCTTACCAGAATGGGATCCGGCGTTGTGTACTGCGCGATACGCGTACTTTATGGGTACACAATATATTTATTCGGAAACAAAGTTACGGCGAACAATATTATACACATATATTTAACGGCGTTGCATTATAAACGACGTTATAAGCGACTACGGATTAGTATATGTGTATATATATAATCGCTCATTATTTAGAATCTAAGAAGTATTTTCTGAATGCTTATGATTTTCCCTCGGTAAAATTAAAAACGTTTTTTTAAACGTCAAAAACAAAAACAACGTATTATACGATGAAAATTAGAACGGATTTTATTATTTTCTACGATGTGTGTATAATCGTTTTTTTTTTTCTTAAAAATTATACTTATTTTCAACCGCGGTTACCGTCAATTCGTCGTCGGCCTTTCCGTTATTTTTTTTACGCTAGTTCAATTCTAACACGTTTACATTTAACGAAAAAGTCGCCGCGAGTGTGCAGTAGTCAAATGTTTTTCGAACAAAAAAAAAAAAAAAAAAAAATCTCCGACGTAATCGTCGAATAATATAATAATTATTAATGTAAATATTATTATAATATATTTAAACAGCGCTGTTGTTCTCTGTACACTCTGCACAACTCCTGTAAATAATTACGGCGAGTTTTCGCCGCGGAACGTGAATGATTTGCCTACACGGAGTGCCGTGTCGATTGCCGATCGGGTCATCAAAGCACGGGGAAAAAACTTCTGCTCAGAAAACTAAACACAACACGTAGGTAAGTACAATTCTTGTTCCGGCGTACTACAGTTTTACCGCGTAATTATACAGCGCGACACAAAACCGATTCTAAAGGAAAACAACGGTTTAACGTTAACGTTTAATCGAAAAATTAAAACGCGAAACACTCTCTCCGTCTGTCCGCGGTTTTCATATACGTTATACAATAATTTATATTATGTGCGTTTGAAAAACGGTCGTACCATACGCGGATTCGTTGTTTTTTTTTTCCTAGTGCACACGACGACCATATAGCTTTTGTGAAAACTCGGCGATGTGAATAAACGTACGCGCGCACTGCGCTTCGGAAAACAACCACAAACGCGCTCCCCCATCAGTATTACATATTAAATAAAATAAATGGCTGCGACGGTGTCGTACACGACAATAATAATCAACGGGTCAATTTATGCGTCGCGCGACAAAAAGGCGTTCGGCGAAAGTGCCGCGAACAGAATTCAAATATCCGGAGATCGTTTTTTTTTCAGAGAAATCGCGAAAACAATCGCGCGCGTCGTTTTGGTAAAAACAATTTTTCAACGTAAGAATAATGTCCCGTTCGCCGAGTTCTCCACTCAGTTGTTCCGACGTCGCGTCCGGCGAGTCGTCGTCGGAGAAAACTTTCACACGCGCCGCGACGAGCGGTGGAAAAAGTCGTGCGGTACATTTCGTCACCGGCGGTATCGGTTTTCAAAAGTGAAATTCGGCGAAATAAGAAATATTAATCGCGAGATATTCTGCGGGCCGCGCGATGTACAACGGCGGCGGATCTCGGAAATTGAGAAAAAAATTATTCCGCTCTGATCGATCGTTATCCGTCGATTCGCGCGCCCGTGTTACGGACACTAATTACGAGTGTATCGAATGGAATAAAAAAAAAAAAAATCGGAAATATATCCGAATTTCCTGGCTCCCGGTCCCCGGTACGGATCCGTCGTCGCGTTTTCCCTCGGGCCACGAGAGATCTGGAGATATCGGCCGGGAAGACGCGGCAATCGTTTAGCGCGAGTTCCTTAAGCCGAAAAATTCGATTAGGCGCGCGCGAGAGAGTCTGTTGCGCGCGCGGCCGCCGACGACTCTCCTCCCGCGTCGCGCGCCGTTCATACGCGCGCGCGGTCCCTTCCCGCGGCCAACCTGCGTCGTAAAGCGCGGCGAAGGATGGGCGGGGGCGGCAAAGACGACGTCGCGTCGGAAGGAGCGGGCGGACACACGGAGGGAGGGACGCGGGGCGTCGTAGGGACGGGGCGCACGCGCGCCGGCCAACCGCTCGCGCATGTCGTCGCCGCCGGCACCGCAACGCAGGGCCCCGGCGCCGCAGCGCGCACACGACCGGCGTTCCGTGCACACACACACACACACACACGTTTATCGCGTACACAGTACAGACCGACGTGCGAGTCTTTACCGCCGGCGGTCGTCGTCGTCGTCGTCGTCGTACGCGAAACGTTTTTACCGTGAAATTGTTATTTATTATTATTCGCGAGTTCAATCGTCGCGGTCGAGTGTAAATTTTTCCGCTCGTTTTCGCGGACACGTCGTCACAGCCCTCCCGTCCGCCGTCATTTCCGCGTGCCGTTCGAGTTCCAGTGGTGCGCGCCGCGGTAAATAACGACGAAACGATTACGAATTTTTTTTTTTGTTTGTTTTCGTTTTTTGTGCACAAAAAAAAACCCCCCTTTTTTCTCTCGCGCGTTTATACATATATATATATATAATTATTGTTATTATTTTATGTTTTATCGCAACGCGCGCGCCGCACCGGACGGCCGGCGGCGCACGTCATCGCCGCAGTCATGTACGAACGGGTAAGTACGCGGATAATTGCTGAAAAAAAAAAAACGGAAAAATTCGAATTCGGGGTTTTTTTTCCTCTGTAACGATTCACGCGGATTCCCGGCCGTACGATTCATAGTTATTGTGTGCGTAATGTGCCGAGCGCGCGCGCGCGGCGAAAACTTTTCCCGGTGACGGCGAGAAGCCCTTGTGTGCGCACCCGCGATGGGAAACGATATTATTGTGGTAACAACAATCGTACCCGTGCGCCGCGTACTTCGTGGAAGGGAGTGAAGAAGAAGACCCGTCGAAACGCCACCGCCGTCGTGGCGTACTCACGCGTTTAGCGGGGACGGCGGGGGAAGGACGCGGCGATTCGCCGAATTGTCCCGCGTTTCGTTACCCCGAGACTAAATGATTATTGTGTCTTGTACCGCCCCGTATGCCGTATTGGACATAAAAACTCGCGTGCGCGTAACAACAACACATACGAAACTCATCGCCGGCCGATTCCGAGTGGTGCGGGAGAAAAATTTCCCGAATGTCGTCGGTCCGATACTTTAAAAGCACTACGGCGGTTTCGTTTTCTTTCTCTCCTGCACGAGAAAAGTTTAAATTCGTGTCGCGCAGAGCGGCTGAACGGGGAAAACGGGATTTTTCAATGTGGGCCGGAAGGGGGATTTTGTTTTTCGTAAATGGTCGTACGACGGATTCACACGAATGTAGCGCTAAATCGCCAAAATGGAGACGTTCTGAGAAATTCTGCAAACGCAAACGGTACGAATTCACGCCAAATAACGTATCCTGATATCCGCATAAAAATTGTAAAAGAAATTTTCAAATTATCGGCAGGGGCGGTAAGGTTATCGACAACTCTTATTGTTATTATTAAAATTTATACAGACTCCGGAACGCGCGAGATTATTGAATATATTATCTGTCTGTAGCGCTTTACAAACACGTCGGTTATATCGAAAACATAACACGGTATACAGCCGGTGTACGGCCGTAGTCCAATAGGACAAAACGATTGATCAGAGAAAACTCAGAAAACAGATATTTAACGAGGTAGAGAGAGTCGCGGGACGGTTTTTTTCGATGTCGCTATAGACTCGGATAGAGATTTAAGAGATTTTGTTTATTGTATAAACTCGAAAGCGATTGCATTCAATATAACGATTCTTTGCTGGCGTAAATATTGTTTACAGTTAATAAATGAACAAACGTAATTCTTCAAAAAAAAAAAAAATAATAATATACTTTGCCGGGAAAATCGAAAATTGTGAACAAGGTTTTTATGATTTTTTCGGTAATTATTGTTAAAACAGCGTCTCACGTTATATTAACATTTTTATGTCTCACAACCAATTATTCCGTCTTTTATGACTTAAAAATGTATACGATTGCCATAAAAAGCCGAAAGTAATTGAAAGTAATTTTTTCCCCTAATGTATAAAGTTACACATTTGGTGCGAATATTTCGAGTTTCTATAACCGCATATTAATTTCGAAATTACAAAGAAATAACCACAAATCGATTTCGACGAAATCGCGTTTTTCCGTAAAATTTCGGTAGAGTTTCCGAAAAGAATTGTCGGAAAAAAATCGAAGCACGACCTCTCTAAAGTACCACAACTCAATGCGATTTGTTATGCGGAAGCAGCGGTTATGACTATAAAGATCGGAATACTCTTTTTGGTAGAATTTTTGGCTATAGAAATGAAAATAAAAACATATCATTGTAATACCAATACAACTCCTCGCTCCGTTCAGAGAATAAAATAATATTTTATACGATTTTCATCGTGAATAGGGCATATCGACGTATTCTGTATTAGTAACGTACAATCGAATATATCGAATTCGTTCATTTTCGTGTTCTTGTTGAGATGTTTTTTTTTCTTAAAAAAAAAAAGAATGCTTTTATGTTGACATTCATTGGAAAAAAAATGAACGATTTCATCTATATATAAATATACTTACTCTGAATGGGATTTTTAAAAAGAAAAATTGTATAAACTTAAAACCGAACGTGGCTGGGCCTAAATGGTTTTTAAAAGTCAATGTCGTAGTCATGTGCGACCTATCATTTCCATATAATAAATGACTAATAACAATTAGAATGCACGTATTTCTTACTTAGAATATCAATCAGGCGAGTTTTGCCGTTTTGCGTTACATTTCGTTCAAGTAAAATGTTAATCTTAGGTGTCGGATAAATATTTGTTTTGTTCGAAAACTTAAATTACACTCGTACTCTACGATATTGCGAAATATTTGAAAAACAATACTTGAAAATCGAGCTAATATTGTTTTAAATAATTATTATACGAATAGTGTGGTTGAATTAAATATAAACGTCATTTCATACCTACTTCGAAAAGTTTTCGGACAGTAAGTAAATGATAAATATATATTGTGCGCGCACCGTAATATATTTCTGTAAATAAATAATAAATAACCAGTGATGTATTGGAGGTTATTTCAGCCAATTTCCACATTTTAAGTATTACCGAAAAGAAAAAAACCTAAGATGGCGGGTGAAAAATTGATAATAAATCGCTTTTCTCACATTCTGTAAAATAAAATAAAAGTATTTTTTTTTTTTTAGATTTATGCGATAAAAATATTTTTAAACATACTTTGTGATCATTTATAATTTCTAGACAAGTTTTCGTGTCGGAATCACGAGGAAATTGACTATTAATCGATCATTCTTTCCTCGTGCATTTGTTTAAGAAACCAAAAAATGGAAAACTAAACGCCTTTAATTAATAAAATCGTAATTTGTTAAAAAAATTTAGTTAATATTTAGTTTTTTTTAAGTAAGTGTGAATATTACTTTTAATATGTTTGAGATATTGGAGGTTAATGTGGGAGGGGGGAGGGCAGACTAAGACTTTATATGTATTTTTTTTCTTTTAGGATTTCACGTATACCTATAAATCAATTGACATCGCTGTAAATAGCGCGCGTTTCTCTAATATTTATTGGCTAACTACGGTTTATTATAAATTGTCGTATATTATTATATTATTTTTCATTCCTGATTGTGTTCGTACAGTATCCGCAATCAAAAAAATATATATTATATACGAAATACAGAAAGAAAAAAAAAAGTTAAACGTTATATTTTATAAAAATTGAGCTTTCGTTATGTTATTAAATATGGGTAAATACATTTTAATGTCGTGAAAACCGTTGGGGGGGGGGGAAATTAAAACGTCTCTACGTAATATATACTAGTATTCGAAAAAAGTGACGTTCACGAAATACGAACACGCGCGAATATCGTTCGTTCCAAACACTGTAAGCAAACACGTAAACGCGCTTACCACGACCTTACGACCTAAAACTATACACTTCCTTGTACCTTAATACGAATAATATTATATATATAATAACACTACAACGTTGCGGGTAACGATTTTGAATAAATTATTTATTTTTTACGCTTAAAACACGCACAATTTCGCCCGCGGACGTGCATTTTCTACTGTATTAAAACTAAAAAAAAAAAAAAAAAAAACAGTAAACGATAAATTATTATAAAGCGGTCGGGTTATACTTACGAAATATATTACCTATTTTAGGGTATAATAAAACGCGAAAGCGGTCGACTCTTTGACTTTTTGTAACTCCTCGTACACGTCTCGTCGGCAAAACGAACGTTTTATTTCAACCGAATTCATAAAACGCGTTCGATTTTTCGTCCAATAAGTGTTTCATTTTCCGTTCGGATTTTATGCCTATTATAACAATATGTTATACTGTTGAGCATCAGTCGAATGAGATTGGCGAGGGAAAGAAGAGCGAAATATAACCGCTGTGTAATAATATTATTGACGTGTTTCCGAACACGTTCTATAATAATATTATATTCTTGACATTATTACTGTTTTCGAAACATTTCCCGTACAGCGTCGGATCAGCGTGTTTGTGTTACAATGCGACATTTAATTCGAACGTTTGGAGTCCGTGGCACTGGTATAATTTAATAGTATAAAAAAAAAAACCAAAGCGACTCGACAATTTTAACGATTGGCGGCGGCCATATGTATTGGCCGCAGTGTCGAGTAATAAAAAAATAATAATAATAATAAAATAAATAAAGCGAGTCGATATAATTTTTGTCTTTTTTATGCCGCGTTATCGGCCACGATCGCACGCAGTCGTTACATAATACATCGTCTTCAAACACGACAATATTTTCCACTATTGTATCGGTCTCTAAAAAGTCGTTTATATTAATGCGGTCGAGAGGAGTCGATTTCACGAATAAAATCGGTCCGGGTACTGTCTCCGTATATTTATACGTATATGTAGTTACAAGTTTTATACTATTTAAAGATTAAAATACAACAGTCGAGTAACATCGCAGTAAAGTTTTTTTTTTTTTTTAATAGTTCTACAAAATAAATCACAAATACAACGACAAATACATCGTCGTCCTACTGCAGTCGTTTGCGAAACATTAACGTAGACATCGGATTTATATTAGTTTAAAAAACTTATTGGGATTTTCGTATACTATATATACTCGTATATATGGTTTTTTTTCCAAACGACTCCGTAATAAATAAGTGGAAGAGAAATTATATGCATATTACATTATTACGACTCACGAATTATATTCGGTTTACGTGTTTAAAATATTATTACACTCTTGAGGTCATTTAAAATCGATTTGCATAACGGTTACCTTATATTGGAATTTAAAAAACTATATATATATTATATTTTATCACGCGATACACATTTATTTATATGTATAAATTATATAAACTACTTTTACGTTTATAAACATTTGAATAGCAGTTCTTATAGCAACCCCTTTGCATTATTCTCTCTCTCCCTCTCTCTCTTTCTTTCTGTATAACATTATATCAATTCGTCTACCGGCCCAGTGGCGCCCACAACTTATACCAAGACAGGCGATTTGACCACTACGTGTTTTTTTTTCTGTGGTAGAAGGCGGGCGTGTAATTACGATTATTAATCCTGTTCATGAATATAATCGTAATAAGCAATAATAATAAATAGGGCGAGGTGAGTATATAGAGCAAAAAATGTTCGCCCTACTTCGTTTGAGAATTTCTTGTCGTCACTGTATACTTGTAAGTCTTTGTAGACACTCATTGCGAATAAATTGATGTTTTATTTTAAAACAGCAACTGGTAAATATCGATCATTCGTTTATTTATTTCATCCGTTACATGCGACAATTTGCATTCATTAATCAATGTACCACGTACAGAGAGCTCACCTGTAGATTATACCGATTGTATTTGACAACGATGAATAGAACGAGTGTATAATATACTTCTCGCAGAATATCAAATTTTGTTTTGTAATAAACCCTATACATTGTGACAATGTAGCGTAATTCGTTGGACTGTAACGTTAAAATATGAATTTTTGTTAAATTCATAAAAAAAAAACCCCCCTCGAAAATAGCCGGTCGCCGTCCGATGAACGTGTTTGTTAAACGAAATGTTTTTTTTTTTTTTTGTTTTAGCTAACCGTTGAATTCTTTTTAAAAATAATTTTATATTAGTTTTCAGTACTCCGTTATAACTTGTCACGCATTCGTCGCTCTATTATTGTTATTTCTTGCCGGTCTTTTTCGTATAAAACACTGACAGTAACGCTTGTGCCAAGTTTATCGAACGCTTTTATACGTACATGCGCACACACACACACATTCACACAAACCGTATACTGCAAATGATACGCGATACGCGATAGATTTGCCAAAATGGGCACACTGACGTCGTATTCCCCAACGTCTAATAATCCTTCGACTAACCGACAGACACGATATCACATTAAATTTGATATATATATATATATCGTATTTACGCTACAAAAAATATATACTTCAATTTTTTATTACTTTTTTTTTTAATCATAATAATTTCTTCTCTGTCGATATGACATAGAATTTATATTCTCTCGTTAATATTTTCCGTCGAATCACTACGAGACATTTCGTTATTCTCGATAATTAAACATATTTATATTATATTTTTCGTCGTCATTTTTATTATAAAGACCATAGGAGCATCTTCGCTGTCAAACCTGCTGGCTTCCATAGATCTCAATCACGAGCCAACTCGAATATCGTTCCAATTTCTTCTAATAGATTCCCGGACACAGTCGTTCCATGTGGTCTTCTCTCCTTGGTTATATTCCTCCTCGTCGCCACGTCTGTCAATGCGTTTTTCATGAACAAATCCATCGAACCGTCGTCAATCGCAAATGTCCAGCCAGTTGTATTTTTGTTCCTCCGATCATTTTTACCAAATCTTATCTGATATTAATATTTTGAAAACAAGGCGATTTCCGCACTTTTCGGAAAAATAGGTTCGATATAAATAGTGATGACGGGCGTTGCGGGATAAGGCGGTTCGCACGCAAATACGCTAAATATTGACGGACATACAGTGCGATATCCTTTATAATTGAATATAAAATCGAGCGAGGAAAGAAAAAGAAGTTAAAACTTTAAGTTTAATATTCGTGGTTCATACAATTGTTTATACGTGTAAAAAGTGATTTATATGTTACTAAAATGTGAATATACAATCTAACAAAGGGTACGCAATGAATAATCGCGTAGTATTATTTTTAATTATAAAAATTAAACGTGAAAAATTTTAAAATATTTTTAACATACAAACAGATTTTAAAAATATTATTTTATTTAAAAATTAAATAATATTTATGACACGCAATTGTTTTTTTTTTTTAAATAATTCACAGTGTACACAGTGTCATTGTTGTTTTTATTTTATAAGACCGTTATTAACTATTCATTGTAATACTCATCAGTTTCTATACATAATTTTATCCATTTTTATTATGTTTTACGCTGGCGATGGATTTTTGTCGTAACCGGGAAAGTAAATAAACATACTATTTAATATAACAATTTCTATATAAATATAAATTTATTTTTTTCAAAAATAATCTTTAGATTAATCGTACGTAATAAATATTCAAGCATTTACGCTTGTTTTTATACGCGAAACAAAATTTTTGTTTTGTTTTAATCCACAAATAATAGTGTCTTTTTGAAAAAAAAAAATGAACTTATCCGCATCGGTAGATTAATTTTTTATTCCGTTTCGAAAAACATTAAACAGACAATTCAAAATGTATATTATTTATAGTGGAATGGATTTTTAAATAAGCGTTTTATTTTTCATGTATCGAATAAAAAAAACAATTCGCGTTTCTGTACACCTATCCGAGACGAACGACAACCACTAAAGGTAACGGATTAGTCTTTCTAAAAATAAATCACTCTTACCAAACGACAGACACTCTATTCTATTTTCCGTTTGTGCTCGTCGTCAACGCGTGTAGATGTACACATTACATACGATTTCTCAAGAATCGCGCGATTGATCGAGAGATCGGTCACGCGAATAATAATTGATTATCCATAAACATTGCTGGTCACACATTATTTTCTTCTTTTTACTGTTGTCTCGCATAGGCGTACAATTGTTTACTGCAACGTGGAAACGTTACGCACTTTTCTGAGACTCATTCACTCTTGCGCGTTGTCCCGGAAACGTTTTGTACACATCATGTCTATTTACGGAGAACGGTTTGAATTTTAATTATTAAAAAGTGTTTTCCGCGGACGTAATAACGTGCTATGCGCCGCCACTAGTACGACACCAGTTGTCAAACACCTCGTGTTATAAGGGCCGAAACGAAGAAAACCAAAATTAACATCCGACACGAATTGCGTTTATTTCATTCAAATTTCGTCGTGTGGTATAATTTGTGAAAACAACGATTCCGATGTAACGCGGCGGACTTGAAAGTAATTTACCGTTAACGTATACATTCCAAAGAATCACAAATAGCGATCGATTTTTGTAAACGTCTTAAAGTTTATCGCGCTTCTGCGATCAATCTTTCATTGCATTTAAATAATCGTGTGACGGACGGAGAATGGAAACAGAACCGTATATTGTAGTCGTATGGGTATAGTACCGATCGAATCGTGCGTAATTCACACAGGACACGTAGAACAACTACGCCACACCATTAATATTTAAGTTTTGCCGATGACGAGTGTTCATAAATTTCAATTGTATCCGTTGTTCTGAAACCCTATATGAACGCGAATCAGGATTTTATACGACTGAAAATAGGAAACATATTTATCGAATAGTGCGCATTATAACGGCGGACATCCCAAGAGACACGAATTTCGGTTCAGAGAAGAGCGTTCGTCACGCGTGTTACGACTAAAACAAATATTCATAATTTTCCAATATTGTGTCGTCGACTCGTGCAACTTTTTACGAGTTTTAAGACTACGGCCTAATAGATCACGTCGTAGTAAATTTCCTCGAGAAACAAATAATTCACTAAACGTAAACTGAGCTCAGAAGCGCGAAAGAGGACAGAAACTAGTGGATTATAAAATATGAGTTGTCAATATTATGTTGACACTATCATTATTAAATGAAATTATAATATTTGTATTCGAATTACCTGTATTTTATTGTCGATAAACGATATCTCTCAAAATACGTTCACAATATAATCTCGCATATCCTAAGCGATATCTTTGTGTTATTAATATGCAGTTACGTGTATCGAAATAAACCGGTATAAGAAAATGAAAAAAAAAGTGTCGACTACGATAAAAAAAATAAATAAATTTATTATACGGAATTTGTTAGGAAAAAAATATATATATATGGGGGAGGCTGAGTTTCTATTCAAGTCGAATAAATTCCCAGTGCCTTCGGTGGAAAATGAGTGCATTAAATTTTTTTTTTTCCCGGTTAAATTCGAGACGGTTCTAGTCGTAATCCCGGCTAACTAACTTAAAATCCGGGTTTTAATAGTTAGTTATTGTCTTTATAATACGACATATTTTATCGCGTACACATTTAAGAATTATATTGTCACACACAAACACTTGAACTCGTGGTTTATTGTGCGGGTGTGTAGTTATAGAAAACACGTAACGTGTAGGCGCGCCGCCGTCCACTTATTGTGCCATATTGTAATTTCTCTCATTGGAACACTTCCAATTGTAATAATTTCATTTACGTTAATTATTATGTCATTTTAATTGATACGTTTATTTTTATTTTTTTAATTCCGTATAAAATATTACGAAGAGAAAAAAAAATAATAAACGCTTTTTCATCTTATCGTACGAGCTGGTAAATGAAACGCTATTAACACATCGCGTTAGAAAAAAGAAATTAGATTATTGCGCGAAATCATATTACTGACAACGTTGTTACTGTATTCAAGTTTAGCGTATAAGTCATTATTTTTATATTATATAATAATAATTTTTTTTAATCATTAGTTAAGTAAAGTACTTTACAAGTGGGAAAAACTTTGACAAGAGATTATTGTTTTATTATGAATTGTCTGCTTACAACCTAACTTAACCTAACCGTCAGTGTCTTATATCAACATTGTTCACGCCAAATACTTAAGTATTTGAACTGTTGTCAAGTTTAAGAGAAACAAATTTACATATTGTTAACTATAATTATATGATAATTAAAATATTAATTAGTTACAAAAAAAGAATTGTATTTAATAATATGGAACGATATTTTCACATGGCGTATTTTAAACGCAGTACATATTGTTGGAATTTCAATAAATAATAATTTATTGTATAAAAAAAAAATATAAAACTAGTGAAGTTAAAAAAAAAAAATATTACTTACCTATTATAATATATTAAAAAGAAACCGGTAAATTTACACGTATATACGAAAATTAAGTACAGATTGTGAACACATATTTTCTGAAATAGAAATATTATATTTCATTGAAATATCGTTACAATTTAAATGGATTTTTTTTCAAAAACATGATTTGAAATATGTACAAACGCAAAATAATTTAAATTCTACTCTATTATTATGTATGTATGAATATATATATATATATATATATATATATAATTACCAAAATAATTACCACGAAACATCGTTGTAGCAACGATTTTGTGTGTTTTTAAATCCTAATTTATCAATATGAATATACAAAATATGTTATATGTACACAAGAATGGATTTGAATTTATTTATTTATTTGAATTTGTGTAAAAGGAATTCTCTCATTATTGTAGTAAATCGTCATCTCGTAAAACGCGAATAACTAAATATTACCAATAAAATATCTATTTAATTTTCTTTTTCGAAACACGGGAATAAGTCATTTAGTGTGTTTAAAATCCTATTACTTGCTAACCTGATTATTAAAAATGTTAGTACCTGTGTACATCGTGAATTTCTCAATAAAACATTGTTTTTTCATTGAAAAGATTGATGTACAAAAAATTATTTATGATTCACGAACACATTACGAGTTTACAAGTTTTCAGATATCAATCAAAAACGTCAAAACCTTAGATATAAAATATCAATTTAATAAACAAAAACGTATATATATATATATATATAATACAGATATAAATGAAGAAAAAAATGTGAAAAATATTGAATGTTCTCTTGTTATTTTTTTAAATTTACCTTGACACTTAACGGCTATTGCTTCAATGGTGTACGTCGTCCCGCGAGGCTTTTAAAAATCAAAAGAATCTCTTTCATTTTTCTTCTGACTTTTCACATACATACATTTTTTAAGACGTTATCTTTCAAATTGTCTGGCGTTTTTTAGACAAAAAGCTATATAAAATATTACGACGTACAAATATTTTATATACATCTAAAACATTTTACCATTTCGAATTTACGAGAATAATATTACTAACACGGCGTTTTTATTGTACATAACTAATTTGTTTCATTCGGTCAAACGAATCGATATTATTTTCGATTAGTGAAAAGCGTACAAAATTGAATTTTACCGTTAGTTTTCAAACCAACGTATATAGCTACAACTTATACACAGTTTTAGACCGGAAAAATATACACACGTACATTTTATTAAAATATTTATGTATTTAACTCGCGTTCAGGTATATCGGATACCTCCGTTTTCATTTACATGTCTTTAATATGAATGACAAAGTATTCTCTTTATAATTTATAATATGATATAATGTATTAAAGAAAAAAAGAACTAATGTATACACGTGTTATCGTTTCAGATTAAATTAAAGAAAACCGTATAATGGGAACAATATCGGCGTAACGTATAGGTAAGTATTTATTATAACTTTTATAATTATTGATAATAATCGCGAGCGTATGTTTTTGTTGAAAACCACTTTTACACCTTAAAGGTAATTTACGAAATTTCAAAATACTTCTATTGAGGAAAATGTCTATTTGGTATAAAACGCGTGTAAAATAGAATTTTGACGATTTATAATATTTTAAAACAAAAAAAAATTTAAATATCCCTTATACGAGTTAGGAATTTTTCATCGAACCCTTTTCCAGTTTTACTAAAACAGTTTAATCATTAATACAACCGTTGTATAGAATTATTGTTTTGTTCGAAATTTTTGCTTCGTTGCACAGTTCGAACAACGTAGCAGCGAAACTTTTCGCAACGCCGGAGCGAGAGAAGTAATTTCTTTCGAATTCGCGCAAATAACCCGGTCGTAAATTCCACCGACGTTCATAATGCCCGAAACGCAACAACGAATTATTTGACCGTCCGTATATTATTTATGACTTCATGAGTAAACCTCGCGGGAATCCAATCGTTTGCATATCGACTTCACGTGATTCGTCGGACGAACGCAAAATCGTTTTACCTCCGAACGTTCCGCGTACAGAGCTGCAAGAAAAACTGTAACTGTGCATCATAATACAGACAATATTCTATCGTTTATTATTATTATTATTATGTCGTATTATAAAAAAAAAAAGTCAGTATTTATGTCGTCGGGCGTTTCAGATATTTAGAAAAATACGTTTTTCACAACTACTATTAAAACAACGAAACTCGCTTACGCGTTTTTAGTGCATTGGTGCGCAAACTTTTCAATTTATATTGCCAAACATTGATTTTCCATTATTTATTTATTTATTTATTTATTTAGTTTTTTTTTTCTTCTAAATACCGTATAAGTGACTCTGCCGACGTTTCTTAAACTCCGCTAGGCCATTCGCACTGTTGCCATTAGCCGTAATAATACGTTATTTGTTGTCGAAACAACTTTTCCGTTTTATCCGCAGTCAGTCGCAGAGAGGTTTTCTTTTTTCTTTCGCCCCCCTCGTCGCTATTATCTCCACGACTGTTCTTCGTGTCCGTCAAAACGCGCGACGACATAAATATCGAATTACATTCAAACGGCGCTTCGACATTGCAACAATATGAAAACGGTAATTTTTTTTTTTTTGCGCTCTTAATTTTTTTTCAGTTTATTTCACTGGTTTTCATCGGATCCGCGGTAATTCGGTGCACACCGTATCGCGCACTGGCGGCCTTTTCTCTAACGTTTCTCTCGATTTCTCTCCCGTTGGATGTGACGTCCGTTGTTTATTTAAATAACAAACAACACCGTTATAATATGGCCGCCGTACATTTTACACGAAGGGAAGACGGCGTTTTATCGTTATAACGTTCGCGTACGCGAAAATGTCATAAGTGACAAATGTACCAACTCTCCGACACGTTATATGATTATTTTGGTGTGTGTGTATGCCTTTAAAACGAGCGTTATTCATTAACACAAAACCACTTTATGTGTACGCGCGGACAATTGCGATATGAAAAACAAAAAAACGTTTAAATAATTTCCTATTCGTATTATTTATAAATGACATACACGTCGTTTAAAATAACGGAAAAAAAAACCCCCGTCCCATTGCGTTTACCTAATTTTCGTTTGCGATTCGACTGTGCGGAGGTAGAGAAATCGCGAAATTAACGATAAAACCTAGGCGTTTCTATTATAATACGGATTTAATTATTTAACAATATTATTTAAAAATTATTTTATTTCTTATAACGATTTTTAAAATATTATAAACGGTTGCGGCAAACGATAGAAAAAAAGAACAGTCCGTTTTCATCTTTTGTCGGACGCATTTACTTTCGTACTGGTTATTATTGTTTAACGTGTTAAACCAAAAAAAAAAAAAAAACAGTTTTTTGAACAATTTCGGCGAAAATTAGTTATATTAAATAACTACTGTCAGGTGTTCAAATAAACGAGTGAAGCTATGCCTACGAGATAATATCACAAACTAATAATTATTATTAAGTTATGGTTATTCGATTAACAATTAACATTTGACAACACTACTTACAGTATTATGATATCGTTATTATCGGCAAATAGTTAATATCTATCGCGGTAGTATAATTATTATTTAACACGTAAACACTGAAAACGAGAGGAGTGGGCAATTCTTGTGCCTTCTCAAATACACTGTCATTATGTAACATAGTTTTACATTAATCGATTGTATTCCCAACGATCGTACTTATATGTAAAACGGAACGCTGTGATGTTGAAAAAAAAAACAAATTACTCGACCTTTGTAAAGTATTTCCTTATTATTTTTTTCCTTTATTTCGATAAAAACAACAAAAAGTCGTATTTCCTCTATAGAGTCTCATCGAACCTGTGAAACAATATTTTCTTCCGTCATTACAATAAACAATGCAGTAAATATCATAACAGCGTTTCCTCGGAACACCACGAAATTATATATATTTCTTAAACCTTTGGAAAGCTTCGTGCGAACCGCGGAAATCCTCGTCACAGTAGTTTCCGCTTTTCCGGATTTACGTATCCGTAGATATATATCCTGTTAGTTAGACCGTATGTTCGAATACGGGAACACAGAAATTGTATAGCGGTAAAATTTTTCATTATTTCCATTTCCGTTTTTCTTTTTCTTTCTTTTTTTTTTTTTATCGTAATAAATAATATACGCGTATAATGTGCGCGTGCGAAGTAAAGAAACGATTTTTTTTTAATAAGAACGAAAAAAAAAAGCAAGTGTTGGATATTTAAATTCCTCTATTTTTTTTTTAAGAAACTTATTCGATTATTAATAATTAAATTTCTTTATCGAGACAAACGCTGTTTCCGTATTATTTTATTCTTCATTTTTATTTTTCTCGTCGTAAGATTTATTTTATTTTTTCGTGTATTTTTGAAAACAAAAAAATAATTTTGAATACACATTTATTTTTTTTACTCGGAAAATGTGCGTTGCAAACTCGTTATGTTATTTTTACATCTAAAGTTTTGACGAAATAATTAGTTTCTGTTAGAAACAGTTAAGCGTGTTATATTATTATTATTATTATTATTATTATTATTATTATTATTATTATTATTATTATTATTATTATTATTATTATTGTGTGGTTTTTCATAAGTGTTTAAATATTATTAGAGTCAGACGGAACACATCTTTTGTTTGCGTTCAATTGTTAGTTCAATCCGGGGGAAAGGATGTTTCTCTTTTGTAAATATATGTATATATAAACTCGTTTACGTACTATTTTTTTTCTTCTTTGAACAGCAACAAATTTCCGCCTACCGTATCCCGGAACAATTGGCGTTTTTCTCGACCCAAAAACACTAGAATCGGCAGATCCATAAACAAGAGATCATGTTATCATTATAGTCTTGATGGGAACATCTTTGTTTCTCATCGTAACGATTTCTGCGGCTACACCAGGTTGTCTACGTACAAGTCGTTTAGTCCGATTGACTTTGGGAAGTATTGCAGTCCTTAAGGACGAAAAATGTTTTCGCGCCGTCAAAAACAAAGTATTTCAGCGCTGAAGCTGACATCCGATTCGGGATAGTGTGCGACTGCAGAGACGCCGTTAGGTTGGAAATATTATCTTTCTGTCGATTAATTATGAAAATAAACGTATACAGTATGATGTTGATTTATATTTTACTAAAATTCATTCCCCTTCTAACGTTTCAATTAAAATCCATCGCCAGTGTTTATTATACACTAGCGCGTCGTCATTCTATATTATTATGTCGCTTTGCTTATTCGCCTGTCGGATATAGTGTTACTAAATCTACTGGGAGTGAAATTCTAGTTGCGCTACACGGATTGACAACGAGTGTGTGTTTATGTTTAATTCAAAATGTCAACATAAATTCCATTGCTGTGAACACGGCCAACGGCCAATCCATCTTGTCTTTCGATTTGAGTTCCACTGAACATAACAACTTATGCGTGACATTATATATATATATATATAGACTTTAAACAATGCTTCCCGTCGCTCTTTCGCCTCACTATCGTTTATTTATAAAAATTGCCTTACAATACACCTCTGCGATTACTCAAAAACCTATTGAACTATTCATCGCGTGCCTCTTATTTTCCCTCGAACTTTACGCACCAACGTAATGGCACGTACGCAGTGTTTCTCCGTCTTCCTCTACGACATTAACTCTCGACGTTTGAACTCAAAATTAGGCATTATAGTACTTTGATGAAGTAGTATACTTGGTGTTGCTTCTTATACATTGTCTCGCGCGCGCGAAGGGGAGAGGAAATATGATTTAAAAAAATATTAAATTCGATTACATCAACGAACAATATAAAAATGAAAACACAATATAATAGAAAACATTAACGTTTAAAAAATCGTGTGTATTGCGATTTTCTCAAAACGTTATTCGAATGTCTGGGGGAAATCAGTAATATTCACTTTCAAACAATATTTTGTATTTATATGATTTATCTAATCTAATATACACCAACACACAATTTAGATAGACGTAGAGTAAAGATCATAATAATATTTAGATTTATCAAACGAACTGCAATAGAAATAGGAGGCAATAAGTACTTACGGGCGTAGGGTATTATCATAAAACATCTTCAAAATTATTTTTCACGACAAAACATTTGTTAAAATTTCAAAAATTGTTTTTTATTAATCGTAATTTATGTTATTATAAATTATTGCACTATATTATAAGCTTAAAGATCAAAAATATTTTCGAAAAAATATTAAAAAAACAAAAAGATTTTTTTTCAATATCACTACAATACTCTTATAATGCGGTTTCTCTACAACAAAATATCTCTTATCAGAATAAAATTGTATATTTTATAGATAAATTATTTTCAAAAAAAAAAAAAACAAACTTTTGTATCGTATTAAAACGTTTAAAATCATTAAATGAAATAATATACTGTTAATAGTTTGAGATAATGCTCGTTAAATATTAAATTTTTGATTGAGATTTGTCCAGACTGTTCCACAAGTCCTAACAATGCCTTATTATGATCTTTGTATATTTTTTTTTTGAAAAGTGAGATGTATTAAAATGAAGATCAAAAATATTTTTACTGAATATATATATTTTTTTTTGAAGGTATTTCCACTGGTAACTTCTATTATGTTATATGTATATTGCGTTTATTCATAGACGTGAAAATAAAAATATTTGTCTACAGTTTAATATATAAGAGTTGAACTTACTAAATAATAAGTAAATATAATATTACATTTGTTCAAATATACCGTGTTCTAACATTATGTATATTAAAATAAATAAAAACATTTTCACGTTCTTGCACCTCGCCCTAAAGACAAACTATACACAAATACAAATGGGTAAACGCCAAAATCGTAACGAAATTTGTCTCTAGAGGTTTCGCGGTTCGTATACACCTTATAATTTTTTCCACAATTTAACACAATAATAGACACAAACGTGTGTCGGTAAATTTCGAAATAGGAGGTGTATAGTGGTCTCCTAATACACACAATATTGATTTGGCAACAAAACTCTTTGGAAACGATACAATTTACGTGTCTACCAGAATCCCGAGAGAATTTAGATCGTATACATAAGTCAATTGAAATTAAAGTTTTCAAATCAGCGAATTGAAAACAATCGTATTTTTAATTTCGATATATTTTATGATGATATCAATTCGGTTCTTTACGGAACCATATGTACACTCGTAGATAATTAAATTTAATAAGCTTGATTAGCTGTCGGCCCAATGTTCGGTCCGTTGTACAAATATAATATAGAGTAATACGATTTGTTTTCCACGAACCGTTTTTGAATAATAAATATTCACAGTACACAATCAATTCAACAACAAAAGTTTTTAATTAAAATTGTAAACGAATATGAAATAATGGAAAAAAAAAATATACGTTTTTCTGGATTTGAACAGTTGAAAATTTGTTTATGACAGCGATGAAAGTAATCTTATTTCAACATATGTATTTAATGTTTAACATTGTTTTCCTACGTAATTGTGTGTTACCTGAAAATCGTAATTTGTTCACAAAAATCCTTATTCTATACACCATGTCCACATAAAAATAAAAACATTTAAATATTCTCAATATTTTAAGAAGATTTTTTCGGAAAATATTTCTTTAAAATATTTATACTTCAAATGTCAAATATAGTTAAAACGTTTTCTATACATTGTAAGTAATCAGACTATCGGAAAAGGAGGCCCCAACCTCGATTCGACTTTTCCAAAGGTGTTTCAAATGACAATAATTTTAAAGTATTTGGTAAAAACCAATGCGATCTTAGGTAAAACACAAAATGATATTTATTAACACAAAATAAATTTACAAATATTTTCGTTGCTGTGAATTAATGTTACGAAATAACTGAAAATAATAAACTTTGCTCATTATGACTTAATAACTGCGGATAACATTGCGAGTATTTAGGAAAGAGAGAGACCAAACAATTTTTCTGAGCGCAGAACTTTGATTTTTTTTTTTTGTCTTGCGGTGGACTCAAAACAAACTAATCCCCGTCATTAAATTATTAATCTTGTACATAAAAGTAACGACGGCGTTTTGTAATATATTTCGTTTTTCGCGGGTAATACGAGGACGTGGAAATACGCGATCGGCTCGTCGTGAATAGGCCTCGGGTCGGAAGTAATAACGTATAGAGCGGTCAGCAGCGAGCGAACGGCACAAGGGAAATAACGGATGGATACCGTCGTCGCATCTTATTGATGTTTTCCAAAGGTGTACATAAAATATTAAGTTTCATTCAGTCTCAAGTAATGTTCTCTCCATCGACCAACGAAAAACCGCAACACTCGTTTCTCTCGTTCCCTCGTTCCCACTACATCGAAAATGATTAATTGTGGTGAAAAGTCGACGGGGTCACACGCGCAATCGATTTCCCCATATTCGCGGGTCTTGATAAAATCGTTTATTTTTATAGACCGCGAAATGTCGAAATCAAGGACGCGTCTTGAAGTCATTGAAAATTGCTTTGAACATCGTTTCCTGTTTCTTCTTCTTTTCAGCCAGTCGGCGTTTTCGTATGCCATATTGACGTTAAAACATCAAAAATATTACTGTAACGATTACACAACGCGTTCGCGGTATGTAGTGCGCGCAGACCATGTGATTCCAGATATGTCCATTTTTCTGCATTATTCGCATCTAAACACATTTTCCATCCGTTGCTCGGACTCGAGAACAATATTTAATAATTTTTCCCACGAATTTGAAGTATATTATGCCGCTGCTTCTAAACGCACAGACGCATGTCAACTTTAGCCGAATTCATTGAACCGCAGAACACGCGTGGGGAAAAAAAATGGATTCGAACGCTCTCTATAAAACACCGTTTTAGTCGAATTCCGCTAATAGAGTAATTGTATTGTTTAACATATAACAAATATTTAGTAGAGATAAGGTCCTTTTTAGTACGTTATAACCGAAGTCATAACTTAAAGATGTGAAACTATTTTATTTGTGGTCCTCGCCCTATGGAGGTTTATGCTTTAACTTTAGGATAAATACGAAACTGGAAATGATAACTCCCATTCATACACTCTTTTTACGGATGATAGTGATCGACGAGTGGTAAACAGTACCGCGATGGTGTAATTCAAAGGGCCGAATTTTGTTTGATATTTACAAGACACGATACAATATTAAACGGGGGCGCGTATTTCACATTAATAAATATTGTGTTATTCGAACATTAATGTCATGAGATAGAAGAAAAATCGTTTTAATCAGTATATTATATATATATATATGAATTACATCAGTAAAATATGATTGTACACGATTTCCTTTTTACTTTATAATATACACGATAGCGATTTTATTATTATTATTATTATTATTATTATTATTATTATTATTGTTGTTGTTATTATTATTATCAGAGCATTATTTAGGGGAAGTTATGTCTGCAAAAACAATGCAACGTTGTCAGATCTCAAAAACAATAATAATAATCGTATATTATTTAATCAATAATAAAAGAGTTTAATACAAATTCTAATGTGTTTTTATATAAAACATTTTTTTTTCACTTTTATGTAAAACTTACCGATTTCACGTTAATTACATTTGTGTGGTTTATTATTATGTTCGTACATTTTAATAGTTTTATATTTTTATTTTTTCATATCACTTGAATTATCGGATTAGCTGAATATGATAGAATTTCAGTTTGTGCGCGATTCGATTAAAACTGCAGAAATTATTACCGAAATTGAGCATGACGTATATTAAATTGCTGTTAGTTGTGTGTGAGTCAATAAAAATTTTCGAAACCATTTGTATATAAAAATAAAACTCTCGATTATTGTTATATATTTCTTTTGTAATAATAAAAATAATCTCATCTAAGATTTGTCGACGGTTTGTCAACTCATAATTCTGATGGAAACATAATACATCGGGTAAAATAGGTAAATGTTTTATTAAAACGTAATCAGAAAAAATAATTTTTTTTTTTTAGTACAACTTAATTTTCATAAATTTTGCGCGTATATTAACAATCTATAATTGAAATTTTCGGTATATTATTTTCTATTAAATCACGCGTCGTATTTCGTGGAAGCCCCGATGATAATTTGACAAGTTATATACGACAATGTAAAGTTAAGCGCTATGTGCACATATCATTTTTGTCGATGATATAGCGTTTATTATTTGATAACAAAGACTATATTTTCTGATATTCCGCGTATATTGACATGAAATATAAAATGTATTATAAACACGAGTACAGTAATATGTTTACAATTAAATAATAAATCAAACATCACGTCTTGTTGTGTTCACTGCAAATTTTTCCGTTCGCAATTGTCATATAATCAATCTGTTGTCATACAATTTATACGTAAGCAAATTGCAAAAATTGATCTTCGTGAAATCGTGTTTATAATTATAAATATTTTACAACATTACGTATAAAGCAAATTAACGTATTATCGTAAGCACCTCAATTATTGTAATGTTTATTGTCGGTCTGTTTTTTCGACACCTGTCGATATATTAACATTTCTTACGTTTAAAATTTGTTTTATTTTTGACTCGTTAAATCAAAAGAAAATAAAACAATTCTACGCGCCGTATATATTCTAATAAATAAATGTTTAAAATGAAATGAAACTCTTATTTCGATCGATTCCCGTAATATAAGTTTAACGTAAAAATAATTGACCTTATACACACAAAAATCCAATGACTAAATTTGCGTGTAAAAAGAAATAAAAAAATAAGCTAATTATTTGTCGAAACTTTTTGTTCTGAATTCACCGTATTTTAATTATTGACATTCCGCCAAAGGCAAATAAACTCGGAACATCGTTTGTTATTTAATTCAGTAGAAATATCTCAATCGTTTTTTAAATCTTGTTTTTTCATCGCTTTATTTTAAATACGTTTATTTTGCGATCAAAATCATCAACAGCGAGCATTTAAATAACACAATATTATATCAGATGTAGCTGTTTGAATGTGATAAACTTTTGTAGAAATTCCCAGTTGACTGTATAGTCAAATGCTTATGAGTTATGAGTATAAGGTGGCAATATTTGAAGATTGAAAATCAGAACAGTCAAGAAGTCTCGGGCAACATTTAGTTTATTCCGTTATTAAGTATTTCAAAATACTTATTGTTTGATTCACATTGAATTAGGTTTGTACATTGAATTGTCCAAATATTAAAGTACGAATTATATAGAAATTATTTTTTTATCCATTCAATTAAATATATTTTATATATCATTGATTGATAACTGGTCCATTATAATCATACTTGCATTCCTCTCTTTACAAAAGAAATGATTGGACAATATAATATTAAACTAGAAACGAAAAAAATAATATTATTATCGCAATCGATTTTAAATTGTATTATCAATGTTTATAAAAATGTTCATAAGAATTGTTCGGGTCGAGTGTTGTAAAAATTAAACGATGGTACCCAGCAATTTTTAATCTCTTTATTTTACTCTTTGGTTTTTGTTTTTCCATCGAAGTCCGAAATAATATTTGCGCCTAATTTATTTTAAAGTTTATTAAAATAGTTTTCTCATTTTTCTTCACACTTTTTTTTGTCTATATTGAAAATAATATACGCACTATTGCAGTGATTTCCGACCGCGAGCTCGTTAAAATTTGTATAACCTGTCAAGCGGAAAGTCGGTTCTTTATGCAATTTGTTTTGAATTATCAACCGACGTTTTCACCAATAACACGCGAGTGCACGAGCCTCGTCTTTTTTTTTTTTTTTTGATTCTTTTTCTTCTAAAAAATCAACTACAAACTATAGTATTTCTATATCTCAGACGGTACCGTCCATTCGTTTTTAAACTCGTTTCCAGCATTAAATAAAGATATTCGAAATTCAGACAATGAATTAGTAATCATTCGAAGAAAATCCTCGCGGGTTGACGTTGAAGGTTGAACGATCGTCGGTTCAGGGACATTTTCAGTTTCAGACATCTAACCGCGTTTATTCGAAAGAAAATCGTTTACCTCGCTGTCTAAAGCTTAAGCCTATGTGTTTTGAGCGCATATTGTTTATCTGCACATGAATGTGTGTGTGTGTTTAACTCCCAACACTATATGGCAAACACTTCGTGTTACTCGTACGAAGGCTTACTAAGTGCGTCACGTCGTCGGTAGAAAATCGAAACATAACGCGCATAAAACGCACTCGGATTCGTGTCTGAGCCGGTGACGTATTCTACAAGGAATAATGCTGAACGTCAGTGGTCAAATTATATTAAAAATGTATCGAATGAGCGGAGAACGTATGTGGGGACCGTAGAGAAATATTATTCCGTCTGATATACAGAACGCTGTGGTGGCGAGGGAGTCTTCTCACAGTGTCTCACAGCACATTATTAATACAGCCCTGTAACTACATATGAAGAATTTTAAACCATATTACAGCAGTCTTGGGTAAAATACTCGTTATAAAATACTCGGAATACTTTCTGGAATATTATTATTATTTTTTTATTTTTATTGAAACCGTATATTAGACACATTCTCGCGGTATATAAAATTATATGATGTGATTGAATTAGTTTCTTCTTTTTTTTTTTTTTTTGTAAAAATCAATAACAGTTGTATGAATTATTAATTATCGGTACGGCGATAATGCAAAAATATAAGTAACAACTAATAAATTTAACATTACATATATTTTGTTAAAAGTCATTTTAAAATGCGTATATAAATATGTAATATGTAATTATACGTCAATATTATTTGTATTAATTATTTTATTGTCTACCTTCTAAACTCTAGACATTCTATATTTATTTGAGTTAATCATAAGCACACGTAAATTACTCTACTCGCGATACTTAACCATCATGAAATTACCAATAAATTGTTACAGGGTATAAATTGAATATCCCCGTTGGACTGTTTCTATCCCTTTAGACCGTTTAGACCGTACAGTGTCCACCCGTATCGTGTGGGAAATTCATATACATATATATATATTCCTTTTACCAACTACTCGCCCGAATTGTTTCTGCGCGTAAATTATATTTTTGAATACAAAAATGAAAAATATCGACGTTTTATAAAATGTGTTTCGTTTTTCTAGAAGACAGTATTTCGAATGATATTCTCGCAATAGGATTGATAAAAAGTATATTTATACAAGTATTAAGAATACTCCGAATTAATATTTTATTTAATGATATAATACGTATCGAAACATTAACGAAATACGTATTATTATTATTATAATTATTATTGTTGTTGTTGTTGTTGTTATTACAGCGTGTCTGTCGGTGCCTGTGCCGGAGTAATGTTCTTTTTCTCCAGCGCGTTGTGAAATTTATAGGTTCATAATAGTTTGGCGTGCATGTGTGCTACTATACTTCCATAACCGCATATAATCATTAATATTATTCGGGCCAGGTCACACAGACGGCGACGCCGGCGTCTGAAGGTTCATTTGTCAGACGCGCCCGCGCGTTGACGGATAGACGTGCGAGCTGAAGATTTCTCGCGTGTGTCCGTCACACGGTGGCCGTTTATTTTATTATTATTATTATTCTCTCTTCTTTCTTCGAATTTGGCCGACTATGGACCACGTGAAATAATTTACGATTGAATTTCTCTATTTTTTCTTCGTTTCCAGTATTCACGTTTTCGTTTTGTTTTTACGCGAGCGTAAACAAGATATTTTAGTTGACAGCCTCCGCCGAGCTCATATCTTGTAGCCGAATGAAACGCGAGGAGAAAACGGTTTTCACTATTACTGTCACAACACCACCGCCGAAATCCGATGACGTCCGTGGGGCGATACGGCGCGTTCGCGAATCCCAATAATACTTTTCAGGTATATATAAATATAAATATTTATAATATATATATATTTTCAATGCGAGTAGAAATGTATAATAAATAAACAAACGAGTTATGCGTTGATTATCGAGATTAATGGTGTCGGTGTTGTTATCGAAGCGATCAAAAGAACAGCTATACGGATTATTAGCGAGTGCATGTACACTTGCGAGGAATGGTCCACGACACATGGATACGAAATGAACTAGCTGTCAAAGGGAACATTTTCTGTAGAATGATTTACGGACCGAAAAATAATGGAAGGACTCGAACAGACGAAATTAGGACTAACGCTGAAGCCCACGACGAATATTATACGGAAAACCGAATACAGTAGCCGAAATACGACACGAGAGACTGAGTTGGACCTCTCAGGGCGGGATATTGATTGGGAGGCCGAAACAGAGATGGATTGACAAATACAAAGTAGGAGTCTAGGACAACTAGGGATAGACAATGTTCGTGAAATAGTTCTGGATAGAGAGAGAGTGTGTGAGAGAGTTGAAAAGAAGTTTGTTTTGCAGCAACGGGTTTTAATGGTCTATAAAGCTGGAAAACAGTAGAATTTATACGTATTTGGGCCTTGAGGAAATAAAATGGAAATTCGTAGTTTCAATGCGATCGTCATGTGACGCGCGCGCGTACACGTCTTTATGTAGAAGTAAGGTGACGTATAAAATGTACTGGTGTACACGCACAATTCGTTTTGTCATCATTTTTCTATAAAAATTTTGGTTTTTTCTTACGATCATTTTGTGCTGTTGCAGGACAAATTACAGCGATATTCTTCTGAAATTCGGTCGAGAATTGAGATTTTAATCCCGTCGACAAATTTGGCGTAAAAAAGATTTTATTTCGCAGCTCCCTATTTATTATAAAAATATGCAACTCATCTCCTTTGCCCTAAGCATAATATTTTATTGTCTATAATATTATTGTAAAATACAATATTAATATTTATTATTTAAGAAAATGAGATAACACTTTCCAGTCCGTCTCTGTAATATCGAAATATGGTCATTGAATATATTTATAGATCTACTGTTTTTCTTTTTATGGAAAACGATTTTAATAATGTGTTATTTGAAAATTTATTTCGCTTCGTTTATTGAATGTGTTTGAAACTACTGACTTTCGTTTAAAATCGGGCGTATCAGTTATAGCACATTTAAGATAAACGATTACTATTCTGTAACGAAATTGAACTAAAAATATACGCTTATAAGTGTTGAGTGTTAATATATAAATAATAATTATATAATTTTATGATCCGATGATAAATTTCAATTTGCTTCGAAGAAACAATATATTTCATATACGCAACAATAATAATGTTTTCAGCAGTCTTGAATTAATGTTTTTTGGCGCGCGAATAATATACTAATTGTTTTTTGGCATAATATTTCAATGTAGCAAATTTTCAAAGACGGTTCGGTCTCTCTAATGAAATTACCGTTAGCTCAATTTTACAGACAAGATTGTTTGACGATATTCATTTTACGAATAGATCACGATGATGTCAATAATTTAGACTTTTTCTTTTTAGTAATTATTCTTTCGGTTTTTAAGTCTACAGATAATGTTGAGATAAATTGAGAAAAACGTGAAAACAAGAAGAAATAAATTAATATTTCACTTTTAGGATACAATTGTTGTATCTCACTCTCTTTATTTTATAGTCAAACAGCGCGTGATGCTACATAACAATACATTAAATAAATTACAAGTAGTAAAAAAACCATTACGTAAATAATAAAATTTGTTGAAACAAAATACGAAATTCGATTTGTTTGCATTATTACGTATTGTACTCTAATATGTAAAATATACCAAAAAGTATTCTGTCGTTCTGCTTATATTATTATATCGATGTGACTTCCCACATTTATATGATTTTCTATAAATAAATTAGTGACGATTTGGGTTCTAAGTGGTGTTTAATTTCTATGAAAAGTGACAATAAATTTGTTTAAGTAGTATAAATTATAAAAGGTATTAGAACGAATAATATTATGAAAAAATTAACAAAAATTACTTTCGGTGAAATTTAATGTGAACCATTGACAGTGCATTCATTTGATATCGTTTTAATGTTGGAATAATTATAATTATTTATATCACTTATAAGGAATAAAATATGAGAATAAAAGAAAATACAATAGACCATTTTGACATTTTTATTACTATTATTATTATTATTATTATTAATTTCTATTTGTCTTTCAAATGAAACATTAATACGCATCTATTACGAGGTATGTTTGCTGATAAAATTCATCACGATTATATCATTCATGACTTTCATGGATAATATATCATAGTATATCATTATGCATCATTTCCGTGGCTCCAGTAAGATAAATTAGTTTAGTTTAGAGGGTGACGTTACGGTTTAAAAAACAATAAACAGATTTAATTAAACCATAATATTATCACACTGTCCAGACGTCTTTCCACTACAGTTGTTCTCAATGAAATTCTACTTCAATAGCGTTCCTAGTTTAAAATTGCTAAGTACGTAAAACCACTATAATATGTATTTTATCGCTCAGTAAAAATGAATTTATTATCAATCAAAGAACACAGCAGTAAGAATACTCGGTATTGTTAACATAATTTCAAATCGCTCATAGAATTGCGATCAAAAAATTAAAATACAATTTTTTTTTTTTTTTTGTGCTAATATTTGACTGAATTTTTTTCTTTAAACAATAACTTGCATTGTAACCTATATAGGTTATAATGAAAGTTATATTCCGTCAAAGCCACTTTTCTCGATTTAAGAACTTGCTAAACAAACCATTTACAATTTCGTTGTTACTTTATCGTAAAGAGAGTACCGAAACTTGTTTTAAAGGGAATTGAAATTAAAAAAAAAAAAAAAAAAGAGAACACGTCACTCTTTTGTGAAATATTTATAATATCATATACTCTTTGAAGTAATAATATTTTTCTTTATTACATATAATCTTTTTCTCGAAAATTAGTTTACAACGAAACTTTCTTAATTTTTTTTTATATTGAAAAGCTTTATATTTATTGTTATTATTATATGAGTGAATTATTTTTTATTTAAAAAAAGTGTTTTTATTAAACGTAATTATATTGGGTATTTCATTTAATTTGTTTATTATATATTAATATTATTATTATTATACAAAAAATCAATATTTCATTAAAAAAAAAACTGAAAGTTTTTTAACTTGATATTGAAACAACAGAGTATTTAAATTATATATAATAAAATATAACCGATATAATAAAATTATTAATTATTATATTTTCAACTTAAAAAAAAATTGTTTGTAAAATTACAAAATTAATTTTATAATAATAATAATAATAATAATAACGATTCGTGTGGTATTACATTAATTAATAATATAAATTATTGTATATATTTATTTTTCTTAATTAATAAGAAAATATTCAAATATCTTTCGTTATAAAATTGCGTTATTTATTCTTTGAAACATTAATACAACAGTCAGCGTATGAGTGTGCGTATAAGAACAGCTCGAGGAATTCTTTAACCCGCACCGTAACAGAATACCGTATGCATTATAGTTACATTAAAAATAATAAAATATTATTAATAAACCGTTTATTATTGTTATCCAGCGTATTTGCATTAGTAAACATCGCTAAAACGTTAAGTTACTCTGTTAAGGCAAATAAATATTCACAAACATTTAACACCCCTCACTGGATACATTGTATTACGTTAACTGGTCTCCCGGGAGAAAAAAGTCAAAGTCACTTCACATCGTGATTTTTAATACACCATACAAACGACTAAATGACACGTAAATCAAAGTATACAAATTCAATTGAAATAAATACGTATTACATAGACTGTTATAACAGCGCCTTTTTTTTTTCTAATTGCAATTTCAATATCTGTATTTTTGAATTGTACGGCGTTGTTATTTTGGCGGCAAACCTGTTAATCACACGTAATAAATAAAATTAACCTACTAAAAAAAAAAAAAAAAAACAAGAAATCCGTCATTATACGTTAAAACATTTCAATATCACCTACGTGAAGTATACGCATTGCATGACGAGAGTGGTGCTCATCTTTATTTTTTATTGTTTTATCGAATTCGTGTTCGGCATGTAATACGGCATAGCGTCGCCGCTATTTATTTTTCGTACCGAATAAATTGAAATACGTATATTGCGGTGGCGTGTAATATTATACTCGCGGGATAATCAATTGAATAAATCTTTCGCGGGACTGATAAAACGGATGCGTTTTCATCAGACGAAACGGAAATACGTTATATGTATATTGATCGGACATCCAACTGGAAAAGTGTTTGACGCTCGTCCAAACCAACCAAGTACCTATTGCGACAGTGTACACATTTGATACACATTGCACACGTATTAATATAGTACAAATGTATTTTGCTGAATGATATCGAGTGTATGAGACTCGAATAGTAAGCACCACCGTCTCACTGAAACAAAAAAATTCAATTCGAAATATTAATTGTACGGTGATCAATATCATACTCTTGTGCCATAAATACAACGCACTTTCGGTATAATTATTAAAACTATTACTTTGCGCTGTTTTAAATACTCTCTTTTCCGTTTATCCCCCGGCTCGGTTTCAAAAACACTAAAAAAAAAAAATAAAAAAAAAAAAAAGAAAAATAGTCCTTTGTTAATATCGTTTGCAGTTTCGTTGAGAAACAACGGATCGGTTAAAAAACAAAATGTGTAGTTGGCTTTTAAAAATTTGAAAGCCGGAGAAAAGTTTTTGATAAGCCGTAAGTTTTCGTACAAGAAGACTGATGAAAAAAGCCAAACTACTTAGAAGTTTCAGAGAAAATTGACTCGGAAAAGAAGTACTCGGAAAATACCAGGTGCAATAATACTACGATATACATACATGTACAATGATTAGTGTATTTGAAAAAAAAAAAAATAAAAAAACGCTACGGGCTCGATGAAAATTCGCAGTAGACGAGAGGCGTCTTAAATTATAATTCTTAATTATAATAAAAAATATATACTGGTATTTACAATGTGATTATTTTTATATATTTCAATTCGCTCATAACTATATGCGTATACAAATGTGTAATTAACAATAGACTTTTCTATCTGAAATTTCAGAAAATTTTCTCGAGGATCAAAAACGATCGTTTTAAAATACTACATAATGTTTTATATATATATAAAAAAAAAAAACGAAATTTTTTTATTCGAACAATTTTTTTCACTACCGTGGACATCGACTCAAACAACAAGTAATTAGCGATCACTACTAAAATTAAACAACTAGGGTGGGCAATGCGCCTGAGATGGTTCAAGATCCTCAAAAATAAACAAAGAACGTGATTTTTATTGCGCGATTCCCTCCGTTCCTTCTTTTTATCCCCCTTAACAGTGTTTCACACAGTGCGACCGTAGCCGTGTAACGTTATTCGTTTTATAGCGTTGATTTTCATATCAATTAAAGCCGTTATTTCGAAAGACAATCGAAGTCTTTTGTGCGTTGAAATTTAAACTTCGAGTCGTTGGGCGAGTGTGCGGGAAACCGAGTGAAACACCAATTATAATAGAACGATCGAAATAATTCATATCTCAGCGTCGTTCTGCCGTACGACGGTAAACGAACGCGTTTTTTATAACGTATTTGTATAAAGACACACGCCGTTTTGCTAGGACGATTAAATAGATAAACACGCCGGGTTCGAGCGATTAAATAAACAATCGCTGGACGTCTTTTTTTGAATAGAATCTCGATTGAAACGCGACAACGTTTCGCGGTTCGAATAAAACCGCGTAGGTAACACGAACACACGTAACGCGCTGCGAAACGACCGCGAGATTTTCGATGACGTCCGTTATGACGGGGCGGTGCGGGGGGGGGGTTTGTATAACGACAAAATCGTTTCGAGACGGTCGTCGCGCATTACACGTGTGTCGTCTCTATATCGTCGTGCGGCCGTGCGAGCGCGCGAAAAGCTTTCGGAAATCATTAATCACACGCACGCCGCGCACCGCCCGCTTATCCCGAAACGATCCGATATTATATATACTCGTATATAATATTATACGAGCCGGTTGAGGGAGCAACGAACACACGGCGTTCGTTTAAATACACGGCATACCTACCTGCGTATCGTACTGTATCAGGCAGTGCTCGATTCGGAGGAAATGTCTCTATGTTCCATCGAGGAGAGAGTGAGACGGCGACGATTTGAAAATTTCGGAAATCGGCGTTCCGCGTGGCGAAAAAATTGTATAGGGAAATGAAAATCCGAGCGCCGCGCACTGTCCCTGTCATCCGTCGAACTCGCGAATTCTTCCGTGTAATTCTCGTATCAATTATGTGCGTACTATGGACACACAGCTACCAGCAATGAGCCCCGCACCACACGCGTTCCGTTTCGCTTTTCCCGCTTTCGTTACCGTCTCTATTATGCGGAAAATGATTTCGTCGCTAACATCGGTACTATACGCAAGTAGTATCCCGTTGTCCGTAAATAATAAAACGCGATGAATATCGTGAAAAAAACTATATTCCATCGTGCCCTCCGCGACTCTCGTGTATGGCAACGATCTTCCAAATAAAGTCGCGTTTTCGCGTGACGTGTTACGCAGATGTATTGAGTTCAGTGCTCACGTCTCTTTTCCGGCAAATTCCTTTTTTAAACTAAATTCATTTCGCCATACACTCGATATAATAAGAAAACAAAGCATACGGGATTTTATTTCAAAAAAAAAAAAAATATTATATTATATTCGCGAGACCTGACTGTATCTGTCTCGGTAAAATTAAGGGGGGAAAAAATTGTCACACATTTTAAAACGTGTGTTAGTCTTTCATTACGAGAATCGCATAATAATTATTATTTTTCACTCATTTTCATTCTTTTAGGACAACTCACGTTCGTCAGCCGTCTAGTGCTTTTCCTTCTCAGCGCGACATTTATATTTACGTATTTGTTTTTTCCGATTGGTGGACCAACGCAATATTGATAAACGCCAATGACGAAATGTCATCCAGAGCCTAATGCGTGTTTCTTTTGGAATTTATTATTATTGTTCCACGGTTGTTTTTTTTCTTTGTCTTATAACAGCGATTCACATCGAAATTAACAAGACACACGTTGAAGTACATTGCGCCTTCTCTCTTTATATATGTATAAAAAAACCGTGAAATATAAAATATGAATACACCGATATCAATCCGAAAATCGAAACAAATACTACAAATGCAAATTACGGTATTATCAGTTAGTGAACACAATATGACGTTTAGAAAACCGGAAATTGTGATGTTTAAATTATTGTTGATCTTACTTGTCGCCATGCCGATCTCAGAGGCGTGAACTGACTTTAATGTAATAAAATATTTCTAATATAACGTTTAATATATATTAATATATAAAATCATTTATTTCTTACGTTAATTTGATCCGTTAAATATGATCGAGAAAAAAATTGATTTTGAAACTGGAGTTAAAAGAATAATATAATAATGTTGATGTAAAAATTTAATGATAAATTAATAAAGCACGCGTTTTACATCGGATTTCGTTTGAAAACCCGATACCAAATATCCGAATTCAACAATTCAGTTACGAAATCCTGTATAATACACAGTATGCGAATATGGTCTTGGTCCAAATCAAAACAATCGTATTTGTTTCCGAAGAATAAACGACACACAGACTGTGTAAAATATTCGTAAAATAAATCGAGTTTCTAAAATGGTTCGCGGCGCGTTCACTCGGAGATAAAAATTTCACTCAAACGTTGTTCGACATATTATATACTGACGCATGTCTATTATTGTCACGCCGGTAATAGCGGCCGCTGTTTTTCAGTCGTTCCGCGGATCTCACAGCGATTGATTTTTTTTTTCTATACGTAAAACTTATAGTTATCGTTTCGTACCTATCCAAAGGACCGGACGAGCCAGGGATTCGGATTACAGCGATCGTAAATGACGTGCAACAAGACAAGCTGAACGACATTTGGTATGAATTTGAGTATCGCGTACAAATGTGTGCCTACTGACGTATTGGACGCGCGATTTTTAAACGTCATTTTTTTTTTTTTTTTTTACGAATATTTTACAATTCACCGCCAGCTCTTGATTTTTTTAAGATAAAAAAAAGTAGTGGAAACGGATCGAATGTGTTTACAAAAATAGTCTACAGATCCGTGAAGTCGACGGATTCGAATCCTTCAAAACACTTTTATGATTCGTTTCTACTTCCAATAATGCTCGTATTTATGCGGTTGACAATATTGGTCTTGACGCGAACTAATTAAAAATAAACAAGCGAAAAGAAAAAGTGATTATTAAATCTCTTCCATATGTGATTTACGTATAAAGAACTTACAATAATATTGTCATATGGGTTACTTATAAGTGTTTAACAATATTATAAATAAGGATTCTATCGTTGATATTATCTCAATAACATATTATCTTAAATACAACTATTGAATTTTTAATATAAACGTGAACACGAATTGTCGCACTTATTTTACAAAGTATATTATTGCAAAAAGACGAAAAAACAACAATAAAACGTTGAGTATGGAACTATCGAACGGAAATCGAACTTTTCTCGTATATTAATTTTATGACGATTGACAAAGAAACAAATTTCGCAAATTCCAAGAGAGAATAGATACATTATCTTGAATGAAATAATGGATGAGTTTTTAAATGGAAAAATCGGAGGATAGGTTCCCCTCCTACTACTACCTGCCATTTTGATCACCGTTAGAAAACACGAGTTTTTGAAATCGGATAAAGAATTTTCAATCACTGAATAGCTCTGTATACGCATATAGCCGCTTTCCACCACAACGTCCACCACCGCCAGCCGTGATGAGATGACCACCTCAAAAGCATTATAATATGAAGCTTCGGTAATTATATCCGGCTTTTTGTGCTGAGACGTAGTGTGTTATTATCACCGAACGAGATATATCCAAGAGCCGCCGAGTGTCCTTATTCTTCATTCGTTCATCGCGTTTTATTCACTCGGAAGCCCTTTCATCCCGTTCCGAATGACAGATGAAATTATTTTAACAACCGCATGCACTGCAGAGACTACAGTGTATCGCGACAGATTTCTGTATTTCAATGCGGTGGTGCTCGTCAGACTTGTATTCAGAGTACATTTTGTAATAAATGAGTTGAAAATTATTTCGAAAATCCCATGTATGCCCGTTAGGGTTCTCTGACGTTTTTCTTCGGGTTAAAAAAATATAATATTATATTTCATACGGACAAATGTGAAAAACGCGTTTGTACGAGATTTTTACTTCCACCGTCGTTAAAAAAAAAAATTATATACATGAAAACCTCGTGACAAATTAAAATTTAATTTTTGTAAACGATTTAATTTATTATACGTTCAATACATTTCGTCCAGTGTTTCATAACCAAACAGAATTTAGACAGCCTCGTGTATAATGTTGGTAGTCTCTACACATTAATTTTGTACACTGAAACAAAAAAAGGCCAACGCCCATGTTATCGTTTTTCACTCGCCGTCTCACGTATGTTTTCATCAAAATCGTCGTTACCGTCGTATCGCACCGTTTTGTAAGTTATTCGTTAAGTTGTTCAAATAATTTTATAATACACTTTTTAAATATAAAATCATACTTATATAAATTTTAAAAATTTAACAAAAATAAATAATAATAAATGGCATTTTTTTAAATTTTGTCTCCAACTTTAAAATAATAATATCATAGCAATAGAAAATCTCTAAATAAAATTATATAAGATGCCGATAGACATATAGAGCCAATTGACAAAAAACATCCTCTTTTATACCATAAAAATCGTTTGTAATATTGTCACATTACCTCTTTTTGATCATTAAGGTCAACAAAAGTAGTTTTTAAATTGTTTTAAGAAAAGACGAGTTATAGCAACCAAATCGACAATATTAAACGTGTCATAAAAATCACCGTATTATTTGTTCAATTTTTATTATAAAAATATTCAGTATCGGTGGAGGAGACTAATGACCTAACAGCATCTGTCCTTAACTCATTCTTGTGGTGGTTTGCTGTTGCGTTTTTGTGAACTTGATGCCGGATTTGCTTTAAATGCGACCATCAAACAAACTTTTTTTTGAGTCAAGTTTCTTCAGTACAATCTGTTGATCTTTGGGTTGGCAGTTCAATGATAGATGATCTAGTCACTCTTTGCAATTCTCTAACATTCGATCCATCACGGCCAATTATGCGATACCTAACCTTGTTTACGAATTTCATCATTTTTATTCTATTATTTTTTTTTTTTAATATTACCGGTGTTTATTCTCCATTCTCTCGTATTTATTAATAATATAAAAGCGTATGAAATTTTGGAGTTAAATGTATTTTTAAAATATAAACGGCTGTTGTACATGAACGCTCGGTAGGTGAGTGAGTGAGTGTATGTTGAATGGATTGTGTATACTCCGTTTCATGAAATGAAATACTTTGGAAGACAAATTCAAACGGAATAAAATAAAATGCCGTTTTGCGAGTTAAATAAGATGAAGTTCTCGTTTAGAGTTTGAAGTTTAAAGTTTGCGAAATAATTATAAACAATCCAATTATGAGAATGTTTCGCGTACGCAAATTTCAAATTAATTTTCCAAGTAAAACGAGAAGTTGGCGAGTTTACCAGCCATATCTTTACAACGTTTAACACATACGATACCTGTCTAGTATTACGTTTACAGAAATACACTTACATTTGCAAACTCCATGATTTCATATCGATCGCATCTCCGTTTTCGTATTTTGTTTTCAATACCTTACCGCTGCGGTAGCGCTACTATATTTGATTTCGAATCGTATACGCGTCATACGAAATATATTGTCAAACACTGAAAACATTTCAACGCAATGTGTCCATATGAATGGTATGTAATTGAATGTCTATATAATAACCAATACGGTTTTAATATTTGCACGACACGATCCGCAAAATTTATATAAACAAAACATGAAAATTAGGGTCGAATGAAAAAACTGAACGAACTTTTATATAATAGAGTGTAATTTGCTAATCATGAGTCAGTAAGATTATCCACTAATGATTCTAAACAAATTTTATTCCGGTGTTTTTTTTTTTAATCGTTTAAATATTGCTTTCCATCAAAGTTATCAAAATTGTATTTTTACATTCAATATACTCGTACCTTAAACATATGAAAATCTATTTATTTTTTTACCTATACTATATTATAGATCATCAGTAAACAAATGAAAATGAATTTTCAATTTTAATTTTAATATTTCACTCACGAATTATCATCATCAATCAATTACATAACAATTTGCCTTCGCCATATTTTCAACTTAGTTATGCTTACTATTGAGAAAATGTTCATTTTTTTCACGTTATATTTTATGAATTTCGGTCATGTTATCGGTTTTAAAATTATTTGGTTAACTATTATTTTAATTCTTCTATTTGAACGGGCAGGCGTTTTTCACAACGATTGTGTTTTCCTCTCCCTATTATTCGAACAGCTAATGTTACTTATTTCGATAATTCGTATAAATCTTAATGGACAATTACAATTAATTATTAATAAATCAGTTTGAAAAACTATGAGACGATATTGTTCGTTCTTTAACGGGACACATTATAATATAGACAATAGACAATGGATATTTCAGAACGATGTTTGTGACGTGTACCAATTACATATATATATATACATATTTCTTTGTTAGCTAAACTACATTAAATAGTATATTATATATGTTTAATATAGTGAAAGTTTTGGTCTTGATTAATAACTTCATCAATTTTGACTTACTATAGTAACTAATTTGGCAAGGAAACGGTTTGAAACTTTCTGTAAGACAGATGACAATATATATAAGAGTTATAACTAATCGTGAGTTGCTGTACATACAGAATATTTAAATTAAATTATTATGTTTTAATTCCAAACACAAAAAGTCCATAAAAATTATGGGTTCATCTAGTCAACTATAAATATTTGACATTTGCTTTTTAATGTTATATAAATATATTTATTAAAAAAAAATATATTTATAAATTTTAAACTATGTATACTTTAATAAAAGCATCGATTGTTTATAAAAAAAAAAAAATTAAATTGTGACTTGACGACATAAATTATAATTTTAATTTACTTGCCAATATAATATTAATAATAAACAGTATTATAATAAATGAAAATCATGCGTATATAATATCACATTATATAAAACATTTGCAACATCGAAAAATATTGTAGGTTACACATTTTTTTTTTCAAAATCATGTCACGTATTATTTTATTTTTATAAATTAAAATTTCATCGTAAAATAAACATAAATTACATTTACACAAAATAATTATGCGATAATCATATTATATAATGTTACTTAACCGAATTTTACCAAAATACTACATATATAATATATATATATTTATAAACGATAATTTACTCGACAATTTTTATAATACATTATGCTTACTTATTAGCATTATTCATAATACAAATCAATATTTTATAATTTTACTTGATAAATATTTCCTTTTCGACGAAAAACTATATGTACCAAAATGTTATATATGTATATTATTTGAATTGGATCGAAAGTAATATAGACTTGTGCTGGTTATTAATGGTAGAAATAATTTAATATTGTCGTTAACTTATACCTATTAATTTTCATTAAAATGACGGCATTATGGTAATATTTCAGTACACATAGGTTTGTAATAATTATTTAGTTTGAAAAAATAAATAAACTTTCCGTTTCACTTTAAATTTTGTTATTTTTTTTTATAGAAAATATAGAAATTAATTAATTTACAAAGTATGTAAAGTAAATCTGTATTTTATAACTAAACAAGTATTAATGCGCGTCGCGGTCACGATACGCGTAATAATTTTAAAATATTAAAAACTTTATAATAACTCAAAATCTAAGCCGATAGTATTATGTATATGCCTACGGATTGCCGCGTGTGATATTATTTTTATATATTATAAAATATCGTAATCGGTGTTTTAGTAAAAGTTTTTAAGAAATAATTGCTAAAAAAAAAACTTAGTATTGTCTGCTACTAAATGTACCTGAACGTATAAAAATGAGATAATATTTTTCTATCGATGATAAAATGTTATATAAAACTCTAAAGGACCATTAGTTTTGAACAAACGTAATATTTCACAAAAAATAAAATACGAATTTGTCGAAAAATCTGAAATCGTGACAAACGATTTTTTTTTTTTTTTTTTAGTAAAATCGGCAGAGTTATGCGTACGTCTTATGTTGAAATTAAATTCTTAAAACCGGAAATTATTTCTTTTATTAATTAAACGCTTAAAAAAACCTATAATTTCTATAAGTAGTGCGAAACGAAAAGACATTTTTTTTTTTATCAATTTATATTATAAAATTACATATTTAGTGGATATTTCGAGTTTCTATAACCGCATTAGTTAAAAAAAAGAAAAAATAATAAATCACGAAGAAATAATGGTACTCGATAATTTCGACGTTTTCGCGTTTTTTTTTATGAAATGTTTTCATAATTTTAGAATTTTTTTTCGAGAAAACCGAAAAATGACCTCTTTGTAGTATCACACAATTAGATGTGATTTGTTACAGGGAATGACTGTAGTATAGATCGGAGCGTTACTTCTTGTAGAATTATTGAGTATAGACACATAAAAAAATAAATAAATAAAACACATCGTCGTCGTAAAACCCGCATAACAATGCATTTCTCTGGTTCCGTTCAAAATCTAAAACACGTAATGTTGCCGTGACAAACGCTCTGTATACATAGCACCGTAACTAAGCGGCTTAACTTTAACCAACGATTACGGTAATTCGCTAGTTCGTCACATACGCGCACAGTGCAGCGAAGTGATGTCCAGGAAAACGCAGGGAGGAGGAGAACGCGTTCGATTTTTTTTTCGTTATGTCTCTTACCCCGGGGCTCTCTTGTATCGTGTATAGTGTCGCAGAGGTGTTCAAACTCAGCGCGTAAGCGTTGAAAAACGACATTAACGCGTGTAATAAATGCGCGATAATGGAATTTTTTTTGTTCGAAATATAAAACGTTTAATTTATTATTAAATATTATTTGATTTCTATATATTTCGTACGTAAAAAAAAAAAAATAAATAAATAAGCGATCGTTGTGTTTTTTTTTCGTCGTTAACATTTCGGTCGAAAATTCACGAAGACGCACAAACGATGAAAATGTTTGCATACCACTTCTGGTATATAATGTATAAAAAAAAAATATATATATATAAAATAAATACACACACACATATATATATATAAATATATATATATTAAAATGTATATTTAAATATTCAAGAAAGCCAATGAGTATTATATAAAATAAAAGAAGGTTGTTGTGTATGCTATTTTATTACTACCGGTTTCGACTAAAAGTCATCATCAGGTAAAATATTAAAAAATACAACAAAAATAAAATACAACAATATCCTTTTGATTTTTGTTTTTAATTTTAATTTCATAAATTCCTCTCTATTTTCACTACTTTTTTCATATAATATAAGTCATCGTTTATTAAATCTCGATGGTATATGAGACATTAGCGTACAAATAACGTAAGTACACACACACACACACGAGTATTGGAATTATATTGTAATAAATGAGACTGGTAGCCGACGCGGCGTATTACTCGGCAGGTGGTGGTGTAGCAGAACACTAGTCGCTAACACGCAGCAGTCGGTAGTATTTTAGCCACCATTGACCTACTATGGCTATAACCGTGTGTGTCAATACCGCGTGTGTATACGTGCGCGCGTGCATATTATTTATAAAACCTATCCAATGCCGTCAATCAGTCACCTCTATAAATAGGTTTCGTCGAAACCTAACTCACACGGCTGTGCAGGGCTAAGTGTTTTTGAATTCGGTGGCGTACTTGCTATTTAGTAAGGGAGCGGAGGGAGAGGAAATTTTAAATAAAACATAAAAAAATTCGTCTCCGATGTACAGAACGATTTTGTATATATATAAAAAAAAAAAAAAAAAACGTTTTTTTTTCTTTATTATTATCATTAATAAATTCAATGTATAAGTTTCGGTTGTTCGATTATCCCGTTTGCTTACTCGCGCCAAATAACTGTCGAATAAACTTTTTTTGACAAAACAAACTCCCGGATAAGTTCGGTATGTGTTTTTCAACGCGAAATTATCTCGCAGCTGACAATCGGCGAACAAATATAGTAAATACACGCGTTGATGGTAATATAATGAACTGTCGACACAAGTTGTGCAGATTTCTTCGATTCCGATTGACTTTCCTTTTGACGAGTAATACGACAACAGACGTTTAAATGTATCTGATATTAGTTCCTGGAGTGTTTTAACATTTTAAAATGAAAATTTACGCACTATATGATGTGATATGCGAGAAAACGATCGACGGTAAAACGTGTGGATCCAGCGATTTCTCGTATTTTTCAAAAGGCGATAGTGATTTCAAAATCGTCTTCGGATAATAAATCCGTCAAAAAAAAAAAATCGTGAAATTCATTAGGCTTTACGATTAATAAATAAAGTACACCGTGAAACATCGTACCTAATGAGTACTATAATGCGTACATACATTCTTGTTATCGACGCGTTATTGTCAAATAAATCCTTGTTCGGTGGGAAAATTAGCGCCCAATAACTGTTATTTCGTTTATTCGTCGAAAACGGGCATAATTTACGGACATTTAAAAACCGATAATTCTCAATTTTTCCTTATTTGTCGAATACATAACTCTTGTTGTCTGACGAATGAATTGGATTGAAAAAAAACCAACGGGCGTGAATGAAATATACGTACGCATAATAATAAATTATATTTAATTTGGTATATTTATTAGAATTCGTATAATAGAAAATTTTAATAAAAATTATCCGATTTTATTCCGGGAGAGTTCAGTGAGAATTTCTTCGGCTTTTATCTCGCCGTTCTTTTCCCACCAATTGCAATGAGCGTAGCTAAACTCGCAATTATAATACGAATTACTCCCCGTTAAAAAAAATTTTAATTACGGTTTCATTTAATAAAAAAAAGTAATGAATATTAACATTATATCAGTATAGTAACAGTATTAAAATTTTTACCCGTTAAAGTTGAGATACGTTCGAATATTAGTAAAGACCATTTAATTCGAAAGGACAATTGCACATGGATAGCGGTTTTTCTTTCTTTTTTTTTCACACGTTTTTATTTTTTTTTTTTACAATTATTTTCACGATTATTAATTATCATTATTATTTTGTAAATTCTATTAATGTTTGGACATTATTTTTTAATTTTCAAATTGAAGACATTGCCGTGTTTGCAAATTACAAACTCTTCAAGCGATCCTTCCGTGTGACTTCGTTGGTTATGCGTGTAAATTTATAAGCGAAGAAAAACAAATTGGTAATGATTTTTTCCATACGTTTGTGCGCTCTACATAATAGTCTCAGAATGGTCTTGTGTTATATTTGATTTCAAACTGTTCGGCGTTGAGGTAATTTTACACACCCGGCAGAATAAGTAAATAAAATGTTTTTATTCAGACAGGATTATCCGAATAAATATTCAGTTTAGATTCAACCAGATATACCAGAAAATAGCAATTGCGTATAAATGACCGAAGAAAAAAAATTCAAACGTTTTAATGAAAAAAATAAATAATAATAATAAATGAAATACAATTCAACGATTGAAATACTCGTGTTACTGCTGTTCAAAGCAATAACTACAATTAATTTTATATAGATAATTGAAGAAAAAAAAACGTTATTCGTTATTATTACGACAAACCCCCCCCCACCGTCACGAATAATCAAATATCGCGTGGATAGTTTATAAACGGTGTAAATTGAGTAATCTTAAAAAAAAAAAATACTACATTAAAATTTTATACATATACTCGTATATATATATATATTTTGAGTACATTTTGCAGACATATTAACGCGCATCGCTGACACGAATAAAGAAAATATATAACGGAAATTAGACTTCTATCGCTGCGTTCGGATATTATTAATTGAGAATAGCCATGGAATCCCTCTGTTTAAAAATGCGAATGTTTGAATTTTTTTTTTTATATATATATATATAATAAATTTTCTCTTTTCTAATCATCAGAAAAACGATAAACTATCCGACAGATAGTTTTTCGTAACGAATCGAGAGATTTTTTTTTTTTTAATTTAAGAGGACTTTCAGGGGGTAGATTTATTGTATCGAAAAAAGTCTCCGTACACGCGGAAATTATTATTATTATTTAATTTTCATTGCTCGATTTTCTGAAAACGGGCAAAAGTCAAAACAACGTCGTGGTGAAATCGCGTGAAATCTCACAAGGCGAAAATCGATTTAAAAATCCGCGTTGTGACCGCACGTCCGTCGGTTCTTCTCTTTGCTGCGGTGACGGCGGAGAGGATAGCGCACGAACGACACAAAACACAATGTGCACGTCGAATATATATATATATATCTTTCACGTGACACGCGTGTGTGATATTATTTAGTCGTTAATAATTTCGACGTATTGTCCGTAGAGACTTCGAAGAGTATAGCTTATATTATGTAATATTTAAGCGGCACCGGCACCGAATCGGTTGAATCGATAGTCGCGACCGAGTTGGTAAAACGCGCCTCATTAGTGCACGAGGGCCGGCCGTTTCGAGCACAATATTTCGCGGCGAAGACGATTTTTTTCTTTTTATACGCGGAAAACGTATTCGGGAGACTGCAATTCGGTCGTTTTTTTCTTTTTTCGTTTTTCCAAATGAAAAACACTCGTCCCGGGACATGGTCCGGCCAGCGCGTAAAGTCGTAACCGTTTTTTTTCTTTTTTTTTTTTTTATCGCTGGGCGACATAAACGTAATGTTTTATAATAAAAACACGAGTTTTATTCTCGTATATTTTCGCGTACGTGCGCTATGAAGAACGTTTGTCTCTCGTGTTATAAAAAAAATAATAACAATAACGACCAAACTGAATTATTGTTATTCATTATTGTAGGCGGTAACAAACAAACAAACAAAAAAAAAAAAACCCCCTAATAAATATCTGATAAGTACGCGCTAGTGTTTCTCATTCAAAACGTTTCGCCGCTACAGCATTTCATTTGAATCCCAACGCGTTACACGCCGTGAAGCGACTTGCGTTTATCCCCGTCTAATTTTTACGGGTCTTCTGAACCAATTTTCGGAAACATTGGCCGTTCGCGGAACACGTAAACCTTTTACGTTATATTTCGTGAAAAATATAATGTCTTAGTTCGTTTAGTGCACAACGAAATGACTCGTATATATATATATATATATTAAATTAACAAATTTTTATAATAGTTTTAAACGTTGTGAGTGAAGACCGAAAACCTCTAAAATCCCTTTTGACTTTACCTCGGCTGATTGAAGTTTAATAATATAAAATGTCTAGAATAACATTCAACGGCCTCGTTATTATTATTATTATTATTATTAATATTATTAATATTGTTATAATGTGTGTTCGATAATTCGAATACGAACATGGCATATTTTTAAATGAAAAACGAGGACCGAACAGAGTGGAAAAAATATTCTCTCCCTCACATCCAGGTACGCGTATAATCTCGTCGACGAGTTACGGTCTCATTATTATAACTTGCAGAGTCGATCGGATGTTGCTTCTTTTTCAATTATCAATTGGGTTTTCTGTTTTTTTTTTTAGATGTGTATTCTGTACCAACTCGTGTAGAAACAAACTCCAATTATTTCCAAAAAAAGAAATTAAAAATCACATATTTCTTTTGTTTTTCACAGAAAATATTTGAAAATTCCAACACGCAGTTGTACGAACAAGAAAATTGACTTTATTTTTTCTTATTGTGTTCATTTTTTTGAACATATTTTTGATTCACTACTTTACTAACCATGATCCTTATTAATAAAAAGATAATAAAATTTGTAAAATAATATAACTATCACGAGACAAACGAGAATATATGAGAAATACAATATATCGTGTAATAAAATCTATCTCGTTTACACAGTTCGTGGAAATATATCATTGTGAACAGTTTGCTTATAATAAAGAACTATGTATTAGTTACCTGCGCTTGGAAAACAATACGATTGAGCAGACGATAAAATGTAATTTTTACTTTTATGTTTCAATGTTCTTATTTTTTTTTTTTTGATAACTTAATTCATCGTTTTACTGTATGAATATTTTTAAAATAATAAAAAAAAACCGAATACTCTTCGGTACCTTCAGAATACATTAAAAATTCATAAAAATAAAAGTATATTTTGAGACATTGAAAAATTAACAACCACAGATAATATTATTTTAATTTTATTGTAAAAATTTTTCAATTTCACCATGCTTTTCCTATTACTATGCGATTTGAAAAAAATTCACAGGAATCAAAATCTATTCTCGTTAATTTCAGTTTATAAGAGAATCAAAAAGAAATAATAAGACAATTATCATAATTAAGGAAGATGCGCAGTGTAGTCGTATATTATAAGTAACATGTTTTCGTTTCCAGAGACGGCGCGTCTCTGTCGATGTGCTTTCAATCCCCGTAATCCAATAAGCTCGTTCGCTCACATTGCCATTCAATTATACCGCCTTCATCCGTGTCTTAAGCTGGGTTAGTACGACTCGTGTATTCTTGCGGATACGAATACTCGAATAATCGTCAATTCACACGAATAGCCAAGTGTGGATCATTCACACGAGCCAATAGACCTACTCGTCATGAACGCAATTAATCGCTTCTAGTACCCACTGCGGGTGATACGTTCGTCACGAGACTGGTGATTGATTACTCATGAAACGGCAAATATTTGTCGAGTCGTGAGAGTGAATTAAGAAATATCTATTTATCGTGATAGAATTCCCTTTGATTCGTGATCACTTCTACCGACGCAATCTGTGGGAAGGTGACGACGAATAACGAATATCACGCGATTACTGTCGAATATTTATATACAATCCGGGTTCCGGTATTTACGAATAACTAGGGGCGGAATAGACGGTCTGGAAAATGAGAGTTTTCCAGGTGGTTTGGATCGAATAATGTGGCCCGATAATCTGGAGTTTTAATATTTTCTTCAAACCAGCGAGTTTTGTTTTTTTTTTTTTTTTTAAATAATTTATATCAATAGGGGTATATTAAAAAAATTTAACAGTTATTTTGTTTTAAAATTTAATTAAAAAAATATTGTCTTGTAGCGGAATAGCAATTAGTGAAAAAAAGACAGAGGATTTTTTTTTCAGTAAAAGTGTATAGTGGATGGACTGAACACAAATAAATACTCAACACGGATTTACTTTCCGTTCGCCCCTGCGAATAACCGATGTTCAAGTAAATACACGAGTCCTGGATATCCGGCTGAGCAATTAATTGCAATTATTTCCGATGTAATAAAAGCCGAACCGTTTTGTACCATTAAATATCGTTAATAGCCGAAAAAAAATTGTCTCTATAAATTATCGGTTTATTCAATTTTATATTTCCGGTAATCGTCCAAATTGGCTATAATGACATAATGTACAGCATAAATCTACTTACGGGAAAGGGGAATTCGGGAAGATCTCCAAGAAAAAAAAAATGTCAATTATTAATAATCGTTACGCACGAGTAGAATTCGTACGAATACGTTTAACGCTACTGCAAATAATAGTGTCGAACACTCCTCGACACTATTTTTAAATTCAAAACATTATACGATATCGTTTGTAGTTTGGACGTATTTCGCTTTAGACCCAAACCGTCGAAAAAAGAGAAATTGCACGGTGTACAGCCATGTGACACGTGTCCAAAGCCCGAAGAATATTGTTTAGGCGAACGGTCTGTTTTGAATGAGGAATATTTGATAGGAACGATCTTACGCTTTATACGAATATGACATCTCGGGCGCATCATTCGCGTAATACCATTTTTACCGAGCGCGTAAGACGACGGCGACTAAGACGCAGGGCGGACGGAGGATTCGATTGACGGCGGCGAGGCAAAACAACACGAAGAACGCCGGACGACGTTCATCGGTGAGAGACTCGCCATATATTTGTTTCCTTCTCTTCGCCACCGCCGCCGACTGATGTGTGGAAAAAAACTCCGAACCGTCGCCGCACATTGTACGTGATGTGTTACGCACGCCAAAATGGTTCGATACGATACTACGATATTCCGTACGACGATAAATTTATTACGTGCTCGTCGTCGAAAAAAAATTATAATTTACGCGCGCGCGCGCCCATAAGACACGCGCTAGACGACGGCCGTAAAGAGTTGGACTGGATGTGTTTTAGTTTGGACGTATTCAGGCGAGCTTTCGAGTAATTCATCGTGAAACGTTATGGCTGTTTTGTCAGGGACATCACCTAACCCGGTCGACAAAAAAATCATCACGATTTATTGCTCTGCGCTGTTAGAAAATCGGATTAACATTGAACGAATATTATCGTTGAATTCGCTACGTTTCGATATACGCGACTCGGAGTCAGTCGGTACGATACATTTTTTTTTTTCACTAAAATTTCCCTATTTAAACGTACTGGAATTATAGAAGGAGAAAAAATGCGAAACGTTATAATGACGATTCACGTGATAAAACTGTAATTTTTCGCCGAAAATGATAAAAAAAAAAAAAATTGAAAACCAATAATGTTAGAGGGAAGAAGAAAACAGTGGAATGTTTTATTGTCGATTTTTTTTTTTTTTTTAATGAGAAAATTATCGATTGAAATTGAGTGTATAGAGAAATAAAACGTGTAACGACAGTACTAAAAATCGTCGAGGAAACAATATCGAACGGAATGATGAATTGGAAAAAAAAAGAAAGGAAACAAATGACGAGCAGAATATTGAAGACGATTTGGGATTCTTTTGCTGAGCTGTACTTCATTCGGTTTAAGATTGTACGGGGCGTCGGGGGGAAACTCTAGTTACTGCTCGAGGGGAATAATATTAATGATGAAATAACGAGAATTTTGTTATTAATACTGTAGTTATGCCATTTTACAATCAGTAAATCAGTGCAACCGGTAAAACGTATCTTTGTGAGTCTGGCTTTTCCGCGCTTTTGCAAATAAAAAGTAAACAAGGGAATCGGTTGTATGTGGGGAACGACATGCGTTGCGCGTTATCAAATATATCCCCGCGGATTGAGGATTCGGTGAGAAAAAAACCAATCATAAACTTCGCATTAAACGTATTTTACTTATACTTGTTACTTACTATAAAAATATCTATAGAATTGAGTTCAAAAATATAAACGCAATATTAAATAATTGTCAAGTTGATTTTTATTTGTAAAATGATAAAAAAAAAAAGAAGATAAGTCATTAGTTGTATAATGTATGATTATTTTTGTATTACTGAAACAAGAGAAAGGTTTTCGGAATCTAAACTATAATTAAGGGGGGTGGGGGGCGCGAGATTTTTGAAAATTTACGAAGAATAAGAAATGTCGGGAACCACTGGTATAGATGCATAAGCGTGTCCAGACTCTATCGGAGAACACCGACGACTGTAACTTATTAGCGCGTTAAAACAATAAAACAAAATAAATAAAATAAAACCGCGTATAGTAAAAAAAAGAAACACATTGTATGTAATTGTTAAATAATCATAATCATTTAATAAGAAATATCGTTGATAAATGCATTCCTGATCGCGGGGGGACTCTCTTGCTCCGGCCACGATTTTCTTTCGTTTTTTTTTTTTTTCCGTACACACAGCCCGCAGTTGTACAGGCGCCGCGTAGGTAATTGATGAATTACGCGTGTTATGGGAATTTGACACGCGTCCAAATCGATAAACATTGGTCGGTGGGCGAGCGCGACTGTTTGCTTCTTTCCCCCGAAGCGCATTTAATTTCCACGCGGACTACATAAAACTTTTAAAAACGTGTCAATTTTTCAACGGTCCGACGCACCATTAGTCGACGGGACCACGTATCATCCATCCGGGCCCAGTCGTAAAACTAACGCGAGAGCAAAATATAAAACTCAATGCCGATCCGGCCAACATTTCGCGAACCCCTGACCGTCATAGAAAACAGTTCTTCATTTCTTTCCCCACAAACGTTTTATTCCGAATATCGTTTTCCAACTTGTGATTTAATCGATTTTCTTCTACGATCAAATTCTTTCTTTTTTTTTCTGTGGTCTTTAAACGTTTGTTTAAAACGACGACGTTGTTTTAAAATTTTTTTTTCTTCACAAATACATGAGAGACTATTGAGTAAATCCAACATATTATTTATCGGCTACGTATGATAAAACTACGTACATTTTATACGCAACTCTACGATAAAATGCCATTTCGCTCGAAACAAATTGTCTTTCTTCGGCAACGGTAAAAAAAAAAAAAAAAAAAAAGAGCGTAGACATAATATTAACTTTTTTGCAATAATTTTTTTCCGCGTAAAATGTATTATTACCATAATATATTGCACAGCTCGAGAAATGTTTGTTCAACGATAATAATTGAATAGTCTCCGAAAACGTTTAATACCGTAATACGAAAATCAATTTTCACGGACTATACATTGTTTGCAATATTATTGTAACGACAACGTTTTGTTATAATATGTTGTGATCGTAAACGCGCGTGTAGCACCGTTGACGGCCGGTGAAAAGTTTTTAAGAAAAGAATCTCGACGTCTGTCGTTTTTTCTTTCCTTTTTTTATTTTTATCGAGCACCGATGAAGAGTGCTCTCGGACGTGATTAATAAACAAAACAAAAAGCTAATTTTAGTAACCGATGGAAATGTTTGATACCGCCGTAGGACTCGAGAACCGTTTCAACGGCACTCACGTTGTTCATTATGTGTGTTAAGAGGACAGACAGTAATAAGTAGCGGTTTTTAACATTATTATTGTTATTTTTTTTTGATTAAACCGTGCTATAGAGTTCGTTAAATAATAATTCGCAGTCGTAAGATTGAAAAAAAAAATACATATATATATATATTTTATCGCCAGCCATCGTATTCAATAAACACGGCTGATTTTTTTTTTTAATTTAACAACGATTTATTATTCTCGTTTACCACGTGGTCGTTAAAAATGAAATTCAATCGAAACGAAATTACCGATCGCACAAATTTTTTTTTACAATTCACGACGCCACATTTCACAAAATACAATAATACGCGCGAAACGACGCGATATCAAATATTAGATTCGTTTTATTGAATCACTATTGTACTGTATTCGGAAGCCCGCTAAATATAAATGCGTGTGTGTGTGTGTGTGTATTGTATACGCATTTATTTGACGATTCGATTTTATTAGAAAACTATAAAAACTAATCAAGAATTATGAAACGAAAAATATTGTACTGACGTATTATTGATTGTCTTGTGATTGTAGTTCGATTGAAAACGGACGGATTTGATTTTTCATTTCCGAACTCTGTACAATCGTCGAAATCGTGTTATATAGTGTGTAGCGTGTCCATTTCGGGTTTAAACTCCTCCTAGCGATCTAAAAGAAAACAAAAAAAAAAAAAATTTAAACGGCCGTTTTTGTCGTATGTAAAATTGACATTTGAACTGCGCAAGGAGGCTACCATAATATTGATTGTTTTAAGCATAATTTTTTTGTGGTATTTTCATCGATACTATTATACAGAGCGGACGCGGTGATAAAATGTGAAAACACCATTGAAAATCTCGTCAATTTTTCTTGAAAAAAAACGTACCGAACGAGGTTCTAACGGTATTTTCGCAAACGCAGACACGAAAAATTAATAATTCGGACATTTCTACATTTCGGGAAAAATTGACTTCTATTCAAACGGTATTTATTTCTTTTTCTTTTTTATCACTCAGAGGTATGTAAATTTCGCGGAAAACTTTTTTTTTTATATATATATAAACTCTTCAACGGTTATATACGGCCATTTTCGGTAAAAACTCGTTCTTTCAGCAAAAAGAATTCGCATTTTAAATATGAACGGAAAACGGCGGAACGAAAAATTCATTGATGATTTAATTATGATTTTATGTTTCGTCCGACAAATCGTTTGCAGGTGTCGTCCGTTTATGGACGATGGCAGGAGTAACACCGTTCGAATATCAGAATTCCTAAATACGCTTCTGAGCGTGTACGTGAAATTCCTGCGCGATTATCATCAAACATGATTATGTGCGTATATAATCGGATGGCGTAGGAATAAAAAAAAATGAATTTGTGGAAAAAAAAATGTTAAAGCGTTTAGCCGGGGAGTGTCCAGGCGAGGGGGATAACGTTAATTTGATATTCGAGTAACAATGACGAATTAATTTATTAAAAAAAAAAAATATCGTTAATTTTCGAAAGTATGAAAGGAAAGAATAAAAAAAAAAAAAACCACGGTTTGTATAATGAACTCGTCGTGTAAAAATAAAATGGTAAAGTTAAAATTAACTTAACGTGAAAACTTTGTTCGCTAATTCTTCGCGGGAGGCGGGGGATCTCCTCGGTGAGAACTTACGTGTAGCCGAGCGCCTCTGTGCGTGTCCAACGCGCGTTCTCCAACAGTTTTTCATACGCGGGCCGTGGAAAACACCGCGTATTATTCCGCGGCACGCGAATCGTCGTGACGACCGAACAACGAAACGCAGTGTAATAATAATATTATTATTATTATTTCACGTATACGCGTGTATATTAATAACAGAGACAGAGAGAGAGAGAGTAATCATTTTGAATTGTTGTTACCGTGCTCAGGCGATTCTGTCGGACGACAGCTTAGAATAAATACGAAATATATAATTCACGTCTATTTAAAAAAAAAAAAAACGAAAAAACCTACTGGAAACTAGCCGAGGTCGAGAATCGTGTCGGTCATTCGTGCAAACACCGGATTTTTTTTCTTTTTTCTTAAGGAAACGTGCAAACTCAGCGTAACGATACTATAGAAGATCAAGAACTTCTTCCGCATTAATCGCGTTAATGTTTTTATAACGAGTCGATTTTTCCAGTCATATAATTCCTTGGCTCCGCAGTCTGATATAATCCATCGAATTTTCTCGTAATAGAATTTCGTCGCGTATTTCATACGTTTATATCGTTTTTTTTTTCTAGAAATCTCTTCGTTAAACTCACGGTTTTCACATTTCAACTACCACACACTGTGTCCGGATGATTATATTAAACGTTCCGAATTGGCGCCGGTTAAATGACCGGATCAAACAATAATAATAATAATAATAATATTAATTTTCTCTGTAAATTCGCGATATTGCGAAGCGAAACGCTGTGTGTTTAAACTCTCGGAATCGGTTGGTGCCAATACAATAAATTAAACTCGTATATGATATTCATTGATATCTCGTTATCGGAAGGTTTGTGGATAATTGCATTTGTTATATTAAAATATAAAACACTTATAGAACATGTTGCACGTGTGAAATTTTAAAAGTGTTCGGTGAAATTTTTTTTTGGAATATTTCGACAAAAAAAAAAAAAAAAAATCTTTTTTCATAGTACAATATACGCGTACGATCATATTATACTATTGTACCGCGTGTGCAGACAGAGCGTTAAATAATATCCTCAATTGTGTAAGTACGTTGTATTTTTTATTTTGTGATTTAAAGACGTTGAAAACAAAACCAATTATTTATTTTATTATGGATTTTCGATGGTAGGGGGAAAAGCATACCTTAGAGCGTCCTATAGGCAAAGTTAAAATTCAATCGGATTTCGCATCATCTCCCGTTCGTTTTAGTTCAATAAACTAGAAAATTAAAAATAAAATCCGTTTTGTCCGACGATTCCGCCTTGTTCTGGAATATTTCGATTGTATTTGCGCGAAACCACCAATATACTCGTATACGTGTATGCGCGTATACTTATTTCGTTATATCAAAAAAAAAAAAAGTAAAATAAAGGAAATTGTTCGACAAAAATAGTGAATTATATTAAATATTTTCTATTATTACTATTTACCGTATTATTAAACTAATCCGTACAAAATACACACCGTCAATTAATAAATTATAATTTAAATTAATAATTATAACTCTATAGATTGTAATATTATTATTATTATTATTATTGGCTTATGCGATTGTACGCGCAGACTCATACGGCGAGTATTGTCCCGAAATCTGTGTATTTTTTTTGTAGAATTAATAATTTTTCATTTTGTACCGATTAATGCAAAACGCATTGTTATTACGTGTAGGCAACATCGGCGTGCATTGTGTTACTTCGCAGCAGTGTTAATAATTTGAAAATTTTACCGGTTCGACAGATTTATTATATATAAATGTATAAATTGAACGTTTCATACGCGTCGATTAGTTATTATAATTAATATTCAATAATAATTTACGTCATTACCGATTTGAATCGTTGTACACCAAACAATATTACGTCGCGATTATCGTCAGGAAAATAAATTTGGAAAGAAAAAAAAAAAGTTTACACTATTTCTAATCAATTAATTTAATGGCATTGGATCCGTAACTCCGTTCGCACGTTTCGTTTATTTGATTTCTTTTGCTTAAGTATTTCTCCGTAGTACCGAGCCCGGTATCTTGTCGTCGTGTCTAAAAGTGATTCAGCCAGTTACTACGGTACGTTTAAAAATTGTGTCTAACAATCTAAATCCGAGTCGTTAAACGAATTAAAACTTTCTGCGTTCCTCTGGGCGAGCTGCTGCAGCTTATTACTAACGAGACACATAATTTGCTGAATGTAATTCTATTTTCGAGCTACGTATCTTATTTAGACAAATAATTTCTCGTCCGGGAACTTTTCGTTTGGATAGAATACGGACGGGAAATCTGATCGATATATATAATATATAGCGTATATATGCGGAGTCGGGATGGAGAAAAAGGAACAAAAAAAAAAAAAAAAAATAAAAGAAATGTCTCTTACACGTAATAATATTTCTCGGCGTCCAATAAAGAGTTCATCACATACGCACTATTTATATGTGTATTGTAGTTTGAACCGAACGCGTGACACTCGTTATAAATTTATTACTTATTCTATTCGCACAGGATTTTCTATCTACTGCACGCGTCAGTCTGGAGATTTTATCATTAATAATATTGTATTATCGTTACTATATATTCTATACAAATTTTCGTTATTTTCTTCTGCGACATACATTTTTGTTTCTACGACGGTTAATTCTGTTAAATACACCGCCGACGTACTTTTATTACCAAACCAACCAATTAATATTTATTTAAAAAGAAATGCTAAAAAAAAAAAAAACATTTTGTTTGTGTCGTATTGTAGAATCCAATATTGTTTGAATTTATTCTAAAACATAATAATAAATCTGCATCCGCACATAGTGCCAGTCGGCATGGATCGCGGACCGGAATATTAATGGAGAAATCCCGTTGTCGAGCACGTCCGAAAAGTCGTGGATTATCAACACGTACGGGAAAGATGTCGAGTTTTTTTTTTCCTTTTTCTATAATCTTTCGGCTTTAGAAGACGATTATGAAACACTGTAAGTCGCAAAAGTGCTTTTATCATTCCGTGTAATTTTGCGCGTTATTTCAACGTCAGTCTCTCAAGATAATATCATAATACTATCGTTATTGTTTAACGTGCGCGGCAAAAAGCAATTTCGTTAAAGGGCGCGATTGAAGTGGTCACCGAAGAAAAAAAAAATCCAATCGTTTCCATAATATTATGACGTTGTAGTGCCACACTTTTTAACGTAGAGATCGTTTTCTTTTTGTTGATTATAGATTCAACACGAGAAGCGTGTTCGCATGTTTAATGTACTTTTTGGAAACATCGCGATTCGTCGTAAACAGTGTAATATAATTTTTTCGTCCAAATGGTTATTCAACAAACACGAGAAGTCTTACGTGTGTCGGTATAAGTTCAAAAATAAATGTCATTTAAACATAAAATAAACATATATAAAATAATGATAGTCGATAACCGGACCGCGGGATAAATTAATACATTTACGAATGATGTTAAAAAAAATATATGAAAAATCCTCTCTATTATTTTATTTTGTATGACATTTTAGTTGACGAATTTGCTCTTACAGTTTTCAAAAAGAGATTGTATACTATTCAAAGTGAAAATTCACATATATCCAATCGTTTCATCTGTCACTATTGTAATTATTATTTATTACAATTTGTTTTTTTTTCTATGTTTAAGGTTTCTTTGAAGTGAAGTTCGGTAAATTGACATTCTGAGCGGAGCGAACGAGGTACACTGGTGTTCAAGTCCTATCACGGTAAGTACATTTTGTTTATATATATACACTCATTTCGAATTGTGGTAAAATATTACAAATTATATTTATGAAAACACGAAGGATATTCATAAAATTATCGGAAACACTGACGAATCTTACTTTAATATCCTATAAACAAAAAATCAGTAGTGTACTAGGTCTTAGTGAACTAAGTCAGTAGTGGAAGAAGTCATATTTTAGATTTGTAAACAAAAATTACTCAAACTAGTAAACATTTATTTTACAAAACACTGTTAAATTGTTAAAATCCGTATTGGAGAAAAAAATCACCAATATTTCATACATCATCAAGAGTTAATTATTTGACATAAAATTAAATGATAAATTTTAAGTACGTAAATCATTATTTTTAATCAAACGCGTTTTAGTTTTATTACAAATGAGAATCTTTCGTAATTCGTAATTTTTTTTGTCTGAAAAAGTTTTATTTTGTACTGCGTTTTTCCCCATAAGAATATTTATTTTATTTCTATATAAGCATTTCATAAATTCTAATGTTTATTTGTCAAGAACATCAAGCACACGTACATATTACATTAAAATATGACATATAACGACTCTCACTGTATATAAAACAAAATATGTCTTAAGTTCAATACAATGTTATATAACAAGATAACTCCTTTTCAATGCTATATTGCAAAACGATCAAGTAATTTATTAATAATAATAATAATAATAATAATAATAATAAAAAAGAAAGTATTTCTTAAAATAAAAATGGACAACAAACGCAATATCGGTCACGACGTAATAGTTCATATTATAAATTTAAGAGTAAATTGTTTACAATAATATAACAAACATAATATTTTGACACGCTGTGTACCATATAAGTCGACAATACTTAACTTTTCAAAGTTTTACGAGTTATATTTCAAACTTAGTCGTGGAAGTATTTTTAATGGTTTTTTTTTAAAACTTGTTTTATCGTTAATTGTTTAGTTACATTACATGTAGAACTACTTTCTAAATGTAAAGTTTTCGTAGGAGCAGACAAATTAGTATAAAAAAAAGCAAAGTAAAGTTTTTATGAGTTATGAATATTTGACCTAGAATAAGTTAACCATATTTTATAAACCAGATACAGTTTTTTCAATTATATATTGTTTGGTTTTTTTTTTATTTTCTAACATACAAACCGATTGTCTAAATCCTCCGTTAATATTTATAATACAAATTGTATACAAATTAATGTTGTTTACGATCTCAATAATAATAATAATAATAATAATATTATTATTATTACTATGCATACATAGTAATTTCATATTAATATTCCATCCGCTCACTGCAACACAAATACAAATATAATTTATTAATTAATGGAATCCAAATAATTTGTCGAATTAACGGCCAAACACGATTACACCGACTTGAGTTTACAAACAATTTTCTTGATGTTGATCTTCACTAATTCTATGGTGTTTAATATGCTACTGGTGAACACTTGCTTAGAAACTTCATGTTATGCAGATGTCCCTTACTCTATAAACATGAGATTTGTATTTGAACAAACGGAGATAATCGTGAAAGACCTCTGTCAACCTAATTTTTGAAACGAGTTTCAAATCGCTCTTGCTTAAATATCATTTAATCGATATTTATTTACAATGTGTGTAGCACATAACAAGATATTATTATTGCGTTCAAAATATTTGGAATGCGTAAAATGTATTTTTCTTTTGGCAAAATTTAAGATTTCAATTCAAAACTCCGAATCGTATATTTATTTTATAACGTTTAGAATTTTTTTTTTTTTGGTTTGTTTTTTTTTTGTGGTAGAAAAATCGAGTAAAACATAACCAGTTAAAAATAATTGAGATAGATCGGTTATAAGTTAGTTATAATACGGTTATAAGTTAGGAAGAAATTATACGTTTAAGTTTGTTTTTTGCAATTAGAATATTATATTTAATTTTGACTATGTCCAAAATCTAAAATAGAAAATAGAAATTCTCTTTGACTGTATAAATTAACAATGATTTCAAAAGATGTTCCGTTGTTTAAAAAAAAAACATTAGGTTTTAATAAAAACAAATTGTTATAAAATATAGCGATAAATATTGTAAGATTTTTAATTACATTATAGACTAAATTAGAAAAAACTAACAATTGTATATGACATACTCTTCCTATAAGGTAATTTAACGTTTATGTGGTGGTTTTATAATTTACTACGTGTACAAATTATATTAGCTAGTCTTTAAATCATTTTCCGCACAAATTACGTTTTCACGTACAGTTTTTAATTTATATTATATTAGAACAGTATTGCAAAAAATGTTATCTAAACTGTACGTACGTAATAGGTCTACGTATGTTTCGGTAAATTAAAAATACTAAACGAAAATAGTGTATTGATGAAACCATAAAATAAATGTTTCGACCAGTGAATAGCTGCTTTTATAGGCGTAACGCCGTGTGTCGAGTGTACACGAGTCGGAGGAATAGAAGAAAAAAAAACAAAAATTCGGCGGAGTATTTTTTGAAACAATATTTTCGAATTTTTTTCTAGAGAAATGTAAAATGACGGTTTATGCGTTCAGGAAATAATAACGCGAATTTCACCACTGTCAGCGGGAAAAAGAACGTTCGGAAAATCACTAACAAACCGAAGAGTCTCAAGGTTTTTATATTAATTTAGAAAAATGTATAATTTATCCAATTTCGTAATAAACGGACGTTCGAAAGAAATTTAAATTTATCGAATTCTTATTAGGTTTCCAAAACACAACATAAATAAATCTCCCGCCGTGTCCATCTGTGTACATACGCGTATACGAATACACATATAATTAACTATTACGAGAAAAACTGTTTAATTTCTGTGCAATTTTGGTAAACTAAAATTGAATAAAGAATTGATAAAATGATTAGTTCATTTTAAAAATGATAATAATCGTCCGAAACGCATACGCGTCGGTATATTATGTGTTAGTTCGTATTGGAATATAAAATTTATTTTCAAAATATATGAATTCTATTTATTATATAGAAATAAGCGTAGTGTTCTGAAAATGTAAATAATTAATCAGGTTAATATTACACGGTAAAGAATTTTCTTCTTCTTCTTCTATTATTCTAAATATCTATTTGAATTTTTATTTTAAATTTATTTCTAACCTTATTGAATAATAATAATTTGTTACGTCCGACGACGAGGACGACGAAATTAATCTCTAAACGATAATTTGAAATCACGGAGATATAATATTTCTTTCGCGAGCCGGTTACAATCGTTTTATCGTAATAACCGGCTCTACGCGGGCACTGAAAAATACGCGCTGCGTCTCGCAGTCGGCGCACATTTCATAACGATTTATCGATCGACTAATATAATATATATTATTACTGTACGCGACACATATTTTATATTCGTTTTTATATTCGACGCGTTAATATTGCGTTTCTTGTTAGCACAACAATATTCTCGCCGGATAGTATTGCTATCGTGAAGATATTTATTTTTCATTTTACGGTTTCCGTCGTATTTAAAAAAAAAATACTGTTCTCCGTATCGACTTTTTCATATTGGTTTTTCGTTGTTAGAAATAATATTTCAAATACACAGCGGTGTTCATGCGGTACCGACGGAATTTCTTCGCGCACGACCTTATATAGCAGTGATTACTTAAATCGATCACTAAAACGATTCAGTTGAATCGAACGATTGAAAGTAATTTGACATTGAAATCCGATGGATTTTTTTTTTTTTTTTAAACGACACATTTAGGGAATAAAATATAATTTTATTTATTTTTTTTTTTTAATACGCGTTATAATAATAATAATTCGTTTTTTTTTTTTTTTTTTGTTTCGGAAAAACGCGTTACGAATACGCACGTAAATTCGTGTACGGTTTTCCACGTGAAAATCAAATGAATATCGCGATTTAATGAAGAAAATCAGCTCGCGCGAACCGTTGTATTGTCGATACACGTACACGTTTTACACTAGAGTTCCCACTCGTCCGCAAAGAAAAAAAGAAAAAAAAGAAAAAAGTTATCGTGTTCGCGTGCGACACGTTTTAAGACGTTTCGTCGTGTCTAGCGAACACAAACGCCAATCCACGCTTACACGATAATCACGACGGTAATAATTTTTTCCGCACAATGTCGCAGTAGACAACGTTCGCACGCGGAAAGGGAAGAAAACGGACGTTATAAAAAAAAAATTGTTTTCTTTATAGAGTTTATCGTTTTTTTGTTTTACTCTTTTACTATCACGCGCGAACTTCCATTGCCGCGCCCGTTCGACGTTTCCCCGGTCTTGCAAAACCTTTATCCTCTTCCCCCGCAATCGTTGTCGTCGTTACGGGGTCGTTGAACGTTCGAAGCCGACAGTGTAGTTTGAAAACCTTCTGTTCTTGAAAACGAGTCGTCCCCGCGAACAGACAATCGAAAATATCGATAACGTTTAGCCAACATAACGACAACCGACTTCCGAGCATGGAAACTTGTTCCGTTCCTCGCGTATACGATAACAAATAAAACCGCTCGTGTCCAATCGGTATTTGACAAGAAATCGAAGACGGCGGCGAAACGTCCGTATCACGATCGAGTTGTCGGTTTTTTTTTTTTTTTTTGAAAAAATGTAATTTCACATTTCCGAAAATCCGTATTTTTTTTTTTTACTCTATTGTGTTTAGTAGGGTCCAGACGGTTTGGAGACGCGTTGAGACGCGAAAAGACGATGATGGCTCATTGCACAGCCTGCGTTCTGGCAGTGAACGCAGAAGTGGAAAAGGGATGCGAAGGCCGAAGGAGAAATCGACGGACGGAATTGAAATTGATTGATATTACGAATGGATAGCCGGCGTGCACGCACAAATGGTCGTTAATTTTTCTACGAATTTTCGTTTAGACTCGTTTGTCTTCGAATTCTTATAATTCGCACGGGAAACGTGTGTGTGTGTGTGTGATCCGCGTGTTTAAACCTTGTTCACACCCTAACGAAAATTCGTGCGTATATATTTATCTAATATTCGCCGTAATGTTAATGCGCACGTATGTGACCGAAAATCCGTGTGTGTAGGCATACGCGCATGCGTATGTGATACATTTACATAAGACACGGTAAATTATAATTTTGGTAATGTCGTTTTAAGTTTATGCGTACATTTTGATTCGGAAAAATGTTTATATAATATTATATATTGTATGTGCGCGTGTTGAATTTATATACAAAATAAACATCGGCCGACGCGTCGCTTTTGCGTTTGTTTGGGGTGTACACAAACGAGCACGCACACACACACACACACGTGCGCCCCGACCGAGGTGAAAACTTTATATCGTGCACTGGAGCTACTCGTTTTAATATTATGTGAAAAGTTTTTTTTGGACTAATGAAAAAAGAAAAAAGAAAAAAAGAAAACCACGAACATTTTTCTTGAGATAAACACGCGTATGCGCGTTTTACAGCGAATGTTTGCTGTAGTGAGAGAGAGAGAGTGATGAGGGCGCGGATATGGTGGCTGTGGTGGTCGTCGCTTAATCGCGACGAACTTTAACTTACGAATATTCATTTTTTGTTTTCCGGCGGATTTTCGTTTCGAATAAAACAGAAAAAAAATAATTATATATATTTTTTTTTGTACATACGTGCGTCGTTTAATATTAAATCGTCGTTACTTGGTTCATTCGCGTGAAAAATCGCCCGGAATAGTCGACGACGTCAATGTACAAAACAATAATGTTATAAAGACACGAAGAAAATAACGTTTTGTAAATTTCACCGTGGTCGTTATTATATTTATACGTTTTGCTCGTCAAAAAAAAAAAAAATGATTGGAAAACTCTTGCGGAGAGAACGCAATAACGTCGTACTGTTATAATTCGCACAGACTTTGTGCGCGCATACAACTGATAAAGTTCTCCGTATCGATTGTGCGATTGCGTTCTTTTTCTATAAATGCGTTTCTAAAAGATTTTTTCGATGGGAGTTTTTCTTTTCTTTTGCAATATTTTACACGATTCTTAAACATTTCGAATAATGTATACTGAAAATTAGACAGTCAACACAATGTGTTTATGTTAACTTTATTACACGATGTAGGCAATAATAACATAAATAACTAACAACGAGTATATTCCGACAAAGTGCCGTTTTTATTGTATTCCGGTTGTAAATACGTTTCGTTTATTCGTACGCGCGACAGCTTTAAACGTAACGAATGTGTTCGCGGGGACATTATAATATAATGTTTAACATATTTATTTATTTATTTTTTTTTTTTTTTTTTTGTTACGCGTTTATCTATTTCGAAAACACAGTTTCTTACTCAACGCATTGTGTCGCGAAGGAATAATGTCGATTGTGGTGGTTACAAAAAAAAAAGTTCAGACTTTTGTTACGTCTGTAAATTTTAAAAACAATGCGACGAACCGTTCGATAAAACTATTCTGAGCGGAGCTACGGTGATGTAATAATATTATTTATACGAGATCGTGATTAACGCTATTTTTTTCTTGAATACACTTGAAGTAAATCAGACGTCGTACGTCTCCGATATTGTATTAAAAATTCTTAAGCCTCAAAACCCGATAATTACGCGTTTTACGAATAATATATAGCGTAATATGTGAAATTATTTATTCGGTGAATATTCCCGAGTTCCTATAACCGCATTGGTTTCAAAATTCTCCTGAAAAGCAATAACGGTAATCGATTTTGTCGCGTTTTTATGTAATTTTTCCGGAAGTTTTTAGTTTGTTTTCTTTTTCACGCGCTTTTGAGAAAATCGAAGAAGAAAAAAAGCGACCGAATCTAATAGCACCTCTTAGATTATGATCTGTTATCCGGAAACAAACCACGACTGTTGTAAAGCCATGCCTTCTGATAGAACTTTCGGATAATGAGATAGCAAATACAAATAAAAATAAAAACCATATCAATGTAAAACCGATAGAATTTTTTTATTTTTTTTTTTTCACTATTATTTTGTTACGTTTTTACGTAATATTCCGTTGTATTTTAGCGATACGGAATTACTAGACTTATTTCGAGAGCGTTTATATACATTATTTTTTTTTAATAACCTTTTTTTTTTTTAAAAAAAAAAAAAAGTCCGTCGGTATTATTCCTCCGTAATTTCAAAAAATATCATCCAGTCCGACCGACGTGTATAATAATAATAATAATACGTTACCGTATTGTATCATCGTATGAATACATTCCGCGGAGAGCGAACGCACATCCTAACCTGTTATATAATAACGCGCGCGGCGGTATTTATTATTATAATTCGCGTGCGCATAAATAATTTCGACGGGTAGTCAGTCGGTCGGTCGGCGGCGGTGGGCGCGACGGTACGGTGAAACACGAAAACACGAGTAAATAACAACCGGGAGATGAATAATGCATATTATTATTATTATTATTATATTTCCTCGTCGAATCCGTATAATACACACTCTCGAGACTCAGCGGCGTAGCCCCAGGGATTTCGCAGGGGAAACGGTAAGATCGAATATCACCTATTTAGATAATAGAAAATCGTCTTAAGAGTGTCGAAAATTATATCGGTTCGAAATTGGATGTCGAATGTGATACGAAATTGATATTCGCATATTATGAGAAGTAAAATATGTAAATAGAAATAACGCGTAGAGTATTCTCGCAAGATGTTTATAAAACAAATATTTTCGACTATAGCTTATCGTCGTCTGGTTACGACGTGATACATTAAGGTAATAATGTGGGTTTACATCCGATGATTATATATATATATATATGCTTGTTGGCAAATTCATTTTTTAGTCTTATAAACATTTCGTTGTGAACACTCTTGCGAAATTTTCTTTTTTACAGATTTTTATAATATCTATATTATAGATGAATAATAAATGACCGTGGTTTTTTTTTCTCTCGCAGCTATTTATGTTTTATATTGTTTACAATTATTCAGTGATAAGTTCTAGAAATAATCCTAAAATACTGTGAAGTAAACGAATATATAATTTTAACAATTAGTATTCTCAATTTGCTAATTGCAGTCTTCTATGACAAGAATATATATATATATATATTAATTTTTTTAAAAACATTTTATGTATAGGTTCGTTCCATGCTGATTGCACATGAGATACCGTGAGATTTATTAATTTAACCTGGCCGTAAAACAGCGTCTGGATGGTCGGTCAGGAAATTGATTATTTCGAAAATATCATTGATTAGTAATTAGAGGTAAAAAAAAACTATGTCGTGTCTTGAAATACGAGTATGGATGTACGAATGGAAAACGAACATCAAATAAATATTCAATGTTTGAGTCCAATTAATCGGTATCATTCGACAATCGAAGAATAGCGAAACGTTCTTTAAAAAAGAGAGATTAGACTGATGAAAAGTTGCCCTTTTAAACCGACCGTTCTGGCGGTAATACACTCCAAACCGACGACAGTCGTCAAATGAAAACGTTTTGTTTTTTTTTTTCTTGTTTATACACATTTATGCTGGAGGAAATCGATAGAATTCTTATTTGTCACTACATATACATAATATTATAAAAACTATAATATTTATAAGTAATTTATCTCGCGCGGAAATTTTCCCAAATCCCTCAAACGACAGTACTTTTTTCGACTACATGCTCTTTTTTTTGTAATCTAAATAATTCAAAAAAAAAAAAAAAAAGTTTATGCATATGAAAAATACATACATTTGTATGTAGATGCGAGAATACGTAATCAAGCCAAAGTGTACTATGCGAAACAGAGAAAAATTATTTATATTATTTGTATTGAATATAGTTGTTATAACTACGGGTTTCGAAAGAAAGTCATCGTCGGATAATTAAACAATAAGAAAAATACAAAAACTCAAAGTAAATAAACATATTATGTAATTCAACAACTATTATAATTTTTTCTTCGTTTTCCATAATACTCTTAGGCTCGGATGTATATTCGCATATAAATATTTGTTAATTTTTTATTTACGAGTATTAATTTATAGTCGGTTTTTGCTTCTATTTCATTAACACGTCTTTTTTCTCTTTTGTTCATTTTGTTATTTTTATTTCACTATTTTGTTGAACGATTCAGTTTGTCCGTCCAACGAATATCATCGTGCGTAGTAAACGTTATTTTATTCAAAATCTGGATTGACGGAACACTGGAAATATTTCCAGAGTAATATTTCTTCAACAGTTATTTTATCGAATTTCAATATTTATATTGAAATGTAAATATTGAATCGCCGCTACAGTCTCTTTAATATATATTTAATACCGTAACAATATATATATATATTGAGCAACGATAGTGAAAATAAGTTATGACATAATGGATTAATTATGTATTAACAAATAATAATGTGGAGCATATGATATACTGCGTTTGAACGCGTCGAAAACTTTTATTGAAGAAACACTATTATTACTGCGTCATTTTCCGACGCCAAATTAATATCAACGACGTATCACATTTCTCGTGATCGGTCATTTAGAATATATTATTTTCAACTATTTTTAACCACGGGCGCAATTCGATGGAAACGTTGAAATGCTAAACATCGTCAAAATCGAGTGATATAACGATAGGATTTTTTCCTCTGTGTTATTGGCAAATAACAATTTTTTATTTCCTCAGCAATCCCAGATTTTTTTTTTTTTTTACTGAAATTGTATTTTTAATATAAACAACACTCGCACTTATGCATGATAAATATATATTAAATGACTATGGTTGGGATTTGGATGCTAGCAATTATTATTATGTATTTTTGAATACGAATGAAAAAAAATTATTTTACGTTTTTTCTTCAAAGTTTTCAGTTTTTAGGTTATTTTCTTAATATTCTAGAGTTGTTTTAAACATTTTCGTAGTTTTGGCTATAAGATATGAATTTTTTAAATTTTAATCCAAGATCTGCACGCACCGACACGAATTTCGTATAAATACAACGAATTATAAAGCAGGCGCTCGTATTACATCATCGGACAACGGCCGTTGTAGCAATAATCGTTTTTTCGTATTAAAAGAAGCCCCCATGTCGATGAAATCTACACGCCTGTCAAACAATTCTTCAGATTCTCATTATTTATAATACAATTGTTACAAAAAAAAAAAAAAAAAACAAACAAACTTTAGAGAATCATTTTGAGTTTTCCCGGAGTTAACGTATTTATTATTATCATTTTTTTTTTTTTTTACGAATACTTTTTACACTTTTATTGCGTTGTTACATTTTCAATCGTAATCATGACATATTATATAATACGACGGAATCGTTACGGTTTCTTTATTGTTACGAATAATCTACGCGGTCGGTGTTTTCTCCTTTATTATTCTTCGCCGTGTTTCGTTGCAAATCACGCAATAGTCACGCGCGATTTATTAAAGCGCACGCGCGTATTTTCCAAAAAAAACACCTAAATATTACACCAGATACGGCAGCATCCCCGCATTATTCAAAACGACAACGTACACTAATTATTCGGCTCAGTGTCGTCGGATTAACGTCAACGCTCTCCTCCAATAATAAATCTCTCCGGGGCACGGGTTTAACGACTCTATGTAGCGCGACGACGACTCCCCCGCTCGCCGTCGGTAATAATTTACGCGTAAATATTCGAGTGAACGTTAGTGATGCGGCGCGGCGGTGTAACCGAAAAGAAACTTTACTTATTTTACGCGCAACATATTATATATATTATATATATTGCGGCGGTTGCGTCGGTACGGAAAACGCAATTCGCAAACGGTTTTGTATGGGAAAAGTTATCACGTTTTGTACGAAATCGTGCAAGGAGGAACACGTACAAAACGATTTCTTTAACCGAGTTCACAAGAAGTCGTTTCACGTCGGCGAGGACCGGGGGAAGCGGGGACACGCGTTGACAAATATTTTTTCGCGCGCAACAACCTTTTATTGTAAAACAAATAATAGTTTTTTTTTTTTTTTTTTTTTTTACGGAAATAATTGCCACGGTAAATACAATTGTTTCTCGCCGTTTGCGTTTTCATTCGCAGCAGACAACACACGGTTTTCGCGAACAAACACCGCACGAAATTGGTTTTAATAAATAAACTTTCTTTCTTTTTTTGTTTTGCGCGCGTGTGTACACACACACACACACACACATCGTTCTTCGCCCGATCGATAGATTTTATTTATTTTTTTTTCACTAGCGTGTGAATAATTAATGGCGGCGTATACGCCGAACGAATGAAAATTCGCGGGGGGAGGGGAAGGGGGAAACGAACGATACGATATTGTAACAAAATTTTATTATTATTATTAAAAAAAAAATTATAATAATAATTAGTCTCTATTTTTATGTTGATTCTTCGCGGATACAAAAAAATAAAACGCCCGGACGAACCCTGAATGTTTTTCAATTATTTTTTAATTCCGTAAACTCCGGCGGCGGCCGGAGCCGAATCCGTGACGGACAGACCTTCTCGGCCGGTAACTGCGAAATTCTGGGATCCGAACAGCGTGGACGCGTGGTCGCCCGCGGACAAGTCCGTCGAGTAAGAACTGAACGGAGCCAACGTGGTTGACTGGAAGGCGGCCGTGTGCCGTGCGAACGCGCCGTTATTGTGTTCCGCGAACACGGCTTGTTGGGTGGGCGCTACGATTTCCTGCGCTTCGGCCAAACCTCGTAGGCCGACGATGTTGTTTGAACCGTACGCGGCCGCACTGTACGCACCTGTGGGAACCGAATTGGAAACGAACGCCTTGTTCTGATACGGTTCTTCGTATCCGGTGGGCAAGACGACCGGGGACTGTTGGTAATAGTGCACCGTGGCGAAACGTTGTGCTGCCGTTTGCACCGGCACCGGTACCTTGACTTCGTACGGGACTCGGACCGGGTACGGCACCTTCTTTTCCACCGGGTACGGGACGGGTCTGTCCACGGTCACCGGCACTCTGACTTCGACCGGGACCGGCACGTTGACCGGCACTTCGTAGCGGACCGGGTACGGCACTCTTTTCTCCACCGGGTACGGCACGTGCTTTTCCACCGGGTACGGCACGGGTTTCTCGACGGGGTACGGCACCTTCTTCTCTACCGTAACCGGATACGGTACCGGTTTCTCCACGGGGTACGGCCTGTCCACGTTCACGCGCACCGGATAAGGCACCGGTTTCTCTACCGCGTACGGCACCGGTTTCTCGAACGGCACGCTAACCGGATACGGTCTGTCCACCGGCACTCGCACTTCGTACGGAACCGGTTTCTCCACCGGATACGGCACTCTCTTCTCGACCTCCACCGGATACGGTTGCGGCACGTTGATCGGACGGTCCACGTTCACTCGCACGGCGTACGGCACGTGCTTTTCGACGGTCACTTGGTACGGGTGCGGTACGCGAACGTATACGGGATATGGCACCCGCTTCTCCACTTGAACGTAGTACGGAACGGGCACTTCTTTGTTGATGGTCACTTCGCGGTGTGGCGCAGGGGCGTTGACGACCGATACTTCGGGAGCGGACTCGTACGATCCGGACTTGGTGATCGTGACACCTCGACTGTAGGACGGAGCGAATGAGGGCACGCCGTACGAGGTGGCAAAAGCCGACGACCGGTTCGGGATCACTTGTTCAGGAGTGGACGAGAAATCGGCCGCTGATCCGGCTACGGCGGAGAGAGGCGCCAACGCGGACGAACCGATCGACGACGTATCGTAAGACTCGTATCGCAGCGGAGCCGGGGTGGACGAGCCGTAGAACTGTGCAGGTACCGGTGTGGACGGACCGATGATTGAAGAAGACTGGGTTGACGACGGGAACGACCCGCCTATGGAATGACCTATCGCGGAGAAGGCGGCGTTCGACGAGTACGCGTCCGCGTCGTACGAAGGGATTGGATTTGAACCGAGAGCTACGGCGTTGAACGGGCTAGCGGCGGTGGTCGCGAACGATCTGTCGAACGCGGCGACAGAAGCCGGAGTAGTAGATGAGCCGTAAGACGGGTACGATAGTTCGGACGGTGTGGAGTAAGAAGGAGTACCGTTGCTCTTAGTATCACTCAGATGCACGACGTCAGCGTACGTGCTGCTGGACACGACGAGGAGTCCGAGGAGAGTCGATTGGATCTGAAAAAAAAAAAAAATCATTAGTAGGGCTTACAGGCGTTCGCGTGTTTTTTTAAAAATCATTCAAAACATCGTTTAGAAATTTTTCTCATAATTCTAGGAGGTCGTAGTCGTTTTTTTGTTTCTTGTTGCTGGTACTTAGCTTTTTTTCGCGCGTCAGTACACCTTTTATATTATTTGAATTTCAAGAGCATATTATTTCACTAAATTTCATACTAATTTCAACATATTTAACGTGAAATATTTTATGTACATTTTATTGTATTTTTACATAATTTAATGGCATATTCAGGGATTTTTTTCGGGTATAAATGCATGCATATCTTAAGGCTTTTTAGGGCATTAAGTCCCTAGCCATAATCATCGGTGACCGTTTATACGAGGTAATACGTTGGAAAATGGAAATCGTTGTAAATATTAATATCGCCCTCACCGCTGTGTATTACATTTACATAATAATGTGCGAACGCTTTAAAATAAACTATTATTGTTGACCGTAAGTTACGATCGGTTGCAAATATTGTTATGGACCGACGCAACTGAGTAAGACACGTAATTCGGTTTTAATAGAAAATACGTTTTTGGGAAAAACGTTATAATCAATCGATTTTTTTTTTTTTTTTAAATACAAAAATATATTTAACGTTATTCATTCAAATATTTAACGTATTAGCCCGCACGTATAGACAATTTGCATTAAAATATTTTTAATTCCGATGTCCGAACGATTTCGGTTCGTATAACGCAATTATGGCAGTTTGTATTGGCGAATTAATAAATAATATTATTAGAAAACACGTTTCACATTGTATTCGTGTTAGCACACGGTTGTCGTTTCAATTAAATTATCAATCACAGCGAATTTCCCGTTAAAATTAAAATCCAATAAATCGGAACGTAATTGTAAACGTAATAGAATTACTCGTCCTTTTGTATTAGATACCAACGAATATGTATAGGTATTAATAATAAAATAAATAAACGTATATAGTGTTGGCAAAACTTTAAATACATTTCGATAATGACGAATTCAAATAATTCGTAAATTATAATGTTAATAAAATAAAATACAATGTACAAAATGATCGATGAATTTATAATTATTATAATCAGTAAAATGTATTAATCACGGATATATTATCGTTGGTGATTTTGCGCCTTTGACCCAAAATACAAATATCGCTAATTGCAAAAGTATTACAGTATCGTTTATCAAGTCGTTGATATATTTTGTTCTAACGTCACGTATGCTTTTGCTTTATTTTTTTCGAGTAAAAACACTGTTAAGATCTAAAACAGGACACGATAGACTTAGTAGTTTACATGGACGTGTATAGATATCAATACAGACAACATTATTATTAATTTTGAATAAAATATATACATATGTAGTTTTTAAATTTTATACTGCTCACACTATTATTTTGATCTTGCAGTGTACATAGGTGATAATATGTAATAAATAACGGTCTTGTATGAATTAAAACGAAATATCGGATTATATGACGGTGAATTGTGAAAACAAAATATTTTTCGCCACCCACGCCACTCAACGTTCATCGAGAACTAGCGTGGAGCCACATATAATTTAAACAGTATATTATACGATCAAAAATAATATACATTTCTTATATTATAGTTTTAGTAGAAAAAAAAACAAAAAGAAAATTTCTTGTTTAGCGTCGATTGAAATAAATTAAAGCGTGTCATTTTTAAAAAAATATAAAAAACAAAAATATTCAAGATGATAAAAACAAAAAATGTACGTTTATCCTTACCATTGTGCTGATAGCCATGTTCGCTGTTTCACGGCAATTGTATTCGATTCAGTGATCGACTGACTGTCTTCACTTGATCCTTGCTTTATATAGCGTCGCGGACGATCGCCTCCTCCCGTAAAACGACGATGGCTGACGACAATGATACAACGTATATGATTAAACCAGTAATTCGGATGAGTAAAAGAATTTTTTTTTCTCATCGAACGCGGCCAAGATTTCTTTCTCTTTTACGTGGGATGTTCTTCGCATTTTTTTTTTTCATTATTATTTGCGATACGATAGCAATAGATTTATATTATGCTAATGGATTGTTTTTTTTTTCTGCTCGTCATTCACGTATTCTCTGGTAAACTGGTCGTGTTTGCACAGAATTATAACGAGGGTTGCATAACTTTACGCGAACTCGGAATGATTCGGCCGTGTCCTCGTCCACCTTCAATAACGCGTCCGACCTTATTATCGCCTTTCACACGTCGGCTAATATCGTACGTTATGATCGTTCGCACAGAATCGTTTTAATTTCTATAAATTACTTAATTTAATTCATTTACTTTACTCACAAACCGAACTGGGGGAATTCTATTAATAATTTTAATTTTTTCCCGCGACGCGCTCGTGTGGAGTAGTGAAAACGCATCGACATTCGACTATTTGTTAATTCCTATAAGTAATATATAGTTATACCACTTTTGAATTTATAGTGAAATTTTTGAAAAAAACTGCCGTTTTGTAAGTTCTGTACGGCCGTATTTGGCCCGTAACGGCATCGCGTAAAGATAGCAGTCTCGGGTTCGTAAAATCGATGAGGGGAAAACAATAAAATACGAACGACGTCAGGTAAAGAAAATGAAGTAGTTTGGAAAAAAAAAATTGAAAATTAGAAATTATACTTTAGGAATATAAATTGTGTTTTGATCGAATTTTGTTGTAGTGATGTTCGTTCGAAGCGTTCACATTGTTACTTCGACGAGTATCATGGAATGGAGACTGAACGATTTCTTAACTCTGACGTATTTCAGTATATATTTTTATTTATAAATATGTAATAATGTGGAGATTTCACATTAACGAGTAATGGGTACAAGATTAGTATTATTAACACAAATCATTTTATTCAATAAAAATAAATATAATAAAAATGTTATTGTTAATTTATAATACGATCGGCGGCGTAGGTTTTCGATAAGATAATCTCAGTGAAAAAAAAGATGGAAGGAAAAAGGGTTAAACATTTTCGAAAACAATATTAGCACTGTTATTGAATTTGAAATTTTGTTGAATTGTTTTCAACACTGGAACATTATTAACTAATATAACGCCAGTTATCGTTTAAACTGTTTGTATTTGATCGGTGACTTTAATCATATGATTTTGACTTTCCGATAAAACATTTCAAACGCTAACGCGTATCATCATCATCATCATCATCACACCGTCATAATTGTATGTTTTCGTACGTGCGCCGCCATAATTATTAACGCATTTCATTATCGATAATTAATAGTACCTAATTGCATTAGCGTTTAAAACGAGTTAGAGAATTCAATAAATCAATTGTCCGCCTCATGCCGTATAGAATATTTGAATATTTAACGCAAATGTAAAACAGACAAAACAAAAAAATTACTTTTAAAATTCGCCTAAAGTTTTTGTTTGTAATAATTACAAAAAACGCTCTATGAATTTTATAAGCGAATATTTAACGTATTTACTACTATTATAGCAGTGTTGTCTGAGCCGCACACACGCGTTTCGCCCGCGGCCGACCGCCCCCAATCGCCTGGTCCGGCGACACCGCGACGATAACACGCTCTACCCAAAGAGGCTGTATATGTAACAATCGCGGTGCCGACGAACTCCGTTCGCCGCCGTTTTTCGTTTTTACTTTTCGCTCGACCAGCGGCCGTCTTCCGTTTGGCGAGAAGCATCGGACGTACTTTTGGTTTTCGTTTTTCACCGTCTGTTCGACACGTTGTCGCGGTCGCCCTTTTTGCGTCGGAGCCCGAGAACGTGTCAGCGACAACACACAATTCGCGTCTGTTACCGGCTCGTGTTCAACGTTAATTCGTCGGTGATCGGATTCCGTCCGTTTTCGCGTTGGGCGCATTTTCCGCGCTTTGTGTCGACAACTCTCCATATTTGCGTCTCTCACGAGGTGGTGCAGGACCCGTGTCATTATTTGATCACGGTCGGCTTCAGGCGTGGACCAGGTTTTCCGGCATTGATGAGAACCCGTTTAATCATCAATCGACGAGCGGTGATATCGTTTATCGTTATTATTATTATTTTGTAGGGATGGGATTTTCAACTCAGTGACACGAACCGGTTCACTTGAATGAGTCGATTCGTTCAGTCAACCACAACTGCCAATCCATCAAATTAAACAAATCTTTTTTGATAACACGTCGTGAAGGCGCGTGTTTTGGACAGTGCGAGTCGGCGGGGACTCGCACAGACGGCTGTCGAAAGCTTCGAACCGTCGATACCAGAGCGTGCGTCTAAAAGGGATTCGCGTCGATTAAACACGCCATTAACGCGTTATGGGCTTATGGCTCACCATGAACAGATTTCACGTGACTTCCCTCGCGAGAACGATGCGCGAGTTGGACTCGCGCCGTCTAAATTCGACATCCTTGACAACGAATTCATAGACAAAAAATGTAGTCGAATTCACATAACACTTATCGGTATATCGATGAATCGTCACGAGTTACGAACGCGATTAATGAAATAATTAAAATAACACAAGAAACGAACAAATAATAAACGTTGGTTAAGAGTCATTGTTTAATAAGTAATCATGTGATTCAGGAATTGACAAGTTACGTTGACAACACAAATCTGCGATACTACAGTGAGTCACACTGAGTCACTGAACTATGGCACACTGATTCAACTCATTCAGTACACCTAGAAGAGTCAGCTGTTCGAGTCGACTCACTCGCGAACTACCCGTCCCTATTATTTTGTACAATTATCAACGATTTCTTTTCGAGTTTATTTATATTTTTTTATTCATTCATTTATTAATCGTTCGATTGGGCGCCCACGTATATATATATATAAATATCACTCTTACGTTGTTATACGCATTGAGCCCAACGCGCATTTACAATTATTTGTGTTACATTTTTATATCTATTTTTCAAATTGTAATATCGATTACGAGGTCACCTATCCCGTACATAAGTAGTCAGATTAACCAGATCTGACGATTCTACAGTTATTTATCATTTTGATTACGATAAACTGCAATGAGTTCACTACTTTTAAATTTTTTTCTCCTACAATTATTTGTTTTTAGTACTAAGGCTACAAGATATAAATTCAAGGTGATTGACTTTGTATTAAAATAATATTTATTACAAATTTAATAAATTTTTACTCGTATGTTTCTTGTTTATATGAAATAAAATATTATTACGAACGCACGTATATAAAAAAAAAACAAGTTTTCCTATTGGAATTTTAGAAATTTCAAATAATAATACTGGTTTATTCTGAGATAAATGAATAAGTCAAATGATTGACCAACACAAACGTTATTACATTTGTACACACTTTTTGTTTTTTGATAATAAATAAGTGTTAATTTCATATACGTTATGCACTAACCTTCTATCGTTTTTTCATATTCATAAAAAAATTCAAACGTTTATTACAAATAATTTTATTTTATTTTGTTTTTTTTTTTTTACATAAAATCTATATAATTCAGTATTACATAATATACGATCCACAAGGCTATTTTAATCTCATAATTATTATATAAAATACATATTATTGATCATTGACATTTTTAATTTTTCTTTCTTTTGATGTCAACTCTATCGATACGTGTAAACGGTGGTGGTCGAGATTTCTTTTGAAAAAATATTTTATTGATCCAAACTATTTTAACAATAAAATCAACTGCTCGCCAATATTATTGGACACCATCCATCCATGATAAAACAAATAATAGGTCTGCGAAAGTCCTAAATGACTTTTGTTTGAAATCCGTTCCTGTCGATTCATAAAATATTGATATGATGTAGATATTAAAAATGTATTGTATTCCATTTAAAGTCAACACGCAATAAAGATAATATATAATTGGTGAATATTTTATTATTATTTCGTGAAAGCGCGCGACAATGCCAAATTTTTTTTGTTATTTATCTTGCGACTGAAGAGCCGTTAATCGTTATCCGTTGTTTTACAAGTGATCATTAGGTAACAAATATTGTAACAGACGTTTAGATTCTAAAATAAGCCGAATGTATAAGTGTTTGAAAATAAAACAAAAAAACACGATCGTTAAACATCCCCAACAGTTTTTATTTGTAAAAGAATTATACATGTAGTCCTTTTACGAAAATCTATCTCTCGTATTTATTACCAGAGAGATTATGTTTAAAAGAACAGAAATATAACATCGTCACGCTAAGTTAGGAAAACATAACATCCGAAATAATTTATTTTCGTACGAAAAAATTATGTCTGATTATTTATAATTCTGGACTTGTATGTATACAATAATATGATTCGGTTTACTGAAATGCAAAAACAATGAGTGATTATAATGAGGAAAATAAAAAATTCAATATTAAATCTTTCGTAATTTACGATGGAAAACGATAATTTGAATTCTACTCGGATTTTATTTTCATCGACGTATTAAGTGCAAAATGCAAGTTCCAATCTTTAATTTTATAATATTTAACAAGCGTCGAGCATTTTTTTATTTTTTATCGTTATTTTATAATATAAACCGGGCGAAATTTAAAGTATTTCGATATTATTATAATAAATTATGGAATTAATATCGTTATTCAAATTTTTAATTCAACATGTAGTAAAATTGATTTAATTACTTAAGTGTTTTTTTTTTTTTATGAGAATGTTCAAAAAGTTAATATTTAATGAATTTAATATTTTTCACGTTGTTATAAAGAATAATTAAATGAGAAATTCAGTGGACTGATTAGAATTATACAACCAAAATATTAATCTATTACAATAGATAAATGTGTCGTGTATGTTTTTTGTTTCAAACCATAAAAAAACACCAAAATTCTATGCAAAAATAATATTATAAATGTTATAAGTTAAACAGAACAACGTAATTTAATCACAATTACACGGTGTTTCGTTTTTCGTTTCTCCAACACAATTAACGTAAAAATAAATTCATCTATATTATCACATAACGACGTTTTAAATAAAATGTGTTTAAATGGAACTTGAGTCTGGTGTTCGTTTATTGTGGTATGACGTTTTTGCAAATAATATTGACTTTCACACTTGTAAAAAAAAAAACCTCGAATCGTATTTTACGTTTCGAAACGTCTGATTACAAATATTAAAAAAAATACTATTTGCTATTTTAATAGTTGTCGAGTTTAAAAATAATAAGTCATTATTTATTTTTATAATGTTTCCTTTGAGCGGACGTTTTGCAAACACTTTTATTCATTTCATAATTAATGGCGCGAGATCAATTAATTGAATTTTGTTTTATTATTATATAATTTCGTTAAACGCTTCGACGTACTAGTCGAGTTGTAGTCGTTTTAATAACGCGACAAATGAAAACGTTTAAATTTCATTAGAATTCAGCCTCGTTCTCGGTCCTGAACGCTCTCTGCCTTTCAGTATTCTAAACTAATACGTGTATACGATATTGCGAAACGATATGTCCAGTCGTCTTTTTGTTAGTTCTCACCGAAACGACCACTTTTAGAGCTCACATCGTCTCCTTTTCCAGGTTAAGATTTTGCCAAACCTAACCGACTTTCTGTCTACGCATTCCTTATTATATGATAACGAATTAATTCAAATAATTTTCGATTGTCGCGGTACACCTCCCGAAAAGAGATGGCTTTTCGGATTTTCCTATTTTTTCCACAAAACATTTATTGGAAAATAGTCTCGTTTCTAGGCCGTATTCTATCATTCTTTCACAAAAATAATATAATTTCTAGTCTCGTCTGTTTTTACGAGGGGGGCTTTTTTTTTTTTGTACCGCAGCAGCTATATGAGGGTAAAAAAAACTCTTTTTTTTTTTGCGTATAATTCAATATCCTTTTGTGATAGCTGCAGCAGATCGCGTCGAGTGTATCGTAATATACACAACACTGTCGTGGAAAATAAAAACGATAACCGAAACGTTTAGATATAGAGGAGTTGTCGTTTGAACGAAAATGTCCCCGTTCACCGTTAACCGAGACGCGAAACGACAGATACGAATCGGTTTTAATATTTCGGACACATTTAAATTAACGTTTATAACGATATTCCGCGTTGACAGGAAATTTCGAATGTCGTCTCGTGTATTCGGTTCGAGCGAAATCGGACTTTTTTTTTTTGAAGACCGTATTTCGAACTTGAAGTTTTTCAATTCGATTACGACGTTGTTTTTTTTTTTTTTTTTGTAAAGGAAAACGCAAAACGTTCTGGCACTGCAGACGCGACTAACGATACCGAGTAAAAAAAAAAAAAAAAATCCTCTGTTCGCATCCGGCACCGACGATTCGTCGTACGATCTGAATGAAAAATAATATTTGCGCGATAGCCGCGACGATAATTCGATCACGGATAATTTCTAGAAAATAAATAATATACCAACATAGTTCCGAGTGTTCTTGCGAATTCCGTTTTTTTCTCCCCGTACCTGTATCGCACGACAATACGATATCTGCGGATGAATTAGAGAACGTGTCCGTTTGTCGAGTTGTAAAATAGAATATTTACGAATGACAAATCACACGAGTGTGGTTTAGGTACGCGAGTTTCCTAAACGATTGTGGCGACGTTTTCATTTCCGCACAACATGAGGCGCGCGTGTTGTGTCGACGTGACGGTAACGGCAACGGAATACGAATAGAAAATCGAATCGATAGATTAGAGAATCGTTACCGCCGCCGCCGTGTATAGGTCTGACTTTTTTTTTAATTTCTTGTCGAGATTTTCGTTAAAACAAAATTCGATTGCGTAAATTTTCGATAATAATCCGTTAATTACTCGTTCGACGCGCACGCCGAAATCGTATTTCGAAAAAGAATATCAAAACCGGAATGTGTTTCGTCACGTATTCGTTAAACCCTAAATTCGTCTTATTTTTCGACTTATTTCGAAATATCGACTTTTTTTTTTTATTTTCCTACACTCTTATGCTTGTACAAAAGTTTTAAATATAAACGTAAATATTATGCGGTTTTTTCGTTCTATTTTTTCCCCGTCGGCGCTCATGATAATTTCAATATGTTAACAGAGAAGAAGAAGAAGAAAAACCGACACCGTATTCGCGGGCGAGCAACTTATTTTTTCATATTTCTCGTCGAGATTATATATATATATAAAAAAAAAAATTTCGAAATCCCGTGTCGCGGCCGGACGGGAAATGACAGAGTGCGAGGATAAAATAACGTCGTCGAAAATCCCAAAAGGGATAACATCAGCCGTGTTCGTCGTAGCGGTGGCCCGGTTCGATCGGACGCACCGGCGCCGTTTCGCCGACCCCCGCGGTACGACGGATCTCCAAAAAACGGACGTGTCTGTTACGAGCGCGGTCGGCGGTCCGGCTGTAGGGCGACCCCCTTCACGGGCCGTCCTGCACAATATATACGCGTATAAAACACACGGTTATTTCGTTATTGTAATAGAATAAAGTCGCGCACGAGACTGAAACGGGCCGAGATTACCGTACACTCGACGGACCGCTGTTATTCGCCGCGGTAGTCGACGATTTATTATTACTGTATACACGCCACATTTCCTAAGCCTAAGTATTGGTACACGGGCGGCCGTCGTCCCGAGGAAATGTCTAATTCTTTGCGGATTCCCGTGGTAAACGTCGATTCAATGGATAACGAGAAATACAAAAAAGCTCTATAAGGTTCGGTTTATAAATGTCATAATATTATAGCCGTGATCATGAATTAATGATTAATGATCGATGATCGCGAATGATTCGCGATCGCTTGTTTTGTAATTTTTTTTTTTTTTTTTTTTTGTCTACATCGTAAAATATAACATTAGATTCTGAAGATTGTATTTGCGGGTTTTACAATGACGCGTACGTATTCTTTTTTTTTTTTCCACGCGCGTATCCCGAGAATTCCGTCAGAACGATTGCCCCCCGATTTTTATTACGATCATAGTTTCGTTCTCCGACAACAAATTGCATTTAGTAGTCGGTACATTTTTCGATTTTCTCAAAAGCGCGTAAACACGAAAACCGTACCGGAATGATTCGCGCGATTCGGTGGAAATCGTCGATTACCGCCGTCGTTGTTTTATTCCTTCGTGATTTCCAAACCGAAATGCCGTTGTAGAAACTCGAAACACGTCGTAACTTATATATTAGGAGAAAACAAAAATTTCTTTCGATTTTCGGCTATTTACAACACTTATGGGTTTCCAAATTATTCAATTCGTAGAATAGGTAAAATCGTTGGTTTTAACGCTCAAAAAGAATTCGATGCAACGTCGGACGTTCAACACTAACACCTTTACCGGTTGTGAAGTGCCGACGAAATTTCGGTGACCGAGAGTGATTGTGAACTTTCACTCTTATGATTTATAATTTTCACACGTACAATTTACAATCGGAATCGCATAATTAAAACCGTAAAGCCGTTGCTAATATATATATAAAAAAAAAAAAAAAAATAACACTTAACGCACTGTCGAGTATTTCGAGGCGGCGGAAACGTTCGATAAACGTTAAACATTTTGCCGTCAGCCGATTCCCCTATACGGACCGTAGTGGCTTATACGAATTTTCAATTCGCTCAACTCGTAAGTGTGTGTGTGCGTGTGTAATTTGAAGAAAAATATTGCGCGTACTTCAACGAATATATTATGCGTGTGTGTGTATATTTATATGCGATACGATATATAGACCGTTGTGTAAAGTATTAGGGTTAAGACTGAATTTATTTCACGAGCTGCTTCGCTTTGAGCCCCCCCCCCCCAAACGTTTACGACCGATCCGAAAACCGAATTGAGACGTGTCTGTACGGATGTGATTACAACGCGCAGTGAACACGTTGAAAACGCGGTATCGGTAAAATACAGTGCGCGCGTCCGCAGGCGAGGTGCGAACGGATAGCGTTTGAAAAACGTCTAAAAACCTTTACCGGACGAAATATATTGTGAGCGAATTACGAAGAGTATTCTCTTTTTCAACGTCGTTCGGTCCGAACGCCGGTAAAGCGAAAGAAAGAACGAAACAAATAATAATAATAATAATAATAATGATAATGATAATAATACATAAATATAATAATAATTATAAGCGTCCGAGTAGAAGGGAATTTGATAAATAATTAGTCAGTTTCGCATTGAAGTAATCGGATGATTCCCCCCGACGTGCGGTCGTCAACAGACTATTCGGCCGCGGCCTACGAATTTTTAGACAACGTTTTGTTCGTCTTCGTTAAAGGTGCGCATTAAACAACTTTCTTGTTTTTATTTTTTTTTATTTTAAATTTTCGTCGTGTTACGCGATGTCCGACAATATCATAAATGACATATTATTAAATGCAAATGAGTGTTGCGCCTAGTTTTGACCTATGAATATCAATAGATTTTTGTCAAACGCTAGAAAATATATAACGTTGTCTACTGAAACCAGTTTTCCCACGATTGTCCACGTATATTCTAAAAATAACGAAAAATTGAAGATTTTAACACGCGTCGATTTTCGTACACGCTCGCAATCGTCGTTTTTTCTTTCCGTAGAGGGATATACACTATCGAGGTGTATAGAAAACGCTAAAACGTTCTTTTTATTAATTTTTAAACTATTTTCGTGTATTATATAACACGTACGTCGCAGCTTCTCCCGTGATTTTTTTTTCTTTTGGGTTCAAGTCAATCGACTTTTATCGATAACACGGCGCATCGTCATCGAGACAACGAGCGACGCGCGATTCGTTTTTTTTTTTCTATTTTATTCGTCATAAATCGAGCATACGCTGTGTTTTTCGGTTTTTTTTTTTATAATATTACTATATTATAAAAAAACTTATATTATATGTAACTCACCCGCCCGAAATGATTGAACGATTCGTAAACGCTTTTTCGATTGAACGTTTCGTCGTCTGTCCGTCTGAGCAAGTGTCGCATCATTCACGACTAAATTTAAATTCGCGCGGTCCGTCATCGTATTCCAACAGTTTCAACTGTCGTAAATTTTCTAAGAGGACATTTTTAGTTTCTGTTAATTTTTTGAAAATTTATTGAAATGTCACGTACCTAATGCGATTCGAAAGAGTGTCGGAATAACGACGACGAGTGGAGTAACCGAACAAATACAAAATATGTATTCAGGCGAATACGCGTCGAACAGTGGTGTACATTTTCGATTTTACTTTTTTGCACCTTACACGTGTGCGTTGAATTTCGACAATAATAATAATAGTTTCAAAACTGTGTATTCGTACGACCGAAACTCGAAGAAGTCGCACCGACAATACTGTAATTACTACTTCGTTTATTATATAGACTTTCGAATAGTTTCCCGGAGTTTATGAACGATATAAATGGTCCGTTTAGTAGTCTGCCAGTGACAAATGGCCGTACTTAGTCACTAATTAACGTTATAATAATAATAATAATAATAATAATAATAATTTGTTTGTGCAGAACAATTATCAATTAAATAATTTTTAATTATTAAGAATTTCAATTCTGATTTAAATCAGAATTAAAATCTGATTTAATGTGACAAAAAAATAAATAAGTGTCGTTTTTTTTTTGTGTTTTGAAAATTTATTGACGTTTTTTTATTGTTTGCGAGAATGAGTGAGACGAATAAAATACTGAATGCTTAGTATATTATATTGTTACATTTTTTTTTTAACACCAATATTAAATTTCATATTTTGAAATTACAAAACGTTTAACTTTCTTCCTTTCCTAAAATTCATCATTTTGAATATTTAATTTCAAAATATTTAAAAAAAGACATATGTTACTTTTATGGAGTATTAGAAAAAAATAAAAATAAATATTTACATTTTAGTATTACGTATATTATTACGTCATTCGTGTTGCATTCTGACTTTGCACGTGAAATTTTCGAACGGAATTCATATCGTTTTAAGGATCGCGGTTAATAAAAAAGTTCATTGTTCATCAGATATAGAAATATCGTTTTGTCTTTTATGGTTAAACGAATAGAATTATTTTCGAGTACGATAATTTGAACATTGTACATGAAAGAAAAATATGTAACGTTTGTAAAAATCGGAATGAAGAAGACATTTCCTAAGAAATTCGAAGCAGACAGTACACTACGTACAAGGTTTAGCCGGTCGTCAATCGTTTGGTTTGACCGGTAATCGTGAGGGCTTTGACATTTATTTGTATTATATAAACTATAAACGAGTTTTGACAACAAAAAAAACAAACACGATTTCATACCAAATGATACGATATTATAAAGTGGCCGCTTTTAATTTCGGCATCGTAACCCGTTTTCTCGACGTTTACGAAATACACAAGTTGTTCAATTTCCACACACACACACAAACATTTATCGAACAACGGATATAATCCACTCGGACGGTGTTTTATTTTTATTGAAGTTCTAATGAAATTCGACATTATAAAGACGTATGAACAGCGCGTTTTATCTTTTTCAAAGACACGCCGTTCTCGATTTTGACTGAAAATGGACTGCGAAAACCGTTAAGACCCCGCCGAGTCTTACGCGTTTAATTTCATTCATTTTACAATGGCTGATGTTGTTATCCGATAACGAGTACGTTTTTCTTGCTCGGACACCTAAAAATCCACCGACGATTGTGGTCGTGTTGCATTTCGATTCGTACACACGGAATACGAGTCAAATTCCTACGGACTCTCGATACAAGTACACGTTTTAAGCGATTCGCTGTCGACAAACCGTGCCATGTAATCAAATCGAAACTTATTAAAGCACTTGTACGACTACAATTATAATAATTATCTATTTCGGAATGTCTCCTGACATTGGTTTTGTTGTTTTTTTTTTTTTTTGTTTCAACGAGATACAGATTGTGAGTTATCCGACAACGCTTGATTTTTTTTAAACGAATTTTGTAAGTGCAGTCCGTCATATAATTACTGTAACAATATATTTAGTGTTTGTATTATTAAAAAACGTAATTGTGTCGCAATGCACAGTTTGTTGTAAAAAAAAAAAAAAAAAAAAAAAACGTTATAATGGCAAAACCGGCATTGCCGTTAAATTCCGTGGTCCATACGTGACAATAATTATTGTACATTATAGGAGCTGGGACGTTATCAAAACCTTTAAGTAATAATTTTTACGAAATATGCCTTCAACATTTTTTTTTTCTAGAATAATAAAATTATTATTAAAATATTTAAACTTTTTCGTTATATTTATATTTAAAATTCGAATTATTTAAAACATTGAAATGAAAAATTCCTTTTCTTATTTGCAACAAATATATATATATATATATATATACGTATATACCTATATTAAAATATAACGAAATCTTACGCTAAATTCTTAAAGTAAATAGTGAAAAAAAAAACCGAAAATATCCATCGTAATACACGAATATCGAACGTAATTATTACATTATGTTTTTATGATTATATTAAGACAAATATTAGTTATAAAATTAACTTATATCGAAAATATTAATAACGAGCTTTCAAAATCAACCATATCGAGAATTATCAGGATAATATTATAAAATTAATTTCATTCGACTGTGATTCGAATTCGTGTCTCGGATACAATTGTTCTTGAACTGTTTAAATCAGTGGTTTTCAACCCTTTTTTATTCTATCCCCCCCCCCGGTAAATTTTCAATGATCTCAAAAATTGAAGTTTAGAAGACTTATTCTTTTTAGTGAACCGTACAAATAATTTTTACAAAATAACTATTATTCAACCAATACGTAATGACTTATTTCTTTGTTTTTTCATTATTTAAAAAAAAATATATATTTTTTCTTAATAATTTTTAATAATTATTTTTATATTTTTGAACATAATCTTATAAATATTTTCAAATTAAATGTTATAAATAATAATTACATATTATAAGTAAAATTAATTTAACGTCATAATTATTTTGTTAACAAAATTCTCGTTACTTCATCATCACTATATTCCCCCTTGCAATTTCTAAATTCCCTCCCGAGGAGAATTCTCACCGGTTGAGAACCACTAGTATAAATTATATTAACGTACATTTTAATATGAATTGTCGTTATTTAAAAATTATAATATCGACGTGATATAGCCGACGGAGACGAATAATTAATAACGGCGTGCGTTAAGAATTTCCTAGTGCATTACATATGTAATAATTAAGGCTCGGATGTTGATGACTTTTGCATTTTATATTATTTATTATTTATTTTTTTAAACGTCTTAGGTGGTGTGATCTTAGTTAAATATGCGATTGAGCAACACAAGGATCAAAATAAATATATTTTAATTTTTTTAAATTATTTGGCTTTTTTTATTTTTTAAAATATTTTCTGATATTTTATAGTCATTTTTTGACACTGTCAGGTTATTTTGTATTTGTTTTTTTTTATAATGATCGACAGAAAATAACAAGAGTTTACTATTTTTTAATTTATTATTATTTTACGTAATTGTTTTTTCGTTTATAGTTTACAAATTGTAAATAAATTTTAGAAAAAAAAACCCCCCGTGAGAAGTTGAGAAAAACTGCAAACAAGGCAATACATAAAACACGTTATGTAATATCTAATACAATCATTAATTGTTTAACACGCGAGTATATTAAACGCAATCAACAAAAAATAATAACTAAAATTGAATAGTTTACGTAATTTAGGCAATTTTAAATGTTTTTTTTTTTATGTTAGTTGTGTGTAAATTAAATGTCTAAAGGGCATTTTTCGTACATTTAAGTGATAAGTGCATATTTTTTATAGGTTCTATCGGGACACGGATTAACATCCGTATTCTGGTAATAATTGTATTATCCTAATGGCGGACTCGACTGATACGTCGGAGATTTGTGCGCTTAACCACGCTGAATTCTAAGATATACATTTTTTTTTATGGCGAGAATAAAAAATCAAAAAAAAAAAAAACGAATAAATCCGTAATCCGGAGATAAAATTTATACGAGTTTGGCGCGAGCGTAAATCCGTTCACAGTGCCGTGCCATCCGAAAACATTTCTGAAATCCGATACCCGGAGTGTATATTAATATTGTACCAGGTTTATTTGTATAATATTATATAAAATGATATTTTGAAATACGAAAAGCGTCGAGAACGTGAAAAGGCCAACGTAGTGTGCCGCCGTCGTATTCGGAGCACAATGCGCGCGGCGAGAAAGGCTTTCTACACGGCGGCACCGTCGCGCATTGCCGAAACCTAACACCGATTTGAATCCCCGGAGCCCATTTAAAACTCTATTTTTTGTAATGCATGACGATTAATATGTATTTAAACGCGTTGAGCGCGTAGTCAACAACGAACGATTATCGATAATAATGACTCGAACACTTCTCGCAACTCACACGCGTGAAAAATAACACTTAGTACTTAACAACAAAATCAATAACGATTTCATCGGAAGCTATTCGCCATTTTCGGCTCGAGCGGAATAAGAGTGTATCGGGGAGTATACGATCGAAATCAGTGCTGAGTAGGAAAGTGTCGTCCAAAAATAGTACAAACGGGCAGAACAGACAGAAATACCATTGAAAAGAAGTCCATATGTTTATCGGCTGTATTCGAGATAGCGAATTTCTGTATTCGAGATAGCGAATTTCTGTATTCGATTTACTCTTGACTACTGAATAACGAATATTTTCGTTTGTTTGTTTTTTCTACGCGTATGTATTTAATTGGTTTATTTATTTTCATCTGTACTCTTACCGAAATGCGATTGAACGTAAGCTAAAGATTTTTAATTATTAATATCGGAATACCACCATAAATAACGTTTCGGAATTCAAGATAATGTGTCTCAAACGGAGTTTAAAACGCGGCACGAGCTCAGTTAGGGTTCGGAAATACACGCCGGTGTCAAACGTATATTTTTATATACGAGTTTTCGCGTTGAAGGATTAAAAAAAAAAAAAAAAAGTAATAAATAAATAAAAAATAAATCTCCAGTGAGATTTTCCGCTGTGTCACGAGTATAGAGTGTAGTCGCTTGTGTATGTGTGAGTGAACGCGTATTGCATTTCTTTCGCACAGTAGTGTGAAAAAACCGTATTGTTTATTATTATTATATGACAGATCACGTATTTTTTCGCCAGTATTATCATTCGTGTCATCACGGACAAGAAGATGGCCGGGACTTGAGTGTATTTCGCGTTAAACAGACGCACAGTATTTACAACGATATGTACTACGAGAGAGAGAGAGATTTTGAAATTTTAATTTTCCATAGTAAAACCGGGCGTGCCATCATCATCATCATCCCATCGCCCGTTGTCGCGGTGCAACTTTGGTGTCGAGAACGAGAATATCTTTGCGCATTTACATTTTCGCAGTCAAGCGCACAATAATAGCTCCGGGGTCCACGCGTGGATTCGCGATGCTGCGACGGTGGAAGGGATACTTGTCGAGATAAATAATAATAATAATAAAATATTCAACATTGTGAATGAGCACTTCGGGAATCGAGTTTCCGGAGCCTCGGCAGTTTCGCACCGGAAATCACCGCGGCGTGGCGGCACTCTGCCCCACTGCCGTCGTTGTCGCACAAGACTTTTCACGAAACTTAGCTTGAGGCGTAAATAAATTCCGCATAGTTTCTCCCTAGTACCGCCGCAGTTGTTTTTATAATAATAATAATAAAAAAAAAAATAATAATATAATCATTATTATTATATCCTGTATACTTTGGGCTGTTATACGGTGAATTTTTTTGCTTCTTCTTCGACAAGTCTTAACACTCGACACTATATATTATACGAGACGCGAATATCTGTGAAAAGAAAATAAAAACGACAGACTTTGCATTTATTTTTGTTGTGTTTAATGACACTTCAATACCGCGGCAGCGCGTATAATATATGCGAAACATAATGTTAACACGAGTCACGTTATTTTTCTGTACGATATACCACACGGTATATACCGTTTGAAAATTGTCGAGAATCTCGTTTTTAGAATATTATAATATATATATATATATAGTTTTGTTTATTAAAATCCACGGATTTCTCACATTAGTCGATTTCATTATTATTTTATTTTATTCCTAGAATTTTTTTTTATTTTTATTTTTTTGTTCATTATTATATTTTAATAGTTATAGTTAATACTACACGCTGTTGGAAACGGTTTTTTTTTTTTGCCATTCGATTCAATGTGAATTTACAATTTAAGTTCAGGAGTGTGAGCGAATGCCGAGTACAATATTAAATAGTTTTTTAATTAAAGTACGACAAACAAATATTTTCGTCGAGAAATACGTTGTAACTCGTATTTGCGTGTTCCAAATTGAAAAATTCGCAATTATTTAAATGAATAGAATTCGTATTATTTTGTTTTTTTTTTTTTGTTTTTGAATTATTATTTATTCGGTATTTACTACGCCGTAGTGTTAAATGTAAAACGAGAGTTCGATGAGATAGACGTTATATGATTACGTAGACGAATTTTTTTTCCTTTAGAAAACGCCCATTATCAGCCGAAAAATATTATAGCGTATGCGCGCTATTATCGTTATTGTCAGAGTTGAAATACGGAAACAATTTTAATAAACTCTCCCCCATTTTTTTTTCTTTTGTTCGATGAATTGAAAATTCTGTTTAAATCGGAACAAAACACCATTTTTTTTTTTTTTTTTTTATATAATTTACTTTTTACACGTTTTTATTTTACCGCGTTCGTTTTTCCATTTCCATTGTGTCGGGGAATGAAAGCGTATAGACGACGTTTAAAGAAGAAAAAAAAATTGGTTAGTTTAATCACAACCACTTAATACGGGGGAAAAAAGGGAGAAAAATGCAATTTACAATCCGATCGATCACACCACAACCGCCCATGATTATTAACCGCGGACCGTGCGCTATGTGTGTGTGTGTCTTAAAAAATTTTTCTCCGTTTCTCGACGACAGACGACATCGAAATATTTTTTTTTTTACTCATTTGGATTTCGATATTATTCGGAAGACAAAAAAAACCAGTGTTTTTTTTTTAACCAAATCACGAGTTGAAATCATTATGTTGCCGTTATTGTAAAAGAAAAAAAAAAAAAAATTACTTCGACGAATGCTACTCAAACAGTCTCTCGCGCGTTCGAAACTGTGTTTTGGCCCCGGATCGGAGAAAAATATTTCCAAATTCAATTCAGACTACTCCGTATTATTATTCCCTATACGAGCGGCAATCCGTACTGTAAAAATGTTCCCGTTTCCGCGTGGTGGTCGTGTACCTATTCCCTGAGTAATACTACTCTCTCGTCGATGTCGTCGAACGCAACAGCAACAACGACAAAAATAATCGTATTTCATTCGCCCGGCGATAATAATTTACACGGAATTTTCCGTAATATTTTTTCTCGCAACACGTTTTCCAGCGCGCGCGTTTCGTCGCCCCCCCCACGGAGTGCCGACGACGTGAGGTGGTGAGACTGTACCGTTGTGTTTTTGGGCGTCGAGCGCTCGTGCCAATCAATAATTCGGTTGGTCAGAATGTCGTGCGGCACTTCTCCTGTGCGCGGTGAAACCGGAGGACGTAATATGCGACCGATGAGGAGACGAGTGTGTAACAAAATCGTTTATGCCGCGATGTTCAATTCGACAAATAAGCTCCCGACGGCGAACGTATATACATACTAGGTTTTCCCTCGTCGAGAATTCGATACCCGTAGTGCGCTCGTGTCAGCAGTGGCGCACCCAAGGGGATGGACTCCGGGTCCGGACCCCCCACTATTGACTAGTTCAATAGTATAACGTTTATAGACGAAAATCCAAATCCTCTGATACGACTTTCATGTTTTTCTGTTAAAATTTCGCATACGATATAGATAACACCACCCCAGGTGTTGACAATTTATTGATTATATTATTATTATAATAAGTGCAACACTGTTTTTCTATATCGCGTGATATTATTGAGTGTCGAGTGATATAAAGATACGGCGGATTATCTATTTTTATTATCTATTAATGGTTTTGTTTTTCATAATGTAGTTTTTAGACCCCCCCCCCCCATTGAAAAAATCCTGGGTGCGTTACTGGCTCGTGTCACGACGAGTTATTGTTATTATCAATAAAAAAAAAAAAACCGAAATTGGAATTGAACTGTTATGTGCGCGCTGCACTTGTTATGAATACCCAAAGACGACACGTTTTGCGATACGACGAGCAGGAGAAAACAATTTTATTTTATTTATTTATTTTTTTTGCGTGTACGCGACTTTTTAACAAAATATTAATTGTAACGTAAACGAAAATGATATTTTATGTTTTGACGTACAATATTGATGTGGGACGCGGAAAAATGAACAGATAGAATATTAAAAGGGACAATATTCGTATATATATATTTTTTTTTTTTTTACCGTTTACCGGTTCGGTTTTTTTATTTTTAAACGTCTGATGAATAACAGTTATTTGAAAATTTCACCGCTCGGTGGGACGCGCGCACAAAGCGCTTTGAAAATATTCTGAATTTGACGGCTGTATACCACCGCCACGTGGGTCCATCTACAAATGCGCTGCAAACGCATTTATGGACAACGTTTTTAAAAACGGAATATTATTATTATTATTATCTTTTTATCGATATAATTATAAAAATTGAATAACCGTTTTATATATATATATATATTAGATTTTCCGTGAAAGACTCTTTAGAAAATGTCTACAATTCGTACGAACGGTCAAATTGAATATTTCTATTGAAAACGTTTTTATCGATTGTCAATGGAGAAATAAACGCGTGTGTCAAACGTATGAAATTTCATAGTCATCAAAGAATAACACGCGGGAATTCTGTATAAAGTAAAAATATAAAAATTCAAATCTAGTTATTGAAATGAAATTCGGGAACAACGGCGAAGAATATTTATTTGCGATATATGAAATATTTTTGGAGAGAATAAAATGTTAATATTGAGAGACGATATTAGTTTTTTTTTTCTTCTTAAATTGAGCTTTTCCACACACACACACACACATAAATTTAAAAATCTGTCTTCCGTATAGTCACATAGAAATACATATTATCGAATACTCGCGGTAAATTGATTTTGGATCAGAACCGGTATTTTATATATTATGTACATGTTCCATGTAAATTGTTATACACACGTATTCGATATACCAAGTAATGCTGAAAATCGACTGTAAATTTTTTATGAAAGTAAAAGAGTGGAAAATCGAAAAATCCCCGACTTCAATAGCGCATAAATATGTAATTTATCGTGTATTATGATTTTCATTACATTGACAACTCGATTGGTTTTTTTTTAACGCCCGCGTCTTCGAGTACTGCGTTCTGTCGCAGCGCACGTTTTAGGATACACTCGTGTGCGTTTCAGTAGGATAACACAACGGTTTTGAACGAGTTCTATTCCGAAAACGAGCAGTTATATTGCGGTGGTCGTATGAAATTCAAATTAGATATTATTACGGACCGTCCTGCTTTAACATTTAACACGGTAAGATAGAAATTATAAAGCCAAAAGGGAAAATTCATTGTGCGACGTGTGCGTAGTGATTGATTATTTCAGCCGCCGTGCGATGTGCGAATAAAAGTCGGCTGCTATATTCACTATTCGAGCGTTGAACATTTTGTTCTCGCATGGAAAAGCGATACAATACGTTTGTCTCGTGATACCGACGCTGCGAACAATTAGTCGCCGTATTTAGGAATTTCTTGAGGGAGGATGAAGTATATACATACGTTTTTGGAGAAGTCAATATTTTCATTAAAAATGTTTTATATTTTATAGATATTATGTTCCTTCGTACATTGCTATTGATATTAGTATTATATAAGGCGTATTGAATTAATAATACCATTTTATAATTAATAATATGATAAATTTCATTAAAAAAAAATAACGATATAATATATATTACAAAGTTATTAGCTTATTTTTTGACGCGCACAACGGATATGGACTTTAACATTCTAACTAATACTACCTTCGCACGGTTAGTTTTTTTCGTTTTTAAAACTTTTTAAAGCTTTTTTTAGTTTTCAAAACTATTGAAAAAATAGAAAAATATCCAGACTAAATTAACACCCCGACAACATTCGTTACTGGAAACCGGGTACGTGCGTAAAAATATTACGGAAAAAGAAAATAATTTCAAAACCAATAGCTTCTTTGCGAATAGAACGCGGTTTATCGATATTTGTAATCTAAATCGAAAACGCGAAGTTGTACACATAGGAACCTTTTGGTTTTACAACGAAATTAATAAGTTTTCCGACGCGCGGTAAGAAAAAAATTATTACTTTTTCCTTTAATTCATTTTATAACGTATTGAGAATAAAATATATTTTTACCTTCCACATTATACGTACACGATTGTTTGTAAAGTCGATTAACTTTAATCAAATCCAAACTTCTTTTTTTCCCATAAGGATATGCAGCTATTGACTTCGAAACATATTATTTATTTGACCGTCGGACGGTGATCAAAACTTTACGGGTTTTTTCGCACGATTATTTGAATTTTTACGAATTTTACAAGACGTAAAGACGACTTAAAAAAAAAAAAAAAAAAAACAGGAATTTCGTTGACATTTTTATATTTTCATCACATATCGACAGTCCTTGAATAGTTGCGCGTAAGTTTGACGAGCGTATCCATTTCGATTTCTTGTCCTGAAATTCGCAAAACGTTTTCTTTTATCTTGAATTTAGAAACGTATATAATTGTACGGAAATTACGTATATATGTACCGATCATTACTTTTATCCACACGAATGCCGTAATTTTTATTTTATCTGTCTTTTTTTGATACCGTTGAGTCACGAGCAATTAAATATATTACGTTATTCAAACGGGATCTATTTATAATAATTCGATGAATTCTGAAGCACGAAAATACATATTTACAATTTAAATTTGTTAGACATTTTTATATTATCAAATATGCAAATTGAAAAACAAACATTTAATAAATGAATATTAAATAATTTTTTTTTAATCGGTAATTTTTTTTGTACGAACCGTTCTTTTATAATGCATTATCGAACCTGAATCGAATTAACTATTTTTTTTTTCTGTCGTTGCGTAGTAATTACATTTTTGTATATCGTATTTCTCTTGTGGTTTTTAAATAATACGAGTTTCGAAATATTTCTTTCGACCACGGTTGTATATTACTAGCAGTTGTCAATAGAATGCGATCGGAAATCTTTATTTTAAAAACAGCGACAAAGGAGTTTTTTTTTTTAGAAAGTTTGGCTCCGTACATAAAATGTTACGGATAATAATCCGTAATATAAAACATTTTATATTACGGGTTATTATCACGTACTGTTTATAGTACCGAAATATGTTGTACAAAAAACTAAATTTGTTATATATATATATGTATAGAAAAAAAAGAAAATGAGTATGTCGGTTTGAAGCTTCTTACGACTTTGTATATATATATATATAATAATAAAGAAGAAAACCGACGGAATTTTAATTTTATACATTTACTCGTGGCTGACACTTAAAGATTTTTAAAGAGGTATTATGAAAATGCCCCGACCGTGTTTTCAACACGCTGAACGTCAAAACGATTTAAAATTGAATTGTCACTTTCAATTTTACGTCCTCGCCGATTATGACTTACGCATTTCTGGTTTTATTACTTTCACGAATACTAAATTATGACATCGCGTGATCCCGTGAAAATCGTTTGCTTAATTATCGTGGGATACGAATAAAACCTGGTTCACATCAATTAACACGTTAATAATGTTTTGCGTAATGTATTTAGATTTAATTAAAAGAACGAATTAAACGCCTGTTAAATATATTAATTTCATGAAATCAATATTAACCGTTGTACCGGCATCTTTACCGACGGCTCATTCGACGCACCGAGATGACTGATGATGGACGACCTATTCGAGGTCTAAGGTGAATCGAAAGAAATCTCGACAATTTATTAATTCTCGGACACATTTATATTACGTTAATTTTTTTTTTTTATTTCAAATTTTGCGTTAAATACTCATTAGACTGCGACGTTTGACATTTTCACTGAAATAACGTAGCGTATATTATTATTATTATTATTATTATTATTGTTATTCGTAATAAATGTAATCGAAATGTTTTTATTTTTTTGTAATTACAAAAAAAAAAAAAAAAAAATAATAATAAATTGTTACTCGTGTATTTGAATAACGATTTGAAAAAATATAATTTTTCGCACGAGTCTACTTTTATTTACAACGGTGATGAATGCGTTTTATGACAGCAGCTTTGGCCCTCGGAGCCACGTTAAGCTGTGCGTAATGACGATGATTACTTTATAATCTTACGTCATTATTCGTATATATAATATAAAAAGGGATTTTCAGTTTGTTCGTAAAAAAACAGTTTTTTGTAAAAAAAAAAAACAAAAAACAAAAAAGAAAGAAAACAAACACTTCCTGTTTCATATTCTTCTGCGCGAGCACGTCTCATACAAACGGTTTGTGTGATAATAAAATAAAAATGAATCACGTAAAAATAATCGATTTTTTTTTTTTTTGTTATCTCAACGAGACTCGCTGATTGAAATACTGAAAACCGACTGAAATAAATCTGTTGTTTGGAATCGGGGCAAAGTGGACCAGAATGGAATGTGCGTGAAAACAAAAACGGGAGGTGGGAGTATTCGCTGTATACGTTTATTAGGCGTGTGCAAACGTCGACAAAGCTATGGGTCATAAAAAAAAAGAAAAAAAAACCGCCCGTTTTCCGCACACCGGCGTTTTAAGCGCGTTGTACGTTTTCCAAAGGTTAATAATTTATTGAATTTTTTGACATTTTTCCAGGGACCTTTGGCGCACGACCGGCGTACGGCGTACCGGTGAGTCTCATGTGCGCCACCGGCGCGGTCGCCGCGACGGTCGACGAAAGCCGACGCAAACGTCACGGACGGTTTTACGGCGACTGTCGTCGTTCCAGAGGCCGTCTGACGGCGACGGCAGCAGCAGCAGCAGCAGTAGCGACGACGACGAGAACTACCTCGACGACAGCGGAGACGAAGACGAGGACGACGATCACGACGACGAATATCCGGCCGGACGACAGATGAAACCGCCGCAGTCGTCGTCGCCGCCGCCGCCGCCGCCTCCGACGCCGCCGACGTTGATCGCCGGTGCCGTTGTCGCCTGCTTACAACAACAACAACAACAACAACACAGTCGCCTTCTGCCGCGGCACTCGTCGTCCTCCTAGTGTCCGTCGACCGCGCGGGGCCCGGCTCCGATGAATGGGGGCCGCGTCGTCGACTCCTCGACCGCGACCGCAATCACAGACGTTACCACCGCGGACGGCCGTCGATTATGAAGAAACACAAACGCGACCACTTGGATTGCGGCTGACGTTGACTCGATGAAGAAGGGACACTTATCACACACACACACACACACGTGCAAATACCCGGTGTGAAAAATAAATCGCCAGCGTCGGAGACGGCGTGTACTTTGCACACGCGATTTTCCCCGGTCGAACACACCACACGCCCCGTCGCAGTTTTACGCCGCCGAGGGGAAAAAAAAAAAAAAGAAAAAAAAAACAAGGTTTTTTTTTTTTTTTTTTTTTTTACGATATCTGTGATGCGAATTACAATGTTTTCGTACGCGGTTAGGTTACGCGCTCTCATCCGCACTCGAATCGACGGCGACGACGAGTGAAATCCGAGCGAGCGCACTACTACTCGCGACGGACCGGACGTCTCGCCGTGTACACGGAGTCGCGCCTCTTCCTCCTTTTTTCCCTTTCCCTCCCCCGCCCCCACACACACACACACTCGATTTTCCGCCAAAATGGCCAACGTGATATCTCACAAGAAACATAGCTAACAGCCTACTCCTGGGTAACAAAGGTGCACCCATTATGCCAGGGGGCCGACGAGGTCTGGTCGCCCCTCAAAACACGTTCCTGGAAAACATCATCCGAAGATCCAGCTCGCAACGTGAGTACACTGCACGCATCCGTCATATTATTGTAGAACACCGTTTTCAATAGATATATATATATTGGCTTTTTTTTTAAATATTTATATATACGAGTGTATAAAGTTGTGCTCGTGTACAGCGGCGTGTGTACGGGGACGTCCAGGATTACTGGACTATTCCATCTCCGGAAGAAACGAAAAAAACCACTCTATACAACTGTGATATTTCGAACGAGAAAAGTATTCGGAGTACGGTGCTTTTAATTTTTACGTAGAAACAAACGCGAAATTTTTTCTTTAAACCCGCGCGAATGCATTTTTCCTAATTCCAAAAAGTAATAATAATAATAATAATAATTGAAAAAAAGAAAAATAGTATTCGCGTCCGAACTTGGTGCGCGGGGTCGGTTATATTTTCGTTTCGATGCGCGCGCTGTAAGCCAATGAAAATTCGCCGTACACGTGTATTCTCGTTCGAGACATTCGCGGGGACGCGCGTGATCGAGTATAAATGTTTACGACACTCGGAGAATTTAGAGAAAACACATTTTTTCTTGAGCGAAAAACAAAAAATATATGAATAGGTAATAGTGGAAACCGTAGAAGAGAGCCTGCAGGCCACAACCGCTCACACCACAATCCGTGTTCTGTGTGTGGACACGATTTTAAAGAATTCTCTGCTCTCGAATCACGCGGAAAACCGATCGTTACGTGCAACGTACATCGTTATGTGCGCTGACCTCATTCGATTGAATTGAAATAAGTCGTTAAAAGTTCGTTGTAAAATAAATTTAGAAAAAAAAATCAGTACGAGAAATTTAATTATACTGTTCCCCCCCCCGTATAAATCGTTTTTCGTTATGATCAAACAATAATTATAATTAATCATTTATTTTATCGAAGCGTTAATAATTTAGCACAAGGTAACTCGGAGTTATTGTCGTTCTCGTCTTTAGAACATGCTTGAAATAATACACAATTAATATCGTCCTATATTTATTTGCTCTTCAAATGCAACGGAAACAATAGTCATAAATGTTAAATAATATTATATTAAATATAATACATTTAGAAAATATATTATATTTTCTAAATAATATTTGTTCGTATTTGTTATTTGTAAAAACATTAATGATTTTCGCAAACGGTTCGCGACCGAAATATTTATCCGTAATATTTATTCGTGAAAATCAGAATATTAACATATTTTCTATACACCTTTTGTACAAGGTATTTTCTAACGGGTATGTGCTAAAAACTACAAAGCCGTTTGTTTTTCACACGTTTCTGACAACGCAAGCCTCTCGCCGTAGGATTGAATATAATTCATAGCAATCGGACAAATAATGAAAATTCACCGCGTTCCAATACTGTTCTCGAATTAATTGTATAACACAACATTATTGTACGCGACGTAATTCTTAATATTTGTTTTTCTTTTTTTTTTTTTTATTATTATTTCTCGGAATATTTATTTTATATTTCGCACGTCGCGATAGCGCCGATATTAGAGCGCGTGTTTAACGCGCTTGCGCTGAGAACGCGCTGAAATAGTCGCGGCGAGAACGATTCACTGCCGCCGCCACACGTCACACTCCGACCCACGCGCGCGGGCGTAACAACATGAGAAATTATTATGTCATTTTACGTTTTATGATGGATTAATAATACACACACACACACACGACAATACGTTCTACGGAGAAAATCGTATTTGATATTACGCTGATATAATGTGTTGTGTGATATTATACCGTGCTCGTTCAAAATAACGCGTCAAAACGTTAATAGATTTATTTTTGGAAAAATTCTATTGAGGAAAAAAAACCGTTATACTATATTCGTCGTTATACGAAATAAAAAAGAAAAAAAACCGTCGATCAACGCGTGGCCCGAGAGTTGCTTGGGATTGTAACGCGTTGAAAACACGTCGTTTTATCGTTTACACCTTCGCCGAATTAAAAATCATAGGATTACGCGCAGACGTCGTTAAATTTACGCGTGATCGTTATTTCGAAAAACGGTTCGACGAGATTAAAAACAATATTATTACCGGTATAATTCCCGTTCGAAATCGATCATCACACCGCCGCTTTCGCAAAGCGTACATAAAAAAAAATATATATATATATATAAAAAATTAACTCCCGTGCACTTGCGTTCAAACGTCGATAAAACCTGTACGGTTTATAGGCTATTATTTCAGTGAGATGCCGCGTTGAAATTTATATGCACACACTCGAATAAATATACATTTTATAATATTCGTTTTATACTTGCAATTGGCTTCGTCCACGTCATAAACGACAAACCCGCGCGCCTGTATGAATAATAAACATATTTGTCCACTTGAGCTGAATATAAATCAAATAATAACGCGTAGCGTTACGCGACGATACTTACGTATATGTTGTGCCGCCGAGTGAGAAGTGTGAAACATAAAAACAAAAAAAATACGAAAAAACGGACCGGCACGGATACAAAAAAAAAAAAACAATAAATAAATCGTTTTCTTCAATAATATTTGAATTCGATAATGTTAACACTGAACCGACTGGCAAACAAAACGGTAATTAATAATATTTTTATTGTGCGTTTGTGTTGATAGTGTACGCAATCCGTGTCTCTTAAATACACGGATTAGCAATACGGTAAATGAAATCGATAACGTTTGTCTTATTACCATAAATCGGAAATAAAAAAAAAATTTTATATATGTATAAACGCTATTGTTTTGTTATTTCTAATATTAAACGTACAAATTAAAAAACCGCGTGTTTATTGTAATTGATTTTCGAAGAAAAAATTTCTGGTCGTTTTGTAAGAATTGTATCGGAACGCGGTTTGGATTTTGAATTCTATACTATTCAAGCGCGTCTTTCGATTTTTATGCGTACCACGTTGATAATAATCGAACATTTTCCTATCGCACCACACGGTGATTTTTCAAAATCCCATTGGCCCCGGACACTATAAGACTTCGTTTTCGTATTTCCGAAATGGTCCTTAACTGTAAACCGAGGTTAGTTTTCTATTCCGAAGTGAAGATGCGCCCTTTCGACGAGCACGTAGTGCTCTCGCGGGATGCACACACCGCCGCATCATAAGTATTGCTATTTTTAAGGGTAAGAAACATTGTCATAACTTAGTCGCGTCCTCCATTTCGATACGTGTAACGGTTTGATTTTATTAACCACTTAAACGTATTATATTATGTATATTAAATATACACGTGCGTGTCGAATATTATATTATATTAATGTCACTGTGGCAGTTAAACAGGCCATCCGGTTTTCATTGAAAAATATATTTTGAGAAATGCTCTACGAAGAGTTATTTTGTCGAAGATCCAATTCAATTATTTATATATATAATATACTTTCGGGATCCAATTCAAGTGTATGAATTATCATAATATAAATGTACATAGAATAGAAACTGTCACTTCGTTTTCATTTGCGAAAAACCCTGGTTTTGCCGTGCACCGTTTTCAGTTTTCGCATCCATAATTGAAAGTAGTCGCGTAGTTATAACACATAAAAATAATTGTCGTCGTTTAGTACAGTTTTTTTCATTATTATTATTATTATTATTATTATTGTTATTTGGTAATATAATTTCGTTCTCTAAATGTAATATTTCAATTTCGTTTACATCATTGTATTATTTCTATTACGTTATATTAGATAACCAACCGTTCACCGAGAATCGTAGAAATCTACGAAATAAATAAATATTACTGGTATAATATGTATACTGTCAGTTATTGTTGTCGCGTGCACGTAAACGTTGTCGATTACAATACCGAAATACTATTCTCTAAATAATACGCGCACGATCAGTATTTCTGCCGGGTCAGAAATTTATATTTCAATTAGATTTGCGTAGAAAAACGTTATTCGTTAACGTATTATTATTGTAAAAAATCACGTGAACCTAAGCGCGTAACGATAAATGAGATATTTCACATGGAATTCCGTGTGCAGTGCTCAGGAAACAAATCAAATATGTTATAGACACGATCAGAACGAATATTGAGAAAAATTATATAATACACAATAAACTATTATACCGTTACTACTAGCAACGAGACATATGAGCTGGTTATATACGGAATGGCCAAAGTTGTCATAATAATCGTCCCGAAAGTGACGATAATTTTACGTGTTTGTTTTACTCGTAAAATGAGTATCGGCGCATGACCGCAGCGTGGCGGTTACGGGAAAATTGTGCGTTTAAAATGTCTAATAAACGGCCTAAAAACAAACGAAGTATTTATAAATCGTCCTGAAAAATTTTTCGAAATAAAAAAAAATATCAAACTAAAGAGGAGAATAATAATAATAATAATAATAATAAAAAAATTTAATTGGCTGTAAAACGACTGGCGAAAGAATTGCTAATAATATTTTTTATAAGCCCAAGCCACGCCACCGTTTCGTAAGTCGTACATAATGCGTAACTCGTTATAGTGGACGCGAAATAAAAACTATATAATATACGCGCAGGTGCGAAATTCCCTGAAAAACTTATGCACGTTAATTACTATAAAATGTTTCGGTTTAAAACCCACAGGCCGTTTTACTCGTTTTAAAATATGCGCGTTTATTTTAGGCGTTTATTAGTAACCGTAAACGCGACGAATTTATGTTCATATCTACCGTATTTAATATTTTCAGACCTTGAGATAAATTCAGTTTAACGTAAATTCGATTTGTTGTAATGCACGTGATTATATCATGTCAGAGCAGAAATGAAATATGACGGATCCGAGTTTTATTACCAAAAAAAAAAAAAAAATAAAAATGTTTTTTTTCTTAACCGACTTTCAAAACTACAAAAAAAAAAAAAATAAAAAAAAATACGTTAAATATTTTTATATTATATTACTTAGTTTTTTTTATTTAAAAAAATAATGGTACGAAAATTCTATTCGGGATAGATTTCATTGATTTACCGTAATTCGGCGAGTTCTTACAATTATCCGAAATACACCTTATACCCGTCGTTGTAATCATATAAAATATAATCACGTCAAAATTTACACTATAATATTATATGAATAATAGGCTTATATATATATATATATAACGTTATATAATAAGTTACGGTGTTAAAAACTAAACCGAAAATAAATCTTTGTGAAACGAAAAATTCTGAGTTTATAAAATATTCGTGTGTATATTTTAAAAATATTTTGTAGCCTACTTAAAAGTTTTCCATTAAAGTGACGACGAACCGTAATTTCATTCGGGAGAAAAATAAAATTTTTATTTTCGTTAAAAAAAAAAACGAAAAAACTTTTAAAACCAGTGTATAAGAATTGCCGATGTAAAATCAATATAAATGTTATGAGATTTCATAGCGTTCCACCAGTTTTCTCGTAACAGCACAATAAAACACTAATAATAATATTTACTAATCGAAACTAAACGAACCATATTACACGCGAAACAATCCAATATAAATTCCGATATTAAATCGTTACGAGAAATACAATAACGGGTATATAGAGAAAGAGTGAGACAATTCTCTCTCTCTATTTGTTCCCTCGAAAAGTCGTAAATGTTTATATCGCACTCCGGGAGGCGTCGGATATTATTATTATTATTATGCACGTCGTCTCTTATGCATAAACACGAGCTGGTCTGGTGATATTTTTAAACTCGCTCGTTTTGACATTTAAAGTCCACCGGCCGACGAATGTGTTCGCAACCCGTAAAAAAAAAAAGAAAAAAGAAAAAATTCGCTATTTCTCCTCCTACGCGTGTAGTCGTTGTTTTTTTCTGTTTTTCGACCGAGTGCTTTGATATAACCGTAATAAACTCGTCGCTATACGATGTTAAAATAACGTATGCCGCCCATATCACTGACGGAACTCGTTTTTCTTTTATTCGACTCGAAATTACAATTTTACGCGCCAACGTTCAGAGGAATAAACGTTTTGTGTACGCAATGCAATGTAGACAAACGATGAGTTTTCGATACGTTTTACTAATATTCAGCGCATTTTGATGGGCATGTACATATAATGCGCAAATATAGCTTATGTAAGCAGGCCTGGATTAACGTATCAGGCGCGTTCATGAGATCATCGACCATTATGAAAAAAAAAAATAAAAAAATACTATTAAACATACCGAGTTTTTCTGACACTCGTAATAACAAAACGACATGATATTATGGTCAACAATGTTTTATCATAATAATTCAGTCTTATCATAAACGTTTAATATGGTATTGAATAGTGAACTTTTTTCTGTTGTAAGTACTTTGGGCATATCTTTTTTTTTTTCACATATCGTTTTAATCAATGTATAATTTTTTTATTTTGTTACGTCCAAATAAAAAAATAATTTTAAATTATTCGTATCCAATATACGCGTATTATCTTTAATGAAACTTGTAAACTGTGTATTGAAAAGACTCAATGCTCAATGATTTTCTACGTATTTTATTCGTAATCAGAAAGTTTATAATATCGTATTTGTTTATGTAGACGAAATATTAAATGTTGGAAAAAAAATCGGAATTTTTACTTATTAATAGACCTCATTACTGTATAAAGGGCTATATATATACAGTCGGGCTTAATCCGGCCCTGCGTGTAAATATCATTTTATTAGTACCGTTTTGTGGACCGTACTACATTTTTTCTGGACCGATGTCCGGTACGAAAATCATCAAACGTATTGAAACATTCAAAAAAAAATTATATTTATAATTACTCGCCGTGTCGAAGTGAAACGCGAGCGTGTGGTTTGAGGGGGGTTTTGTCCGATAAATAATACAGTAAGTGTATTTTTTATTAAATTGAATATAGGGTGCCGATGAATTATTTACTCGGCGATGGGGAAATTTACGAGAAAACACTGGTGCGTAGTATGCGGACGAGAAGTAGAAATGTGTTTTTGACAAAGGTTTCTCGTGCGAAAATGTTCAATTTTCGATCAGCGCCCCGAGTTACGGCGATGTCCTGTGCACCGCGCCAAACGTAATCGAAAACGTTTTCCGATTGTCGGCGACTCGCCGCGATCCAATCGGCAAATTTAATTTTTCTCATCGCGTCGTCAATTTCCCGTTCCACCAAAAAATGTGCGAATCAATACATTTATATTCACGTACAGGGATATAAATAAAACGGGCGCGACGTCGTTGTGGATTTTCGTAAAATAAATAAAATGTTCTCGGTTCGCGATTCTAGAAATTATCCGTCATACATACGTATATTATTAAAATTTTAAGCGCGTTGTTTTCCATCCGAATATTCCGCGCGTCGCGTCGTTGTGATTCCGGGTCGTATGCGGCGGTGCTCCTTTCACAAGGATTGTTTAAAACGTAACTACTCGGATATTTAATTGAAATCATCGTCGGTATAAGCCAGGGGATTAAATAAATCGTACGTCGCGCGTTTATGACGAATTAGACACGATGTAATAACACTGACCGTTATTGCAGAACAAACACTTTTATACAAGCGTGCGAGTGTATACATTTGATAAATATATCATTCGAAACGAACGAATGTCGCGGAGTAGATTTAAAAATATATATTCACGTATATTATACTCTCATAGTATGTCTACTGTATACGTATTTTTTCTTATTACACGTTCGGGAAAACAACAAGAAAACACAATATCGATACAATATACGTATACATAATGCGTATAATAATCATATACGGAACTGCGGTTGTCAAAAAAAAAAATAAATAAAATACTTTTTTTATCTTCTCTCGCGCGTACTAAACGGATTCTGTAAAATGTTTTATTTTTAACACGGGCTCAGATTGTACGACAATAACGTCGCGTTTGTGAAACGTAAAAAATTTAAAAATTTATGTTCGCGGAAGAGATTTAAAACAATTTTTTTTTTTTTGTAAATAATTATTCCACTCGAATTAACTGGATATAGAATATTTTTTTTTACGCGTCATGTTACTGCATTATATATATATATATGAAAAACATGGAGTTTTTTTCCATTAATTATCTATTCATATTGTTTCTACAGACGTGTTTTTACAACACAATAAAACATTTTAATTTAATCAGTTCAACAATTATAAATCAATATGATATTTCCTTTTTCATATTATCGCGTGATTCCAATGACGATGCAAATAGAGTGTCCCACCCGTAGTAGACGTGTCTTTTTTTATTCTATCATGTTTTACACTATAATTTTATACTATGATTACTTTATACTACTTTATTACTACACGATTACTATTACTGACATTGCGTTGGGTTAAGAATTTCTTGAATTGATCTTTTATCCGGTCTACTGAGCACGGTATACACAGCCGGTGTCGTACTGCGGAGTAGCTTTTTTCCGAAAGAACCATCGGGCTTTCAACGCTTTTCTAAGAAATTTGTTCTTCTGAATCGTTTGAATGTTATTTATTTTTTACCGGAGATGCGAAAACCTACACCGGTCAAGCGTAAGTCAAGAGTGGTCTTATTATTGATGCGTGTAGAGCAGTGTGTAGTGAACATTCCCTCTCGAGCGTTGCGAGAACATCAAATGATTTTCACTCAAGCAAAGTTTTCAAAAACAAAATTAAACGGTACCGCTTTTACTACATAAAAATAAAAAAAAATACCGCGTACAATTATTATTTTTTAGATTCGATATATATTTTTTTTTGCCGTGGATTGAATACGTCTCTATGTATTTGATATATATATATATATATATACACGTAATTATACCAAAGATCGTTATGAAAAAAAAAATGAAAAAAATACTTGTATAGGAGTTATTGTATTTGTTTGTTTACTACCAATTTCGACAGAAATCATCGGGCAATAAGAACATAAATACAACAACAGAATAAAAAAAAAAAAAAATTACGCGCAGGAAATTATGAATATTACAATAACGAGAGTTGTGTGTTCACTCATAAGTTATTCACGTATTTCTTTTTTTGTATAAATACGAACGTATTATGGACATTTCAGTCTTTATACTCTCTTTCACATATCCATTTCGTTTTTTTTTTTTTTAATATTATTAAATTATCGTTATTGGGGTTGTGATTGTCGTCGTGAGAATTTCGCACACGGATAACTAAGGCGACTACTATATCGGATTTTGAATACTTCGGTATTGCGTCCGCGGAGCGTATTCGAGAAATAATATTATTACATCGGTATTGTACATATTATATTATTGTAATATTAATATTGATATTTCGGTTACCGTTAAAAACAGTCGTAATGCGAATTGTCACGGATCCGCGTAGGAATTGCGAGCGGAGATTCTTTCTTGAATACATCTTTTTACGCTCTAAAAAGTTTCCAGAGAGGCGTCGCGTTTTCCATACAAAACATTTGAAACGGGGGGTTTTTTTTTATCGAATTATTATATTCCCGTACGAAAAGAGTTGTACACGATGCACGTGCATTATAATAGGAAATTAATAGGTCAGTCTTTAATATCATAATAACGAGAGTTAAAAAAAAAATCATTGTCGTATGGTCGACTGCTACTTTGTGTCACATATATTTTGTTTATATAATATATATTATATTATACCACGGAAAGGAATCAACATGGCGAATTTTATCTAAATAATCTACTAGTTTATTCGTTTTACGACTGTTGCCGATAATACAATCTCTGTTTTTCCACATGACACGTATAATATTTTATTTTCTCTTTCTCGATGTTCGAATTCAATTCTGATATTTCGTATATTTGATTGGTTTTATTCGAAGAAAAACCGCGTAAAATGTTTTTTTTTACGTGATTTATCTAAAATTATGAAACACGCGTTTCGTATAATATGCCGTGCCGTAATAACGCGGTTTTACGTGAAAATTTTTGTCGGTTTTCTTCAAACAGTGAATTCGTTTTGATTCAATATACATTCCCCCCGGTGTGAAAAAAAAAGCCAACGGTTTTAAAAAGTACAAAATATACTCCTCGCGGTAATTTATTCGCATTATTTATAAATATATTTCAGGTATTTTTTTTTTCGTATAAATTAGTTTCTCGTTTTATATGATTATATTTGTTTACAAATGTTCAAATATTACTTTATTGAGCGCATTATCATTTTTGTATTCATGAGTTTATTGTTTGATTTTATCCGTGAACACCCGAATGTATTTAAATGTGACTAATTCAACACACGTATTTTTCCGATAAAATATTTTATTTTTTAACCGTGTCGCATGTCATCCGCATTCGATAAAGGATTCTGTACATTTTTCCATATAATTTTTTAGCATCTTGAACATTTGTCATTATTGCATTTTCAATTAGTATTAAACACTTGGCACTTGACAAATGTATACGTTTTTCTGTTTAGTATTTGTTTTTTTAATGTGTATTTTTGGTGAATTACATAGACAAAATTTAATAATATATTATCAAATGTAAATATTTGTACAAAATTAAATGTCGCATGTGAGATGTGTACGGGTTTAGCGAAACGGAAGAAATGCCTAAACATAAAATTGTAAACGAAATGTTTAGATAGTCAAATTTTATTTAATGAGGAGAAAAATTTGAAATGTTAAAAACAATACGTATAGTCAATTATCGGTTTTTTAGCTACGCGGATAAGACGATTATTTAGTAACGCACTTTGATGAAATAAAGACAATTATGTATGCTTTTATAATGAGTCAAGTGAGAATACGTTTCTTTTTTAGATGACCATGTGACACACGTGTACATTTAAAAAAATATAACATAAAACGTATGATCGCAAGACGAATTTATGGAGAAATTTCCAACTCTAAAAATTAAACCACTGTTACTAAATAACACAATAATAAATATTATTTAGATACACATGGCACTCGGAAACATGTTACACGCGTTATAGTATTATAAATATATACCGGGTCAGTGAGCAAAGGGTGGTGTTATATAATAATTGCGTGGAATTACGAGCCATATTCGCTCACGAATTATATATATTAAGAAAAATAATAACAATTTAATGTCTCGTTTATGATAACGCATATAATATATATATATATGATTAATAAGGATATGCGAAAGAAATCAATAATTTCGAATAACGTACGATTGAGCGCCAAAGACTATTTATGAAAAATAAAGAAACGTATAGGAGTTTTTAATATTGGAATTTTCGATTCGAGACGGATTTCCGACAAAAAGTCATCGTCGGATTTAAGCGAAAAAGTAAAATTCAACAATAAAATATAGCGAAACGAGCGATGAGTAAATATTTATATAAGGCTTTATTTTTTTCTTTATATATAAATACTTTTTAGCTACGTACATTCGCATAACATACGACTTATATATATTTTCTTCATAAGTGCATACGATAATTCTAATACATAGTAATAATGTTAAACGCGCGTGTACTAATAGCGTGTGTTGTTTTTGTCGTAAAATATATAAGAGAAAGAAAAGAGAAAATTTTATTATTATTATTATTATTATATTCGTTCGACTATTTTTATTCTCCCGAATAGTTTGTTATAACGGAAAGATATTGCCTTGTGTTTCCCCGGCACAATAATTATAATAAATATTTATTTCGTCGCTTGATTCGGTTCGTTATGAATTTTCACGAAGCTAAATCACCTTATTGTTTCGAGTGAATTATCCGCGCAATGGGCGCCGGGGACCTACTGTACTGTCACAATTTATATTGCGGTGGTCATTCCGATTTACGTTTGTATCGTGCTCGGTTGCCACAGTTTTACCGCCAGTGCGATTACAATAATAATGCAATAGCGATTTCGGTTATTACATGTGGTCCGTTTAGTGGATATTTCTATTTACAAAATATTGTTTCGTTATTAAATTAATGGTGATTTGAATTTATACGACGTTCCGCGCGCACAGAGCGCGTGTACGCGAAATTATTTTCATTCTCAATCGTTCCATAAACTCCACAAGAAACTCGAGACTTGTATTTGGTCTTGTAATATTAAAACAAAACTGTGTTACAACGGAGAAAAACCGTCGCCGAACAAAAAGACGCGTATATTTATTTTTAAATATATATATTTATTTTTTTTTTTTTCATTGTTTGTAATCATCGTCGTCATCATCATAATAAAAGATTGTTGAAAAAAAACCAGCGGAACACTTTTGATTTTAAAACCATCATATATTATATAGAGGTTTGTAAACGTTTGTATGAAAACATATCGTTCACGTAAATATACGATTTATAATAATTATAAATCGTTTTGATTAATTTTTTGAAAAGAAAATAATTATTATTTTCTTTTCAAAAAATTAATATTAAAAAAAAAAAAAACAATTACTTTCCTACGCATCGGACGATGATAATCCACTATCACTGTCAGAGAATTAATTACACCGATCTGACACGAACGAGCTTTCCCTCGATAATTCAATGATTCAATGTGGCAACACGTACGTGACCAGGCTCGATTTTCCAATAATAAACAATCGCGTTAAATCGATGCACGAAACAATAAAGGTACCAAAACCGTGAGTCGTCACACACGAAAACATTTTTTTTTTTTGTTTTTTTTTTAATGTGTCGCGAAATTTTTTTCGAAATTATTATTGGTGATCGATACGAAGACAATTCATAAGAAAATGAATTTTGACGGTAAGAGTTCCGGCTGTCCGTATATTTTCTGCTAAAATTATAAAACCTCCGTTTTCCATACAAAATTTTTTCTATAATAGTTATGAATTTAGATTTTCGGTCGTGGATGTAAAAAATAAAATAAATAAATAAATTTCAATTCTCAAACACTCAATACCTCTCGAGTTAACCAATACCGTTGTGGACGTTGAATCAAATAGTAAATCGAAAACAAGTGCACGTCTCATACTCGACTAATAAATATAGTAATTATACGGTTTTATAATATTTCAATAACGTTTTTTTTTTTTTTTTAATACATATACTTTATGATAATATGGTATTATTACCCTATAATTTATTTTTTATTTTTATTAAAATAAAAATATTGTTCATTCATTTTTTTTTTTTACTTACCCGTGTGTGCTATAAAAAAGAGATTTGATTAGGCACACTTGAATTTGAATGATTTTTAAAAATTCCAAACACACACACGTTAACTTAAAAAAACTACGTTAGGAAACGTCTGAGACAATGCGTACTTCTCGATTCGCGTACGAAAATCAAAATAATAATAATAATAACAATAATAGTAATAATAATAGCGACGACACGGATGCGCGTAGTGGTCAAAACGCTTTTGAGTGGTTTTCAAAACGGTGCGGGAAGTTCGGTTTGTTTCTTTTCTTTTTTTTTTTTATGATGTTACATTTACGCACGAACCAATAAGTATAAGCACACAAAGGGGGCGAACTAAGTTTCACACACATATTCGGCCACGAAGTAGGTCGAAACACTGAATTATTACGCGTTTATCGCGCGGCGCAAACAATATATTAGTCGACAACGGGGTGTGTGTACAAGAGCGTTTTCGCTCGCGAAACTTTCCTCCCTTATACGTATAACCCGTCCTCTACTCGTAGTAGACACTCCGAATTTCGAGTGTCCTTTTTGCGTTTATGTGTGTGTTCCGCAAACATGTCACTGGTAAATCCTCAAGAGAATCTGTTAATCATTTATTGGCGGCAATCGGGAAGTGGAGGAAGCGAATACGCGCGATAATATCTTTATGCAACGAACCGTCAACGACTGTTATTTTTACGTCGGCTGCACATTTAAACGTTATGTCTATACGAAAAAAATATGCCAATTCGCTTTATAATTATTGTAATTCGTACTGTCAGGTCATTTTTTTTGTTTTTGCAAACGATAATTAACCGTATCGATACATCCAAAATAATTTCCTAACGTTTTCAAAAAACAAAAAAAAAAAAAAAAAAACTCCAATAATTTCCGCTAAAATATATTCGTTTTTATGTGCGCGCCAGTGGATTTATTATTTTTTCCGACTATAAACAAATTACTGTTTTAATGGAGTTAATAAGAGAGACATTTCATTACGACAAAACACGTACTACAACATGAATAAATATGCTCGGATTGTTGTAAAAGTCAAAGGTCTGAAATCGGTGTTATTCTTCTCGAGCACAGCTTCGTCCATTGTGTGTGTGCTATTTAATTTCCACGACATTTTTTTTTTTTATGTATACTTATTTTATAATATTAATGTAATTTTAATACAATTTTATAATATAATATAAAATATTAATGCGTGTATTATAATAATTAAATATAATGCGATGATAACGAGGAATTTAGAGTGATTCCTTCGAAAGCTTTCTTGTCTTCCTGATTTTTCCGATGAAACCAACTGTCTGTGAATATTAAATATACATATATTTAGTATTTACTAAAATTTATTTAATAAACTTTTGAATTTTGGCAATAAATAACACATTTAATGACTAGCATTAAATCGAATTCCGTTGAAAACTAGAAAAATGTGTTATTGATCAATACATATAATAATATATAATATATTCAATTTTGACCTAAATAAATGTATATTTACGTTAATTCCTTGTTGTAGTAAAATAAACAAAAAGTATTAATTGGTAATTATCATATTTAATTAGTCTTATTGAATTTGATTTACGTCTAATTATTATTATTATTAATTTTAAGTATATCAACAAAATTACGCTATTTCATATTTAATTATTAACCTATAATATAGGCGATAAAATAAAATAATTTATATTTGAAACATTTTTCTTGTATTATTTTAATTATTAATCATTCGTTCTTTTTTTTATTTTATAATTATGTTTTTCAAAACATCTTTTTAATATTATTTCGAAAAGTCGAACAAATACCTTTGTCATTTGAATATTTTTGTTTTTAATTTAAATTAATCATGGCTGCTATGTGTCGAATACAAATGTTGTTGTAATAAACATTCGTTTTAATTATTATTGGAAAAAAAAAATTAATAACCATTGCACGCGATGTACAGGAATCAATAACAGATAAATTGGAAATACTTTAATTTATTCACCGCAGTCAGTGTCATCCTTTAGATTCGTGTCATTTATCGTGAAAAGCAAAAATGCTAATTGCGATTTGAACTCTTAAACGAACGAATTAATTTTTTTTTTTTTTGCCATATTTATTGAATACCATTTGTTTTTTTTTTTCGAAAAAAATCCGCAAATATAATTATATTTATTGAATACCGTGAAACACTAACTTATTACAATATGTTTGACACATTTTACGATTAATGACATTTGCGCAATGTAATATTTGGACAAAATGTGTTAAAAGACCAAATATATTACATGCTATAGAAATCCATCTTACGTTATTAATCATTATGAAAAACGTTGAATTTCATAAGTTTTATAATTCCAAAAAAAAAAAAATTATGGATTTAATTATTTTTAACTGACTATCTAATTACTTATATATATATTATTCGTCAATATATGATTTTATGTTATTCGAATAATATTCTAATTTCGTTTTCACATAATTTAAGGTGAACATTTTTTTTTTTTTTTTTTTGTAATAATTTTAAAAATAATGCATAAATTGTTAAATTATTTGAGAATTTACATTAATAAATAATATTGAAAAAAAAAATTTTGTCCGAAAAACATCGTATTATTAATTTTAAATATTGAACATTAATATGAGTTTATTATAAACATGGAGTGTGCTGATAGTTTTGTCTTATAGTCATATAAAATAATAATTGTTTTGGTTCGTTTTTTTTTTCGCGTCGTGGCAAATTCACCGAAATCGATTCGTTTCCGCGGTTTTGTATAACGGAGCGTAAATATATTCTAAGCATGTCCTGTTTCATTATTATTATTATTATTATTATTATTATTGACGTTTGTCGATAATCGTGTCAATATTTTTATTCGCATCACAGAATGACCGATTCTATAATCGACGGCGCGTCGAAAAACGTTATCCCCGAATAACACACGAGTCAATATAAACGAAATTGAATGTGAAAACGTCTTAGCGCGTGTGCTATAGTGAATGAAAAGAAAAACCCCCAAATTTTAACACCGATGAAGGATTACTATCGAAATATTTTTTTATAACGTGTGTATACGATAATTGACGCCATAACGCGTCAATTATAAACGATAGAAGTAAATGATAAATCAACAAATGTCCGAAGTACAGAATAACACAAAATTAAATTAACAATGACTAAGTAAGAAAGAAAAAAAACTATAAATTTATACTCATAAACGCAATAAATTTATACATAATAAATGTATATATATTAAAAAAATTATTTTCCGTAATAGGCGCTTAAAAATTTGCGCGTATAATTTTTGAACAATATACGTTCGATTTTATTAAATAATAATAATAATAATAGCTTCAACGATCCACCACGCGGACACCGTGGACGAATGAATATCGTAATACATATATATATATATATATTATTATAATCCGTTAAATTACAAAAGAGAAATTGTGTGGCGGGATATGTGCCACAGGGTTCACGTACCGGCCGAATAATATATATATATATATACGCGTAGTACAAATCCGTATTGCTTTACGTATTATACGCGTATATGCGCGGGTTAAGCGGTACGATGCGCGCACATATTTTACCTATTATTGCGTACGAGAGTCTCCGAGGTATATTAAAAGAAAAAACGAAATGGGCACAAAACGCAAATCATCGCGCGTTACAAAAAAATAATAATAATAAAAAAAATTGTTAAATTTAACGCGCGCGAAACGTACGTCTAGTGCCCGGTGCAGAGTGTATTGTTGATCGTGTTCTGGCTTGTTTCCAGATGCGCGACGGATTGTTTGGCCTGCGATCTTGCGTATGTGCGATATGAAAAACGGCTAACGAACTGGCCTACCACCAGTGAGCACTTCGTTTCGGTAATGTAATTAAACTGTCAAAGACATAACACGCGTCGTGTCGCTTGTAGCGCTCGTAACGCACCGGTTAAATGTTAATTAATTTATATTGCCGAGAACGGATGAATATTCATAAGCGCGCGATTTAGAAACAAAAAAAGAAACAATTTATAAAACACGTATTTGTTATAATACACGTGTATTTTATACGTTTGTTCGAACGAACGCCGCCGCCCCGTGCCCATCATGCGATAATTATATACTTATAATTATATAATTACTTATATTGTGTACTTAAACCATCCGTTTTGAGTGGTTTTTTTTTCCGGATCATACGAGCTGTTCGTTTATTTTCAATTTCGACTCCACCGCCGACGTTTCTATCACCGTCTTTTTGGGGAAATACATGCAAAACAAAATGACGTTATTACGGGGGGGGGGAAACTTTTATATAAACTCGTGTACGACATCAGAGTCTGTGCCGAACAAACTTTCGATACTATATATTATTATTATTATTAAATATATCAATATAGTTCGTAGACGACGTTATACGAGTCTATTATTATATTGTACGTTAAGCGCAATTAAAATCGGAAATTGTTTTTATAGCGAATGTCGGACGAGCAAAAATAATTTTTCGCGCGAGCTTTACGCGCAAAAGGCCGTATATATACGTATAAGTAAATTTCACTCGCCAAATTTGAAATTACTTCGAAGAAGATAGTCATTAGATTTTTATCGCGTAAACATTTATGTATTTTAAAATTATCTTTATGCGTATTATAATTTAAATGTAATTTTTTTCTACACTCGACAATTTTTTTTTTTTTTTTTTTTGAATTTAACGTTGGAAAAAGTGAAATGTAACGTTTTTCGAATAAAACGAAGTTTCGGGTAGAATGATTTTTTATTCATTTATCCAAATGTTGTTGTTATTATTACGTGTATGAAAAAAAAACCTTTTTTACTCGTTGAGTAAAAAAAATACGCCGATAAATCTCACTATTCGTCGGATTAGAAGATGGCGCCTGGTGAATAGCTAAGAATTATCATAAAAAAAAAACAGAAAATGGAAGAAATAACTTTTTTACTTTCCACCGAAATGCGTTGTTTAAAACGATAAAATATTTTCCACTGGATCTGGACGTGACGACGAAGTTTATCCGAAAACTATATATATATATATGTATAATATTTATTTACGACTTGGTGAAAAAATAAGCAATGCCATTTTTCCATCATTTTTGCTTTTTAACTTTTTACAAAACGGCACTTATTGTTTTAAATTTTTTCAAAAGCAATTACAGATCTATATTTATCATTAAAAGATTTATGAACAAATAAACTATTGTATTAACAGTACAATATACAAAACTATACACGCTCTTCTTGAAAATAAAAATTTTAAATCTTGCGAAAAAGAATAAGAAAAAACCAAGCCAAGCCACACGTATTATACTGAGATTCACGTATAAAATTTAGCACTGTTTGTCGGTTACGGTATTCCGTTCGCCCGTGTAGTTCGTTGCGTTGCATATTCAGAGGAATACGCGTTTTAACTGATCTAAAACACCTATCACGTAACACGCTATTTATTTATTATAATGTCTCGTGTGTATTCTCGATATAGTCTGTTGCGGTAAAATTACGCAAAAACCAGTATGCATCGAAAAACTATTGCTATTACGAACAAAATTATAATTGTATTTTATGCAACGTTATTATAATATGTTTTTATTGATTTAGATTTATACTAAAATTCATAATGTTTATTTCATAATCTCACTACGGGTATGGATCTCACAATATCAACAACATTATATTCCGGACCACTACAACTCATCGTGATTCGTTCGTTCCGGAGTGTTTGATGTTTTGGTTAACGAATTGCTTTTGCATGCATATTAGTATGCGATCTCTGAGGGACTATGCATATGGCTCCTACTCGTTATATAAAATTAAATGACACGAAATGTCATGTTTTTGGTATGAATGATGTCATGTCTTTGCACCCACTGCGCGTCATGGGCGACGTTTCGTTCCGCGTTTTCCGCGAGACTACCCGTACCGAAATCGCTTATACGCGACACCGTTTTTAGATTTTCTACGAAACTCACGAATCGAGAAAATTAATTTTTTCCCCCTCAATATACGTAATATATAGTTACATATTTGATGTATACGTTAAGTTTTTATACGTATTATTTTGAAAATTACGAAGAAATAACGATTTGACAATTACGACGAAATCGCGGTTTTACCGCGTTTTTACGTAATTTTTCGGTATTTTTTTTTTTTTTTTAGTTATATTTTCAGGCGCTTTTGAGAAAACGGAAAAAGTACCGATTAAACGCGATTTGTTACCGAAAACGTACTGTCACTGTAAAGATCGGAGCATTCTTTCTGCTAGAATTTTCGGATACAAACACACAAAAAAAACACACAAGTGATGTATGTGACCAATACATTCCTCGTCCCGTTCAGAATCTCAAATCGAGAATTTTTATTCGAAAGGAGGTTTAACGTACGACGAAAATATATAATATCGCGACACTGTATTATAACTTGTACGCTCGAAATACAATGTTATCGTCGAATAATAGCAAAAAAAAAAAAAAAAAAAAAGAAGAAAATCACAATATCATAACGATTTATTCTCCGGGGCCGGTCCTCGCCGAGGCCTCGTAACGGGATAATAAAGAATTTGCGATAAACTATAAAATACTATATATATAAATAACGTATCGTGGCGGGCACAAGACGGCTACGGAGACGGCGGCACTCGGCGGATACTGAAACGATAATTAAGAATGATTGATTGCAACAGATTTCGGACTATGTGAGAAATCTCGTCTTTATTTTTTTTTTGCTCCTCATCGTGCCCCGGCCGAAAGCACAATAGGTAACGCGGACAAGCCCGTTATTGTGGTATTGATGATGGAAGCCGCCTTCGCCATGACCGCGTTGCAATATTGTACGTACAGTCGTATCCAACCATCCATCGCCACTGTCGTGCCTGCAGGACGGAACGCCACTGATCCGATTTCGCTGTCCGGCTGTCGTATCGCCACGATCCGTCTTGTATGGGGGGCGGTCGTGGTTGTCTTTTCCCACGCTTCGCTCTACACTAAGTTTCATGACGAGCGTTAGAAAAATATCCATTTTAGTTTTGATCGGAATTGGGCTTCTTTTTTTTTTTTTTTTGGCTAAGGAGGTGTTTGCCAGGGATCCACGAATTACGTCAGCGGTAGCAGGCTGATCAAATAGTTATCTATTTGTATTTATTATTAAATAAAATCGTGTACTCGTATTATATATAAGCAGCCGCATAATAATTAAAATAATAATAATAATAATTAGGTATTCTCAAATGAGTAACAATTTCACGGGAAGAAAATTCGTTGGAAATTTTAACAAATTATCTAATGCTTACATTCTTATAATTTCTTTGTCGTAATTTCCAAATCCTCGACATCGAAATATTATTTAATAATGATCAATATATAATATAAGTGTAAATAACACGTGTAAAATCCGAAATCACGTTAATGAATAACAATTCCCGATTTATTCTCGTATCGTACGCCAACGTCATTGTTTCGAAATATTGAAAATATTTTTATTCTTTTCAATACGTGATTGTTTGTATGTACGTATAATTTTTAAAAACGTATTTTCAGCACGAGTTTCGACAAACAAAACTTTTTGAAATCACGCGATTTATAAAACATATCGATTTTTACGCTTACTTCATTTATTCGCATTAAAACGAGTATCACTGCAATACGAATATAATCCGTCGAATTTTAAAGAAAGAAAAGTTCAGAATAATTTATCTTTATTATAATGATTACTGCGGTTGGGGCTCACATTTTCCGTCCAAACGACTGTTAAATCTGCCACTGCTCGTTTGTATATATTTATAGCGTCTTAATATATCATTTATACGCGTGTAAGCTGATCGTTTTTCATTGTTTGGGGACGAGCAGACGCTATCTAGTTTCGTTCTATTGAACGTTATAATTTTAACGAAATAATTTTCTGAACGGCATAAAATTATTTATTTTTTTTTTGTTTTCAAAGCGACGAGCGTTTTTCATAAAAACAAAAGCCTCCGTTTCGAAATTCATTTGTTAATTTAATTATTTGCGATTCAACTTATTAATTTTATATTCAAACTCGAGACGTCCATTATTATTTAAAACGAATCAGTTGCTGCGTTGAATTGATCTCGATTTTAACTCGTCTGAATTCAAATGATATTATATATTATAAAACACACACACACATATATATATATATTTACTATTGCCAAAAACGTGTAATTAAATAGTCAATATAATAGAATATATTTAAAAAAAAAAAAAATTATAAATCTCATCTTTTTTTTCTGTATCACAACAATGACGGACGAAATATAAATGCAGGACGCAAAATGGTAAGCGACTTCATTTGACGAAAAATTCGATCTCGGAAAATTTACTAAATATCGATACACAGAAATATCTAATCGCCTGTGTTTTAAATTTCAAATATTGAAATGCAAACACGTAGGTGGATTGATGAAATTCTTTTCCATTTCGGAATTAATCGACACAGAAACAAATATGTTATATAATACATTTGTACGGTTTTGACACGGTATTGTAATATCGTTTTTTTTTTTCTTTTTAAACTTTTATTATTTTTTATTGGTATACCCAGTAAATCGATTATTGAATTAAATCGTAAATCGGCGTGTTTCCGTATAAACTGTAGTTGACAAAAAGGAAATAGAGGCGGCCATTCATTTCGAGAGAAAATAATATATCCGCCGCAGGCTGAGAATTACGGCGATACGATTTCATAATAAGAAAAAATAAATAAATAAAAAGAGGTGGGAAAATTGCGCGCATCACCTGTAGCCCTCGGAAATTGATTAATCCACTTAAGTGGTGGATTGTGACTGGCTAAAACACACTTTCTCCCCTATCCCGTGACACTTGGGAAATACGAGTGGCGAATGTTCGAACTCGCGATCGGGGAGAACGCGTACGTTTTTGTGAAATTACTCGAACTCCCGGTAAAACGGTACCGAAAGTAAAAAAAAATATATTCGGAAAAGAAAAAGTGAGCGATATGAAAGACGGTTATGTCGCTCGTAAATCATCCGGTTGAATCGCCCGAAAAACAACTCGCTGCGGCTCAAACGACAGTTTAAAGAAGTCAACATGGTTATTTATTTTTCGTCTTGGCCGTAATGCTCACGCGACGGAAACAATTTTTAACCAAATAAAATTCCCGAGCACAAAATAATATGGATGTAGACCCGTGTTATTTAGTAGAACGCAATTTTCTATATTACCAATAAAATTTGAGTTATATAAATCGTATAAAATATTTTCGACGGTTAACGTTTTGTATGGAAAAAAAACAAAAAACGAAATCGACATTTCTGTAAATAGCGAAATTTTCGATTTAAATGTATTCAATTGATTTTCCAGCAATCGTTTCACTCGTACTCGTACTCGTTCTCAACGCGTCGAAAACCGTTAAATAACTACTGAGAACGGCCGTTATGTGTGTGCGTTTAATTCAACAAATCGATATTATTTGGTTAAAAAAAAAAAAAATTCAAACGACCCGAGTCTTGTGATTTCAAACGGGCGCATAACAGAAATACCACGACGAATATTGTACAATGTTTGTTTTTGACGAATGAAAAATGTCTCCGACGTACACGCACGATAGGATAAAATATTTTAACGTTCGCGGAACAAAATATCGAATAATATTCGCGTATGACGGTAAATATGAGTACGGTATGTTTAATAACAGAAATGTAAAGTATTTGGATAATTTTTTTTCATACATCCGAATACTTTTATATTTTTATTCCCGTAAAAAAAAAAAAATAATAATAATAATTTTCTCCCTCGAATAACGTACACCGTATCGATTTGCGGCGAAAATAAAGTATTTCGTAAAATATAAATTATTGTTCTGGTAACCGATATCACGCGATGATTTTAATTTTTGTATTCATAATATAGTATATTTTACGCATTGGAATATTTCGTACATAAACAGTTGCTGTTGAAAAATAGTCGCGTAACGCGAACACGGTGACCGAACACTGTTATCACATAAAAATACGAATAAATACGACGATCGATTTTTCATCGCGATTATCACGATAAACGTCGCTTGCCTGCGGGCCGGCGGATTTTCACGGGACGCATTATTGAAATACCCGAAAATTCCGATAATTCCGACGTATTTGCCGAATTTTTAGTGAAACGTCGCCGTTATAAAACATTCGTGATCAAAGTGTGGTCGAATTGTTAGAAATACTACAACGTCAATAATAAAAACACTTAATCACACGGGGATCGATTTTCATTTATATATACCGAAAATGAATTCTCGGCGGGTCTCCTGCGTTTTTTCCTTGCCATACGCATTATTTGTTTTTAAATTTTTTTTTTTTGTATTACGGTTATTTAACACGTGAAACCCCGTTGTAGAGCTCAAGACCGTCTTCGGTGGAGAAATCCGCGTGTTTTAATTAACGTATTAATATCGATTTTTCTATGGTACCGAACGATTGAATTCTAAGAACGGGATTCTTACACCGTACCGCCGTTTCCGCCGGGCAGGTGAAAATGACTAGTTCCGCGCAACTCGCACGTCTGGTGGTGATTTCACGCGACGCGCGTAGTGTTATTTTCTAAAATACTCGTGTTCGTCACCTGCTGTCGACGGATATCAGACAACGGGAAATTCGGTAAAACAGTGAATTGCAGCGCAGCGTTATAAGAGAAACGAATAGAAGAGCAGCTGGTGGTTAACACGTAAAACTACGGCGGCGGGACGCATAATTTTGTTCTCAAGAAAATAATTTGTTTTACCGGTTTTGATCATCGTTCGGATGACGCGTGTGAAACGCGCAAAACGATCACTTCGACGGCCCCACCTGTGTCTGTTGACGTACACGCGCGTATTGCGTTGACGCGTGCGATTCAACACTACTCGAATTCGAACGGAATTCGTTTCATTTATACGAGAAAACGTTTATTTCTTTTTTTTATTACTCGTCTATCGCCTGCCTCTTCGTTTCGTCGCGTACGACAAAACGATTATATCGTTCAAGATTTGCCACTCGCCGCAAACGCCACCGTGTAACTACACATTCATGCCGCGCCGTTCAGGTCGAAAATTGATCGCCACTACGGTGGCAGTCATCGCCTCACTTATTGTTGTACACACACTACTGTCGGCGGCACACACCGATTGCAGCCGCTCTCTCACTCACTCTTCGTCGCGTTTCGGCGCGGTGGGCGCTTCGCTCGCAACAAAACCCATTAAGTGCGCGACGGCGGCGGCGGCGGGCGAACCGGCGCGCGTGACAAGGGCGCGGCGGCGGGCGAGGAGGAATAGTCTCACGCAGATCAATAACAGCAGCGTCGGCACACCGCACCGGAGTGGTGGCGGAGTTACGGATGGGCGGAGGGACAAGGTGGAGGACGGATTTCGGCGTGAATCTCATGAATCGCCCCGCGCGCGCCGTACGAGTGCACGTACGCTCGCCGCGTTCACAAAGTTTACAAAACGTCTACAAAGTCGCGACGGTTTTTCTTACGTTCGTTCGTCTGTCAAAAGAAAGAAAAAAAAACTGTTTTTTTTTTTTCTATTCCAATCGCCTATTACCGTTATTTTCCCCCTCACCATTATTATCCAGGAGGCCACGCGGTCGCCCGCCGCCACCAATAATAATAATAATAATTCGGTGACTTTACGCGCGTGTGTGTTGCGCGTATTACCGGCTGGCGGTGGCGGTCCACGACGACGGTTATTGACCCGCGCGCGTGTCCTCGCGTGACGTCATTCGAATTCAACGACGTCACGGACCGCACCACCGCCACCACCATCGCTCCCCGCATTTCTCTGCTGTCCTCGCTATGCCGTACGTATCGCACACACGCACACACACACACACACACACGTACTCGCCGCAGTGACGCGGTGCGCGCGCACCACCGCGCCGTATTGGCCGGGTGGCGCGAACGAACGTTGGGTGGCCGGCGGGGTGGTAAGCCCGCAATAAGTCGGTCGCCGCGGTCGGGTATCGCACGTACTCCACTGCTCGTCGTCTCTATGCCGGCGCGGTGCTGCGCGGGCTCGCCGTGGTATTTTTAAAAATAGCTCCTCCGCGGTTATGTACCGCGTAAACGCGATGCCGTGCCGTGGCCACCGGCGGTGCTCAGGGGCGCCCGAGCTCCCGGGGCGCAAATTTTACCGACGCGACGGATAATTCCGAAACGGAATTATACTACTCCGCGCAGGTGGAACCCGTTTCGGTTTTGAGCAAACGCGATTTTCCAATAAAACGCGCTTAGAATTTAAAATTGTGACAAACGGTTTTCGAGATACTATTATCTTTGAGTAAAATTTTTGAAGTAACTCGCGCGTCTGACGTTGTATTAAACTGTTAAGCTACAAAAAACCAAAATTCATCTCTTTTACGAAACATCTCAAAGCCTATAATTGCTATGAGTTACCGAAATTGAAAGTAACTTTTTTTTTACTGATTATTATTATTATTATTATTATTATTGAAAATGTTTAAATATTTTATAAAGCTAATGTAACATAATATAATATGTAAATATCAATATTCTAGGACCATTGTTTTCGAAAATCGCGTTATAGCTGCACATACATCGAACGCATATCTGTCACCACCAGTATGTGCTTGAACGATGATCATTCAATCATTATATTGACTCATTCAGCACTATATATTATCAATATCGCATTACATTACATTATTTTTCTACCAATATTGACATTTAAACAACGGCCGGTCGAAACAGTTTCGGAATTAATTCAATTCATGCGCCGTTGTCACGAGACTTTCGTCGGGATGAATTAAAAAAAAATATTGCTCGAGTGGTCTTTTGAAATGTACAACGTCTCTTGACATTACGCCGCGGTTTAACATTCAATACGCACAAAACGATTGAGGAATCTGTGTGTGCACGCACATAACAATGACAACAGATTCTTGTGTCATTGCGATTGAAACATAACCACGTTAAAAAAAAACCCGTTTTCATCGACATCAACGGTCTTTGGCTCTTATTTTTTTCTTAAACTTTTTACCAAATTCCTTCGTAGTCGGACATTGGTGTAACGTCGAATACTCCGTCTTGGGATACCGCGCAATATCGTCCATCAAAATAATTATTATTTTTGTATAATTAAATAGGTAAAAATTTAATTGTATATAAATTTATCGTTTTATTCCGCGATTCCTTTTCGAGTTTCACATATTTTCATATTTTCCATGAAAAAAAAAAACTGTGTTAATACGTTTTCAATCGTTATTTTTCATCTCGCTTTATAAACCTATACGTTATTATTTCTTAAAATCGATTCGGTATAGTAAAATTATTAAAGTGAAACAAACATTTACGTAAACGGTGTATTATTGAACTAAACGCGGAATTTTATTATTATGGAATGCATAATATTTCCGTTCCAGCAATAACTGAATAGATTTCAAACAAATTCTCAATCCCATAAAATATCGCGCAAAAAATAAAACCGTATTTTTTTTATGAAAATCGAATGCGACAAATCCGAACATATTATAATTAAAAAAAAAAAAAATCAATTGCGTTTCTGATTAAAATGTATTCGTATGCGACGTAACAAAACGTCAATATCGACAAAAACGTTTTTTTTTTTTTTTTTTTTTTTTGCTATTCGTTGTTTAATATACATAGTTGTTGAATTGAACGTTTGAAATAAAACGATTTTATATTTACGTATGTAGGTTATGTGTAATAAAATATTCTCTTTACTTGGTTTTTTATTTTTTGAGCAAAAATTTGTCGAAAATGAAATAAATCTAAATGGCCGAGTTTTGCAGAGATGAGATAGCATCGGAAAATTATACTTTTTTCGTAATTATATATGTATATATTATTTAATCGTTTGACGTATAATTTATTTATTTTATTTTTTGCCTTACGTTAATGTATTTTCGCGATAATATTCAAATTCGTATACACTTGTAATATTTAAATGATTCGTGTATAAAGAACGGTGACATTTATGCATTTTATATTCAGATAGTAAAAAAAAAAAAGAAACAACGTTTTATGACTTTTTTTCGTGACCAAACAGAATTAATCATCAAATCAATGGTTAGATTTATTCAACGTTTAATTTAAACTTATTTTTTTTTTTTTTTTTGTCTTTTGTTGTGTCACAAACTAGTTTATTCTCTTAATGTATTTCAATCGAGGACAAAAAACACACGAATGGCCGTATTATCATAACAAAATGTAATTTATATAGTAAACTGAAAAAAGTCGTATGTGTATTTTATACGAATAGGTACATTGAGAAAGTCTGATTTTTTTTTCGGTAAACAATAGTTCGTGATATGATATACATGGTGGCTTTTCAAATATAACTCATAATAATAGGTTATACTTGTTTACATTGAAGTCAATAGAAAATATCTGACACGAATCCGTGTAATCAAGATTAGGCGTTAACGAGTCAATAAGTTTAAAGTGTATAGTTAAAAACATAACGGATTACTAATTTCGGTTTGATTTTTTTAACTTACTTGGACCTCACATTAACGTGAACTTGGCGTGTAAAATGTTTATTATTCGGACAAATAATAATAATAATAATAATAATTTATTTAATTGTCGTCGATAAACGTTTATTTGTTAACGTATCGTATAGTTAATATTATTTTTATAATTCCAAAACGAACGTTGCGTATGCGTCTGTTATTGGACTTTTATAATGTAGTATGACACTCGAATTGGACACATCGCTGTCAAATAATGACACATTTACTCGTAACACAATAAATCTCATTCCAATAATGTCGTTCGATTTTAAATTGATGGGGAATATATGTAATAATAAAGGTTAATCAATTGAATCGTTCCCAGTCGAATTGAAGCTTATTGAAAGAATTTGAAAAAAAAACGTATATTTCCGAAGGCGTCACGTGTGTTTTAATTTTATAAAAACACGCCGTGTAATATATACATACAATGAGTAGCTATAACATGACTTCATATGATTCGTTGTAGAAAATACATTCGTTTACGATTTTGTTAACTTTTAACGCGGAGTATATATATTTTTAATTATGAATTGAATTTTTTTTTTTAAATTCGGTTAACAGAATTTCGATTAATTCAATTTTAGAGAGTTAAAATAAAATAAAAAAAAAATATACATATATATATCATAGACGTTTCAGTAACGCGCACGCACGTGCGCGCGCAATAAATAAGTTTTCAACGATCTTTCGCGGGTTTCAATTAAATTTTTCGCGAAAATTCGTTTGACCGCCGGCGTGTGAAACCTCGTTTTCCGCTGTCCGAGATCGACGGCGGCTGCCAAATATTCGCCGCAATTAATTCCCGTAAAATTGGAGGAGGCTCGGCCGGCCGGCTCTGTTTGAACAGTAATTATTATTCCGTTTCGACATTTTTCACCCGAGCCGCTCACACGTTCGTATTACGTCGCGAATTACCATAACATCACTCGCCGCGGACGTAACAAGAATGGGTTTTAGTCGTCGTGCACGTCGGTAATCAGTACACGTGATTCCGCCAGCGTGATGGAAAATTGTTAATAATTTCTCGCTCGTAAAACACACGACGAATATTTCATAATACAAAATATTGTTTCCGCGTTGGACTGTTATCGCTAAACTGTCAAAACGTTTTCTCTTGCGCCCGGTCGACATTTCGTGCGAGTGCGTGTCTTCTTCGTTCGTTCAATTCCTCGACAGTCGGCCGTTCTCGAAATAAATCCACGTGCTGCCGCCCCGGCATCGAAACACGATTTTCATTGCTATACCGGTACAATGATAATAGCGTTTACAAACAAGTTGTACAACGTTTTGTGAAATTAATTTAATAAAAAAAACGTATTCCCGCACGAATATTGCATAACGTGTCGAATTGGAATGATAAAACGCGTAGTGAGATTCGGTGTATAAATTATTTTCCCATTCGCAGCTACTGTAATGAACAGTAATATTTGTCTACCGATAATAACGCTGACCGATTTCCCACGCGTATCGACCGTTAGATAAAAACAGAAAAATCTACCATAAAATGTCTACAAACTTTTTTCTTCGCCGATTTAATATTTCGAAAAAATCGACGAGATCTGCAAGGAATTAATAAGGAATTTAGATGAATAATAATAATAATAATATTTTAGCGTTCTTCGTTGGAATTCCGCAGTCGAGAATCGAAATGTTCCGAACAAAGGAAAATGAAAAACTGAAAGCCCATTCGAATATTTTCGTATTTGAAAAATAGAATTATTCGCCGTAATAGTATTCACGCTATAAACAATAATTTCATAACGTCGGGGACGCGTGATGAGCATAATAATATGCCGACGAGAAAATATAATATATCACGTATAGTAAATGCTTTTTTTAAAAAAAAAAAAAAAAAAGCAGAGTTATCCTTTTTACTATTACGGAGTAGTGTTATAAAACGCGTATCGGCTTATTCCGCACTACATCAGCTGATGCGGTTGTAAATGTTCCGGGAACCAACAGCCAATACCGCGCAACGTTAATCATCGACTATAATAAAATAATAATATTACAATCGCTGTATTGCGTAGAATAAAAAATACCGTATTGTCTATTACCGGAAAATGTAAAATATTATCTAATTTTTTTTCGATTCAAACTCTATTTTTCGTGTCCCGTTATTATATAACCGGACTATAAATGACCCGAACCAAGCGTCCAAGTGCCCGAAAGTTGTGTGTTTTCTTCAATCCAGCGAAAAATAACCACTGTCATCTCTTATTTCTTTTCCACTCGTTTCATTATAATCCCGACAAACTGCGTTGGCTTTGACCCACCACATCACCAAACACGATCACTGATGGACTGATGACCATCAACGCGGTTATAATATTTGCGTGTTCCACGCGCGACAAAAACGCATTAGATGTGTTCATATAAAATATATAATAATAATAAAAGTTGCAAATTTCAAACGATATTTTATATTCGTGGTAAAAGCCAAAGTATGTTTACCGAAAAACAGTTTTTTTTCTGATTTATTATCGTATGCGTTGAATTTTAACTAAGGTTAAAAATGCGTCTCGGAAAAAGGAAATGAAAACCTTATTTTCAGTTTTTATGTATTATATGAATTTTATGTATTATATTATTTTATGTAGTATAATATGTATTGTGTATTATGTGCTGAATAATTTGACGGAACATTGGTATGGCGCGGTACATTTTATTTTTCGCAAAAACCCGTCAATCACTCTAATATTATAACACATTGAAATATTAGGTTTTTTTTTTTTTAACACAAGAGTTTAAGCATGGTTATAGATTTTAATAACGACGACGAGTAATTAATTAACTGCTTATTATATCGAAAATAGTATATAAAAATACCTCGGAAGGTGGACACGTGTTGTTAAATCGCAAACAACAGTTCACCGGTGTAGTTTACGCGTGTGGTGACAATATTTCAAAATTCCAGAACGAGCGAGAAATTCGTTAATCGACGTTCAATGAATTTTTAAAAATCATCTTCCGACAAATCGACATCTTTCACCGACTTTATCAATCAGCTTTCCGTCTCGCATTTTTCTTCTTTCAATCACACCCGTTACCCACAACGTCTTTCCACGACTCGAATAACTATATATCACGGAAATCCGATGCGAATCTCGTGCATTTATCTTTCAAATTAAACGTTTATAAATTCATCAGCATTGACTGTTGTATATTATGTTTACAGTTATATACATTTTACACAGAAATACGTCGTTAATAGAATAATTCAGTAAACGGATTCTAGTTAGTAATTCCGATCAGGTTTACGAGTTGTTATTGCTGTCCGCGGAAAGACGGCCACAGGGGGTTACGGTAATCATAATATTTCCGATTGATTTATTAGATTTATCCTCTTCGTATTACTTGTATACTACGTTTATGAGATGTATCATATTATATGTACACGTACCATACTTATTAGCGGTAAAATTGATATTTTCTTGTTTCAACCGAAATCACAGTAGTTATTCCAAACGTATCCGATTTAGTGTAATATTTTTTCATGTATATATATATATTTATTTTTTTGTCGTTTACAGCAGATAGCAGCTTTCTTTTGGCGAACGCTCAGATCGTCGATTTTCCGATCGTCTACTGCAACGAGTCGTTCTGCAAGATTTCCGGATACAATCGGGCGGAGGTAAAATATTGTTTAACCAGTCGTAAATATTTTCTTTATTGTTCATAAATAACTTCATTGTTTCTGTAGTGTTTTTTTTTCTCTTTCAAAGACTATTAATCTACAGATACATGTGCATACGTATCTTATTCGCGATTTTTTTTTTTTTTGTTTTGCGTTCCGAATCGTAATTAATCGTTTTTTCTCGGGCGTCGTGTTTCGCGCACAAAGGTCATGCAAAAATCATGCCGTTGCTCGTTCATGTACGGCGATCTCACGGACAAAGAGACGATATGCAGAATAGACGAAGTGTTGGAGAGCCATTACCACGACCAATTCGAAATTTTGCTCTACAAAAAGAACAGTGAGTGTCCACGATTAAATACCATGTTTAGTTCGTTAAGTTCTCTGTACCGGTAATGTGGTGCCTGTCCATAGGCGCCCGCAAGAGGGGGCAAGATGGGGCATTTGCCCCCCCCTGGCATTTTGGTAATATTGTATTATATAATATAATAATATTAGTATATTTCGATTTTAAATTGAAATTTATTATACCTAACCAATGAATATATATTATATGTTGAACGATTGCCCCCCCCCCTAGAAATGTTTCTGCGGGCGCCTATGTGCCCGCCTATATACATAAATGTTATATTTAAAGCGTTCGAATTGGATTCGACCACGTGCCTAGGCGATAGAATCATAACCGATCGCCAATACGCCCGAAATCGATTCGGTATTTTACAAAATTACAAATCACGATATTGTCAATTGGCCGACGTGATACGTCGTCAATGTGTCGTTTTAACAATTATAATTACACGATGTACTATTAGAATACAGGTTTTCGTTTAGATTTTGTTTTATGATATTATGTTTTTCCTTAAACGTATTAACCGTTTGAATTTGTGTCACGTGAAAACAGACACAAGGAAAACACATATATTATATAAAAGATATTTTTTGAAAGAAAAAAGTAGATATCCGTAATAAAATGTTCTACTTTTAATGTTGTTATTGTTATTACGCGGTGTAATGTCGAATCGTATTAAAAAAAAAAAATAAATAAATAAAAATATTGTTGTAATAATTTTGAAAACTCACTGCGCAGTATTTGTAAAACAAAAAAAAATTTATATTTCCCTCATAAAATATTTTCATCACTAACAAATCATATTGGGAGTAATTTTACGTTAAACATCAATTACATATCATGCAATATATTTATTTCATTTGTCGATATCTATTACCAATTGCACGAATATCATCAATTTTAAACGAAATTATTAAACGCCACCGATCAATTCATAATACCGACAGGTGTTTATAATATTTATAATATACCGATACGAAATAAATCGTTCGCGTATATTATTACGGTCTCGTTTTACGTCCATAAGTACATGTGATTATTATACGCGATTTTAATAAATCCGTTTACGTTTCGATATGCGGATGAATTACAGAATTTCACAACGAAACAATAAAACGAGTTAATTTTAAAATTAAACGCGACCATTACACGATATTTTGCCAAAAACGAATCGCGTGAGAAATAGGAGATTGTTTTAATTTCTCACTTCATCGTCACTTACAGCGCAATTATTCGAAAGGTGTAATTTTTTTTGCCAGCTTTTACAAAATTATCGCCTACTCAATTATTTCGTTTAAAAGAAAATCACTATATAGTTTTTTTAAAAAAAAAAATAACGCTATTAAACGAGTTTGACCAGTTTCCATTAACTTCTTGTTCAAACCGATAATTCGACCGAATTGTACGCCGCTTTTTTTTTCTATCTAAAATATTAAAAGTACACTCTAATCATTACGCATCCGTTGAATTCTCATACTTTTAATAATAATTGCTGTACAAAATCTACGCCATTGAGATTGAATATTAAATCGCTGTTAACACAATTATTGTATACGCATTTATATTGTATAGTCTCTACGGACAAAACATCTCTGTTGATTAGTCGTAAATTAATTGAAAACTAATATCACATTATCCTCCGAAACATGATCGTCGCGTAAAATTCAAGCACAATTCTGGTATTGCGATTGAAATTCCACGTGTACGGCTTAAAATTCGCACGCGAGTTCGTACGCAGTAAAAAGTTTATATTTTCCTGATTTCCGAAGTATCGAGTGAACACAAAAATGATAATACAAAAATTGGCTTTAACTGATAGATTTCGGCTAAATTTCAAACGCCAACAAATTTATACGTTGTTTCGAATTGAATAATAAAAAAAATAAAAAAAAAACGTATTTTTTAAAATGATAATAAAATAATAATAATAATAATAATTAATAACCGCGTGGAATTATAAATGAGAATTAAAAAAGAAGATCGAAACATCGCGTTATTGTAGTGCGTTTGTCACAGCATATCAGTATTGCGTTCTTATACGGACGTGAATTTTCAATAAAACGGTAATAGGAATTTTCATTTTATTTTATTGTTGTTCCGTTCGTGTGTCGCTTGCCACTCGTTAAAACGTACGCCTTACGCTTAACGCGTAAATCGTCGTTACGCGTCGAACGTCTTTTGTTGTGCAAAACGAAAATCCCGTTTAGGTATACGCTTCGTCACAATGGCTCGTACGGGCTGCAATTATCCGTGTCAGCAGGGCTGGCCCGAGCAGGGCACGGAAAAAAATATAAATGTGCAAAGCGGAATAACGGCGAATGGGATACCACGTTTGAAGTCACTCCGGCCAAATTGAAAATATGTTTTGCGATTGCGATGGTGGTGGTCTGTAGACACGAGTGCGTAGCGTTACTGTACATTTCAACGCACGCGCGTCGTGTGCGCAGAAAACGATTATTGTCCATAAAATTTTATTTAGTTTTTTCGCGCCATCCAAACGCACTTTTCCCTCATTGCCGTCGAGTGGACACTATGTGTCTTTGTGAAGTTGCCAAAGAATACGCGGGGCTTCGATCTCGATTCTCAAATCACACCCTGGCACCGATCCCTTTTCGTACAGGCGCTCCGCCGAATGGACCAGTAATTTCCCGGACACGATATTCACGACTCCCGTTGTCGTCGAAACGGATATCCTTATCCGGCCACGCGGCGTACCACATTACCGAGTTGTCGCCATAACAATATAAACTCGATTTTCTGTAAAAGACAAAAAATTCATTTTTTCAGCGAAACGCGTTTTTTAATTTTATATTAATTATTATCGGCGGGTGTGTATTACGTTCGTTTTCCGCCGTTAACCGTGAACAAATTTATTCCAAAATATTTTTATTTTTTTTGTAAAAATTGCGTCCGTACATTTAAGAAAGTTTTAACATTGTTCGGCGGGTGTTACGCGTCGCGCGTATTTCGACGTTTATTGACATTTTGCAAGAGATTCGCTTAAAAATAAATTCGTTTTTTCTCGTAAATTTCAAATGTGTTTCGCGGCGTGTTTCGTCGTAGGTTTGCCTAGCTATTGCGTGGAATTTTAAATGAGTTTTAATAACGGTACAACGTATTTATCCTAGGCGCACGGAAAACATCCCGGTTAAATTTATTACGTTTTTATTCGTAAACATTTTTTTTTGCTTTTTTTTAATGATGATTAGAGAATACGTAAATATTCGCTAAGTCAGGCGCTTATTTAACGGTGACACATTTTTTTTCCCCGTATTTTGTTACTCTGAACACGACGAAAACACGCGTTTATAACAAAATATATTTTACTAAAATTATAATTTCTGGCAATACAACACACGCCGTCAACGACACGCGCACACATAACAAAATTAATTTGTGCTTATTAATAATCATAAACTTGTTAAATAAGTTTCCAATTATAAATAACGTTGCGGTTGTACACCACATTATATAATATTATATTATATCCAGTTTCAAACGTGAAATTGAATAGCTTCGAGCACGTCTGCTTTACAAAGGGTTTTCTTTCACGTACCACCACCACCATCACGGCCTTTTCGTTACATACTTTGAATGACTATAATAATAGCGCAAAAAAAGGCGGTTTTTTCTTTATCATTCCGAATAAAGTACAATTTCGAAACAGTAAAACTTATAAATTGATAGATGTAGGTATCCAATAACAACAACAATAATAATAATAATAAGGCACACAAACGGTATTTGAATAATATACGGTTAGTTATCTGATTTATATTTGTATATTTTATAGTCAGACGTCAGATATTTTTGAATACGTTTGATTGATAATAGAGTAATTGAAACGAATCATTGTTCCGTATAACATATTATCATTATTTATTATTACGACGTCATTGTCAATAGAACGGGAACGAGTTAATTATTTAATCCATACTGATATATTTTTTTATCACGATCATTTTATCTTATACCATAGTTATTATACATATAATAACTATACATATATATAAAAACATTTAATTCTAAATTTCGAAGTATAAAGAGATTAAGAAGCTCTTTATTTTTTAGATTAAACCAGTATGTAAACAATAATAAACAGTGCGGACTATACTTATTTTTTTAAACGCAATCGTGTTATTCATTTCATAAAATGCAGTTTATCCGTTATAAATGGTTAACAAAAAATATATATATATAAAACGCGAATAAATGGAAAATATAATTTCAAATACTCAATTCATTATTATTATTATTATTATTATTATTATTATTATTTCTGTCTGGAGATTAAAAAAAAAAAAAACGAAAATAATTAAAAATATTGCATTTTAAATTTTAATACTTTATAACATTCTGTAATAGCATTTTCGAACACGTACTACCGAAATCGATTAATAATAAATCTATTCTTGAGGATTATTTTGGCTAAAAAAAAAAATATTTGTACACCGGGCACAATACATAAATGCCAGAAGAAGAATTGAATTTACTAATTTATTCGTTATAATGTAAACGTGTAATAACGTGTTATATTCATTCATCACGTCCCGATGGTTTGGATTACTAAAAAAAAAAATTCGTATATAGATATTGAAATATTTGGTCGATGATAATAACACTCCGTGCGCTTCAGTCGAATTATTTCTCGTACAAAAAAGGAAAAAAAAAAACATTCGTCGGCTTTGCAAAATAATTCCGAATAAAACGGTAAACCGTTTTCGAATGCCTGCGGCCAGGACGTTTTCTGTAGCCAAAAACTCGGTGTAAATATCCTCCACTGCCCCCCCCCCCATATCTCTAATACCACACACGGTCTCGTTCGGAAATACGAATAGTACGCGTAACGTCGCATAAACCTCGTATCAGAGTAAAAACGAAATATTCATCTCGTTGTTGAATTAGAAAAAAATACAACACAGTTTTCCGATCCTGCGGGAATACGTGCGCGTGCATTGCGTGTATTATTATTAAGTTCTGATGGAATCTTCGAGAACTACCGTACATTAACGGACGCGGTAATTCGTTTTAATATTATTTTTTTTTTTTTTTTTGACAAATAGCGGTTTTTTTTTTTTTACACGCGGCCTTATCGTCGTTATTTCACATAATATATTACACGCCTTCGCCGGGGTCACGAAACGTGTATCAACGTCGCATCGGATTCATTTCTCTCGTTCTCCAACAGATATGAAATAAATACACACAAACGTACGAATAGTTTTTCTTTCCCCTCTCAACGTCCGCAGCGTCGTGGAGAATTTAATTTTTTTTTTTTTTTTTACGTTTTCAAAATCAATATTCACCGCGCACGCCGTCGCGTAGTCCGTTTGCCATGCGTCCCCCGGCACGGCAATCGGACCGATATGAAAACGTTTGAAAAACCTACGGGAACACGATAATTCGGAGGAAAAAAGTATAATTCATTGCGCGGAATGATCGTTGGACAACGGAACGAAAAAGAGAAAACCCCGACTTGCGTATTGTATTAAACCTTATAAAAATTAAATATCTCACGCGCACGCCGATTTTACCGCAGTGCCCCGGTAAATTCATTTCGCTCTTTTGTAATACTCATCCCCGCGCATTTATCGTCATCCTCGCACGTTTTAAAGGCCTTGACGCCTCGGCGAATCATCCGTGTGTATACGGTCGGCCGTTTCTTTTGGGTTTTCGGCGCGACCCCCGTCTTCTCGTCTATGTCGCGGAAACGGTCGACTCTCGTGTTTTTCACTCGCAGGTCGTCCATTCCATTACTACTCTTCCTTCGCACAATATTATTTAGAAGATCGCATCGCGTGTATAAAAACGATATATTATATTTAACACATTGGCTACCAATCTATTTTTCATCTAAATTGCGTTAATTACCACGAGTAGTACCGGGGTAACTCTCACATGAAAAAACTGTGAAATTTATTCGTTCTGTGCCGCGTGTGTCACCGAAACTCTCACCCCAAAATAAGTATAATAATGTAACCCAATGTGATCTAGATCATAATGGTCCAATCAGAACATTTTTATCTTGCTTAGTTATAGAATTATAAATTTGGTATACGAAATAGGAGTTTTCAAAAAATTAGCTCGGTATGAAATGCTTATTCTGTCGTGAAGCACCGGTCATACTCGTGGTAGCCAACGTGTTAAGTTTAGAAAAATCAATATTGCGACGTGTTATATGTGTATATATAATAATAATAATAAAAATGTGTTGTTTGTTTTTATTGTATATATTATGTTAGCGAAATCAACGATTTTGTGTAGTGGTATAAAAATTAACAGAAATTTATTTGTTTCAAATATGTACCAACCCAGATCTGCCAGAAGGTATGTTGGCTTTAAGACCGAGCAGGTACCGTAAAACGAACGGTTTAATCATTTTTCTTAATTACGTTTTATTATTATTATTACTTTCGTGTACATATATATATTTATTTATTTATTTATTTTAATTTCTTGCTCTGTATTTGATAAATCCCCGGCCTAATTGATTTAGCCATTTATCATAGAAACCCGCGAGAATAATATTTATTTATTGGCTTCTAATAACATTGAAAACACCCTCGAGAACCACATGCTGACGTCATTTTGATCTCTACACACCTATCGTAGCCGATTGTATTACTACTACTAATACTACTACTACTACTACTACTACTACTACTACTACTATTACTACTATTACTACTATTACTACTACTATTTATTAATATTGTATGCACGACGACAATTTTTTAAATACATTTTTTTCTTTTATTTTCTTTTTCTTTTTATCATTTTGTATTGTTATTGTTATATAATATGATTTATATTTGTTATTGTTTCTTATTTTTTTTTTTTTAAGTTCATAAAATTATATACATATTATATATATATCTGTAAAGCCAAGCACGCCGAAAACCGTAATGATGCGACGTACAAAAATTGTTGTTAAACAACACACGTAGGTCCGTACGTTCGAATACTACTGCAGTAGCGTAGGGTCTAAATTCGTATTTATTAGGCTGATATATTATCGTATAAACATATTATGTACATTGCATATTATCCTTCCATGAGTTTTTGTAATTTATTTATTTATTATTTTTTTTTTTTTTCGTTTTAGTGACTTTATTATAACCATTGAATATTATTGCTTGTATTTAAACGCGCGCATCGCCATTGCGGTGGCACGTACGAAACGACAATATTATACGCATAAATAAATAATAATATTGAATATTATTATTTTTTTTTTTTACTACTATAATATTGTTATTGATAAAAAAATCGTCACCGTTGTATCACTTAGTGAGTGCCGAGCGGAGATTATTCCTCACGTGGCGGTCGTAGTTACAAAAAAAAAAAAAAAATGTTATTATATATTATATATATATATATACAGCTACAGCAGAGTATATAATATATCGATATATTATACGATACAAAGTTCTAGAGCTTTTTTTTTTTTTTAATCGCTTCTTACACCTTCGACAATTATTATTATAATATACAGTACGTGTGTATGGAGTAACATCTTAGAAACGCTTATAAGTGTATGATTACTGTGTAATATAATATAACGTGAAAATCGTTTGAAAACTTTCCACGGATTTGTCTGGAGAAACGTTGAAAAATAAAACGCCCTCGCCCAGCGTTTTCACATCGTGAACACGAGAAAATATTATCACATTATTTTCAAAGTTTTACTTATGAAATATATATTCTATCGTCGTCAAATCCTATATGCATACAACAACTATTTGTCTCATTATCGATTTGTTAAATATTCAACGGCGCTTAAAATTATTTCGCGTAAACATTTCGAATTTCGAATACTATTTCCCGTTACGTACAGTATAAAACGACTTGACAAATGCGTGGAGATTTTTCGGACACGTTATATAATTATAAAATATATATATATAAAAAAAAAAAAAAAATGGCCGTTACACAACAGCCTTCAGACGGCCTATTAATATTGAGGCTGGACGTGGAAGTGTAGACTTCATGTTGAAAGAACAACTATATATTATATATACGTATTCTTCGCCAAAATGTAGATATTATACATAATATTACGCCGTATCCGACACGTTTTTTCCGGTAGTTTTTTTTCCTGTTAAAAATTACATATATAAATATACATACGTAAATAATTTAAAACGTTTTTGTATAAAGAACAAAACCATCGACGTGGCCAAAAGTGTACAACTGCCCGTTGCACCAAAATCGTTTTTATTACCATCGTTTAACAGTCAATATTTTTTTTTTATAAATTTACCAATAAAAAAAAAAAAAAATATACGACTAATACGTTGTGATAATCGAAACGAGCATTATGATAACAATAACGATATTGTTGTAATATTATTGGCCCGTGTCGGTCTGGCATATGATTGGGCTCTCGCGAGTAGAAATTTTCAATGGACCACCCGTTCTCATTTCATCGTAGTTATAGCATCTATATGTGTAGTTAAAGAATTCATTTTTTAGACACTTGGGAAGTTTGTGTGTGTGCATAATTTTTAACAATACTTTTTTTTAAATTGGTCGGGGGTCATATAAAAGGAGAGTTTATTTATTTAAATTAAACTTTAAATAAGTCAGATTAAATTTAAAAAACAAATATTTTCAATTTGCACAAAGCGCGTGTACACATTTTTAAATTTTTTAAAAAATTTATCACAATAAATATTTACATCGATACGGTATAGCCTTTCAACTCTCGATTCGAAGACCTAAACCTATCGATTATTTTACACATGATAAATAATTTAATTTGAAGTTTTCTTCCACATATACACCTAACCGTATAGAGAGACAAGATGTATTTGATTAACTGGAAAACTGAATTCGGTTTTTAAAATCTTCAGAAAATAAACACGTTCATATGAAAGTACTGAGTGCCAGATAGTATTAAAATATATTTCGTTAGATTTGGAGTTTAATATATATATATATATATTAAAAAGACAATCGTTGCGATTTTTAAATTTATTTTTTAATTTTAGATTATTCCGCGTCTAAAAACACGTACATCTGCTTCATTGTTTTCATTGTTTTTCTTGTAAACACGTATTTTAATTTGCTATTCGACGACGACGGGGCGCCTAAATCGCTGGTTCCCCCGGCAAATGCCGAACAGCCGGGGAGACGGGCCAGACCGACAAAACGGCCGCTGCAACGGGCGGTCGGCGGCAGAAACTTTTGGCCGAGTCGAAACATTCGTCCGCGAGATGAATTCGCCCGTATTATTATATCGACCACATATAACCGTTTTGAAATGATATTTGTTAGAGACCCCGTTATGGCTGCTGATGCAAATAGCTCCGATCAAGAACGAGAGGGATCTCGTCGTGTTGTTCCTGCTCACGTTCAGGGACATCACGGCGCTGAAGCAACCGATCGAGTCAGAGGATTCAAAAGGCGGTAAGTCTCGTAAACGAAAACGAAAAGTTTGAAACGAACAAAAATAATAATAAAAAAAAAAAAAAAAAAAAAACGTCACGTTTGAAAAACAATATCCCACGACATACCACAATCACACGTAATAATAATAATAATAATAATAATACCGTGGCCCACAAATCGCGCGTGCGTTATAGTAATTTGCGTGTGCGTGCGTACAAGTATATCGTATGAAAAAGCATTTCGTTTCGTGCTGCAGGCGTGAGTAAGGCGTCCCCGGGCAGGGGACGGGATGGCGAAAAGTCGGTCAGGACGCAATCGATGAGCGCGTGAACCGTTTGGCCGTAATTAAACCGGACGGGATTAAATTACCGACGGTATTGACTCCGTGGCGCTGTGTCGTAAAAAAAGAGCCCGGCAGGGCAGGCAGAGGAGGACGGTAAACGCTCGTGAGCTGCCGTTTCACTTCGTCGTTGACGAGGCAGTTCACTTAGGATCAATCAAAAACGGACGCGAGAGCGGTGTGATGTATAGATAAACTTCAGAGGTTATAAGTTCGGCAAGTAGTATCCGTTTACACGGCACGAGGAGCGCGTTGACTTCTTGTCGTTTCCGAGGAATTTCTCAACGATATCGCATTGTATTCTCTCGCCACAATCCCGTAAACGTCCGAAGACGATTATCGCGTCGAAACAGAATACTTTGCATTCAGTCCATCTACAATACCCCGCGGTGATAAATAAGGGCGTATATGGGAATCAGGGTAACGCGACCGGAGCAATTGCACGGGGTCCCGCGAATACGGTCTCATAGAGAAAAATGTTCGACTTGAAATATTCCGCGTTATAAGTTGTAATTGAACAATTGAACAGTCCGTTTCTAAGAAAATCTTATCTGTTCTTACTTATTTACATTTTTCAATAATATTGATAAATTCAATTAAATATTTTTCAAATTAATAATGACATATTACAATTTTATTTGTATTTCCTTTTAGAATTCTGTCTACACTGCAGTCTATAAACACGTAAAATAAATAACAATAATATTTTAATAGATATACACTTATATTACCTTAACTTAATATAGTATCGACATCTTTTTACTTCATTATTTATTATATAAACTAATATTTATATTCATTACTCATTAGTATATATTTTTTGAAATATTAGATTTGTTCTAACTGAAAAGTTGAATTATTATTCGTTTGATTCGATTGACTTTCGAACTGTTTGAAAATAAATATATTAAACATGAATTATACGAGTATAATAAAAAATTGAAATAAAATAATTATTTTATTAATTTATTACTGTATGTAATTAAATAACTGCTTAATGTACAAAAAAAGCCCTCATTATAAAGAATAATTTATAATATTATTATTATCGAAATACAAAATTAATAATGATATGATATATATATATATAAGTATCGTGATGAAACATGATGACTTTTGTAATGTTATCAACAGTCGTTAAAAAATCTAAGCAGCTTCGGATCTATCTGGTTATATCTCGGAAAATAAAGAAAACGGATAGCTTCAAACACGATATGACTTCGACACTGATATTAGGACTTGTCTAATTGTTTCGTAGAAAATATGATAATTAATTAATTAAAAATAAGTTAACAGTTAGATTACATAAATAAATAAAACTGATGGGTACCTAATTTTGTTTTTCTTTTTCATAAATGACGTAATCTTTACCAATACGTCACCGTTCGATCTAAACCGTTTAAATTTCCGAATAATGTTTTTTTACGTTCTTGTAATAATTGTTAATTCTCGCATAACATTCAATCATATAAATACCGCACCGTTCCGAAATCGTTGAAATGGACTGAACAAAAAAAATGTTTCCAACTACGATCTCTGCCGTCCGGGATATCGGAAGCCGCTTCATAAAACGTCGCGTCCATTATCCGAATGTTAAACTGAATTATCACTGAATTAATGTACGCGGGCGAGATAAATTCAATACTACACCGTGCTACAGTAGACGTGGTCCAGAGAAAGAAATTTTATATATTTTATTAAACGCACACGCGCGCGCGATTACGATCTCTGCCGCTGTTCGCCAAACACACACCGCGTCAGCTGCCACTTTCGCAGTTCGACCGAGCGTCGTGCGAGCCCTTTAAACGCGTTTGTAATAGACCGGTCTCGGCCCGTTAGCCATCGCCACACGCATCATTTTATCGGGGTCCCTTGGAAACGTGTGCCACGTACGAAACGCCGTTAAAGAGACCCCAGAGGTCCGTACACATCTTTTGTATAGTGCTCGTTGATCCCTGATCAAGAACTATTTCAAACGACGGACAATTTACGATTTTTTTTTTTTTTTTGTTTTCTGTGAAAAAAATAACTCACGTTAATTGACATTTAAATTTTTTTATATACGAGTATATATAATAATTCGCATAGGAATTAGTTCGTATAGAAAATAAAATGTATTATTACACACGACATTATTACACACACACACACTCTACACTTACCCCGTCTACGTTATAGTCGTTGTATGGTTCGTTTCGGTTAAACGCTTGTTTAACCACAACGAATCACATACGGACCCACCTGACAAATATTATAACTTTTTTGTACAAAACATACGATTTCGACGTGTTAAATCAATACGATTTAATATTTGTGCAAGTTTTTTTTTTTTTGTTTGGTTTTACGTGTTTTGAGTTGCATGAATAATACTTAATGTAATAAACGTTAAAAAAACATACACATTGTTGTTAAGCGTATATAAAAATTACCAAACATTTTAGCGTATACTTAATATAGGCACGCGCTACAGTACGTTTTTAACAAAACGACTTTCATACGCGTCGGTATAATATAGAATATTATTGTAAATATATATAGTATTTGATCGATTAGAGGTTTTAATAAAAAAACAAAAAAAAACGTGGATTTCATCCGGGGTCTAGACACGGTCGGTTTTGCAACCTCGTTGCAAAACCGAATTATTCTAATAAATTAACCGGTGGAAAAAAATTCGCAGTGAGAATACACACCTATAAAAGCTGGTATAGAAAAATGTCCCCGATACATCTGCCGCCGGCAGTATTCATTCTTAACCGTCGATTTTATCGTATTTTTCGTTTTCTTAACTTTTAAGCAAATCATTACAGTATTATTATAATTTCGTTCGTTTTTCATTTTTGTATTTATTGCGAAAATTTCTCGAAAATTTATACTAACGTAGAATACCAGTGTGTATACACTTTCGCGTTTTTACTAACGTTAATGTCGTATAAACAGTGCTAGTGGCGTAATCGCGGTTGAATCATTGGGGCGGGGGAGGGAATCAATATTTCGTCACGAGAACAAAAATGACAATTTTTTTTTAATAAATTTATATTAATATAACTAATAAATTTAATAAGACAATTATTTAGATACGGGGAAAAAATTGATATAGTTCATATTATATTATTCTTGGCTTCGGACAAATATTTCTTCGAGTATATCCTCGAAGTGTATCGCCATTCTTTTATGTAAATATACAATGCGTTTTATCGGTTCCATAATAATAGTTAACATACAAGCGTTTCTTCAGGCGTCTCCAAAACCGTGTCTCGTTTTCGGTATTCGCTGTCCGTGATGCATGCAAGCGGTAAACTTTTCCCACGTCGTCTTTTCGTTTTGACCGAATGTTTAACAACTAGACGTCATTGAACATCTGATAGTAGAAATGCGATCGAAAACGTTTATATTTCGCACGAAAATTCCGTTACACTAATAATAATAATAAAAAAAGAAAGAAGCCAAATTCGACACTCATATATTCCCCTCGCCCGCCCCCGTGATTACGCCACTGCATAGAAGCGATATTGTTTCTTAACAATATGTAATATGTAAAAACCGTAAATTTTTTCTCCGCAATCCGTCATTTTGTTTCGTCCGAATCGCGATATTGTTTTTCCACTGATTGTTCATTTATAAATATTTTTTTTCCGCTTTCAATGATTTCACAATAATAGTTATCGTAGTTTTCCAATGTTTTGTTATTGTGGAAAAATGAAATTCTTTAACAAAGGGAAATTTTCTTTTAAATTCGTTTTCCTTTCAACGTTACACTATATCAATTAAACGTAGCGTTAAATTCCGATCGAACGCTTATCGCATAAATACGATTCATTTTTCTCCGATTAATGGAATTCGTGTAAAAAAACAACAAAAAAAAAAACCGTACTCTAAAATCTCCGTACTCAGCGAAACGTTCGTGGGGATGGGGGGGGCCCGTCGTCTCGTTAACGGCACAAACCATTGAACGTCCTTTACAAAAAAAAAAAAAAAACCATCAAATTCTGGATTAGACCTCCATCATCGTGCAGAAGTCGTAGACGCTTCATAATAAAACGTGAAAACCGTACACACATAGTCGAGAGTACAATAAAAATAGAGTAGTCTCTAATTAGGGAGATTAGGTTGCATGATTTTTTTTTTCCTCTTTCGTGCAGTGTGTGACCGTTCCATTTTTGTTCCCTGCGTTCACGCGCGTTTTATAATCCCTCTACGGTCCCTCGCACAATGAAATAGTGAGCGCGCGTGTGTATTATACATTGTCGACCCGTCGGCCGTGTTCCATTTGTTCTTGTCTCCGGACAACGACGACGTCGCAGCCGACGCCGCCGCCGGCTCGGGTCATTTAGATTTCATAAAACGCGACGAGGGTAGTTTTTTTTTTTTCGTATAAACAATTTTTCTCTTATGAATACAATAATAATAATAATAATAATAATAATGATAATGATAATAATAATAATAATAATAATAATAATAATAATAATAATGATAATAATGATAATAATAATAATAAATTCGTCGTCGCGTGTTTATTATTTCTCGACCGACGTGTATCTTTTGTTTTTTTCTTTTTTTGCGTTCTACTATATTTACGTTTGTATTAATTTTAAATGAATAAAAACGACGACGACGGCATTTAAATCGAAAAACAACGGTAGTACAACCGCTCTATTTATTTATTTTTTATATATATATATACGTATTTATTAATAAATGTTTTTTAATTCAAAAAAAAAAAAAAAATTCCAAATTCATTTTAACGTAACGATTCGAACGCGGTTTTCCGTCGGTCCGGGTTTACGCTTACCGACGAGTCGGTTTTTTTTTTTTTTATTTTCATGCCGGAGGACGCCTTCCGATGTTATTCGCAAAACAATTTAGCCGACTACATAGAAAATATTACGGGAATTTACTTAAAAAAAATTAATAAATAAATAATAATATTTTTACTCGACATTTTATGACGGAAACATCGCGTTTTCGGTATTAATTATTCGTGGAGGTTTATTGAACACGACATTAATTCACATCGAATCCCGTCACGTCCTTCATTATATCATTATCAATTTTTTTTTAAAAACGAATCGCTCTATTTACTCGAGTTTTTTCTCCACTTTATAGTGAAAATAAAGAACGCATCTCGAAAACCGTTTAATGTTGTGAACGCCGGAGTTTATTGTATACATTAAAAAAAAAAAAATAAAACGAAATTATCGCAATACAAGTATCGAAAACATTATTGCGCGGCACAACAAACGCGAAAACGTTAATGGGCGCCTTGTAAAAATATTCATTTGATAATTACATTTTGTTTAATAATAATTATAATAATGAATTCGTGTGAAATTACAAGAGAAAATTATCGGTATACATTTATACATCCGTTGTTACATATTGTATTAGTTTAATTTTAATGTCATGTGACAAACCGAGACAGAATAAAATAATATATACTCGTATATATATATTTTTTTTTTCGCGATCGAAAATTATTTCACACGAATCGACGGGGAGTTCGAGAAGAAAAACCGCATTGAAATTCTATGAAATCGCCACTTTTTATTTCATATTAATAAAACATACATCCCTTCCGCTACTGATTATATGGACCTTAAGTGCGATCGATAGCGACGAAATACTGTGCACATTGTACGAGAAACGTCATTGACCGATCACTTCATATCGTCATAACCATTATAGTGTAGTGCGTTACAATCGTAGGCGCCAGGTTTTAAATAATGCCCGTGTTTCTAGAACTTATATATATATAAAAAAAGAATTTATTATCTCATATGTTATTAACAGTGTCGTGCGCTAAAAGACGCCTCTCGTTAAAAACGAACGTGAATATATTAAACGCAAAACATTCCTGAGTACTACGACGATTTTTGATAAATCGTGATTTCAATCGAAATTTCGCACTGATGACGATATCTTGGATCCGATTAGATATTAAAAAAAAAAAAAATTGCGACACGTTATATTGACTGAAATCGATCTAATTAAAAGTATATTTCTTATCAATAATATTATATTTACCGACCGTTTTCACGTTGAAATTTTGAAAAACTCGATTTTTTTTTTTTATTTTTGAAAAATTACGTTAAAGCGATGAATATTGATTTTAATGAAAATCTTTCAGTATATCTGATTGATGCTCGAGCCCCCGGACATGGCGCCTACGATTATACTATGATCATGTATTATTGTTATTATACATTTATACATTGTTGTTATTATAATATTACATAACACCGGTGTCGTATTCATTATATTTCTTTTTAATGTCTTGTTTCGCGTTTGTTTGTTCTTATTTTTTTTTTTTTTTTTTTTTTGTTTATTTGTTCGTTTATCATTGTTGACGTGCATGTTGAGAGTGTGTTTTGTTTTGTTTTTTTCCGTTTGTTTTTGTCTTCCGTTGCCTTGCCCAACACCAGGAGATCTGTTAGCAGGCCTGAGCAAGTTCGCCAAGCTGGCCCGGTCGGTGACCAGGAGCAAGACATTGGTGTCGCAGTTCTCGTCGCATCCCGTCTCCATCAAGGACTCCACCAGACACGTTCAATCCCATTTAGCGCACGTGAGTACGCGTTACGTCGTGTGATTTGAATATTATATATATATATTTGTGCATACGCGGGACTTGGTAGTTTGCGTTAATTGTGCTTGCGTGTTGGCAAATGTGAGGATGTCGGGGGACGCGTATGACGAATTCGGGCAGCACGTGTGTACCACAAAGCATTTCGAATACGACTGATTTCAGTTTAAGGTTAAACCGGCGGACGAAAATCGGCTGTTATTCCTGCGATCGTTTTTCCATCGGTATTCCGATTGCCGCATTCGCTCCGGTGTTCATTTGTAGTGTGCACTCATCGAATACTTTCAATATACGCCACGTGCAAGTTATATTCGTCAATTGCTGAAACGAAGTTTTTTCGATAATTATTCAATAAACGTTTCGATATCGTGGTGTAATGTGCAATATTCATCGACCCATTACTAAAAATTAATTGAAATAGAAAAAAAAATCGAAAATTAATGCGCTGAAAAAGTATTGGGAATGTTATGATTTTCTCAAGGCTTGTCATCGTGTAACTCAACAAACCAAGTCCGCGTATGGTACACGATATAATATTCAAATTTTTTTTAAATATATATTGAAATAAAATTGTACACCGATATTGCATGATATTATAGAAAGGTAGTTTGTATAAATGACTTAAGGGTGAGCTCGTTTGTTTGGGGGGGGGGGGGTGGACAAGGGAAAGAAGTAGAAATTATGCTGCAGCAAAAGAGTCGACTGCAAAAACCAAAAAATTTAACCGACAACAATTTCGGTATAGTAAATTTTATCAGGAAATAAACGCTCCATAATTATATATAAAAGATGATTTCGATTTTCAACAAGAATAAACCCGAGAGAAATTTTATGATGAATAATATATCGTTCTACACTTCTGTGTACGTCCGACACAGTTGAAAATAATAATAATCAATAATATTTTCCGATTTTAATGGAAAAATCGCAAATAATAAATATTCTTTTCTGTGGAATAATTTAAAAATCCGACATAGAGAAAATTTAAAAAAAAAAAAGTAATTGTACGAGTACAAATTAGTTTCCGAGAAAAAATCTTTTTTAAGTAGACGTCACTCGCATTCTACATTTTCAAACATCGCGAATTCGTATAATTCATTTAATGTGCAATCAGCCTTTTCATTTCGATTCAACAAAATAGTTCAATTGCTTATTTCGAAAAAAAAAACGCCATCGCGCGTTACACAAAGGCAAAAATCCGTATTAATTCACAACAGACATTTAACGTAACGACATTCATAATTCCATTTTTATTTCTCCTTTCGTATTGCAAGTTCGGAGGATATGACATTTGCAAAATCGTATTATTTCTACCGTAAAATTACCAAAATCCTCAGTAACGTCTGCGAGCACGTACGCCGCCAAATTTCCGGTGAACATTTTCACCGCTAAGAACGGTGATTTTACTCGATCGTTTTGTCACCATTTCCTATTTGCTATTTTTCGGCCTGAAAATGATGCGTAATTATATCAAGACGAAATGCTTATTATTCAAAATGTAATTTAGTCATGTTCTCGCGGGTTTTTTTTTTTGTTCTTTATTCGAATTCGGTCTTTTCAATAATATTATAACCGTTAAGATTAGTTTTATTTCCCCCGTCCGGCGCTCGTATAAATTTAAACGCTCTAGGGAATTTTCAATAATTACCGCGCGATATTTATTTAATTTATTTTACTCCGAGGAAAAATCTGTTTCATATTGTGTCGTAACGAACATACTCATTCAGTGGAGAACGTATCGTTGACGATCCAGTTGTAAATCGGATTGACGGAAACGACCATCAACGGTTGTTGCAAAGCGATGAGTAAATAACAGAGGAATCCGACGACGGTGAATATGAGTTGCTAGAATATGAGATAACTCCGGTATAATATTAGCGTGTCGATTTGGAAATCAGAAATAAAAGACAGATCGTAATATCACACACCGATACGGACTTCGAGAAGTTTAATTTGATTCGTCTTGTCGCTTTCGCACCGCCGTTAAATCGTTTTTTAATAATAAAACGCTATTATTAATCGCTCCGAGGTGCGTTTTCAGTGAATCCCTCTCTTCCCGTCCCGTTATATATCCGTAACAATTGTTAGCGCGAGCTAAGATAATTAAGAAATATAACACTCTGAGAACACTTCTGTGTCACGTGAAATATAGTGTGTCGTCGAAAAATCTAGCCCAAAACCATCCACGAATGATAATATTAATAATACCCACGCATTTTTGTCGTTTTCATTCGAAATTTGGCAATTTTTCACGAAAAAAAAAGAAGAAGAAAATTCCTTTGTCCTTAATTCGTTTAATCGCAATGACGGTAAATTAGACGGAATATCTTTTATCAAACTATTTCAGTAACACGTTTAATATTTTCTTCTTCTTCAACATTTCACGGGCCAACTGTACCTGCTACACTCCTCTCCGTCTCGCAACTCTGTCTCATGCATCTTTTACCCGTATCGCTTTATCTATGGTTTCTAAGTCCTTCAGTACCGTCTTTGACTTGGTCTTCCACCAAGTCACTTTCTATTTAATTTTCACACAATACTCCTTTCATTTCACTTGATTCTTTCCCCTGCAAACGCGAACGGTTCTTTTGATTTTCACGAAAGCAACAACGATATCAGCGTGTTTAAATGGCTTTCTTAAATCTCCCTTGCGTCTAATTTCATATTGTTGTGTAAAACAATTGTAATACACTGTATAACAAGTTCTTCACAACACTCTTCTTTCAAATGTTATAAGTCTCTTATCGTCTCATTTGGCCGTAGTCCGTGCCCAACACGTCTGATACACGTATATAATTCGTTTCGTGAATTTTTATTATTATCGTCGACCGTCGAATCGAGTTGAAAACCGTACTCGAATAAAATACTGTTCACAGTGTCGAACAATGATGTATTTTCAGTAAATCATAAACCGCCGTTATCGCGCTAATCATATTTCAAAACACGTCTTTATAGTTTTTCATTTGCCCACGTACGTTTTTTTTTTTTAAACACACGCAACTTTTTTATTATGAAAACGTGATTATCGTCTAAAACGACGTTACACATTATGCGATTTATAGAACGCGCGGCGATGAAGAGAAAAACTTTTAGAGCTGCGAATTCTCGTAAAACTGTGTCATAACTATTAAAAAAAAAAAAATGTCCAGATTGTGTATGCGAGTGCGTCGTCGAAATTACTGGTTACACGTTTTTATACGATCTGATACATGTTTTATTTCGAATATCGCGTTGGCATATTTTTTTTTTTTGAAATATAAACAAAATGGGATTTTATGTTTAAAATATACCGTGAAGTCGTTGTAACGCAATAAATTACATTAACGTGCGAAACGTAAATATCGCCAAATCGAAATACGCGCATACGCAAAAACATTTTTGATAATGTGTCATATAGCGTACTAAAAAAAAAAAAAAAAAAAAAAATTAAATAAAAACTGCGGTCGACTCTCAAACACTGTTGTACAGTAAAAGGACATTTTTGGACTCCTGTCGCGTAACTCAAAAATTAAAAAAAAATTTATTATAATATTATATTTGTCGAGAAAAAAAAGAAAAATAATATCCGTCTGAAATGTTTTCCACGCGATTCTCCCTACGTCCGATACGACACGAAATAACAATATTCGGGAAGGGGAGAAAAACGATACTAATAATATTGTTACGGTGTTAATTTTTTTTTTTCGAAAATTTTTGAGTTATAATATTTCGTCCGGTACAACAGTGGGCGCGGTACAGGGACTGGGCGAACCGGGGCGGGAGAGGGAGGTACTCGGTATAGTTGTGTAGAGAAAACAGAGGGGCGGCGTTGAGGTATCCGTGTGTGTGTACTTTGGTCTTATGCAGATGATGAGCTTGAACGCGGACGTAATGCCCCAGTACAGGCAAGAAGCGCCGAAGACACCGCCGCACATATTGCTTCATTACTGCGCGTTCAAGGCGATTTGGGACTGGGTGATCCTGTGCTTGACGTTCTACACGGCCATCATGGTGCCGTACAACGTGGCGTTCAAGAACAAGACCAGCGAGGACGTGTCACTGCTGGTGGTCGACTCAATCGTCGACGTCATATTCTTCATCGACATCGTGCTCAACTTCCACACCACGTTCGTCGGACCGGGCGGCGAGGTAGTGTCCGACCCGAAAGTCATCCGGATGAATTATCTCCGGTCGTGGTTCGTCATCGACCTGCTGTCCTGTCTGCCTTACGACGTGTTCAACGCGTTCGATCACGACGAAGAGGTGAGTCGTCGTATCGTTAACAACATTATGTAACGTCCAATGAAAATATATTATTTTATTATTATTATTATTCCTCGCCGGCGTCGCCCCGATTATAATACGCATTTCATAAACAACAACGATTCACGCGTCACACCGCACTCGACTGCGTGTCAGAGATAGTTTCCACGGGAATTCGATTGGTCCAGTAGTGGTCCAGTTTCGAACACGATTACACACTACACTTTTCGACAACCACATCTTTAATAATATCATATTAGAACATTCTTTCTCAAAGTGGGCGATAACGCCCCCTTGTGGGCGTTAGAGGCCTTCAGGGGGGGGCGGTAAAAGGCCCGAAGAAGTTTGGGGGGGGGGGGCGATAGCTGATTAAAAAAAGCGAAAAATTATGTAATCCCGCAACTTTACCCTGGATTATGGTCGATTGTTCAAAGATGTCTAATAGCGTTTCCATCATCGTATTTGTCCCCGAACGTGGATTTAGTGCTGTTACAACACTAATAACTAAAAACGGAAATCGGCTGCTTGTTACCGAACGTGGCGACTTACGACTGTATTTAAGTAAATTTGAGCCTGATATAAAAAAATTCGTTAAACTACATCAGGTTCATCCATCACGTTAAGTAAGCTCGATAAATTTAAATTCACAAATTTGTTTAAACTTTAATAAAAATACATTTAAATGCCATTAAATATGCGTTTTAATTGCTCTTATTAAAAATGCTCCTTTAAAATGTAAGTTTGAACTCTAAAATAGAATATGGCATGTTTAAATATAATAGTTGTAATAACTGTTTAAAAATAAACAACAATTGGTAAGTATAAACATTTTGGGGGGGGGGGGGCATTAAAAAAATGTTGATTGTCAAAGTGGGCGGTGTATGAAAAATGTTTGAGAACCTATGTATTAGAATGTCCCCGGGTACGATGCCATAGCATAACGCTTAATGATTATTACTGCAATAATAACACTAGAAAAATTATTTTATATTCATACATTTGTATTTATTTCTATTTGTCTCAATTACGGAGCAATTGGTTAACCGTTTCTAACTATTTCGAACCCTTAACCGGTCTTTTATGACGAGCCGTCGGAAATATAAGAACAGTTTTCTAATTTGAAATCGCACAAAAACATTATACATCAAATGCAAGCGTGCGATCATTCAACGATAAGTCAATTCATCCAAACGAGTACAAATTGATAAATTAACTACAAAAGAACGCTCGTGTATTCTCGATGTTGATGCGCGGTTAATTATAATCCAAACAGGTGAAACGAAACCTGATTATATATATAAAAAAAAAAAATCAATTTAAATATTTGATAAAATAATAATACGGCACACGATGAGACGGGGGTTTTTTACTTGTGGGATGTACACGCAATATAATATATAATATTTCACGTTAAGTATAAATTTATTGCCATACATTTACGATACGTGATAATGCAATTATATAATATTGAGCCAGACAATTATGTCGAGTTACTTTCTAGCAAGAAAACTGCCCCCTCCCATCTTTTCAAAGACCTATTTGTTGTGACACTTATGTCATATTGTTTTGAGTTGTGCCTATTGACAAATCGTTTGTTTTTACCTCAAAGCGTATCGTCTGGTTTCAAGAATTCAACGCAAATGTCAAATATAAATTGTGTCTTCTCAGCGAAAACTTGAAAAACGTAGTTGTTAGAAAAAGAAAAAAAAACACTTACACGGACGAGTGATATATTCACTGGAACCTCAGTATTTTATTACGTATAATACGACTGTGCATCAATCACGTGCCTTCAAGTTTATTATGAAAGGTATTATTTTACTTGGAGTGTGGATCAGTTACTGCAACAACGTATACTCACCGTACACCTGCTTTTTCAGTACGATCAATTTCCATTGTCGATACGCAAAAAAAAAAAAAATAGAAAATATACTCCGAGTCGTTTTCAAATGAAGAATATTATACGTACACTTATTTACATTTGAAAAGTCTTCGATTTTTAGAATCTCGACACGTATCGAGTTTTAGAAAACGTGAGACGTTTTTACGCAACGTTTTTTTCTTTCTGTTGTGTCGTTTTATTATATTAACTAAATTAACGTCTGATGACTCAAAAATTATTTTTCCAATCGATGAATTTTATAATTAACAATTAGTAAACGATATAAGAGATTACTATGACTGTAAATAATGAAATAAATAAATTAAAAAATAATAATAAATCGTTATTTTCTTCGATAACAATAAATGAAATATTATTATAAACTTTTCACATTGCCACGTTTTATTATTGACGTTTTCATGCGAAAATTGATTTAAGTCGTACACTACACAACAGTAGCAACGTATTATTCTCAAACTTGTTCACCGAGATAAAGTTAGACGGAAAGAAAAAAAAGAACCGCAAAGTTTCTTTGGTAATTCATCCACGGAACACTAATAATAACAATTTAACGTAACCAAAAAAGAACGCTCAGATCGCAATGACCTACTGTTCTGTAGTTCTAATTTCTCCTGGCACCGACAATGATCCATGATGTAATAATCGCATATAAGATAAAACAAAATTAATTGAGAAAATTATACATACTCGATTATAACAATGTAAAATTCGCACGTGTATTCCCGGAATGTTTTTATGAGTTCAAGTTTTAAATCGTTTTGGGTAACGTAATATCGAAACTGTATATACATATTTTTTCGTCGGAGCGTTTATTATTCTAGACGTAACTTTAGGATCGCCACACACATATTATATAGCAGGCGTAAGTTTGGAGAAGCGATGTCAAATAATAATTCAAAATATTTATTTGTAATTATTTACATATTTTTCTGTCGTTTTTTTTTTTGTCGTCAGACACTGCTTGTGAATTATGACAAGTCAAACCGCCTATAATTCGTAACGATATTATCTTACGTGGCGAAAAAAACGCCTGCGCGAAAACGGAAGACGCGAGGAAATCCAAAATCGAAGTAAACATGAAAATTAAACCTCGTTGATGGAAACGGCGGAGACACGGGCGGGAACACGCGTCGTATTGAAATGGCAGAATAGATAAAAGCAGAAGGGGGGGACACTTCCAACGTAAACAAATAAGTGACGGCCATTTTCAATTTAATTTTCTCATCTATTTTGTATTATCATTTTAAAATACTGATATTACGTGACATGATGGTTACCGTGTATACTTAGTGTTTGTTCAAACCGTTTGATCTTCATCTTAAAATTCATCTATTCTCCGTTTAAACTTTAAAATTTATTTAATAATACGTTGCAGATAATACGTTTCAATGAAACGCACTTAGATGTCTGACGAAAAAAAAAAAACAAAAATCATATTTAACTCTTAGTTTATGGAAAATGGTCACGGTAAATGGCAAACGACAGGACGGCCACCGCGTTTTTGTATGGATTTTTGCTGTTTTAATTTTTCTCGGCGTGTCCGAGGGACAACAGTTGAAATGTTGTCTGTGAAAACGGACCATGAACGCGATAAGTCCACCCGGTCTTGAGGCGTGTACAAAAGACAACACGCTTTAAAAATATCACGTCTGTCGAACAAACGTGCGGTAACGAAATTAAACGACAGAAGCGCGTGTTCGGTTTGCCTGAGCGAATTCGTGCTAAACGTTGGGCGAATATGTACGTATCAAACCGCTCGTCGACAAATCGCGCAACGCGCATTACAACACTATAATGTTATTTCGCACATTAGCTGCGAATCACCGTCGCCTCGAGGACGTTGCATGACGTTTTCATCACTCACAACGCCGATCTCGTTGTGTTCAGAAGCGTCTACTATTCAAGTCTGCCACCGTTATTAGATGTCTGAAACATACGTTTTAGCGCCGATTCCGTAATGTACCACTTGACGACGGATAGACACCCACTTAAACGATTATGTTTTCACCAGTTTTTGTAAATACGTAATAACATTATCACCGGCTAAGGGTTCGATTGCTCCCAGGCACGGATTCATGAGTGGGCAGGGGGCTAAGTGGCTTTATCCCTCCCCCCATCCCCCTTTGGACGTGTTGTTATATATTATAGAATATATCTTATACGAATATATACGAATATTATATCGTTTTGTCTTTCTGTAAATAAAAATTAGCCCCCCTCCTCCCTCCCCCCGTCATTTCATATTTCTAGATCCGCGCCTGATCGATCCCACTGTACGCCCTGGTCTTCGATCGTCTTCAATCGATTGTCGACTTTCACGGAAACACAAAAAAAAAACCCGTGTAAGAGATAAACAATCGTTCCCGTAAACTTTTTTCGTAATATCATTTATAGCTTCAGTTACACATGTAGTGTAACGAGTGTTAAAGAAATAACCTGTCCAGAGCGTCATTCGATCGTCCGCTTAGTCTCGGAGAATCGTCAATTCCTTTGTACGTGTACACGCGATGTTTTCGTTCTGAACATATCCCTGTACATAACAAATGAAAATCGAAACAAGTATACGAAACGTGACGACAACGTGACTACTAAAGTGAGCGGGCGAAAGTGATTTGTCGTTTTCCCTACCGAAATAACTCTAACAATCGTAATATTAAAACCATTTAAGAGTAAGGTGAGTTACGTAAGGAGTTCGAGAAGCATTCGCTGTTCTTTGTTACTTTTGTACCGAAATAAAACGTGGAAGATTCTAAAAATATAACCTAAACATTTTCCTCCGGTCTTATGTCGTTACACGCCATGGTGTTGTCGAGGTGAACGTCGACAGAATTAATTGTTTCATTGTTATCTCGACGATAAATTTAGAGACACGCCCACTAGATTAATCTGATATGAGAACGTGGATTTGAGTTAAGCTCTTATAAGTGTAGTAGTTCGCGTCTTCCGGAGAATAGGATATATTATTATACAACGTTGATTGCATGATGGCACACGTGTGTCTTTATGTCTATGTGGGTTTTGTAGTTAGAGTACACGCGGAAGACAATATTAAACGTGTGCCTGATAAAAAAAAAAAAAAAAAATTATAATTTTAGGAACAAACTCGGAAAAGAAGCTACTCGAGTAGCTTTAACGATTTTATGACGTCAGAAACGTCACGCGTATAAATGCGTAGTTTTTAGAGATGAAACGTCGTAATAATAGAGTGTTACACTTTTGTTAACGTTACAGAAAAAAACACTGACATTTTATAATCTAAAATAAATTACGATTTATTTTAAACAAATTAAACGAAAAGATCAATTGAAATTAAAAGATAATTCATGTCATGTGTCATGCCAAAGTGTCACGTGTACACTTGTGCCCCGGTGTATCACACAACTTTGCGCCACCGGGATTTACTATATAAAATCTTAAATAAAAAGTATTTATTCGGCTTTTTTCAAAATGCATTGTATGCGTACTCTTACAAACACAAGCGTTACACAATAATAATAACAATGACAATAATAATAACAACAATATCGATTACATTTCCTATAAAATGAATGCGTGTTATACCGCGTTTTCAATTAATATTAGAAGAAGAGAAAAGTTATTGCGGAAAATTCGTCATCGCCGTCGCCGCCGCCGCCGGGGGGAAAGGGGAACGATTTTGTTTTCTCGGTCCATGATCAATGCAAGAAAAATATAAACCGTATTCGCTTGTCCGCAATATCGTCTCGGAAATCCTTCCGTTTTTTTTTTTTTTTATCATTGCGGTCGTACAATTTATTTTATTAACATTTCGCGTTCGTGTTGTTTGTCCCCGCTGCGGGATTCATTTGAAACGCGCAGACGGAATGCGGGAACGCGGGCCGCGGCCGTGCGTTGAAAATAATTGGATCTGGTCTCCTTAATTATGCAATGTTCTCTAATGTATACTGTACATTGTCCTTATATATTTATATATATATAATAATAATAATAAAAAAAAAAAAAAATAATAAATTAAATGTGTAATGAAATTCCGTCGTTTTTCCCGAACCGAGGACAAAACGGTACGTTTTCCGTTTGGGGGCCGACGAAATTCGTGTCCGAGGCACGTTAAACACGCCGAAAGGAAACCACCGAACAAGAGAACACGAGAGTGACGTCTTTTTGAAAAATATACTACGGCACGAGCACGATTATATAATATATATATATATATATATTTATAGAGGTTTTATGAGTTTTCTCTCCCCGTGTAGAATCGCTTAGTTACGAATGACGAAGTAATAAAAAATAATATTTTAATCTGTTCCTCTCCCCCCCCTCATCGGTAGTACGAGGGGGGTCGTGACGAAAAATAATGTTTATGTTACTAAGCGTAAACCCTTTATTATACGGAGCACGTTCATTTATATAATATAAATATATATATTTTTTAATATTCTTACAGCAGTGACATTTATAATAGGGGAACATGGGGCAAAGTGGGGACGCTAATGTATGATAACCTGTAATACACTTAAAAATGAATATTTGTTTATCAAATTTTGTTTACACAATCTATAGGTTATAGTAATTGATTTATTATTTATTATGATAATTGATTTTTTTTTTTTTTAAAGTTTAAAAAGATATAAAAAAAAGTACAGTTTACCCCACTTTGCCCCATATGTGGGGCAAAGTGGGGACATGAAAAAAATTCATTTAAATATCATGCATTTTCATTTATTTGCCAAAAAAAATATAAACTTAAGAATATAAACTGATAATAATTAATTAAAGATAATTTGAAAATATAAACAAAAATAATTTAAGAACAAAATTCGCAATTAAACATAGTTTCATAATCAATTTCCTCAATCCCAGCACAAAGACAATGAGCCCATTTTGTACATGTTGAACACTGAATCCACTCATCAACTGATGTGGAATATAACTCATTGCAATATAGGCATTCTTCATTCTCTTCGTTGGTTTTAGTTTTTTTCTTGATTGTTTGATTTTTCTTTATTGTTTTAGTGTTTTTATTTTTACCAAATGATAAAGAGCGTTTTACTTGTCTGGGTGTTGCATTTTTATTTGTAGCTAAAAGCTCATTTTTGTATGGGGTTTCTGTGAGAATTGCTGCTTTTCCTCTTCTTCTAGACGTGCGTGAAATGGTTTTATTATTTATTTTATTACTTTTAGGAATGGGTTGAATTTCTTCAGGAGATAAAGCAAGAAATGCTTTTTTATGTTGTTTTTCAGTTATTGCTGGCCAATAAGAACATCCAGGTGAACTATGTTGTGTTATTAGAGTTGAGTCATTATTTAAAATATTTTGTTGATCTGTAGATATTGAAACATTTAAATTAATGTCAGTAGCAACACTAGCAAGGAAATCATGCTCTGTAAATATGTTAGTATCTACTGGCCAAATGCCTGTTGCTCTAAAGCCACTAATGGCTGTTGTCATAGTCGAAGCTTTTAAGTATGCCTTGCCAAAAAGCGATGCAATTTGAAACTGTGTGACAACTCTATGATCTTTAGAATGCTCTCTGAGCCATTTCTTTACTTCATCACTGTAATATAAGCTAAGTGGTTTCATAAAAGCTACATCTAAAGGCTGCAGTTTGTGCGTGCAATGAGGTGGAAAACAAAGCAATATAACTCCAGCATCTCTAGCTTTATCTATAAGTTCCAGTGATTTAGTATGGGTGGCATGGCCATCAAATAAAAGTAAAACCTTGTGAGTCTTAGATACTCTAGAAAAAATTACAAATTTGTCAAACCATTTAAGAAACAAATCGGTCTGTATCCATCCACTTGGATGAACTTCAACCCATGCCCCAGGTGGTCCACCATCTATAAGCTCTGGTTTGTTTCTAACGCGAGGAAAAATAAGCATTGGAGGCATGTATGACCCATCAGCACTCATGCATATTTCAGCGGTTATCGTCTGACCCCTTTCAGCAGATGTTATCGCTCCTACTTGACGACGACCACGACATGCAATTACCTTACTTTGTGATTTTGGAACACAAGTTATTCCAGTCTCATCAACGTTAAATATTTGTGAAGCAGTTAATTTATTCTTATCCACTATCTCAGTTAACAAAGCAAAAAACTTACTGACTGCAACCTGATTAAATCCTGATGCTCTAGCAGCTGATGTAGCTTCTGGTTGGCGTAATGATAAATCTGAATGCCGCTTCATAAAGCCGTACAACCAATCTACTCCTGCTAAACCATCTTTACAAAATGTGTGGCTTATATTATTTTTACTGCTAGTTGATATGCTAAACTTCTTAACTCTAATGAAGTCAAACCAAATAAACGTGCTTCCATAGTTTTGATGTACTCTACTAATTCTAGCTCCTGCTCCTCAGTAAACACTGTTTTGAATCTTCCAAGACCTGTAAAATTACAAAGTTGAGTTTATTAATTAAACTTCATATAATATTACATATTATTACTCTATAATTAAATATTAAATAAACATTCATAAGAAAAATATAAAAAATTTGGTTATTGAAAATGTAGGTAATTCAAATAAAAATTAATAATAATATATAGGTTTAATTAAGATGTATAATATTTAGTACCTACTTATCAAAAATAAAATATTTAATGATACCTATTCTTTAAATAACAAAATGAAAATAAAAAGATATTTCCTTGTTAACATTTTTTTTTTTGGTATTACCTAATAAGGTACATTTCTTCAAAATTTGTAACCAGAATTTTAAATTTTACTAAAATTAAATGTAATATGTTACCAAAAATAAAAATAAGTTACCTTTCATGCCAGCTTTCTCTAAATTATTAGTTTCTGCAAATTGTTTTAATCTCCTTTCCAAAGTAGTTTGAGGAACACCAAAAGACAACGCAGCTTTTCTAAATCCCATCTCCTTATTGTTACATGCTAATATTGCAGATTTCATAGAGTCTTCAGACCATGAATGTTGGTTGGTTTTTCTTTTATAATTCCTAACCATTCTGAAAACGCATCATTTAAATTTAAGAAAATAGATTATTTTATATGGGGCAAAGCGGGGACGTCCCCACATTGCCCCAGACAGGTATAAACCACTTTGCCCCAATTGATTAACTTACCTAGAGCCTTTAATTTAATTTTATTAAAATATTTCAATTTCAATAAAGAAGTTTAATTATACAATTAAAACTATACACTTTTTAATAAAAAAAAAAAATTATTGAAAACGATGGACAAAATATTTTAATATACTGAAAACAAAATATCAAATGTTATTATCGAGTAAATGATAACAGGTACATCTGCGGTTTTTCATCGATTAATCGCAAAATAATCGATATTTTGATTCAAAACTGTAATCACATAATCTCAGACGACCAAGGAAGCTATAAATCGAATAATATTATCAGTTCTATACATTAAATAAATAGATATTACGATGTCCCCACTTTGCCCCGGTACCCCACTTTGCCCCATGTTCCCCTATTATTCACATTTATATGTGTGTGTGTGTGTGTGTGTGTGTGTGTGTGTGTACACTGCTGTGACACACATAATATTGTCGTATAAATGTATTATTATTATTATTATTATTATTATTATTATTATTATATGACAACTTTCGAACGCATACGTAAGTCCGATGATTTCCAGCAAGGATAAATTCGAATAGAATACAATGGATTTTACGCATTGTGCACAAAATGTGCTTCAGGACGGTTATTATATGTTAGCGCGCCGTCAAATACGCGTACAATATTATGTGTCGCGAAATTATTATTATTATTATTATCTTCTTTTCTTTTCCTTGCTATTTGATAAGTTTTAAAAGCGTACGAATCCTCGATCCCTCTCCCTCCACAGATACGCAAATGCGTGCGCACGTCCTGCGCGGACGTTTTGACGTTCCAAAGCGGGATTTCAGATTAGGGAAAATATAACTTAACGTTTTGAAACAACAGAATACGATTTTTCGTCAGACCGCTTAAAAAAAAAACCAGAAAAAAAATCATTTTTCTCGTATCTTTCCTTCGGGTTAAAATAAAACGAATTGAGTAGTCGTATTCCACCACGTATTGATAATTTATAAAAAAAGAGTTCAATTTTAAAGCGTGTATACATATATATATAATCGTCGTATATAACGATTTTGAAAAACAATCGAATCTTCTCGTGTTCGCCCACTTTCGTTTGTATTTCGTAAATGAAAAATTACAATTTCGGTTCGCGACGCAGTTGTTTTTCAATAATTGTACGTTTACTTCTCTGGATATTGTTTTCGATAATCGTGTCCACAATAGCGTAAATATTCGATTTCCTTCTTTCTTCCTCCGAGCAACGTTCGTTTAATAATTTAATTTTAAAATTCATTTTTTTTTTTTTTTTTTTTTTTTGCTTTCGACACGTGCCAATTTATAACTCTGCGGACGACAATTCGATCGGAATAAATAATATCTGCACTGAGTAAAACGTGTAAATATCTTATTGTACGGACAATGTTGAAACGTGAATGAAACGGTGGTTCTTTGTACTAGAAATCTATACAGATTTGTCTACACCGGACTATGTACTTTATAATATAAATCTACTGCAAACACCAGTTTCACAATAGCACAAAACACGAAAACCTCGGTATTGCTCGTACAGAACAGAACGTTATCGGGGATCGTGAAAACCGTTTCGTTCATAAGTTTGGTCAAAGCCGGGAGACGCCGCCAACTTGTTAGAATTACGTTTGCAACGTGGCCAAAAAGCACCGCGTTTTCAATCGCAACGCCGATTACAACCGGCGATTAATCCGAGTTTCGTGCAAAACTAATGGAATTAAAATAAAAAAATCGCCCACAGTATAGGAAACGCCAACTTCAATCAATACTTCGAATTATATATAAAATCAAATGGGCGAAAAAACTGAACACAATAATAATAATAATAATAATGAAAATAAATAGTTTTTTCCCACGGTTTTATTGCAATTTTTACATATATAATTGGCGCGCGAGGTGCGCCGATTAAACGGCGCTCGCGTATCTTTTACATATTTTCGATATTCGGTACGGTGGGGGGGAAAACGAAAATGGATTTTTATAACGAAATCCGATACGACTCCGATGTGTCTTCTTCTAATACTCGGGCGATACGAATTGTTCCAAAGGTCCCCAAGTCGGCATTACGGATTTTATTCATATAAACCCGATACTATTCTGGCGGCAGTGGCTCGGCTCGCGGTTATATTCAAAAAAACGCTTTACCGACATCTGTTCCGACAACCGTTTCGAATAAAATGAACGCTGTCGACGTAATGCGCAAAATTCCTACCGTTTTTACACGCCGCTGCTGTTATTATTACGATTTTTCGAATTATATAATATAATCCCACACACACACACCACCCGGTCGTTTCGCCCATTTGTTCCCGTTTCTCATACAAAACGATCATTGCGTCTGTGTATTATAGACGTAATAGTTAATTGTAAAAAAGTGAAATCCTTAACACGCAGGTGTGCGTGTATATATATATATAGTTTTCCCAATAATTCCTTTTGTTCCAATAACATTTTTCTCAATAAACTTACGAAAATATGAAAATATTTCTATTAATAAATTCGTGTTTCCATACGGTATTTTAATATATATGTAAACCGTAATAAGCATCTTAAAAAAAATGAAAAATATCAGTTTCGAGCTATGAAATTATTAAAATTCTTTCTAGACGAATTCGTCGTCACATCTGAAAACATTCTTCTTCTAGTCCTATTACGTGCATCGAGTTGGCGTTACGTGAACTCGGTATCGGTTCGTTCTTTTCCTAATTCGGTTAAAAATTCGATGCGCATTCGTGTCGAAAACACTTGGAACCGATTGTGCGCCAACCTTCTGACAAATTGACATTTTTCGTAGCAAAAAAATTTTTATTAATTTTTTGAGAAAAATTCAATTCGGTAAAATGTCGAACGATCGTTTTTATCTTTTGCACTACGACCATCGATTAACTATACAAATATAAAAATACTGAACAAAATAATTCGTATTGTTAAATTTGTGTTTTTAGCGCGCATTTGATAACTCTATTTTTAGATAGAGCCCTATATATATATATATAGATAGAGGCCTATTTTTAGGCCTACAAGCAAACTCCCTCTATGGACAGCAGGCGAACTGCCCATATGTTCCCGTACACTGAAAATGTGGGACCTTGACGGTTGAAAATAACAGCTGTTGACATACATTGATAACAGTTATATTACCATACTGTAATTTGTGATTGTGTGTATATCATATTTATGATTTTGAAGACAATACAGGTTATTATTTTTACGGAATATTATTTTATTTAAACGTAGCGATGCTTAGTATGCGAGTCGTGGTGGAAGAGCGCGTTGTGTTTGACGCTACGATTTACTGCGACGTTTGGTCGTTTCGTAGCATCAACATAGACAGCGAGTGTTCTATCATCACAGAACACTATCGTTTCATTACCGAAACAAACGTTGCTGACTTCAACGCGGAGCCTCCGAAAATTCGTTGCCAACTTCGCGGCCGATTCTCCGAAATTTCTGTAAACAACCCGAGTGTCGTTTCCATATTGTTCTATGCGCATACAGCTATGGTCTGTTTATGTATATTCAATGCTATGACGTATAAATGTTCCATTCGTTATCGAATGGAATTTAACCGTTTTAGCGTTTCACGGCGAAATCGAATCGATTCTAATCTATCGGCGAACGAAGTACACGAACCGAGAGTAGGAGAAAAAAACGGGAACAACCAAATAGAACGATAATGATCGGACATGATTGAAAACGGTACGTAGGAGAATGGACGTATTCAATGAATGTTCGTTATTCGTGCGCGTATCGACGCGTGATAATGCCAAACGATGAAATGTAAAAATATTCGTATTCAACTTACGACTTCAATCTTGAGTGGCACAAAGCAATGACGTATTTTGAAATCCTTAACAGAGGTTTTCTTTTTTCCTTTTCCGTCTCGTCGACGAATATTTATATATATATATTTTTTTTTTTTTTGTTTGTATCGCAGTACGTTTTAAAACACTTACACAACACCGAACTATATTGTTTTCAATACACCGGGTGTGTACACGGATTCTCGTTTTCGATGTTGTAAAAATAAAATTTTATATAAAAAACGAAAAGAACTAGTTTTTACGAACAATCGTATAAAAACTTAAAATATTACAAACACGCAACGGGTTCATCGATCAAAAAAAAATTTACATTTTTTTTTCCTTTTTTTTCGGTATGTGTATAAAATTTAAAACTGGTGGTGAATTCAATTTTCCGTTAATAATATTAAGGAATGTACTTGTCTTTCGTTTTCGTCGAAAATCGTTCTAACGATTGCGGTATTTAAAATGTCGCGTTTAATTTCTTACAATACAGTGAATGCCAGTTGGCCGAGCGATTTTTAAAACGCCGACCACGAAACGCAAACGCCGGATAAATAACAATTTCTGTGTTCCGCAGGGTATCGGAAGTCTGTTCAGCGCGTTGAAGGTAGTCCGGTTACTGCGGCTCGGCAGGGTGGTCAGAAAATTGGACAGATACTTGGAGTACGGTGCTGCCATGTTGATACTGCTTCTGTGCTTTTACATGCTGGTGGCTCATTGGCTGGCGTGCATTTGGTATTCCATAGGTGAGTATTGTGCGAACACCAAAAAAAAAAAAAAACGGTAATTATTATCGATGCTCAATGCGTTTTTTTTCTCCGCTCGTAACTCCGTAATCGTTTTGCAACGTCGCGCACGCCATAATGAATACGATTTGCAGGACGATCCGACGCAGAGAACGGGTATCAGTACTCGTGGCTGTGGAAACTGGCAAACATCACACAGTACCCGTATTCGTACATAATGACGGAACACGCCAATTCCACGGAACTGGTGCACGGTCCTCCGAGGAAGACCATGTACGTTACCGCGCTGTACTTCACCATGTCGTGCATGACCAGCGTCGGATTCGGGAACGTTGCCTCGGAAACCGACAACGAGAAGATTTTCACCATATGCATGATGGTCATTGCGTGTAAGTGGTATTCCGTTCGTTGGGAAATTATTATTATATTTTCTGAAAAAATGTTCTTAATCGTCTCGATTTCGTCATTCGTCTTCGTCTACGCTCGTAAAAAATTTATCCAAAACAATATGCTAGTATATAGTATAGAGTGCTCTGTACGCTCTGGTCTAAATCAGTTCGATTTGATCCGGTCCGCGAGGAATGAAAGTAAATCAAATGCCTAATACAAGCCGACTGATAGATTTCGAAGAACTATTCGATCCTGTCCCAGTTCTAATTCATACTAATTCACTTATGTCCGGTTTCGGTCGTATTGTTTCAGTCGGTTACGTTCGGTCTTTTTTTTTTTTTGAATAACAATTTGAACAAGGGTATTAATGGGAAACGAGAATTTTACGAGATTATTATGTAGCAACATATGCTAGAGAAAAATGGAAGCCGAATATATATTTGGTCTTTAAAACAAACGCTATCGGTCCCGGTTCAGTATAATAGAAAATTCGGTCCAGTCCAGCACATTAAAAAATTGTTTAAAACAGCAGTCGGTCTGGTTGGGTTCGACGTAAATAAATGAGAACGCAATCGGTCTGATTCCGGTTTAGGTCATGTTTCATTGGTTCGATCCAGTTCGCGAAACGACGGACCGTTCAGAGCACAAGCATAAATAGATAAAATATAGAGATAATATTTATTTTCGTAGCACTGTTGTATGCGACGATCTTCGGTCACGTAACCACAATTATACAACAGATGACTTCGGCCACGGCGAAATATCACGATATGCTGAACAACGTCCGAGAATTCATGAAGCTGCACGAAGTGCCGAAAGCACTGTCCGAACGGGTCATGGACTACGTGGTGTCTACGTGGGCGATGACCAGGGGCTTGGACACGGATAAAGTATGGCTTACAATAAATGTTAAACTCTATGCGTCCCTTTGGACAATAGTCGACGGGGATAATCCATCGCTTCCATACTCAAAGGATTAATCGGAATTAATAACCAATCCGAGTTTAAATTACTCCGACTGCTGTACAACATTGATATGATAATATCGCGTACGGGATAACAACACGCGCGATTCAATGAAAATATTTTGGTAGTATCAAACGTGTCGGAGATTTAAAACCTTCGTATCATTATTTTAGGATTTCGTTGAATTTTCTGTTATTTCGAAACATCACACATGTGAGGGGGAAGGCATTGTAACGATTCGTTACAATGTATCAAATAGTCTAAAATTATTCGGGTTAAATTTTCGTCACGTTTTTTCAACGAATCTATTCACAAACGGCTTAATAATATAAAGCAAACGACTTAATAATAGTATAAATAATGTTAACAAAATAACGGAATTATAATAAATTTCATAGGTATTGAACTATTGTCCGAAAGACATGAAAGCGGACATCTGTGTCCATTTAAACCGCAAAGTGTTCAACGAGCATCCGGCGTTCAGATTGGCCAGCGACGGGTGTCTAAGAGCCCTGGCCATGCACTTTACAATGAGCCACTCGGCACCGGGCGATCTGCTCTTCCACACCGGCGAATCCATCGATTCTCTGTGTTTCATCGTTACCGGCTCTCTAGAAGTCATCCAAGACGACGAAGTCGTAGCCATATTAGGTGAGCGACATTCGTCATATTTTATTAATTCTCTTCGCAGCCCCGTTTTTCGATAAATTGTTAATCGTATGAATTCGAACCCAAATAACTGATTACAATAGTCGTGGGTTAGTTTAATTTGTTCGTATGCGCTGCATTCCAAGTGATTTACTTAATTCGATTGACTAATAAATTATATTATTTTTTTACTGTAAAACGCGATAAAAACTTTTTTTCTCTTTAAACAAACAAGTATTTTATTAAAACAAATAACGCAGTTGTTACGCCATTTGATTTTATCCGTTTCAGGTAAGGGTGACGTTTTCGGCGATTCGTTTTGGAAAGACACGGCGTTGGGACAGTCCGCGGCCAACGTCCGCGCTCTGACCTACTGCGATTTGCACACCATCAAGAGGGATAGGCTACTGGAAGTGTTGGACTTTTACCAAGCGTTCGCCAATTCGTTTTCGCGGAATCTCATACTCACCTATAATCTCAGGCATAGGGTATTATTTTCTTCGTAGGCACACGACGAAAAACGATTGAAAAACTGTATTTATTTTTTTTTTTTTTTTCGTTTTTCGCAGCTGATATTCCGTAAAGTGGCGGACGTGCGACGGGAGAAAGAGCTGGCCGAGAAGCGGAAAAACGAACCGCAACTGGACGAACAGCGGGACCAACTGGTCCGGAAGATATTCACCAAGTTTCGGAAGGACAGGGCTCCCAGCACGGTGCTGGGCATGCAACAGGGCGCCGGCGCGACGGCGGACGAGAACAAGGCCGAAACGTCGTCCGGGACGGTGGCGGACGCTTCGGACGCAGGCAGCCGTCCGAAAGTGTTGCCACTGGTGTTGAGACAGCAGAGCGACGAACAGCAGCAGGCTTCGTCTTCGACGGGCGTCCGACCGGCGGCGGCGGCGGCGGCGGCGCCCAAGAAGGTGTCGAAATGGGGCAAAGTGTTGGGCGGCGGGGGCAGTACGGATTCGGTGGACACGTCCGTGGTGAGCCAGCAGAGCGCTCCGGCCAGGATCCGCGACTCGCCGGGACGGACGAGCGGCGGCGGCGGTGGCGGAAACGGGCACAAGGTATTCCCGAAACTGCAAAAAGTGCCTACGACCGCGGCAGATTCGTTCGTGGTCGGTGTCGGCAGCAGCGATCAACGACAGGAAACTATTCACGAGACGGACGAACGGCCGGCCAGGGCCGAACCGGAACCGGAGGTGGAGGAGGTGGAGGAGGAGAAGAAGGAGACGCAACGGTCGTCGTCCGCTGAATCGCCGGCTCGGAATGTGGACGCGCCGTCGCCACCTCCGCCGCCGTGCACGTCAATGATCCTGCCGCCGCCGCCGGACCTGGACGTTCTGGCCAAGATCGAGGACCTCCGGGCCGACTTCAAGGCGGACGTGCAATCGATCAACCAGCGGTTGACCGGCATCGAGGACATGATCCAGCGGATCGTCGACAAGTTGGACGTGCTGGCCGCCGCCGCCGCGGCGCCGTCGATGTCACTGCAACCGCCGCCGCCGCCGCCGCCGCCGGGCACGCCGGACGTGGGTCGCGGGTGCCGGACAAAGAGCACGGACGACCTGAGTTCGCCGATGACGCCCAAACTGCCGCCGATGGTCCGGCGGCGGCGCAGCAAGTCGCGGACGCGGTCGTCGTCGTCCGCGCTGCCGCCAATGCGACCGTACAGTCCCAGGGACACGTCGCCGCCACCGTTCCCCAGGTCGGAATCGCTCAAAAAACCTTGTCCCCCACGGCCAAACGATTTTCTGTAACACAATGAAATAACGTTAATCGTTTGACGACGGTACCGAAAAAAAAAAAATAATCAAATACAATGAAAATCGTCTGGCGTTTGAACACGTGTACAATATGACGTCGTGTATATAATATTGTTTTTTATTATTATTATTATTTCTTTTCGTTCGTAATACATGGGTAACAAAACAAAATTAAATATTGTAATCATTGAATTAAAAAAACAAACAATTTCGCGACGCTGTTATAGTGTGATCGGGAGTAGAGCTCCAAGTGTATACCGTTTTGCGAATAAAATGATTCGATTTGGTGGTACGCGATTATCGTTCGGTACTGGTCGTTCGCTGGAATAGTACTACAACAAGAGCTTCCAAAATGTCACGTTTCATTTAAATCCGATTATGAATTGTTTTGTCACCAAACGTCACGACTACGAGGTGTCGTAATTTATATTGTCTAGCCCAATAAAAAAAAAAAAAAAAAAAAAACGGTTTTTTTTTTGCCGTTTTTCTTCTCCGTAAATGGTATTTATAAGTTATTTCTCTAATTTCGCGTTGCCGAAACGAATTTCGTTCCTATTTGTTAACACTAATCAGTGTCAACGGTCTCGACGCGTTTATTTCTGCGAGAATACGTTTAACGATTCGATACCATTACGACCGATCTACCAAGTCTATAAGTTCAAAAATTATTTTCTTCAACAATCGATATTAATATATAGTCTCCAACCGTATAACTATAAGACGTGCTTGATAAAGGACTAGAACTATTGTCATTCGGTGCATTGTAACACTGTGAGTTCATTACTAAAATGTCGGCTACCTTACTTTATTCAACCGAGTTTTTTGTCTTAATTTTTGTGCCTTCTCCAGTATAAACGCAGACGATTTTTACTGGTATATTGTAAATTATTAATAATTCAATTGAGTTATTTTGGGGACATTTTTTTTTTTGTCGTAATATAAGGGGACACGTGTAAGAAAATAATATTACGCTCGATTGTGTAATTTAATTTTTAAAATTTTATTGGAAATGGCGTAAAGAGCTTCTCGTTTTTTTGTTCTTCTTAAACAGTATTGAACCGTTGAATCAAATTAATTTCTTATTTTTCTTGTTTTTTTTTTTTTGAATAAAAATATTTTCAAGTAAGTACTTTCGAAGTGTTGTGTGCGTTAAACGCGTCAAAACACTCCGATGAATAAAGCGAATTGTTTGTACAGGACATACGCGTCGTACCTCTAAAAATCTCAATAATATTATGAACGATTTGAATTAATTGTTTGTGACGGAAAGAACATAGATTTTTTAGAATCTCTCGAAAATCGTTTTAATTACGTTTTTATCCTTTTATCGTGGTGTTACCTGTTTATAGTTATTGACGATTTATGCTATTGAAATTCAAAAAAAAAGAAATAGTTAAATTTTTTTTTTCGCGCGTAGACTATCTAAATACACGAGATTTGTTTCCGTTTCCATACAAGCATAAAGAAATGTGTAATTCGATCTTCAAGTGTTCGTGTATTGAACAAAAAAAAAATATATATATAATATTAGTCTTACACACATCAATCCATAGTAAAAGATCGGTAACGATATTATTGTTCGTTAGAAATCGTGGCAGATGGTGGCATTTTTTTGGTCTGTAATATGCACCGAATTTTTAGATTTAAATCTAACAAACGGCACTACACATTGTAGGGGGAATTTGAAAAAGTGCCTTTCACATTAACCTCGTTGTGGGTTAAAATAAATAAAAACAAAAACGAACAAACAAAAAAAAAAAAAAAAAAAAAACCAAAATTCTTAAATAGGTATCGTGTAATAGTAATAAGTATTTAATTTTAAGAGTACAAAATAATTTTTTCTTAAAGACTTTTGTGACTTAAATAAAAATTAATTTATTAATAATTTTGTAGGGATTTAATCGTATTAATCGTTTTTTTTTTTCATCGATTTTTCGGCACAAAATATACTTTCGTCTGTAAAAATGTGACTCTTTTATTATATTATTATAATATTGTAAACGATTTCTTATAATACAATTCAACGCACGTGTAACATTATAATATTTGCACCTTTGTTTTAGTTGAAAAAAAAAAATAACAATAATTATAAACTACAAACATTTCGTTACGAACATTTATACGAAAAAATGTATTTTTGTTGTTGTCTTGTTGTTGTTTTTTTTTTTTTTTACGTAAGCAATAAGTTAAGTTTGCTATTAAAATACATAGTACTATTATGTTCTCCTTGACTATTGTTTTATTTACTTTTGCATATAAACTGTTTTAATTAATATAAATTATTCGTTTACCGATTGTCTTTCACGATTATTGCTGTGCGATTTACATAGTATATTATCGGATTTTTAGTGTTTTTTTTTTTCTTTAAACGATTCTTTAAAAAACAAAATCACAAGTAAATAGCTCAATTTATTTTTTATTCTTTCGATTTGTATAATAGTGTCACTCGATTTATAAATACATATTTTTTTTTTACATTCCTGCACCACGTCGTGCTCAAGTTAAGTTTATTTAATTTTAATTCCAAATCTCTCGAATATCGCTGCCTTTAACTGGAGTGTTTTTGTTATTTAATTGTGATATTGATATAAATATAATATGTTTTAGACTGTTTTTTCTTCTTGTTTATGTTTTATTAATAAAATATTTGAGACTTCCACAAATAATAATATTTTTACTAGTACGTAAGTCTTTGATTTTTTTTGTTTGTTCTCGTTTGTTTTTTTTTTTTTTTTTTTTTGTATCAATTGTAGCGTAGCAAATTATTTATCCGATTTCATTTTATTTGTTTTCTATACGATTTTATTTCACTGTGTAAATAATAGGCACGGATTAGTAATTAATATTAAAATAATAATAAAAAAAACCAAAACAAATGTATTGTAAATTTAGTGCTCGTGTACAAAATGTGATTCAAAATTTTCGCTGTGCAAATCAAATTAATTAACATTGTTTCTGAAAAAAAAAGTGTATTTATTTCTCCTTCTGTTACAATATGTCTCTTAAACATCCATGTGCTCTACGTGTCTTATAAGATACAAATTACTATAGAATATGAAAAAAATTGTAACAGCAATTTCAGAGTAGAGACTTTTCCTGTGCGCATCTATTAACGCGCAATTCACCAGAATATCGACGTAGTTGTTTCCCTCATGGACGGTTGAAAAAAAAAATATTTTATTACATATTATTTTATCGAATGGGAATTACGATACACATTATAATGACGGAGTGATGTTTATTTTCAACATCGAAGTGCGGTACCGTTTATTTTCGCTCTTTCGGCTATCATAAAAATCTCACGCATTAGTAATTAACTAAAGAATTTGTTCATTTATGTGTTATGTTCTTACATATTTCTTTTTTTTCTTCAGTTATCACGACCTGAACTGTATCTCGAGAAATATGTATCATTTTTTTTTCGACATAGTTATTTGCGCTGTATCTTATTTGTAATTTTAACATTTCTATCCGCTTTTATAATTTTTTTTTATATTATTTTTTTTTTATTTTTTTATATTTTAAATTGCGATCGAATTTTTTCCCATATTAATTCATAAAATGTATGTTTTTAAGAGAATTTACACGTGTCAATTGCTAAAATCCGAATTATTATTTTTCGGGAATCAAACATTTAAACTTTAGACACACATTATAGTGGAAACGTATGTGGTGCATAATATCAATCTTTTCGTTACACTGTTATCTATCGAGTATCCATCTCTTAGATAGTTATTAGGCAATTCATATTGTAGTATTGAAATTAACCTTGAAGGAGGTACCTGAAGAACGTTAACATAGTTTTTAATATATAATATAAAAAAAAAATCATAAGGGATCTAATAAAAATAGGAATCACCAAAATAAGTTTTTCTTTAAATCTTAACAGATAAATAGGAGCGGGTTTATGATAAATAAAAGTCATTATGTATTTATATATGTGTTATATAAAAGTAAAATAATAGATGTAAAATCACTTTGACGGGACAAGGCAATTATTAACAATTGCATAATATAAATGTTGAATGGATAATTTACTTTATGATTTAAAGAAAAAGATGTAAATAATTTTAAAAAATCTCATAAATATCTTTTGGAATTTTGGAAGTATATCAAATGACGGACACTTGACAATTATATAAAAAATTTGTTAGATCACCGTGATAAATTGTTTTATATCGTACCTGCCTACATCATCACGCATTGTCGAACACCAATATATGCACTGTTGTATTGTAAAATTATTCTTTTAAGTGATTTGAGTATGACAATTTTATATAACTATAAAACATATTACAAAAGTCGTACCTAAATATTTGTTAAAATTCACCGTATCTGTTATACTGATCTGTGACACGAGCATACTCTATTTCAAAAACGAATGATTATTACTGTTATTATTAGGTTTAAGATTAATTAAAATATTATCATTCCAATTTCCGTTTTGATTATATTAAGAAGAAAACTACGAAATCTGTTAATCCACTCGGATATCAGATTAAAATTGAAATCGTTTTGATGGATATACTGGTCAGATATAGTAATATAATATTATTGTGTTATGCCGTAGAAATTTACGTTATAATGGAAATAATTTATTTAAAATTATTGTTCCGTAGAACGCAGAATTACCTTCATTATCATATGCCATATCGGCGCACAATTTGTTTTTATATTCGTTTTTAAAACTATTTGAATGTTAAAAATTGATTTTCACCGTAAAATATCCATCGATTGAATATTTCGTGATGAAACGGTAAAAATAATTTAATTTCAAACTGTCTTTATTCAAAATTACGAATATAATATAATAAAAATTATATTCCGATATAACAAATTTTCAAAATTCTCCACCATTGTTTTTAAATGAAAATTAACGTTACACCATTGCTTCATTAATGAAATACATTTTTATACGCATTTATGGTACATTGTGTAATTAAGTACCGACAGTAATACGTGTTGGAAAGTTTTACGATACGATTTAACGGATCATACGTGAAATCATCATTTTGCAATATTAACATATATTTCAATTAAACTTTTTCCCGTCCCCTGACACTTAAATGTTATTCGTATTCGTAAAATGCGAGAAACAAAAATTTTATATTTCAGAAAATCCGCTAAAATCTTTTACATGTAAAATAAATATGAACAATAAAACCATGCGGTACCTACGGTATACGTACTAAGTATATGTCTATGTATCGATGAAAAGACGGTGTGCGTTAATCTTAAACACTTGAAGACAATTTCTTTTGGAAAACGATAAAAGTGTCGTTTGCGCATAATATTCAAAAACGCATACGCAATTTTAATAATACGTAGTTTATTCCTGAAAATAATGAAATAAAATAATTTGTTTTTTACTCGTTTAAAAGGTGCGTACACTAGTAAGAAAACGCGTTATATCTGCACCGTGCTACAGTTTCCAATAAAAAAAAAAAAGTATTACAATAATCGTAATATAATCGTTCGGCTGGAGATCATTGTCAATATCGTGTCATCCGGCACGAGATAGTCACATCGTGTTTTTGAGGGCTCGGCTAATCCGACGAGGGAACTGGAGCAGATGACATAATTCCGAGTAAGGCTCTACATCACGATGAGGACCGTAATCCACAGATTCTGCAACAGCATTACAACGAGCACGTATTAACTTAACTGTATTAGACTCGTCGTATAACGAGTTACAGCATCCCGGCCATGAAATAACGTTTTATATTAAATTACGATTTTCGAAAGTTTTGGCGGCCAACAATCGCGCTGTAGCTATACAATGGAAGTGACGGCTGCAATTTGTACACAATAAAATATATTACATTTTATATTTCGCGTGAAAATCGCACGCGGAATCTTCATCGAAATTATAATATTTTCATTCGTTACACCGTAATTGATTCTTTAACTAAAGTTTACATATATATATATATATATATATAATATATATATATATAAATACGTATGAATAAAAATAATAATGAAAAAAAAATGTGGAAATTATATACGTTCAATTATTAAAAATATAATGTAGTTGTGTAAAAACGAAAATATAACATATAATTATAATGAAACTTTATTGCAATAATGTACAAAATGTAAAATAAATTATTTTCATCTCATTTCTATTCTACTCGACTTCGAGTGTATTACTGTGTATAAAGAATATACTTTTCTATTCACACATCAGTTTCGTATATATATATATATATGTAATGATTTTTTTTTAAAACACATTTCCTCTTATATTCTACATCAAATAGAAGTTATATATTATATGCATTCAAGTAAGATCGATTGAAAACAGCACAGAGTTTTCACACGTGTTAAATAAATTTTTAGACGCACGCGTATAATGTTTGTATTTATAATTTAATGTACCTCGTAACACAATCTAAAAACTTCAATAATTGCGTGTGAATCTTATGAAATTTTAATATACGATATTATTCGATTTCTGTCGCCGACGCGACAATTATTATGACAAATAAATAAAACGAGCTACGCACGCGTTCAGTCAAGTCTAAGCGATTCGACTGAACGGTCAGAAAAATTGTTCCGTATCGTAGTATAATTGATGTATAGTCGTAGCGTAAAAAAAAAGCCCTCAGAAAACTATTTATTCCACCGAAAGTGAAACTAAAAACAGTTGTACAGTCAAATCGTACCAGTTTTAACTGAAAATGTGTGTGTGTTTAGGTCGCTTTAAAAATATTTACATTATATTATTATATAGACCAACATAATATAACTATGGTATCGAAAAACCAAACGGAATATTTCGAATTTTTAAAACGCACGACGAGATAATCGGATTATCCGAGCATTCTTTTTCTAGTCGAACATTTTTATACTGAAAAGAAAAATAGAACTGAACATTACGTATTGTAAAAACAATGACTTCATCGCTCTGTGGACAATCTAAAACCGTTTTTATTCGTAAACATTATTTAATTTTACTATAAGTCTTGTAGTTTTACAAACTCAACTATAAAAAGACTACACATCTTTTTTCAAATTTCAATTAATTAATAATTTTGAAATTGTTCAATTTTCAATAAAACAATAAATACGCGTATTAGAATTTTTAATACATACTTCAAAATAGCTGTATACACATACGTATATAAATGTGTGTGTGTATAAATATGGCAATTCATCTTAATAATAATTAATTATAGATTATTTCATTACACAAATCGCGATCGAAAGTCTAGTTCAAATTTATTAAAATGTTTTTTTTTTTTGTGAAGTTAAGAAAACGGCACACATTTTTATTAATATTTTATAATAATAATAATAAAAATAATAACAATGGTAGAAGCAGATTATTCATTCATGAATAACGTGTTTGTTATAAAATTTTAGTTCCATTATTCATAACCGAATCGAATCAATGATACATGAACTATATAATTTATCGATACCAATAATACAATACTATACCGACAAAATGTATAATGATAGTATTATATTTTATTGATGAACCATAGTATAACAATAAGTTTATACAATTTTATTATTCTGAACACACATTTCGTTACGTTATTTTTCTTTCAAAATATTTTTTAATGATTTATCATTGATTATAGAGACCGTAAATCAACCGAGAACGTATGTATCGATCTAAAACCGTACAATGTGATTTTAATAGGTATCTGATTTAAAAAAACATAAATTATACTGTCCATATAATATATATATATATATACTATGTATGTTTATAACTCGTAATAAATTGCCGATATAATTATTTATAAATTTTATAAAATAAATTGTATTATTTGAAAATAACGAATGACTAATTGGATATAATTTATATGTTACCGGCAATTATTATGTATAATTTATAATTATTATATATTATAATGTCTAAGTATTTTATAAAATAATTGAAATGATCAGGTAAAATATATAATATAAAAACTTTACCTAGACATTACAAAATTTTCGAAATCATCACAAAATCGATTTTGTGTTATCCGTTTAATGTTTTGTAATTACTGTTCATTGATTTTTATTACTATTATTATTATTATTATTATTATTATTTTCGTATGCAATTATAATAATTTTGCGTTTACTCAAATTCAAAGAAATCGCGGAGGCCTGAAGAAATCCTACCAAATTTTGTTTTTTTTTCTAAACAGTTTTATACGATATTCTGATCCAGAATTTAGGGTTTTCACAAAAAATCTGGGGATATTTTTTTATTTAAACAGTCCAATTTATAATTTTTATTTTAGATGTGATGTAAACTTTGGCACGAGTAAATAAGAAATTCGTATTTCCTGTAAATAAGAATACACATTTTCTGTATAATGTTCTTGAATAGTGAAATACATGAAATACTACTAAAATATACACCTCAATCTCTAACAAAAAAAAAAAAATTATAATTTTTTTGTGTTATTTAAATGTGTTATATATTTTCGATGTTTTTATATTAAATTTACAATAATAATAAATGGTGTTTAAACAATTAAAAAGTTTAAAAATTATTGGAAAACATATAAAATTTCTGAGTAAATAAACAATAACTATGTTAAAAATGCTTTAAATATGTTTAAAATCAACAATCGTTTTAAAAACATCTGAAAGTTATAAGTATATATATATATATATATTAACAGAATTCGTATACATATTTCCGGTGATATAATATTATAATAATAATAATAATAATAATAATAATGAGTAATTTCTTTTAATTATCACGATCTTGGTAGACATCTCATCTCCGAAAATAAAATGATTATTATGATTGTTGTAGTTGATGTTATCACCGCGGCAATTCCAAGTCCAGCGCGTATCTATAGAATCTGGCAAAATCTGCACAGAGCGTGTGGCCGTACCGGAATAGCGTTTCCAGAGCGTCGGAGAACCGGCCAGACTGTGCTGACGTGCGATCGTCCGCTAATAAAAAGAGTTAATTTAAAAATTTTAATTTATGCGCAATAAAACCGAAAATTTGTTTTCATACACAACGATAAACATTTAAAATCGAGACCATTAGGCACGTTATTGAATTATTATTATCATTTAAACGACGGACATTGTTTTTTTTCCGCAGTAGTGAATAAAAAAAATAAATAAACGAAAGATTTTTCGTTGAAATTTCAGTGTGCCGTCAGTTTAACTTTGAAATCGGTAATAGTTTTTAAACCACTAGAATAACATTAGTTTGTTTTAGGTATTAATTATTTCCACTGACCAGTCGTTATAATATCGTAAACGAGCTATAGTGTATATACGAGACGTGGCCAATTATATATAATATATACCACTACGAAATCAAAGACGAGCCATTACAATACGTCTTAAAGAAAATTGAAAATCACAAACAAATTTTAGAATATTTCGTTTTCGTACGATTATTGTCGAACGGAAATCGTAAAAACTTTCACTCGCATAAATTGATTTTCGTGTAATCGTCTGATTCGCAGGATTATACGTAGTTTAATGTATAAGCGTATATTACATCAAGTATTGTGTTGGAAATACTGTCTTGGAGTATAAAATATTGTCGGATTAATTTTTTTCGGTGGATATAATATAAACTAGATATTATATCGCGTAGGTAGACCATAATATATATAAAAATCGCGAACAAATAGCTTATGGACAAATACTGTAGAATAATAATAATATGTCGCTATACACTATCAACTCGTTATGCAAGCCAATATTTTTTTTATTATTATTATTTGGATTTCGTAATATAAACTATAAATTGTATATTTCTACAATTCGATTTTGGCGAGCAAAGCCCGGTTTATGGGTAGTAAAACGTAAAAAAAAAAAAAATAAAAATACATGTATATGCGCTTGAATTTCAAGATCCCCTACATAAACTACGAGGAATTTAGAAAAAAAAAATGATCATTTAAAGTGTATCTATACATTCGATTTCAATTCTTAATAAAGTCATATTCCTTAACGAAAAGTTACAAATATAAAAGGTTTTATAAATCAAATTTCACGAATAACAAGATTATACGCAACGTTTCTCCTCTAATTATATAAATGAAACTTTCACTCTGTACTACAAACCTTTTGTTCCGTTATTGCGCGTTTCGAAAACAGTTCGGAAAAAAAGTCTCGGTTTATAGGACAATTTAAATGAGGTATAAAATTTACAAATAAAAGTACTCATATTTCATTGATTCCTCGAAACTACTTCCATGTGTAAAATTGTACGTGTAAAATGAACGATTCCTGCACTCTTAGGTGTAATTCTCGAACGTGTGTTTGAGTGTTTAATGTTCGGCGGGGCGGAGAGGAACGATTCCGACGATCAGAATCCAAATTAAAAATTAATAGTAGATCTAGAGTACCACGAACGCAGTCAGCTGAGTGGAATACGCGGTGTTGATATTTTTATTATTCTATATTTGAATGAAGTAATAAATAATTGAATTTCAAATATGATTACCTTGAAGGAGGATTTTGGCTTTTTATTAAAATTCTTTCCAATATTTCGACATTCAAACTTAGCGCAATAAAAAAAAAAATTATAACAAAAAATGTTCAATACTGTATAAATATAAAACTTTTATTACGGGACAAAAGAACGTGTTGACAATAAAAAAATTTCTTTTTCTCACAAATTTACATTAAAAACGTTCGGTATTCTTTCGTTACGCGTAAGAAAATCGTCGGAAACGTGAACGAACCGGTTGAAAAAAAAGAAAAGTCAACTGAGAACTTCCTCTATCAAAAACGTTGTGCACAAACAATATCAAATAAAGAAGAAGAAAAAATAGTAACGATTCACGGGTGCTGTGTGAATATGCTGGCTCGAGTCAATTACTTGGACCGACATTTTTGCCGAGCCCGGATTGTTGTTTTAAAATGTAAAAATAATCATAAATAATTATTATTTACGCGAATATAGACGATATCATAATATTAATATCGTACAACGATTTTACGTCAGACTCCGTAAAACGTATAAAAAACAGCCGCGTCGTTCGTTATTAGCTCTCTGAATCCAATTTGCTCAAACACGAATCGCGTTCGCGAAAATAAGCGGATTTCGAATTAACATTCGCCGTCCGACAACGGAACATGTGAACGGGATAGAATAGAAGGAGCTCACTGTCACAGGATCGTCGTTAGACGAAAACGATACGGCCGCGGGGAGGGGGGAATCGTTTTAGCGGAGTACACACGTCGAATCGACGAGGTTTCATATTATATTACGTATATCACTGCTAAACGCTCGTTAATAAGTAAAACTCAACTAGGGTTATGATAATATTAGCTGCGTTAAAGTAACACCTCGGATTATTATTATTAGTCGTCGTGTTTGTTTTATAAAAGCCGAATTAAAAAAAAAAAACAAATAATTATTAAATCTCCCGAAAATGCACGACCGTCGTCTACGTAATAATATATTCCATTAATCGCTCGACATTCGATACCGGTATTGTTGAAAAACCAGTACAAGAAACAAAAAAAATGTCTAAAATTATTTAGAACGCTTTTCGCGAATTATCGCAAATACCGTGAGCGCGTGCGAATAAACATCCGGAATTTTTTTTTTTTATTATTATTATTTTAGCCCCGCGAAGTGTTCGCGCGGAATGTGTTTGAAATCCTTAAATACTTCCGAATGTTTCACCGGAGCGTGTGTAGGACGTCATGATGACGATTCGCGCGTGCGGTAGGTCCTGTCGTGGTGCTATGTGTTTTTTTCTATAAAACGCCGCTATTCATTTATTTCGATTTATATATATCGGTCGGTGAAAAGTGTACTCTTGTCCCGTTTACAGGGACGAGAGCGCGCGACACACGCGAGACCGCGCGCGCGAAAGCCCATCGCCGTCGCGCGCCGATACGACGATTGCGGCGGGCACATCAGTTTCATCGGGACCGTCCACGAGGTCGTGCTCGTCACCGCCGCCACCGTTCGTACTACGCGCACGCGAGAAATCGCGCACGCTCCCGAGACAAGCGGTGGAATTTCCTCGAAACGTTCAGTTCTCCCCTGATTTGACGGCGGGGCGGACGATGTGATTGTTCTTTTTTTCTTTTCAAAAACCGAAAAACTCGCCGGTGTGTCTTTTTAAACCGTTTTCGAACCGGTCGTTACGAAACACTCGAGTGCGTCCGCAACAGTCCGACGGACGACAAATCCGATAATCCGTCGCCACCGCCGCCGATCGTCCGTTCGCCGCGTAACGGTGTCTCCGCCCCGCCCCTCCGGTAAGTCACGCTTTTCCGTACGAAATTCCATTACGGTTATCACGAGACTTCGTTCCGACGTACGTTATCAATATTGAAACGGCCGTTCGTTCGCTGTAAAACGTGTTTCCAATGTTCGTCCGTCCGAGCTTTCACTACTGTTTTTCGACTTCAGACACTTTAACGATTGAAAGATTTCGACGACGATTATCCGACTATGTCGTCGGCTTCTTTTCATTCACTCAATAAGTCCCTCGTTTATCACGCTCTCTTATCCCGCGGCGAACTCCTCTAAACGTAAACGGCCCTCGTCGATATAACGACACTACGGATTTCTCCACTCGTTTTCCCCGGACGTTTATCTCGTGTAACTGTCGCCACGCTTGATTTGCCGAAAAAAAACCGTTTTAAACTATCTCCTCTTCACACCGGAGTTCATTATTCCCTCGTTCGTCGTAGTCTATCGGACTGTCCCATCTCCATCGCCGTACGAATCGTGCCGAATAACGATTCACCAACCGCCCGTTAAACAATTATTTTATAAATCATTCTAACGATTATCATTTGTAAGTTGTTATTGGCGTTGATATTTCTTTTGTATTTCGCTCTTCAAAAAGAAAATCACTATCGTCGTAAATGTAATAATATAAAACCGCGGTATCGGTCCCGTACGGGTCTAGTGCGCGCGCTATTCAGAACTCTATTTCAGCTGTTTTCAACATTAAAATTCCTATTAATTTTGATTTATCTGCACCTATTATTGGTAAAATAACAACGCGTTCTAACGTAATACAAATATCGTATTTTTCAATTATTACATACTCTGTCGAATAACTACGAGTCAAATTCCGCGTAAATGATATTGTGTTTAATGTATACAATTCGATCGATTACAAATAAATGATTGGAAAAATCGATGTAACATTTTAATGAGCGTCGGATTCAACATGTACGGACCGAATGAGCTTGGGTCTACGATTTCTTTTCGACCTCGAAATTCGCTTCTCCCCGTACTTTAATGTACTAACAAGCTTATGAATTTGTAACGTTGAAACGGCTTAAATACTGTAATTGTCATTAACGGTTACGAACTCTATCGGATAACGATCGTTTTCGCTTCTTGGAAGATTAAAAAAAAAAAAAGGCTCACCGTTTTAATATATCACAAAAACGTCTTACTGAATTTATAATATTGATAGTATTGAAAGCGAAGTAGTCATTGCATAAGATTTTTGTGAACATTGTGATTGATTTTACATCCATTAAAGTAAGATACCTGCGATGTTTTTTTATGCGTTAAAAGAAACTTAGAATTATTTTTTACTGCGATTTAATTTAATTTAACAATTTTTTTTTAAGTATAACAATAAGTGCGTTGAACGATGTAAAAGAGAAAAAAAAATGTTTGATTTCACGAATAACGTTTTATTTCGTTTTTAAAACTATAAGTTTGATTACTATATTATGCATGTTTTTGTTATTTAACATTGAAAAAAAAAACGTGGTTAATACTTATTTTGAAAATAAGCCATTTATTTTTAAATACTTTGTGCTGATTTCGCTGTCAATCCGGGCCTCGTTGTAATACGTGCAAAAAACTCGTTCGCCGAATAAAATGTATACTGGGAAACGAGTGGGAGTATAAATATGAATTAAAAACTGTAATTAATACGAAAAATGTTTAAATAATATTTTGTTTTTCATTGAAGTCATAAAAAAAAAGTTTATTAAATTTTTCCACTTAAATAAAATAACTAATTACTTATAAAAAGTCATTTCCATTACGTCATTTTCATTATAAGGGAGCAAATGACAACCAAAAATAAAACTTCATTTTACTGTAGTATCGCCTTTATTTCCACTTGTATCTACTGTCCAATACTGACCGTAGTCATACTAGTTAATAGTTATAATATTGTGTTATTATTTTTTTTTTTTTATGATTGTGTTATCTCCGTCGTTCGTTATTCTTCGTGAATATGCATTTTATAATCTTTTGATCGATTCTTGATAATTATAGAAAAACACTAGGACGGGAATTTCATTTAAATTTGCAAAGACAATAGACTTTTTTATTTGGAATATCCAAACAGAATACGATTCTAACACGTTTATTGAAAACAAAAATATCAAACGAATACACAGTACAGTTAGTGGCGAAATAGCACAGCGTTTTTTTAAATCAGAATTTATATAAATATTATAAAGTTTTCGGGGAGGGGGGGAAATTATTAATTTGAATTGACACTCGCGCACACAATAGTATCGTTACAATGTATACTTAAAATATACCATTTTTTATTATTATTATAAGTAGTAGTAGTGAATTGTAATTTTATCTAAAAAATACTCGTCGCGAAAGAAAACTGAAATTATTGTAAAAAAAAAAAAAACGTTTAGCGTTCTATATAAATTAATTAGAACGATTACTGTTTATTTAATTCTTTTTTAACGGATACGGCGTAAAGTAAAAATACATAAAATATACGAACACACATTAAACTTTAAAACAACGAATTCTCGCCGTTAATTTTTATGAGATACCTTCCGTCGTTAATGAGAAATTTAGACAGTTATTTAAGCTTAATTTTTTATTTATCACGTATGGATGTACAGTTTTGTATATTTTGAAATTATACGATTGTTAAAAAAAAAAAGAAAATAAAGAATTCGCCAAAGTAGTTTTTCGAAATATTTATAATTTATATTATATTCATCAATATTCGTATAAAAATAAAGGCTTGTACATTTCACATTTATATTTAATATTGTCCTGTAAAAATTTGACAAGTGAACACTTAAATAATACTTTTTATAACTCCGTACCTTACGTTTTATTTTTAATAGTGAATGATACTCAATATGATCGTAATATCATATAACCCTTGGAATTACTATGGAAATGTAAAAAACGTCATAATATTTCAACTTTGTAATAACACCGTTTTTTGTTTAAATTTAATTTATTTGAATAAATTAAAAAACAATAATATCATCTTATCGTTTACAAAAATATGAACATTACGCGTTATTCTTAACTCATATGGATACGTGAAGAACTTCAGATATGCGATAATAACTTAATGTACATTTACGCGATTTTTTTTTCTTGATATTATTATAAGCCAGTTTAAAACGCTTAATATCATATCCAAACCTAACAGTTTTTTTTTTCAAAAACACAATACGGTTTATTGATTGATTTGCCTTTATTTTCTGTAGCGTTTCCACAGAACTGTAGCGTGTATGAACCTATGTGAAATGTATTCTGTACTGAAAATAACCAAGCAAAATATTATACAAGACCACCTAATTAAATGACATACGAGTATAATAATAATATGTTTGTGAGTAGTGACTCAAATAACAATTATAAAATTTCCAAGGATTAATGAAGAACAGTGGAAGAAGCTATTGCATTTTTTGTTGATATTTGATTTCCCCGTAATTTGTCTATTGTTCGTCTTAAATTTTCGTCACATAACGATTGAATTATATTATGCGTGTCTGAAAAGCATTTACGAACGGAACCGTAAACATATTAAGAATCGGTCCGAATTTATGAGATTTTTCGACATTTAATAAGTAAAAAATAGAAACGTAAATAAACCTATTTGTTTGTAAAGTCGATATTGATTGGAAAAATATATGAGAATTATTTTAAAGGTTTCGGTCGGCTACGTACTATTTACACACTGTATTGGTACACAAGATATCGGGGATTTTACACCCACTCACGGATATCAAATGACAAGATATTACGCGTATTTATATGTGAATGTGGATTTTTTTATGTAATAATTTTTAAAAAAAAAGTATAAATATTATTAAACGCGCAAATCGACGATTTAATTGAAACACGCGTAACACACATTCCATTTGCGTCGAATATAATTTATTAAATTTATATAGTAATAAAAAGACGAATATAAGTAAACTTTGATAGGTATGTAATATTTGTTATTTTTTTTTCTGTTCTAATGACATTTTTTACCTCGTTAATTGAATATATTTCGCGTTTAGTGTATATAATATATGTATGGGACTTATTTGCGTAATGTGCTGACGAGAGAGTTTTTTCATATTGTATAAAAAATCAAATAAAAAACAAAAATACGCTATACCCACATATTTTCTTAATATTCCGAGGCGAAAATTGGTTTTGAATTGTTTTACGCGCTGGTTGGAAATGTTCTAGAAAACGGGGTTTTTTTTTGTATCACGTGTTTGTTCTCTTTTATAAAATAACTCTCGAGGTCTCTCTCAATAAACTTTTTTTCTTTTAACATATCTCTTATTAAAAACCGAAATTTCAAATACGAGAATATTATTGCGGATGTAATATAAATACACATTATTTTGCGAAACGATTTATTATTAAATTAATAAATATATTACATTATTAATTTGTTCGTTTAACAATTTGTATTGTGTAACGTTTGAATATAGTTTTCATACTCACATTAAAAAAAAAACAAATAAAATATTTATCGTTCACCATTATTATTTTTTTTAATTTTAAGAAAACTCGTGTAAACATTTAAACTAATAAATACTACTATTGGGTATAATCTGTGACCGTATTAGTTAATCCTGTTAAATGCGTTAACAAAACATTACACATTTCTATGTGAAATTTGTATTTCAAAATATACTCATTCTGGATCGTTCGTTTTGGCTCGTACATTTTTTATGAATCAGCGTAAAACAAAATGTTTTTCTTTTCATGACGTTATTTACACGCGATTATAAAATTTTATTTTTACGTACCAAAAAAGACGTTAACTTCAATAACAATGTCGAAATTATTTTTCGTAACCGTTGATCAAACGGATAAGACTAAATACGCAATGTTCCGCGGACCGCTTGACACACCAACGACGATCGATTTGAATTATTTATATTCATTATTTTTGTGAAGGTCGTTCGAAATTCAATTTACGTTCCAAATAGATTTTTACTCGATCGTGTAAAATATTATGTTATATTAGAATGGCGAACGGGAACAAATCACTACGTTTATTGTGTCGATATGATGTATTATAAGAGAAATCTGTCAGCGTTGTATTGCCGGCGTATTCTCGGCGAAAAGATCGATAATAATTTTCGATGGAGTACGCGAGACCGCCCGTTATAACACAGTGTCAAATGATTCGATTGCGGCATAATTAAATGAATAATGAAAAAAAAAAAAACAAGACACGAACTATCGATCGACTGACTTATTTTTATGATTAAACTCTTATGATATTAAATTAAAAAACAAACAAGAAATGTCATAGGCCTTTAGTCGATCGATGTTGAAAATATTTGACAATTAATTTTCACATAGTTGAAAGTCGATGAAATGTTAACGATCTACGTAAAATAAAATTTCAAACGAGCGAAAACACAACACAATATTGACGGTAACGAACGGATAACAACAATTGTGGGAGAATCCGTGAAAAAATAAATGAAACGTACAAAACGATTGTAAATATAGTTATTATACATAAATATATTTTTCGTATTGTATAAAATACAAAAAATAAATAAATATATTATTTTAATACGCGAATGAAGGAACAATCCGTCAAAATAATAATAATTTCCATGGAATTTTTCAACTCGTCCGGGTAAGTAGTTTTTTATGTCGTGTGTACCGTATGCGTATACTCGCGGCGTACAGCGTAATAATTGAATACAGTCCATTAAAAATCATCGGTTTGGAAATTTTTTTTGACAGCAAACACACACAAACGGTGAATAATGTTGTAACATACACGGGTTAATAAATGAAACTTGCTGTGGACAACGCGAATCCGTCGTTGATCGAATTCACAGTGACTATAATGGAAACGAACGTTTTTCGTCCGGAATAGGACTGCGTTCGTTTCCTCAAATCCAATTTCGATTTTTTTTTATTTTTTTTTTTTAGTTTCGAGAAAACAATTTTCTTTTTAAAATTCTAAAAAAAAAAAAAAAAACGATTCTTATTTTTTTCGCGCGGCAAAGAAGTCCGAGTCCAATCAGACGATGGATTTGCCGTTTTGAATTCCTAAATGATTCCGAATTACAGTCAATTACGTTTTTCGCGTATAATTCAATAAAAATTCGCGTTACCATATTTGTTCGTAAATACACATATTCGGTTTTAACAATGTATTACTGTTTAAACGCGTTTGAAGATTTTTTTTTTTGTTTTAGTTCAATTAATAATAATACTTAATAATAAGATATCGGAATCGTAATAGCCGCACAATTATTGGTTGTTGCGTCGCGGTAGCAGTGGGCGCACGACGGCGGCGGCGTTTCCGACAATCACAAATATCGATGAAACTCGCCGGCAGCGCGAAAACGAACCGATTTTCGTTCACTGCCCGGTCTAATCGTAAACCGAACGGAGTATATTAATATTTACAATATTGGCGAATAGTGTTTTAAAAATATCGAAGACGCACATATAATATTGTTTACTAATAATATTGTAACTCTACGAACAGCGTGTTTGTGTGGAGAAATATATACAATATAAATTTATATAAATATATAAAAACGCGCAATTTCAAGTGCGAAGCAACGGAACGGTTATATATATATATATATATATATATATGTATATCACGTTCAAAAACCATTCAAATATTACGTGTAATATATAACTTTGTGCGTATATATTTTTATATTTTGCTTTTATAAAATATAATATTTTATACGAAACACATTAATTTTATCAACAATTATGAAAATAATGTTTTCGACGCGATCATAATAATAATAATAATAATAATAATAATAATAATAATAATGATAATAATAATAATAATAATAATAATAATAATAATAATAATAATAATAATAATAATGATAATGATAATAATAATAATAATAATAATAATAATAATAATAATAATAATGATAATATTTTGCAATTAAAATATCAACTATTAAGGTGATTTTTTTTTCTTTTTAACATTTTATGTACAATGTCGTTAAAATTTACATTGCTCGATATATGCTTAAGGCATTGTGTAAAACGCCGGAATTTTATACATTGTCCGTAACGTAATATATTATTATAAAATAAAAAAAAACGTTTTTATGGGACGTTCCGTTGTCGTCTCGTGAAGCGGTAACGCGGTCTAGAACCGTGCGCATAAAACAATTATTGTTACCGGCCGCAATCCATCAAAATATACCGGTACGTGTGTGTGTTTATACGAATCTGCTGCTTTCTCCTCGTGACTGTTCGTCACCCGTCAAACCGAGTGCTCGGCGGCACTCTACCTAATCTTTGGACGAACTCGGAAAGGGCCGTGCGAATTTCAGGGCGGAATCGTTTTCGCCGTTTCCAACGTCACCACCGCACCAAATGATGACGAATATTGTAGCGAGTGACTAATTCGATATAAACTTCGTTAACACGAATATGTTTCCGGATGGTAGACTAAGAGAATTGGCGATTCGCAAATCCATCGAAATCAATAACCGTTCTGCGCGATCGAACTCCGTTTAAAGCCAGACAAAATATCGTTCACGATTCGAAGATTTTTAGTTCAAAATGTTTGTAATTTTTAATTTTTTTTTTTTTTTGAAGTTATATTTCTTAGTAGACTGCGGAGACGTTAAACCTCTAAAGCTGTGATTTCCTAAAAAAAAAACGCGGCGGAAAATGGACGATCTAGACATTGCATTATTAGTATACTCGTATTTGGCAGATGAAGAATCATCGGAAGACGAAAAAAAAAATCGTTTGGACGACAGTGGAATGTTTAAAAATCGTACTACCGAGGACGCATTTCAAATTCTTACGCGTCGCCGTCTGAACCGTAACGATGAGCGATTTAGGAAATATTTCAGCCTGTTATACCATACAATGTTCCTCGCCGCTATACTCGAAAAAACTTCCAACGACCGTTCGTTAAGCGCTTTGACGGTCGTGATGCGAGAGATAGCTCAACGCTAATTAACGTTACTGTGACACTGAACGCTTTCTACGAAACCTACGCCGTTGATATGTATAGACAACGGTTTAATGACGTTACCTACAGCAAACTAAAAGGCGCGGTTTTAATAATATTAAAAAAAAAAAAAAATTTCTGTTACTAACAGAATGTTTATTATTTCGGATTTTTTATAAATTACGTCGCAAGGGGAGACATCGCTTTAATTATTATTGCCGTTATAGAACAACGGATTGGAAATTTGACGTCGTAGAGATTTAAACTGCCTTATAAATGACTATTACACGCGCCGGGAACAAAAGAGAAAACGAATTGATATTAAACTCTACTGCTGCTGCTGTAATAATTATAATAATAATAATAATAATAATAATAATAATAATAATTATACTTCAGCGAGTCCGGCAAATTATAGTGTCCACGCGTGTAATCCGCTTACGTTCAATCAATGACCCGTCAGGATGTTATCCGCCGACAATAGCGGCCAACAAGTGGCGGAAGAGTTCGCTTTATTATCGGCTGTCACAGCTGAAAGCGCGCGCTAGCTCGAGAAATAAAATAAATACGTCACGTGTCGACGAAGAGAGAGAGAGAGAGAGAGAGAAAGAGATTAACGCGTTTAATACTCCTGACAGTTTTCTAATGTCGTATTGTTAAATATACGTCCACACACACGCACACACATACGTCTAATTGTCGAGTTTTCGTACGATATTATTTCGTCGGAACGGCGTTTTTTCGTTCCGATAAACAATTATATATTAGACTTGGCAGTTGCAAGAGAAAAGTATTCATTGAACTCTTTGTTATAATATCCTAGACATTTCCCGATAGGCCTACAGAAGACCGTGACGGTTAGGTTCACTCGTCCGTTTTGCCACGCATCGGCTTTCTTACTTTCTATTCGCATCTCTATTATTTTGGTGGATAAAAATTATTTTTATAAATTCCATTAAATCGTACGCGCGTTATGTATGTGAAACGTCGTGCGATAGCGCTAGGAGATTTCATGGTGTCTGTGTACCGGCGTATTGCCGTTCCACCAGTCCACGTTTTGGTCCGTGTCTATAATGTATAATACCAGATGAATTATTATAATTCGTATTAAAAAATCTAATTGAATATTATCTCTAGGAAAATTTAAAAGAAATTATAAACTACAGTTGTATAATAGTAATAATAATAATAATTATAATATTGTTGTTGTTTTTGTTGTTTGCTATCAGTTTGTCTTGTATAGGAAATTTTGTTTTGACGTTAAATGACGATATAACGCGTATACTACCAGTCTACACATAAGTATTTGGTGCAACGAACGAAAATATTTTGAATACAAATATGTGTAAAATTATTGTTTTGCGTAAAACGTATTTTGGTCGATATGAATGTCAAGAGTAAACTCAAAAGTATTTACTCTCGTGTACAATAATAATAATATTAATAATTTCGTCCGTACGAGTACGTTTTAGGTTGTTTCGTCGAAACCATTATTTGTACCGCGTTCTTTCGGTGTACACGATATTGAAAAGAACAGAAATTCTTCGTGTTTATACACTCGCCATTCGGTCGATATTATTTTAAAGTCCTTATAACGTTTGTGTAACATACCTAGCATGTAAAATAATGCTCGTGCAATTAATTCGCCAATTAAACATAACTAAGCTTATATTAACTAATATAAACTTATTTCTATATGACTGCATATATAATAAAAACAATTTATCGAATATTTTATATGTGATTGGAACTCATGTAGAGAGAAAAATACGTTTGGTACGTGATCGAAGTACGCGTGTCGATATACAATATGAAATAATTTAACGATACTGTCGCAATTTAATTCAATTTAAATGCCTTTAGCAATTGGGTTTCGTGGCGGCTGACGAGATTATAGCAATACACCGTTGTGAAAAAAACGGAAAATATTTTCTCAAAATACAAACTTTTTTTGAGCAATTTCAACGTCTGCATATAAGACAAATACGTTTTATTATTTAAAAATTATATTGATGGTTATTATAAAATTTTTAGACGATTCCGGCACGTTACGTCGTTCGATTAAATCTCATAAGACAGAGAGCTATTTGTGTTAATTAGTTTTCTATTATTATTTAATAAAAACTTCTTTGCCGTATTATACCACATTCCTCTAGATATATGCAAATAGTTTCCTGATCATGTCATTTTATTAAAACAAAAAATCAAAAAAAAAAAATCGTATTTTAAACGTAATTATTGATGTATATTTTAGTTTTAAAAATACTTGTAATTCTATTAGGAAAACATAAAAATTGTAATTTTCGAACATTTAGGTAATAAATTAATACGCAAAGGCCTTCGTCAAAAGAAAATACTCATTTAAAATTACCTATATGGTAAAAAGTGTTCAAAATCAGGAGTTGTATTTGCGATACGACAATAGTTCAGAATACAAAGCTCGGTAATTCATTTCTAGAAAGTACAGCATTGTTAATTATTCGTTTTAACTAGAATATCAATAGAACAATTAGTATTGAACGCGGAATATTTACGTTAATTTGTGTATTGTGCGAATTATTAAACTTATTTGATAATTTAAATCGACAATACTTGATGGTTTTTAATTTCGGTTTATACGCACAGTTGTATGAAATTTCATTTTTTAATCGCAGTTTATACGTTAACATTTTTATTTTAACCATACAGTTATGAACATCATTTTTTTTTTGGTCCCTAAAACAAATTGGCCCACAGTTTATACAAAGCGTATACCGCTTTTTCGTATTTAAGCAACAAACAAGCTTCAAAAGACAAATGAAAGAAAAAAATCTGTTTATTTTTTTTTACCTTTCAGTATTAATAAATCGTTGTTATCGAAAGTAGTTGTAAATTCGTATTGAGACAACAAAAGGCCTGAATACGCATCGAATTCTACGAAATCGTCAAGCGTAAATCGAATTATAATATGATAAATATGTGAATAGCAACATTGACATTGATTGTATGGATTTGATAAAAAAAAATTATCTACAGTCCGTAATAATAGCGATGTGTTTAATAATATTAAATAAATTGAATTCAACGTTTTGAAAATTCAAGTTCAAATTTTAAACAAAAATGTGGTCTATCGACATTTTGCACGTAGTGCGGATAAAATTATTAAATCATTCACATAAATAAATGTTATGCTGTTGTAACACACCCGGACAATTTATTTAACCGTAAATTTATACGGTGAAATGAAATAAATGTTATTATGAATTTAATACGAATACTTTAGCGTCTCGGCGGGGAACGTTTTGGAGCTACGCCATAATTTGGTCATCAATAAACATTCTGCATTGTACTTAATATATTCAAAATTAAATCAGGAAGCGCGAAACAGAATTTTGTAGTACAATTTCTTCTTTTTTTTTTGTCGCATGAATAGACACGTGTAAATAAACATTTCAATAATCATTGAACAGTTGATACGCGACGCGAATACGAAATATTTTAATAGCGAAGAAATTTCCTACAAGAAAACTGCGCGTTTACTGTTGGGGGGGTTTTTTTTTTTTTAATATAAAACCGACAAATTATAAATAATAATTCATTTTCGTTATAGTTCGAAACCGTTTTTCTAAACAATTACATTCGTTACACATATTTGAAAATCGTAAAAAAAATATACACAACTTTACCAGCGTACTGAACCGTTTTTGGTTATTGCGATGCTATTGCCTATAAATCATAATATTATACACCTAAACGCACGTTAGTGTTTTTTTATGTAGGCAAGGATCTCGGCGGCCGCTTTGTTATTCATTTATTTTTCATATAACAATTGGAAAAGTTTAAAAAGTAAATAAACCGAAAACGGCCGTTAGGAAGAGAGAATTGCCGAAGACCCGAATGGAATAAAGCAAGAAGATGACCCACGAGAGTTGACTTATAATAAGGAGAGATGGAAATACCTGTTGAAGGCAGCAATGGTCCTAAACGAACCGGCGAGCTGTTGAGGAGCATCAACGAATTTTCGCTTTTGACTAATTTAAGTCACTTCTCTTTTTTTTCTTCCAAAATCGCCTTATAAAATTAACAAAAAATAATATTTTTAGCTTGATTATTTGAAATTGACGAGTTGAATAGAAATTTGTTAAGACTGGACGCAGTCTCGTTTCGTTTTCACCGCGGGCGGCGGCCACGCCGTTGTAATGTACGGTAGCAGCTGGACGACACTGGCGAGAAGAAAAAATGTCCCACGGTCGGCGGGGGTGTGAGCAGCAGGCGGTACCGTACACACGACGACCGGACCGCGATAGAAATTCCGTTTTTCCTCAATGTACACAAACAGAATATTATTATCATAATAAATGCCGCGGATATCGTTTCGTATACATCGTTGGACGGAGACGCATACACGCGTAGCGGAACGCGAATTCAACGGTTATACGGAGCGAGCCGATAGAACGCGTGCTCGTACACCGCCGCGAGGATTTCAACGAATAAAACTCGGACAATTCAATTTTTTAAATGGAGCGGAATGCGTTAACGCGCGGCGCATAAAACGGGGAGAGACAGCTCCGGACGATCCGTTACCGTAAACCGCTCTTTTACGGGAAAAATCGTTTATGAAGAAAAACCGCCGAGAGGAAATATATTTTATAGGAATGTATTTGCGGACAATAAAACTCCGTTTGCCGCTTTCGTTGTTCGGTCGTCGTCAAGCGCGTGAATTTTGTCAACCACCTACCACCGAGATAATTGTCACCGAATTCCGTCGTTATTCCACCGCGAATTTCACTCGATGTTTCACTGATTCTCTCGTCTTATTACACCGTTCACAAAACGACGGTACTTATTGCCGGTATACGAATCGATTTTTGGTGAACGTAGAAATAAATTCGCAAATGCTGTTATAATATTTCGGTGTGTGTGTGTGTGTGTGTTACGGCGAAAGTTTGACGACAGAATGGAAAAACGAATACGTATTTTAAAAACACGGGTACTATCAATATTATTGTACATGATCCGTCTACACTGACGTTACGCTGAGATTTCCTCGAAATTTCGCCCGCAATATAATTCCCCGCAATATAATCCTATCGATGAATTGTTTAGCCGCGTGTGAATAAATCAAATGCACAGAGTATCAATTGTATATTTTTTTTTTAAATATTCGCAGTGTTAAAGACACTCGTAATTCTGTATATATATATATCGTTTCGTTAACGTGTCGGATTTTATCGGGAGCGTATAATTCACAGAGGACGAGTGTCACGTATATCGTCACGTCAACGACGATGTTCATGTAACCCGATATTTTTTCCATACTACTCGATGAAATTCACACACGTTTTTGAACCAAAATCTATTGTAAACAATATAAATCGGGAATTCCGTTCGTTTCTCGTAATTTTTCTCACCGAAAAAAAAAGTTAAAAAAGTGTTGTAATTCGAATGAAAAAAATTTGAACTTGGCGTTTTTCAAGTTAAAATTTATCCAGAATTAATACCGTGATAAAATGTCATTGTCCACCGGCCCATATGCTGAATACGATGTAGATAATTTTTTACTTCAAGTTAAAAACGTCTGTCGCATCAACTCGTTGATGAATTCCCACAACACATCAATAATAATAATAACAGAAACGGATCTGAAGATTATGTTTAAGGAAGCCCAGAAGGATGTTTATTTAAAGTTATAATCTCAGCGTCCGACTTTTTTCCCCATTAAACGTAAACGAATAAGATGGAACAAAAGCGATTAACATAAAAACCATAAATACAAGATGAGTGGGCGGCAACCCGGAAAAATATTAAAATTATTTTAATGTTTATTCTGTGTTCACAAAATACATATTTATCCGTGTACAATGAATATTTATTGGTTCGATATTGATGGGTTTGCAACGGTTGTTTCAAACGAATAACTATAGAACCGAGAAAACGTACTGAAAGAATCCACCGGCAAATAAAAAAACGTAATTGTCACTGATACTGACGTAAAAAAAAATTGCACGTAAAAACCGCATTGAAATAAAAAAAAAAATTATAGAATCTCCAATTATATCATTTTACATAACTGTTTGGACAAAATTCTGCGTAATATGTCAATTGTATTACAATACTCGTATAAACATATTGTATAAAAACATGCGAATGTCCTATGGTCAGTTTCAGTTTGCAAAAATAATATATATCCACTCCGGAGCGTTTGAATTTTCTCGGCATAATTTTATTTTATATTATACTATTGTATTGTTATAACGGGCGTTTCAATAAAGCCCAAAACGCGTTTTGGTTTAATTAATTTCTTTCTTTTTTTTTATGTAATTTATACGCGTAAAATATAAAACGAACACGTGTTATTTCTCTCGTTTTTTATGGAAATAAATACGGATTTCGAAGAAATGAAAATAATTTGAACGAAAAAATTAGCGATTCTTACACATAAAACGGTATAAACGTATCGTACAAGAATAGTCGATACACTAGCAACACTGTTCACAATTAATTAACGCGCATTAATTCACAATTTACTACTGCGGAGCGATTAAGTACAGCCGTTTGGAATATTACCGCATTTAAAAATAAATAAAAACAGGTGTCAAAACATATAAACGCACACCGGAACGACGACAAACATATCGTTTAACACGTTAACGATATGAGGAGACAAATACGCGAAACAGAACTCGTCCGGGTCGGAATTACTTGTCAAATCGTCATATACAGGGGTTTTTTTTTTAATCTATTCAATGCATCGCTCTACGCGATTCAATCCGGTAAATCGTTTAAATTGTCGAATGAAAAAAGGGAAATAATTTGGAGTTCCTCTAGTGTGTGTGTTTTGCGCAAATCGTTCGTGATTCAGCCCGATAATATATTGTCAATAGTTGTTTCGATTTCCACAATATCGATCATTATCGAGAAATGTCCGTTTAAACGTGACAATTTTCCTACAAAGATTTGTTTTGCCACGTTCTTGAACATTGGACGCGGTCTCTGTTTTACATCGAATCCCTGTTTGACTATTCTACGTTGCTCGGCTACCGCGTTCATCAGGTCTGACAAGAAAGAACCTCACAAAATCAGCTTATACAGGATATTTTTTATAAAAATAATTTCTTTGCTTAGATAAAATAACAACGCGTGTAACAGAAGTAAACGAAAATATCGCACTGTTTATTCGACCAAAATGTTTATGACTTTTATCCAAACAAGTGAATGTTCACAAATACAACGTGCAACGAACAAGTTCAATAATTCGTTAAATACACATTCATTTAATATCAAATATTTTTAGAAAATTTTCGTATTCCTTTCGATTTAATTGAATTTTTTTTTTCGCGTCTTTCCATGTTTCGCACAAATACACGCGAGTTTCGTACGTTTTTAGCTCGTATATAATAATAATTTCAAGCAATAATAATAATAACGTATTATGTGGCATCGCTGCGCGTGCTGCGTACGCGGTAACGAACAAAATTATTTAAGTGGTACGTAAATCGTCAGGGCACACATGTGCTTTGCGGATTTCGCGTAGTTGATCAAGCGAGCGCGAATGTTAAAGTTTATTTTCCGAACCGTCGCAATGTTATTATTATTATTATTATTATTATTATTATTACGCGTAATAATAACACAACATATGCGTTCGCAAACAATATATAATACGTAATATACGGTTTTTCTCCGGTATCTAATAATTTTTATCGTGTCTGTAAATATATAGTCGGGTGTACAGCGCGTTGCGACTTGTGTTTGATTTATTTTAAAACACACACCACACACACCACACACACACACACACACACACACAGTATAACGCATATTATTAAGTTATGGACTTTTATACGAAAAGTTTACGTTTCTAATAAAAACTTAGTTTCGAGTAATTTCTCGACATTCGTTACCGCGACTCGCGTTAAAAATGACATCCGCGACACGACCCGGCGGCGGTAATAATAATTTTTATATAATACATAATATGATCAAAGCCGTGCATAAATTCTTATAAAATTTTGTTGTAAGACTGTTGATGATAATAATATGCGGCAAAAAAAAAAATGTAAGATTTTACGCCACAACGCGCACGGTTTCGTCGTATAATTTCATAAGTTTTAGCTAAGGTATGTGATAAATAGCGTGTGAAAATTTCCAATTCAATATCGCGTTATACGTTTTGCGAAAGCGGCGTATTCAATATAATACCGACTTATAATAAACACCGACTTAATAATATTACACGTGACACAATCAACGATAGGATATGCACGTAGAAATATTTAAGAAAATACTATAGAAAAAACTCCCCCCCCCCTTAGACAAATAATTTAATTTACTCTCGAGGTATGAATTACGAAAATTTATTATCGTATACACTCGCCAAAGTATTAAATAATATATATATATATATATATAAATGGCGTCTAACACTAACAATAATTTAAATTACACAAATAAATCATAAGTGCAACTGTTACAAGCTCTCACAGACGGCCTCCACGTTCCCCCTGACATCACGGTTTGTGATTTTTTTTTCTCTGGGGTTATGTGAAAGACAAAGTATACGTAACAAAGTACCTTCTCCATCCTCCTCGAAGAATTAAAGACTAGGACTGCAACTGCCATTAGAGAAGTGACCACTGATGTGCTCAACATGCAGACATGGGAAGGAATTCGATTACCGGATTGATGTATGTCGGTGAAGATCACATTGTGCATCTATAAAGTATTTTTTCCTAAACCTTAAGTAGTTACTAATGGTTTCGTGTTTTATTTCATTCGGATATTTCAAATCGTTCAGTAAATAATACCACTTCGAAATCCGGAACAGACTCTGTAAACGCCCCGTATTTAAATATACAAACCGATTTCAAGAATAATATTTATTCATATATCAAATAATATTAATATTTTAAGTTTACTATGTGCAGTTCTTTTGTTGTTTTTTTCAATAATTAATTTTTTTTTCTTTAACTCTGTGTCATTTTATTTCAATACAAACGATTGTCTCTACGTAAATTAAATCATTTTTATTTTTAATTCTGTTGTCGTATTATTCTTTATCGCTGATGAGTTTTGTCGAAACGCGTTGCAGATAAACAACGATTCCTATGTATTCCTTTATTTTTCATAATACTCTTCGGCTTCATTGGTGCATTCATATATTATTTTATACACATGAAAATATCTGTTCAATCGCGTCCTACAGTGGGTAAAACAAGCGGTTACGCGATATCATTAGACCAAGCGTACATTTTTCTACGAACCGCCATTCAGTGTTTCATAGACTAATTTTCAACGTTTTTTTTTTTTCCTCTTCATATAATCACGACCGCAAATGAAATGTATACGATGCGTAACACGCGTATACGAACGTTACTGTTATACCATTGACTGGTTAAAACGTACCGCCCAAGTACAATATGGGTGAATTTAAATAATACTTTATACGCTCGCGGCGACGTCATAGGTATAGGCTGGCGGTAACGGGGAATCATTTGCAAGATGTCATCTCATTTCAACGGATCGGCTATAATAAATTGTAGCGAATAAGTCGATCTTGTATCTGTCTTGCGGAACAACAAATACCAAATGTATTCGGTCGGCTCGACCATTTCCGTTCGTCATTAAATCACGCCGAACGTCATATTATCACGACGTGTCCTGAATTCTAAGTCTAACGCTTTATACGATGCACAAAGTTTGTTTTATTATGAAGAGCACATTATTTTACGTTGGCCAACGCCTTATTTTTTTCAGTATCCTTGTTTTTACGTTCACGCGCGTGTGTAGCGTTTATTTCATTTTTTTCTTCATTCTCTCGTGTAGTATACCTGTGTATATATATATATATAAAGTGTATTTTATTCAACAACATTTTCTTTCAATAGTCATTCATTCGATGTCGAGACGGCCCGTGAAAATGTATATTCAACAATATTCGTATATGTGTGTGCGTGTCTGATTTCGAGCGTGTGTGTTTGAAGAAAAAAGGTCTGAATACAATTGGGTAATGGAAACGGGTATCGTTTTAAAATATTCAAAGAGTCTTTTGGCACGGCACCGACCGTCATCGTCGCTACGCTAATGAATGGGAAATAAAGGTTTTCGGACAATACTGACGAACTCGTAACGTAAATAAATGACCTGGTCCTAAGAAAGTATCTTTGCTTATCCGAGGATTGGTGACTTTTTAACGGTACGTTTCACAAAAAAAAGAAAAAAAAACAGCTGAACTACGTGAAAAGAAAAATTGAAGAGATGTAAAACGATATCCACTCATCGATCATCACCACGCGAGAATTAAATAAATTAATAATAATAATAATAAGTGCGTTGGATCCACTGTAGATGATTTACTATTTGGCCGCGAAAACAGTATTATTTTAGAACACATTATTATTTATACCGTGACGTTATTTTCAAAATACACGCAATTACTACTATGATTGTGTTTTTATATTATATAATTTATCTGGAAGAATTTTTTTTCTTAAAAACCTGTCGTAAAAAAACCCCCGTATTTCATTTTAAAGCTTGAAAAGTAAATATGGAATTTAGATGGAATTCTTTTTTTTTTTAAATGCGAATAAACCATTTAAGTCTCTGAGATGGCGAAAGAAAATATTTGATATTTTAGGTGGAAAAACAGTAAAAAAATTAAAAATAAATAAAAATAATAATTTATTTGAAATTTTATTCAAATAAGTTTTATAAAATATGACAGTTCATAAAAAAAAAAAAAACAATTCTCGAAAAACCATTAATTTATGTCTAATTGGGTTGAATTATTAAATTGTATTTAATAATTCGGATTCTAAGACGATTTAACATTAACACAAGCGTATAAATTTTCTTTAATGTTTTTGATAAACTATACTTATTATAGAATAGAATTTATGATTTTATGACGTTATTTATTTTCGAAATTTATTAACTATGATTATATATATATATATATATATAAACATTTATCGACATCGTTTTAAAATTTTAATTATTTATGTGTAATTTTGTGATTGGGATATCTAATGATTAAAATATATCGAATTAATTACAAGAACGAAACAAATTGTTTTCATTTATCATTTCCTGATACTCGTTCATCATTGTGTAATAATAGTGGCTGAGTAATATTTGTAGTTTATTAAAACAAAAATATTTGCCCGCCGTGCGAGGCGAATAAAGACAAACAAAACGGACGTTGGGAAACAAAAACCGCCGCGTTTTCTTTAATTCAATAAAAAAAAAATTCGAACGTTCGATATTATTGACAGGGTTTTTGTACATTCTTATGTAAAAATAGTAAAACAAATTGAAATTCAACTTATCGCTTATCGTTCTTCATATTATCTTAATTTAATAACGTGTACGCGTTAAAAAAAAAAATAATAATAAATAAAGCCGGTATACGACCGAGTATAACATCAATCATCATACAACTTACACGACAAGGGATTAACTGATGGAGTGATGAATTTTCTTTATATATATATATATATATATAATTTTATTTTTTCAAAAATAAAACGAGCAAATAAATAATTATTTATTGACGATTAATATAATATTAAAATATTAAAACGCATTATTAATAAAACGTACGTAAATTATTGTAGAAGAATTTCCGTTCGAAACAAATATATCTATTTTACTATCCTCTATATAAATAAAACGCAGGTAACCGCTATTTAGGACACAGAATGGACCATTATATATACATCCAGCAAACATTTCCCGGGTAAAATATATAAATTGCACACTTCCTCCAGTCACCGCGGGTCCTCTACGTTTCGCGCACCTAAATCTTCTCTTCTGAAGTGCCAAAATAATAGTCCGGTAAAAAAAAAAAAAAAAAAAACAGAAAACCCGACGTCTCGGGGTATTTATCATTTTATAAATCCGCCGTCGTGTTCAAACAAACGTCATAACTAATTCTGATTTTTCTCAATTCCGGACACGGATTCGAAAACTTAAACGAAATAAAATCAACTCGCTTTCTCCAACGATGAACGCACATATATATATATATACAGCGCGCTGTCGGAATAAGTAAATTTGATGTAAAATCAATAATACGGAAATTCGGGAAAAAATATTAACTCGATATTGTCAATAAATGTCAACTATGTATTCGTAAAAGGAACATTGGCGGAGACAGGCCATAAGAGCGAATATGCAACGTATAAAAACAATAAATGTTCCAGTGCGTATTGTCGTATATCTTCTACACGGATGAGATGTTTTTAGTTTTGAACAAAAATACTGACAACACGACGAACAATACAGAACAATGGTTTGATATTATAAAATATATTCACCAATCACGGGGCGTGATCATATTAAAAATTTGTACGTTTCGTGTTCGCTCAAACGCCACGTTTATAATAGTTGTATGTAACGTAGTGCGAGAGCACACGTATGAGATTATAAGAGACGAGTGTTTATTATGTCTATTAATCATTAGACGTAGATAATAATTTAAAACGTCACGCGCACTATTGTACTTAAGAGAAAACCCTCTTGAAGATAAGTTCAAGTTTTATATCCAAACAATCGTTGTATTTATTAAAATACGCGAAACAGAAAAATTGCGAAAAATAAATAAGAAACAATAATATGCTTAATTAATACGAACGTTTAATCACAAATAACCAAACGATCGATGATCGCGAATTCGCAATACAAATAGCAATTACGAAAACCGATATGCAACGCTGTCTCGCTAACGTAATATACAAAAGTTACATTCGATTACAATCGACACGCATTGAATTTCGTAACCGCAAATTATATTTAATAAATACCAATTTCTAATTAATCGAAATCGTGTGCGGCGGTAAATTTCGTCTCGAGTTCGCAACCGTCACCGTCGTCGTTATTAAAGCGTGTGACTTTTGCTGTTTCGTCTCGTGCTTGTCGCAAAATTATCGCGAGAGACTTTCCGTTTCTTTTGACTACTACGAGAATTCGCATTCGTTCGTACACGGGGAAACTGGATCGATTAATATCATAAGATTCGTCTCCGCGTTCAGCGGATTCGTCTGAAATCACGGGCGAAACAGTGAATAATTATTGTGTCCGGGAACGACTTCTGTTTTCGTGGGCGGAGAGAAAAACTCAACCGTCACTACTCGGAGCGGTGGAATAACGCTGGCACGTTATTATCGTTTCATTTCGCCGAGAGTAGATTTAAAAAAAAAACCAAATAAATAATAACTCCACTACGGTTTACAACAGCGTTTATGATGTGTGTTTTGTACACGTTAATGCGCGCGTATTGCATGAATTTTGACGTTCCGAGTACGTTCATTTATCATTTCGCGTAACTCGCGTCCGCCACGTTCGCCCCGCATTTGAAAAACGTAATGCGAATTTAAAAAGAATATAACATACCGAGCGTCGCGCAACGATATTATTCTACGTCGTCCGTAATTCGGATTTGCGAAAAAAAAAATACGCTTTTCATCCGACAGTCAGACGGAACAGCCGAATTCGATTAATTACTTCCTTCCATACATTTTGTAATTTAAGCTCTCTGCTCTTTTGTCCTGTTCGAAATGTTGATTACACGAGAACGAATACAACGGCAAATCGTAGCGCGATATTGCAATAACGCAGTGCAATCGAAAATAGAAGAAACGCTTGGTTATTTGAACGGAGCCGGGTCCAAACGTCAAATGTGGCCGGGTTATGGATAAAAAAAAAAAAATCAAACACGCTGCTGTAACTGTCACTCGTGTTCTCCACATTACCTGTCACGTTTAAGCGGCGATAATAGTAATTATTTTTACTATTCGAAATACGCGTGAAAAAGTATTCGGAATACTATGCGCGAGTGCGGTGAAACAACGGCAAACCTAACTCGCCCCCTACGAATAATTCGTATTATAACGAAACTTCGTCCGTTTACCGCACTGTATACACGGGCAGAACTGGGTGTCCGGGCTCGCGCGACCGGGATCGGTGTGATTTACAAAAAAAAAAAAAAACGGTCGAGTTTAGTTTTGGTTTTTTTTTTTTTTTTGCTATTCTTTTCGCCAGTTTATTTATTTAGAACCAACGCGTTTATTATAATTATTATTATTCTTTTCCTCACCCGACCGTTTTGAGAACGCGAAATTGAAATTCGCGTACATATTACGTATACAAAAAAAAAAAATAAATAAATAACAACGATGTGTCGAATAACAAATCGTGTAAAACGGCCGGTCGACGTGCGGGGATGCGAACGCGCTCGTACCTGTGTAAACTGTACGAATATCACATCCCGCCTCCGTTCGCCGCAGTCGGCTCCGTTTGGCCGTACGCCAGTCCTTTTCCGCGCGTACGCACGAAACACCCGTATAGTGAATAAGGGCACAACGATGGCGCCGGTCGTCCCGGGCGGGGGGGGGGGGACCAGTGGCAATTTTTCCCGCCCGTTCCCTCGCCCACAACCGTCCGGTGCGTTTTTATTGTTTCAATTACGAGAGTAAATGGGGAAAATTCATTACGGACGGCGCCCCCGGACTGGCAGCAGGGACGTTTCGGTGAAACGGCGGCGGAAGAAACACAACAAAAAAAACCGACCGGCACGAGTGATTATGCCGATGTATTACGGCGCACAAGCCGCGCGTCGTATACGTCGCGTTGCGCGCGGGTGTATTGAAATTATATTGAAAACCGTTGTGTCCAAGTGGACGGGACGGAGACGAGCGGGGCTTCCCCCCCCCCGGATGGTAAAGGGACGCGCGTTTTTATAACGCGAAATGATAACGGAGAACAGCGTACCGGCGGAGTCGTCCCGAAGTCCAATACCGATCGCGAAATCGACGTTTTTAAACACGAGAAGACGAAGTGGATTTCACGTACGATTCGATCGGCGGTGAATTTTCGATCGATTACGCGTCGGGAAAACGATTTTTAGTAGACACGTATTTTTTTTATTTTTTTTTTTTTTTGCTTTTTTACGTTTACGTTCCGGAAAACGAACAGTACTGTAATATTTTAATATTCTCGTTGCGCGCTTATGTTCTAATTTCAATATTGATTTTAACAATATCACGGAAACGTATAGTCAGAGACGAGACTATAGAGGAGTGTTACACACACACACACACACTACTGACATTTCACGACAAGTCGGCAATTTATTAAAAACCAATAGTCAGTTGTCGGCCGAAAGTACTCAATGGACAGTTATGAAAAAAAACAGAAAAATTATTAACTCGGCAATTTGAAAATAATTCACACCCCCTTATGTTGGTCTTCGGCTCGTCTCTTCCGTACACGTAAGTGGTGAATAATCGTATTGAAATCTGAAATGCCGTCGTGAATTTTACTACGCAACGACTTGCACACTTTTTTCTTTTTTTAACTCGAACCCTTGTATAGTCGTCGATTATTGGCCAATTCCGTTTCATTTAAAATCGTTCGATTAATTCTAAAGGATTCACGAAAAGAAATCGTGGAAAAGTCGATCTCGAGTAGACATCACGGGGAATTCAAATCTGTTTTCAAATTCACTAGATTCGCACCACTAGATCGATCGGTACGTTGGAAGTAGGAAACGTTTATTTCGCTGTGTTTCATGTACGTGTAAGACGAAGAGAGAAAATGTCCGCTTCCAATCCCCTTGATTCTGCGTAGTCGGAGAATACTGACGTACGCGAAAATCAGTATTAAACACGTTGGCAACGTCAATATATTATTATTATTATTACATACGTAAATTTATTTTTTGGTTATGGAGAAGAAACTCGTGTTTTAACACAAAATTATGTAAATATTTACGGGATAAAAAGAAAAAGTACGCTATAGTGTTTTTGGAACAACGTTTTTTTTCGTTCATCGACTTTGCGGAAATAAAATTGTCTTTCTGCCAATTTCGACGATACTACTACGTGTTTCGATTTTTAAAAACTTGCAATAAATCTATAAAATATTTTATCCGTAACGTAATGGAAAAGCGTATATGGCAAGTGTTTATAAAAGCTGTTATCCACCCAATTAGATAAAAAATATTTTTGTAATCAATTTTATGCAGTATTTTTTTTATTTTTTAAATCAAATTATTTCGTTGAAACTAATAGCTCACGAATCGAAAAACTGATGTACATACAAGTAATTTAAACGGAACTGTGAAACGGACTTATTAAAAAAATCTGTAGTTGTAAAAATGTCGGGATTCTATGCGATCAAAAATTTCACAATAGTTTTTTTCTTCTGTTTTATAAAATAATAATAATGATGAACAATAAATTAAATAATTCTATAAGTTCAATTAGTAACCTACCTTATCCGTTACCATAATCAACACGTATACCACAATCATTAATCGTTAATAGTAGAAAACCCCGATGAAATGACTAAGGTCTTGTAAAGTGGTTTATAGTGTTTGACGCGAAAATTTTAGGGATTAGTAGGAGTAAAACAATGACGATTGTATGTACATGATTTTTGGAAGTTACTGTCAAGGAATTCGTAGAGCAAAGCAAGTCATGAAGATGAGTGAGATTGATAGATTCGGATGCCTAAAATAAGTAGTACAAAGAATATTGGATCTGAGGAGGAGACGAAAAATAGAACGAGCAATTGTTACATCCACAATCCTACGGACGAAGTGAAGAAAATCGTCAGAATTTGTATGTAACAAGAAGATGCCAATAAGATTGAAGATTAAATTTATAAAAAAAAAGACAATAGTGCAAGGCGAAAAGCATATGCTTTTTATATTTCGAAATATTGGGTCGTTGGAAAGAAAACATAACAGAGGATGAGTGAAGCGGAGAAGAGAATTCTGTCAAGATAGATGTATGAAGTAACTGGATAGAATAGAATAAGAAATTAATGCATAACGGTCAGTGTTGGATTGGTATCTATTGCGAAGAGAATAGGTTGAGATAATTTATGTGGAGAAATGATTTGGTATGTGTGAGAGGTGTTATGGAAATTAATGTCGAAGAGGAAGAAAAACTGAATGGTTGGAATTGAGAGTAATATAGAGGTGGCAGATGTTACTTAATGGATGTGTAGGATTAAGGCAACCTCGTGTAGTCGTGAGTGTAACTGTGTAAGACTATTTATAAATATATTAATTTAAAAAAAAAAAATCATTTTTTTATCATAATGCGCGTAGTTCATTGTTTCTTCGACGTTTTTCTCGTGCTCTCGCCGACTATAAACTACCTAAAACATTTCCAAAACGCACATGTTTGTGTTTTTCTCGTTTTCTAATTCAACGCGTGTTTCGCGTGTTTCGAGCGCATAAAAAGTTTTTACCGTTTTTCCCCCGTAATCGTCGTTTACGGAACTAGAAAATGTCACGAAACGTGAAATTCTGATGACTTAAGTGGTAAGACGGAGCATAGTGTCTATCACCAACGAAATGGTTATTTGTGTTTATACAAAACGGTTTTACGACGACAAAAGTGTACAAAAGCCGTACATACGTACAACAATAATAATAATAATAATAATAATATGTAAGTGCTTACTAATAACGGTATAACGTACGAGAAGTAACGTTATTATTGTCTCGTGAAATTTTTCGCACCAACTACCGTTTTCCCTATTTAAATTTGATTCCCTATTTACCGCCTACGCAATATCATATGATTAGGTGTATGTACATTACACGTGTATGGAATTCGTGCTACGGTTTTTGAGATTTTTTTTTTTATTTATGTACCGATTTCTTTACGCGATTGCATGTCGTAACGCCGCTCTCGACGAAAGATTAAAATGTGGCCAAAGTATGCCCGAAGAAAATAGTCGTTATAAAGACGACGATAGTGTTCACGTGATTTTCCATTCTAAAACGAAGAAGACGTTATTATTTTTTATCCCATTGTCAGGGTGTAAATATCGATCGGTACGGCCTACGATCATCCGCCGTTTAATCGGTTTGTTTTTTTTTAATCTTGCGCTTATAAAATACGCGACGTTCGTAAACGATATGAGAAATTGCACACTACAATAGGTATAATATAAAAATTATATTAAAATATTTAAATTTTGTTTCGCGTAGAATCTAATACGGATTATTATCGTCTCTCTCTCTCTCTCTCTCGTTCTCGAGATTTCGTATATTTGAATTCAATACTCGTATGTTATGTAGATAACAATAATTTAAATTGCGAAAAACTTTAAACTCATACGGTACTACGAAAAATAGAAATTTATGTTCACGCCGTTGTATAATATAATAGGATGTACGCTATTTTCGTTTACGTTTTCACACACAGTACGGAAATGAGAGTATTATAATATGTCAACAGATTGTCTCAACGTCTGAATCGAACATTTCGTTATATGAATAGAAAACCGTGAGTCGTGGCCATACGGAGAGATTGTCACGCGAATAAGTAAAACCGATTAATTTACATATAGATATATAAGACGACTGCGTTGAAATCCGCCAGCTCCTATTTCACATTTCATCGAAATACGATTGTTACAATATTATTACTGTTATAGAGGAAAAAAATTAACGTAAGAACTCTAGTAGCTAATAAGTTATTACGCGTTTTTTTTTTTTTTTTTAATATTTTCGCGCGTCATGACTATTTTTACAAATCATCGACACGTATAATTCCTTCACAGAATATTTTTAAATGTTTAGTGCAGCATATAAACGAATAAACTTTATATACGTATATATAAAAATAGAGCATTTTTATTCTTTATTTTTAGTTTTACATAAAAAAAAACCTCCCGTATAGAATAAATAACATTTCTACTTTGCTATATACATAATGTAAGTTTTGAATTTGTTTCCATATTTTTTTTTTTTTATATATATATAATATGTAAACGCAAGTTTTTGAAGTCTTTTTTTTTATACAAAAATTCTACGTATAACATCTTGAATAAGTCAGACTTGGAAATGTTGTTTACATTACGCGAAACGGTCGACATAATTGTATTATAATAATATGGTAATGAGTTGTAATATGACAAAGTCAATCGACGAATAATATCGTTCTTAACTCGGTATAATATATATATATACATTTTTTAGATATAAAAACGTTTTATGTTGTCAACGTTCAATGGTATCGAGGGACTACGGTGTGTGTACTATAGAAATACGGACATCGTTTAATTGAATTATTAAATTCCTATTTATCTTTCTTTCTATAAGTGTATACACATTATGTGTAGAATATTATAAATATTTTCACACGCAAATAGACTTTTCTTTAAAAAGGAACGCGAGGACAGGTAAATACAATAATTGAAAGTGCGAGAAACGAAGTGTTTGAATTTGAATAGATTCGATCACCAGTGTGAAACGTATAGTAAAGTTATTAGTGACGCTTAAAACCGTAATACAGTAATGAATAAATAATTATTAATAATTCAATCGAGTAAGTAATACCTATACGAGAATTTAGTGCAAAGCACAAATTAAATTATAAATTGACAAAAAAATTGTTATTTATATTAAATATAACGCAGAGCGTATCTGGTTATTTACGTGGTACAATATAATATACTCTAGTAAATATTTAGGAGTCGATTAACGCCAATCAGTGTTCAATAGGAATCCATTTATTATATCGACTAAACATGTTACCATTACCTTTTTTTGAAATACTAATTATTTGTGTCCCGAGTTCCTCCGAATACGTTTGTAAGTGTTTATTAATTTATAATATTAAAAACGTATGATAAATTTACGCTCATTTCGTAATAAATTATCTCGTTAATTCCATTAAAATCTAATACGATTCGATAATTTCAATTGGCAATTCAGAGTACGCGATTTGAACGATGAAGAGTTCGAGAAATAATAATGCAACTCGCAACTCGTCGGAAACAATAACACCAGAAGTGGTTTTAAATTGAAAACCACCGGGTTTTGATTACCATTTTGTTCTCCGCGTTATGCCGTTAAGACTCCTATACATTTTTTATTTTTTCCATCAATGTTCAATGTATAGTAGTCGTTCTGAAAGTCACATATCAGGAGCGTAAACGTTTCTCGATATTTCTTACATAAAAATTTCGAAACAATTTTCCTAGTGTGTATGTTTCTCGATATCCCATCCAACTAACTCGAAAACGAATTGATATTTTGTACCACAGAAATTCCAATCATTTATTTATACAAATTATTTCACGGAAATTGAAATATTCGTGTGTGTGTGTATAATTCTTCGTACGTGAATATTTCGGATTTTCAGATGTGCTGTTGAAAAAAATGAATGTATGACTATTTCAAGTCAAACGATCATTTTCTACAAACAGTACGTACTGAGTAAATACGTATATTGGGTTAATATAAAACATTAAAAAACAAAAAAAAAAAAAAACAATTAAATATTTTATACTATTTCGACTGTTTTCTATCGAGACTCGATATAATTGAGTTTTATATTTTTCATTTACTCGAATGTGAGTATATGACTGTCGTACAATATGCGTATTTTATTACACCTTTTATCGAAAAAAAAAAAAAGGAGCTTCCGAATATATATATAATATAATAACACACTAGTTTTATATACCTGTTTGAACGATAAACTTTAATATTATGGCGTGATGGATTGGCGAGAATCGCAAAAATGACATCACATGACTATGTCGCTGAATTGTTGAATTTATTTTCCTAAAATGGATTTTTTTTTTTTGTTATTTTATTTTCTAACGTTTTGTTCTTTGTACGCATCCGCCGAGTTCACTGAAAACGTTTGTCTTGAATATTCATACGACATGTAAACTTATGGGCTCAATTAGAAAATATAATATGTATATATTACCAAAATTGTATAATCATAACGATTTGAGTTTGTTTCTAAAATTTTCTTGATTGACAATTAAAATGATTTGACGCGGAAACGATTTTATGTTATTATGTTCGATCGATTCAACAATAATTTAGTGCCGCAATAATCGTTTGGATTTTAATGAACTTATTTAATATTTTTTCCTTTACACTTTGGTTGAAAAATAAATGAAATATTTTGAAAGACGAAAAACGTAGAATATCTTTAGGCTTTATCTGCGATATAGATTTTCGCATAATATAATCTAACGTGTAAACTAACTACCCACACGTCACAAACGACATTTATATAATATAAATTATTCGATTAACTTCTGTAGTTTAATGTTGTCATTGCCGAGTAAAGGTTTAAATAGATGAACGGTATACACATTGCGTTATTATTGTCGTTGTGTAATGTAAACGGTGATTTAAAAAAAAAAAACAAAACAAATAACGCCGACGTACGTCGGGTATCAAATTTAATAATTTTAATATACATAAGATTTAAGAAGAACGGACGTCTAAAAAAATCAATTTATTTCTGTTATTGTATTAATATTGTAGAAAATATTCATAATCTACGGGAACGTTTAGTGTTTCAAAATTGATTATATTTTTATGCCAAAAATCCTGCGGGAGAACTCGTAAGAAATTTCGCGAATCCGTCGATATGACTGAAGAATTTAAGTGTGTATACACAGACGGATATGAATGTCTGATACAGTTGTCTGTACTTAGACGCTAATCCAGACATAATCCGGATTGCAATTCGAGTACATGCACGCGTGGTTTTCATCAAAATTCCACACGAGTTAATGAGATTAACGTCATAAAAGCAGATTGTTAAACAGATAATGTATTTTAAATTGTGATTCTCAAAATCGTTATTTTCGAAGCCGTTATAATGTTATTATGTGCAAGATAACAGCAGCTAATAGTAGAGTAACTCGATCGTTGCACTCCACCGCGATTAAACGACCATCTTATCGACGTATCAAGCTCACATCTAATGTTGCCAAACGTGCACAGTGGTTAAACACGGTTAATGTTAAACTCCGAGAGCGCATTATTAACCGAAAAGGACTACTTATGATACACTAAATATAATCACCACCAGGAGGGAGTTCATATTGCAGTTACGTGAAACATACGAAGAGTTCGTGCGGTCTATTAAAACGTAAAACTATGTTCGCGTTCGATACATAAGTACTGAACGTTCGAGTCGGCTAATGATAAACTCAAGTGCGGTTTTCTCTCGGCGAAATCACTATGCTTAAGTGCATAAATAGCTACACATTTGTATAATTATCGATTTTCGTTCGGATAATTTTCCGTGTCTCGCGTGATGCGAGAATACGTTAATTCGTTATTATGAGAACAACATGCGTCTGATTTAAAACGATTATATTGGGGATTTTGTAGATATTTATGAGCCGTTCTCGTCGACCAACAAAGTTAAACACCATTCCAAGCGGCACAAGGAAAACGCGTGTTACGTGTACGAAACACGTTTAACGTTATCCGAGTAGATGCGACATGACCTTAAACACGCATAGACGTATTAATAAGCATAAAAAGACAAATATTCGATTGATTAACTTTTAAATTACATTTTGTAATTTAAAATTTAATACAAATTACTGTCTATCCATAAAGAAATACGTTATCTGTCCATTTATATCCTATGGGCTAAAATATACTACCTAGAATATTATTGACACGTTGAACTTACAATGAAGTACATTCATATGTATGTATATATATATATATTTACTTTTTGTGTTCACTCAAGGTATTAAACACGATTTTAAAAATTGTATTATTTGCCAGTAATCTGTATTGATTATGATTTATAACTGTTGTAGTTCGCGTACTTGCGTTCCATTTTTGAAACTAGTCGATCGTTCGAAAGTTACAGTACATCGAACTTAATAATGTTACTCACGCATTCGTTGACATTTTTTAATCGTGTTTACAATTTAGTGGCTTTTATGTGTGTATGCATACTCGCATATAAATAAATATTTATTATTACGTGTTTGTACTAGAATCGATTGAAATATTAGGTTTGACAAGAGTATGGGAAAAGACTTTGCAACGGACATTTTATTTTGAAAACTCTGTTGTTCTTTTAACGGCTCCGATAGCGCGCGAGGTTCGTCCGGAGTCGTCGCAAAGTTTTAAATTTACTCGTTTTCGAACAATATTTCTTCCTTTTTTGAAAATATTTCTCATCCGTTATTATTTCCACGCGCTTATAACGTAAAACCATTCGTTTCGACGACGGCTTTTGCTATTACCGCACAACGTTTTCTAGGAAATCGCAAATGATTTTCGGTTATTAAACACGCGGAGTAAATTTTTTTTTTTTCGTCGAAAACCGTTTATATTACTTGGCGCAGCGGTTCCCAACCCATGGGCCGCGAGCAGCATGGTACTGGTCCGCGAGCCATAGGCATAATATTAAACATTATATAATATATAATTTTAAATATATTATATTTAAAATGCTATGGGTGGGCCTCCTCAAATATTCTTTTACAAAATTAGTGGTCCGCGAAACTAAAAAGGCCGAGAACCGCCGACTTAGCGAACACGAATTGTACGACGTTCGCGCTGCGCGCGGAGGCAGCATGAGAAAAACGAGAGAATTCGCACTGTGCTTACGGAATTCCAATAATTGATTATATTATAACAAATTATATACGGTGTGTATGTCCCCTTCGTCGCGTCTCCGAACACGCGTGTTAATTATGCGAAAACGATTAAGAAGTTTTTACGTATATTTCGCGTAACTTTCCGCGGACAAATCGTCGTTGGAAAACAAAAAAAAAAAATATATATATATAAATCGGTTCGGGGGTGTTTTTTTTACCGTCCGTCCGTTCGTTTTTTTTTTATATATATATATAACATTATTAATTCGATAGTTTCTGCAAATGAAAAATGCGCCGTCTGATGGGTCACCGCGGCAATACCGATATATTTATTTTTTCCTTTTTCCTTTTTTTTTTTATGTAACGCCCACTGTCATAATTAACGTAATTAATACCGCGGGAAGGGATCGCACGGATTTGTCGGCCGGTGCCCCGTACAACAAGTGGCGATTAATAAAATTCGCCGTCCCGTTTATGGCGGTTTTTAATAAACGCTCCTCGCCCCCGTCCCGGGAACATTTAATCTCGTTTTAAATATTTCCGTAAAAAAAAAATAATAAATAAAAACAATTGCCCGCCGTATATATTATTATGCGGCGGGGGGGGGGTTTTATTTTTTTACGGTTTCGTTTCGTTTCGTACCGGTCGAGAGGAGTGGAGTGCCACGAGATCATAATTTCACAGAGCTTATTCAATTACGGTATCGGCTGGTGTCCGCACTGCATAAATACGTCCGCGCGCGCTGTCAGTTCGGTTCAAGCGTTCGTTGTGAATATAACCCGGTGAGGGGGAAATAAACGTAATTTACGTACGAGTATTATAATAATTCTACTAAGCCGTTATAAAAAAAATTAATTAACGGACGTATCGGTTTTGTTCTGCGAACGTTCGAAACAGATTCGGGAAAAAAATTCCGACACGATTTGTTAACGACGACGACGACGACGGCGAAAATTCGTAATTTTACATAGCGCAATTGTTTTTAACGATTTCACAACACGTCGTCGAGCAATTAAATATCGTCCATTATTATTATTATTATTATTATTATTATTATTATTATTATTATTATTATTATTATTGTTGTTGTTGTTATTCAACGAAACCGCGCGAAAACGATTCTAACATTCCATCACAGTATTAAAACGATATGAAGACATGTCGCTTTATACGAAAACGAAAAAGAAATTAAACGTTTTTTTTGGTTTTTTAAACCGTCCACGAGAATATTATTCGCATAGGCTTCGGAACTGACGATAGGTATCGCGAATATTTTTCGTATTCAAGATGAACAATATATATATATATATATATCCGTTGGTTTCGTTCGCGCCGGTAGCAATACATTTATCGATTGATTTATCAACCGGTTACGTTTCTTCGAAAGAATACATTTTTCAGTAATTTGAAAATATAAAAATATTATTTTCCAAAAAAAAAAAAAGGAAAAAAAAACGTATCGGTTTTTTAAAATACCTTTAAAACATGACGTGAGTTATACATTTATATATACATGTACGTCGTACATGTTCATACGGTGTTTGATCGGTACAGAATGTAATAATAATTTTCGATTATTATTCGTTCATTAGGTCTATTCTAAACATTTAAACGCGTGCAAGTGGGTCGATGGAATTTAATGAGAAGGCGTCTGCATAGGCACTCGTAAGACTTTAAACAACTCGTATAAATAAATAAATATATATATATATAAAGAGAGAGTTTATATGCACACGTAAAAGGAAAACTATTCTATATAATAATAATAATAATAATAATAATAATAATAATAATAATAATAATAATAATAATAATAATAATAATAATAATAATAATGATAATAATTGTTATATATTATAATATTGGACAATTATATGTTTAAAAACTACAGATTATCGTTATTATACTTTCATAAGAAAAGTTTTTCAATTACACGCGCATAATTTTATTTCGCTGCGAAAAAATTATATTTATCCTCGTAAACAACACTCGACTACGGCGTTTCATAGCGATACTTTTATATATATATATATAAATTAAAAAAAAAAAACCGTGTCAAAGTAATAAAAACTCTCCGGGTTGAGGAGATTATTTTGAATTATAACTGTTCCCGCGCGGGGGAAAAGACAAAGTGAAAATGTGGTGTAGGGGGATTGAAATAAACACCCAGTGCATATTATTTTCCAAGTACTGGATTTTAACATTTAACATTTACGTATACGCTGTTGTAGTGGTATGCGACGTCTGAAACGCGCAGTTTTTCAAACAAATCCGTCATACATGCGAAGACCAATTACGGGATGTGACCAAAACCCTGACGGTTTCGCTCTTCAGAACGACGTTCGGGCACAACGCAATCAACATATATTATTCATTTTGAAATTCGTTTTCATACAGTTCATGTTAAGTTGCGACAAAGTCATATTCTATACACTATTACCCCGTTTACATTTCAATTGAACATAATGAATTGGATTCTGTGTACGCAGCACAACGCGAAAAATAACGCGATTTTGTAGGCGCGTATCGTATATTTTAAAACGACCTCAAGATTCGTTGAGAAATGTTTATAATTATATCGAATTCCTATAGAAATAACGCGATTATAAAAGAAATGCATTAAAATCGATTTGGACGTTCCTCGGCGATTTTCTTACTTTTTACGATGACTATTTTATATTCGTTATAGACGTTTCGAATATTGGCGAGTATATCTTGTTATGAGAGTTCGACGCGCGAAAACGTACGGAAATTATTCGGGTTACTTTTAATTTCACTTGCCGCCCGTCGTCCACGACATTTTCATATTCACAATTCGATTAATTCGCAACGCGTTATAATATTATAGTGTTTATTATAAGAAATACGCGTCGACTAGGTCGTTTAATCGCCCGATGCGATTGACGAGAATGTCGGTGAACACATGGCATATTTGTTCCCCCCAGTACTACGTAATACCTGATTCACTAAATTGCCGGTCGGTCGATCAAGTAGAAACGTCTTCAAGTTGTCAACAACGACACCGTAGTTACGCGTTAAATCTATTTTATGTAATATATAATATGGTGTAATAAAATGTAAAAGACGTCTACTAACCGTTAAGACTGCGGGCGAGCAAATTGTTTGAAAATCGAAAAGCTGAAATCAGCTTGCACGTCAATCAATAACGTTTATATGTTATTGTACACAGACGTTTCGTATACGAATTCAAACCGTACAAAAGTCGATAATTTTAGTGACGTTGTTAGATAGCGGCGCAAGGGGAGCGAATTTTCAGTCCCGTTAAAGGGTTGCCGATGTTAGACGTAAACGTTTTGAAACGACGATATTATTGATATAAAATTCGAAAAAATAAATCGTTTAAATATTTTCTTCTTACACACACACACACACATATTTATTTAATGTTAATATCAAAAGTATAATTACATTTTATAATAATGTCATCCGTTTTTTTTTTTTCTGTTTATCTATAAAGTATCATAAAATTTTTGTAACGCGCCATCGATATTGTATTTACATATAACGTGTATTAACAGTGATTATATTATATAAGTAATCGGCGGTGCTAATGCATATAATGAGTTCTACTATCCGCATAATGTCAATCGTAATATACAATTTAATATAGGTTTATTTAACATGGATTTATACGTTGTTCGAAATATTTATACGCAATACATAGGATTGGGAATCGTACGTATCGCCGCGTTAGCAATTGTGAAAAGAAAATTCGCAAGAAGTGTAAAAATCGGAGAGGGCAATCAAAATAGTTTTATGAAAATAGATTTGTTCTGTACGAGCCGTGGATATTTGAAAAACTTTCGGTATTATTACGTGTGGTGTTAGCTAATGAGTTTTAAACTCCGCAATTGCGCTAACGGTGTTATTGAAAAAAATGTTAATTGCGTGTGTGTGTGGATGCTAAATTGACGACGGTCTCCTTTATTTGAGAAACAACAACAGAGTGTGAACAAATCGCTATTTTTTTTAAAATTGTTTTTCTTGTATTTCACGAAATGTGAAGACACAACGGAAAACGTACGTTTCAATATATATTATACATATTACGCGCGTTGAAATAGACGTCAAGTGTTCGAATGCGACGACAACGGTCACAAAACCGTATTATATATATATATATATAAAAAAAAAAACTTTTAATAAAAAAGTCTCAAATATATTTATACAAAGTACGAGAAATATTTATTTATTTTTTTTTTTGATCAATACGCATTTTATTAATATAAAAATGAAAAATAACCAGTTTTCTGGTAACATAAATTGGGCTGTTCGAGCCCATTGTCGTCCGAATGTCTACGACAAATCGATACAAATATAATACTCGGTGTATACGCATTTATAACATAATAAATAAATAAATATAATATTGAACGGCGTGTGCGAGTATAAAAAAAAAAAAGGAAAAAAAACACATTACTATACAGAGCCGACAATAGTAATAACAGACATACAATAAAAATTGAGCCTCGCGGTCGTATGCCCGTCGTTTTCTGGTCATAAAGTAACCGCAAACGCGCACACGCATTACATTATGATGTATACAAATTTGTTCGTTATATACTATAACCAAAGTACATTTATAATACGTTTTATATTCTTGCGAATAAACGAACATTTTTTTTTTTTATATATATACAAACATAATTTTTTCCCCGTCAACACAATTCTTTAGTATTATACAGACCGACGGCTTAAATCCTCAACTCTCGGGCGGTCAACGGTTTTTTTTTTCGATTATAATTTTCGTAAATTTCAATAAAATGAAATTTCGAAAAAACAACGCCGCGTTGTATCGAACTAGAATGTGAGCAAAAAAAAAAAAAAAATCGCGAATTTCATAATCAGTTCACATTAAAAGCATCGTTTCGACGATACCTTTCAAACTGCAGGCCAAAGGGCTAATATCGATAATAGTCACATTAATTATGTATATACTTATTGATTTCAGTGTATTAACCAAACCGATACGGTGTCAATAAACGCGTTTTCAATAGTTTCTCCCGTCGTACTTATCCTATTGCGTTATTTCTATTTCCCGACAGTTATTATTGAACGTTTTTTGAAGAAAAAAAAAAAAAAGAAAAACGGGTGATAACGACGACTTAATATTTATTTTTAGTGCACTGTGATTAAAATGATTTAGCGGTATGTGCCGAATAAAAAAAATACATAAATTACATACGTGCACGTTTATAATAAAACTAAAAAAAAATTGAACTGCTAATATCTTGTTTCATACAATACATTATAATGTGTGCTTAATTTATACAACAATACTGTTACAGATGCACGTGTTAACCGACATTGATTAATGGGTCTCATGCTTATTCGAAACTAATTGAATTCACATTCGCGTGCAGAATCGCAAAACGATGTGTTTCCAGTCGTATAATGTATTTCGATAATTATGGAACTGAGTTGCAAAGAATAAAATAGCGCACGCAACGGCAATCGATTGAAATGGAATAAGTGTTTTATAAGTGAATACGGTTTTATTAATAATAATAATAAAAATAATAAAAAAATTCCTTAATGAAAAGTAAAAATTACGTATGAAAATGACACGGAGCGTTTAAATATGATAATAACGCAATTGAAAAATGCTTTAAATATTTTCTGTTTATTCGTTTGATATGAGAAAAATCTAAAAATTTAAAATTTCAATAAACTCAACATCGAAGTATATTTGAACTCGCGAAATGTGTTTTAATACCCCGGTTGACGATACGTAATCGTTGCAAAATTATAAATGAATTTGTTCGCGCGTTAGCCGTAGGACGTTTTGCTGCTTATCATAAACGCTTGTCGAGGAGAAATAATAAATTTTATGACAGGCCGGGTTTTAGTGAAAAATGAATTAGGTAAAGTTATCGCGAGCGTTTCAAAAGTCTCAGAGCACCGACATGCAATTGGAATCCAACGCAAATTATTTCTATTGTTCGCTACGAAAATTTCTTGTGAAAATATTGTAACGACAGATAGTGATTTATGTGTCCATAATAATTATCGGTCTAAGTATAAATACGTCGAATAAAATCAAATACGCGATACGACAGACTATTATTATAGACTACGGCGCAGTTTCTACTGTTTTTTTTTTTGTTTTTCGTAATATTTGTAAATTAATACGATTCTTTCAGTTTTGAATTATCACGTCCAAAGAATACGCGTGAAAAACAACATCTGATTATGCGGTCATTTACTAAGGTCTCGTGTAATGCGTTATAGGGAATCTTTCGTTCAACACTTCTGTAAATTCAGTATTTTCATAGTTGATTCCAAACGGTGTCCAGCACATGAATTACGCGCACACGCGTTCTTGCGACGCTTTGTAAAATAAAACATTTCGGGAGCAGACATTTTCAAGACAACCATCTCGATTTATAACACTCGCATCTTGTAATTATCAATATTTCTAACAGCCGATTTTCTATATTTAAACGATTCTAGTCTATCATTTAAGCGATTAAATTATAATTCAATTAAGTGATCATTCAATGGCGAATTACTTTAAATCATTTCGTTCGATATATAAGACCATACACGCAAACCCCTTTTGCCATTTCACATATTATTATTATTATTATTATTATTTCCACTATATAGAGTCGCGTTAAAAGACCCTACCACATCCCAGGCACTTCGTAATATAATCCGTTTCCGTCTGTATATAATTTGGATTTTTTTCGTTTGTCTGAAAAAAATGTTTTTCGTAAATGCCCAAATAAATATATATATATACTCGTATAATAATAATAATTTAGAAAATTGTTTTTATCCGTATGGAAAATGCGAGTCACGTTTGCTTCGATGTGCCCCCGCCTGGCCGCGAATACTCCGTTTCTTCTGTGCACAATAATATAACGAGAATACGTGATGGGGACGAGGTAGTCTACTCCGATGACTAATGTACTTAATACGTGCTCAGGACTGATGATTAATTTTAATATTGTTTTTATTTCGTAAAACAAAAAAAAAGAAGAAGAAAAAAAATTAAAAACTCGCTAACGTCACGGCGTTTTATTATTGTTTAAACCGAGAGAAATACCAATTTTTTTATTACCGTAGAACGGGCGTTGATAACATGCGATTCCTCCGTTTTGATCCCGTCGATACGAATGTGCAACAAACGAAATGTGCCAAGAGAATTAAAAAAAACGCCGTATTTAAAATCGATTGCTGGCCTATAATAATAATTATAATTTTAATGAGAATAGGATTGTCAACGTTTCTTGAGGAACGCTAAAAATGATCCCTATCATAAATACGGTTTACTCTATTTTTCACTCGCTTAGAAAAAAAAAATAGAAGGGACTGACTTTTAGACAGTTTTACATTTATAAGATAGGGGAAAAAGTTTTTCAGTAAAACTTTTTCAAAGAGTACTCCTCACTCGACCACTGGAATGATATTTTTCGTTTTTTTTTTTTTTATTTCGAAAACGTAATAGTCGGTGTTATTTCAACGGATGATTGAAATCACGGCCATTTAAGCATTTCTATCATATCGAATGTTTAAAATTTAGCCTATCAATATCCAGTGACGTTTGTAATAAATACATTCCGATAATGTTTTAATAAATTATTTTGAAATTTTTAGAACGCTCTCGAATGACTTATCGTTTTTTTTTTTTTACCTAATAATTTACAAGAAAAATAATATAAAAATTACATTTTTCGACAGTTGTCGGATGATTTAAAAATGTTTCGGATACACTGTGAAATTATTTGTTCGAATCAATTTTCATAGGTACTGGAACTCTGCGTCAAGATTTATTACGGGATGGGAATCGCGCGGTTTTAAATTGTAATATATGTGGCTAATAAATTTTTGTGATCTTGACTCAGAGGACGACACTGAAGACACGACGACAGGAGATCGTAAAACAAATTTCGATTAACGTATGTCGAATAGGAACATATTATTGAACAAAAATATTATATTGTACTGCGCAATAGAAAATGCGTTTTAATTTGATTGAAAAAAAAATATATATATTTTTCGGAAAAGTACATATTTTTTTTTTATCTAACTATTTATAAATTTATGTAATTATTACAATATATATATAAATGTTACAATTTAAATTTTATATTGTAATAAAAATAAACGAATTTTAAATACGACGCTTGTGACTTTAGTGTGTACACTACAGTAAAACGATTGAATAATCGAAAACATATTTCATTCTGAAAACAAAATTAATTATGTGCATATTTTTCGTTTATAAATGGTTAGTAGAAATGAGATTTCCAACAACGCACGATTATGATTTCATTATGGAATTACTTAATTTTGATAAATTCCAAAACGTATTTCACACTCGTATAAATTATATTATTAGTTTTTAAATTATTATCACGGAACAATATTTTACCGGAAAGTTCGGCGATGTTTAACGAATTTTCAAATACCATTTGGACGAGCCTATTTCTTCTTCTTATTTGACCGGAAAAATAGAAACTGTATTTTAATAAATGTAACTTCACTCGTTTAATTCGTTAACGTGTAAAACATACAAACGTAATATTTATTTGTATTTTATTCATTCGGACAATAATAATTCGTAATTTTTGCTCATAAACATTTTCCCGCCATTTCAATCGACACTGTCTATAATAAATATATTATTTTGAAAATCACAAATATGGTTTCCTGTTCAATAACATACAACATTTATAATTTCGAGTTTAAGGAAAATAAAATTTTAAAATTATACCTCCGTAGAATTTTTGTAATTTTAACGCAATTTATCCTATTTCATTTTGATAACAAATATTTAATAACACCTGAAAAGTTTAAAATGCCGCTCGATTTATATCATATTAATTAATTAATAACGTAATAATTACCTATTCGACTAAACCAATTAATTGGCCATTAATTCATTTATTTATTTCCTTCCATATTATTATAGTCTTTGGGATGTGTTGTTGTAACTCTTATAAATATATACAAATTCCAAATAATATTTAATTACAGTTTTATTTTAAACACCAAGTTTTATGTGTTTATAACTTAAACAAACGTATACCTTTATTAATATATTTATATCTCATTTCACAAATCTTTATTGTAGATATTTATTATTATTTAATCTAAAAATATTTGCCAATAGAATAAACAAGGAGGATGGTGAGAGGACAAAAAATTTCGTACTGGTCGACAATGATATATATATATAAAAGAATTCGTTCACTAATAAAATTCACGCCATGCACAAGATGATAATTTGAAAGTACTTATTTAAAGAATTTGTGGTGAATTTCTTCAAATTTAAATACGGCAGATAAAGTCTTCTTCGCTCCTGGTCCCTTCCAATAACCTCTTTTTTCATATATTTTATCTTTAAAACTGTACGATATATTCTCCGTTTAATCTAATAACTATTTCTTACGTTTTATTGTCTTATTTATATAATGTAATTTTTTATTCGCGCAATATTTATTCACTGACATAATAAATCAAAATTAAAATATACAAATCAAATTAGCTTTATCGAATCCTTGAAACATATAAATGTGTGTGTGTGTTTTTACGAGTAAAATAAAAATATATCTCCAACAGTATTGTGTATTCTTTATAGAGGGCGTGGAGTTACTGTTGAATACAAGTATATATATATATATAATATTACTAAAAAAAACGAAGTAGTGTGAGGAGAGAAGCAAATCAGTTATATCTCTATTACATAATAATCAATAAGACATCGAATGAGATTATATTTTGATAGTATTCGTAATACTATCGGAGAAAAAAAAATACAAAAATAGGCCTAAATGTTTAGTTAAAAAAATCCAACTTTGTGTACATAAATTATTACCAACGTATTTTTAATCGAAATAACTTTGTAACTATTTGTAATAAACTTAAATTTTATAAATAAAATATTGACATTTGTTCGGACCGATTTAGTTCAATTTTTTTTTTTTACAATTCCTAAAACTTTGTTTACAAATCATGAAATAATTTTTCGAATATAAATATAAATAATACCATTTATATTATATAAGCGATGACCGATCATTTTTTTATTATTAATAATATTATTTTAAGAAAAAGCATCAAATCATAATTTTAACATGAAGACGTCACGCACGATTCGAAAATTTCTATTCTACTAGAGTCATTTCTCTTGAGTTTTATCCTTTTAACGCGTTCAATATACATTATGCATATACTGATACAATGATAATAATATTATATATTATACAAATGTGTAGACTATAGAAATCACGTGAGGTTTGAGTTCGTAACAAAATCGTATAATAATATAAGAGAGACCGAAACAATAATGTACTTTTTTACGTCGAGTCGGCTCGTGCAGAGGTAAGTTGACACACGTCAAATACAATTTAGGGATTTAATGTTAAACGTACTGCGGCACAGTCGTTGCATGATTCATGCGGTGTTTATTCGCCACTAGAATATATCATGATATTATAGCAGATATTTGCGATTTATTCGCATGCGAATCCTGTATGGAGTATAGACGTTGGTCATACATTCAGCAGCATTCGGACAGTCATCAGCGAAATGTTTTGTGTTTCTCATGTATACTTACTAATGTATAATATGTTAGTCACGTTTTACGATGTTTCAGTTGATACAGTTGACTTCATCAATTTTCCTTGATTTTTTCCAAGCAACTGTCACGTTTTGTTATTAACTTGAATCGTAATAATACAGGTTATTGTCTCACGAAAATATTTAATTGTTTATAATATTTTTTTATTCACAATCAATTTTTCGTGTAACATTGAAATCTGAGTACGGGGGTAGGGGGAAATATTAAATCAAATGATATAATTGATTAAGTTTTAAAATGTTCTTGGTTTCATTTTTTTATATATATTTTCGTGGATCAGATGCCAGACATTCACGTAGGTTTTCGAAAAACTTTAAATCTGCTTTAACGACTGCGCGTGTAATTTCAATAATATAATATTTGTGTTTGATTGTGGTTAAATCCCCTGGCTCAATTTTGGCACTGATCTGACTCGTCTAGTCTCATACGACAACGCTCGTGTGACCTATTACGGGATTGTTAATTATTACGTCGAGACGTCTTTTTGTGTAGAGTGTTGGCCAAGTATGTATGGAAGATTTAATTTCGTCGGGCTTTGTGTGCCGAGTTGCCCAATTGCCACTACTGGTTTACACTCGGTTATACACGAATGAACTTCCATAATTTACATTATTTGCGTTGCGTTCTAGTAGGAGGTAATCACGACGAAGATTTACACGTTCTCCATTCTCATTAATTACTGTCAATATGTCTGCAGGTATGGCAGCAACCAACGTTCATGGCACGCAAAACTCTTTTTTTTTTTTTACTTCAAATATTTTTCATAAATTTATACAGCAAATAGAGAAAAAGAGAGAGAGAGAGAGAGAGAGAGAGAAATTCATTATTACTAGCACACAAAGTCAGAGAAATATCCGTCGACTATATTATAAGTATCCGTCGTCTGTGCAGAAATAATGTCATCACAATTTATTAATCTTTATATCTTATTTTTTATATTATATTGTATAGATACAACACATATATTACGGTATTTTTCAATTATTGTTAAAAACTCTGTCTGCGGTATTTTTAAACATTTTAAAATCTAATGCGAAAAACTTTTATCGAAAAAAAAAATTCTTATTCTAAAAAAAAAAACCGTAAAAAACTATTTCGCGTTGGCACCACAATAGATACACTAAAATATGGTGAACGTAATGTACTAAAACTTCGCAGACTTTTATATACATATATATAGTACAATACCCGTTTTTACAATGTCCCATAGAAAAACGCTGTTTGGACGATGGAAAATAATTTCTATAAGTAAACCAATATTTTATTAAAATAAGTCATTTCAGTTCGTATTAACTATAATGGATCGTGTCAAAATGTAATTAGTGTTTGTATTTAATGAGCGCCACTCGCGGAAACGTGTGTCACAACAGCAATTGTCATTTTTTACATTTTCACTAATTTATGATCAAGATGAAATCAGAAATATGAGTATATTTCTAAAATCTTCGATATTTCATTTGTGTTTAGTAACCGGAGTGCTAAAATTTTAAGGGAACATAAGAAAATAACATAATTCCGAAAAAATCCGAGCATTAATTGGTGACTGAAAACGGATTGAAACGACTTTAAACGTCGTGAAAATCACTAATCCGCACACGGACTCACATTCATTTGCAATTATTCAAATATCAACGTTTAAGTAATATTATTTTAATTCGATTTCTTTTTGAAAACCAAAAATGCATGCGCGAAGTGGTTTTTCCGAATAAATTTGATCTGTATAAACACGAGTATACATTTTTCAATCGTTATTATCCAAAGTAAAAAGTAACCTAACTCGTTATTATTTAATACGTTATTTTTTTTTTTAAATTCCCATTTTCTTATTTGTCAATTGATTAAAAAATTCTCTCGCGTTCAGAATTTTTCTTTTATTCCATGTAAAGTTCACGTTTAACAGATGAAACGAACAGAATTCGATAACACACATCAAACCCGACGATCTGATTACAAAACATAACATTTCGTCGGACTTTTATGGCGGCGAATCTTCAATATTCGTATTTCGTATTTCGTTTGTTTGTTTTTTTTCAATTATTCAGAAGCAATTATTTTTACTCCGTATGCCGAAATAAAGCAAACATGTAATACAATATTAAATGAAACCAATATGTGTGAATCACGTGGATTCGGAAATTTGTGTAATTCGCGTTTGAAATAAAATAACATTGCGTAATAGTGTAATGTAATTTTTCCACGGGCTTTCCGATTAGAACGCTTCAATGCGGAATCCGGGCTATAAAAAGGGATATGAACACGCGCGTAATACACAAAACGAAATCGAATTATTCCCAAATTTGTAAATTACGCCTGTCCAATTTGTGCAGGCCGCTGATGAAAAGGTACAGTTATTCAATTGTTAATTTCGTTTTTATTTTCTCCGCGGATGCGTCGTTTAGAGGTAAAAAAAAAATAGTCGTTCAGACACGAATAATGTACAAAAAACACACACACAAATACCTTCCTATATATTTTTCAAAAACAAACAATAATTTACGGTTGGCAAACATTGACATTCTCTTGAAAAAAAACACACACACACACGCGATCATTTATTTTACGTTATACCATTTGTACGTTTCGAAATAATATCGAATTTAATTGATTAATTAATACAAACCACTTTATTGGTGAGATTTTTTTTTTTTATTTTTCGGTTACGGTGTTATTAAATCGTTCACAAACGTTTTCAGAATGTTTCAGATTAGAATTCCAATCGCGTACAACAAATTGTATTAATAACGAATGGCCGTAACAAAAGGGGTTCGGGCGTTAGCGAAAAATTAAATTTGCCTGAAATTATAATTTCAAAGAAGTCCCAAAATATTATTGTCTGACGAATCCGTACGTTTTTGCTATAACGATATTATTTCGTACAGTTGGATATTCGTTTTCGCGAACAACATTACGTTAGTATAAAAACTTTATGTCGAAACGTCCACCAAAATCGTCTATTGAAATGCAGAATGATTTAACGGGATTTCGTATTTAGATCGACTAGCATTTATTTATCATGGCTCGTATAAAACGATTACACGTTATCGGCAATAAATTAAAAAACGGATACGATATCATTAACAATTACGAATGGAAATCGCTTTTTTTTTTATATTATCTATTCGATTACGCGTCTATCGTATGCGGAAATTATTATTATTTTTTCCCCTCCAAATGTAGATTTGTTTGACTGTTCGATGAAAAATGTAAAAATAAAAACAAACAAACAAATCGCGTAACGATTTTTCGTTTCAATGCCCGGAGGGGATTTTTTTTTTTTTTATTATAACAATCAAAGATCTGTAACGATATATGAGATTTTACGTAAACCCCGACGGTGTATGATGATACACCATCAGTTATAAAACGAAAGAAAAAAAACCGCGGGTCGTGACTCCCAGTGGTACGGCGGCTCCAATTTTAGTCTACGAATATTGTAATAAGGTCCACGAAATATTTAAATAAATTTATACGAAATGTCGAGAGACAATACGTAATATTAATTAGTTTTATTAAACAATTAATTTTACGAACGAATTGGTGGAATTCAATCGATAATAACCGTTGTTATTATCGTACATACGGGAAATATGTACCCATAATATTCAATGTGAAATGCATTTCGCGAATTATTTAAGAATCAATAGAATATTGACTATTCGTTGTGTGAAAGTATGTTGTATGTATAATAATTGTATATTTTCATTTTATTTTCAGAGCAATGGCAATTTGATAACAACCGTAAGTACACGTCAGAAAAGGCGACAAGAGCATTAATTATAATTTAAATTGAATATAACGCGTGAAATACAAAAATGATTCGAATCTTGAAATCGAATTCAAATATCTACTACGACGAATGTTTTCTACATTACGTTGTTTATAAATTTATTAAATTTATATTTCGGTAAAACACAAACTTTGTCACCACTCGTATTTTCTCGACTACGATTTTTTAAAACTTTTTCATAACTTACTAAATAAAGTATTTTATAAATCATTTTTTTTTTAAATATTGTTAATTTTAAAAATTTGTCATTATGGTTTAATTCGTGGAGTTTTTTTTTTTTAAAGTTTATGAAAATTTCGATTCCTTTTAGCAAAACCACATCATTTTGTTGGCCATTCTTCGGATTCTCTATCGTTTTTATTCCACTAATTGAAAATACTTCAAAACGTTGTAGAAAATCATCGACCGACGCTAACAATTTCGTTTTCAATGGATGGATTCGTAAAATGGATATTTTGGATTTTGCAACAAAGTAAACATTTTTTTTTTTTTTTACTTATTTTGTTTTGATTTAATTCATAAAAATAATGCCTAATGTTCGTGGAACACTATGTATGGATATTAAAAAAAAAAAAAAAAAAACAAATAGGCCGCGCACATTAATTATACCACGACTACGAATGACGAGCGAGAGTATACATATTTATGAATTCGCACAATTTCAAAAGAATGTGTTTAATATTATTTCAATAAAAATAAAAATCATATCATTACTTTTTACTGCGCAAACGGTTGTAATTTTAATGGCGTATTTTTGTTATTTGAATAACATAAACGTCGTGTTTTATTTAATATTCTGTGATAAATTAATATACTTACATATTATTTACATAGAATGGCAGTGACTGTAAAACAAAAAAATAAACATTTGTTATTATATATATATACTATACATATAGATACGAGAATATTTATATATATATATATGTAATGAAATATACAAATACCAACGTGAAATATGTACCCTATATATTTTAGATGTTTTACCGGTGCATTTTGATTAAATCAGTGTCAAAAGCAAAACCATCTCCACGAAGAATTCTCATACACATTCATTCAGCAAAACGAGTAAACACAATATGGTAAAACTCGTTGGACCGTCGAACACCGTTCGGTGTGTTGTTTTCTTTTTATCTAGCACGATTTCATTTAATAAACGACGTTTCCTCGGGCACGAGAAAAATCTTCAGTTTGTTGGGAAAAAAATGTCAATTCCTATTTAAAGAACGCGTGTTTTGAGTCTTAATATACCGAAAAACATTTTACTACAATACGAAAAATAAAAATAAAAATATTATATCGATATTTTGGACGACGTCGAGGTGTTAACCGCTAATCGAGAAGTCGTTTTGCGTATGCAACTCATTTAAAAAAAATATTCTATGACTTTTCGACATTCATTTCGTTTCGTTTCCGTTTTATATACGCAACACTGAGGCACGTGTATCGAAAATTAATCAATTAATACACTGCAGTTAAATGGATTTCAACGACATATTCGTCGTTCGTTATACACAGGTGTAAATTATTTTTGTTTGTCCGGCAACACGATAATATTGTTGTATTCATTTCGAAAATGACTCTATAAAACGACGGTGGATTATAAAAACGTATATTCCATTGATCTCGTACACCGCGTTATTATTCGATTACTACCATTTTATTATTATTATTATTATGCCATAAACATTTCGGATCACGGACTTGAAAGGAAAGTTTAGAGTAGCGATTTCAGAATGAAGACTGTTTTTGAAATCGGAGGAGGAAAAAAACAGCCATTAATATTATGCTCTGCTGATTTTAACTAGGTAAAACGTTTATTTTGGTTGGCGCGCGGGAAAAAAATACTTTAGAGGTTTCCATCTTGTTTGAAAACTTTCCACAAAGTTTAATGTTTGTGTCCTGTTATAAGAGAAATATTATTGTTGAGTACATAGCACACACTATGTATTATATATATATACACGTTTATATAATTATTTTGTCCAGTGTAATTTGGCCTTTATACTAATAATCGTTTGCCCGTGTTGAATTCGACACGTTAAAATAGGAATTTTTTTTTTTTTTTTGTATTTCAAAATTTGTCTCGCGTTATATTATAGGTTTATCACTGTAATCTCGTTACTTCATTCAATTGAAAATATAAAAATAATAATTACACCCGACTGTGAACGCGTTACGCAATTAATTTGTGCGTTTTTTACGTGACGCTTGGTTGATTTTTTTTTTAGTTTTGTCGTACAAATAATATCATACTAAATACGTAAACCGGCAAAAGAAACTCTGTAATATACACACCTTAATATGCATTGGAGGGGGGGATATATTGATCACACGCTAATAATTGCGACGCAAACAATTATGATCACGAGCTCTGGATATCCTATATAGGTACTCAGAGAGATATGTGACGGATCGATCACCGGCCATCGTCCCTTGTCAGATCATTGGGCCGCCCGTCAGATACCATTAGGTCGATCCAGATGATCTAGACGGGAATAGGGTGCACAACCGTTGTCCTGTAACTCGTAAATCGTTAGCGGTTTTACTCGATTTTAATGAGTGATTGACTTGTTCTATTTATAGGAAACTTTCCTTATTAACGCAAGTCTCAAGAGCACCGTTGACGGTTAGGAAAAATAAAAAATACATTCACCGTCGGCAATCCTAATTGTTTTGTCACTAATCAAAAGTACTATTGCGAGTTAATAACGATCGAGTCCCTGATCAAATGCTGTGAATTTACTCGGTGTACGAATATTTCGCTCCGAATGACGCGTATCATATATATTTTTTTAAATATCATAATGATTCGCGAATTAGCGATAAAAGCGCGGGTAGATTATTATAATTTTTTTTATGATCGAGGGTCAGTGATGGACAGTTATCATAATTATTATAAAAATATATTTAAACATTTTACGACATTCGTCAAATAGAAGTCGGTATATTTCGCAAGCAATAAGTCAAACGCGGCTGTCGACCGCGCAATATTTTAGTCGTTTAAATGCAATAAATGATACATACACGCATTATCGATTCGAGTTTTTGACATTCGTGTTATACGCATTCCGACAGCCACGCGAAGTCGTTTAAACAGCAATTCGTCGAATGACGGTTCTGAAAACAAAAACGAAATAACAGACACCGAAATATGTCGTCGCGTATTCATAACAGTTGTGCATAACGGTGTTTTTAAAATCAGTTACGACTGACCATTTTACACGAAAAACGAATGGACGACCGGATTCACACGTTTTTCGTGTCTTTTTTACTCACTTTTAAAATGGATTTTTAAAAGCAATCGCACGAATATCATGCAATAACATACATTAATTACATTACAATATTAATACGACCGTTACGGATGTGTAGTTTATAGTATAAATAACAAGTGTATTATTTCCTCTCATTCGGTCGTTTTGTACGAATGTGAATTTGCAGTGAGACAAAAAAATTTTCTAACGAACGAGGCTTTGGAGTCACGAAATCAAAGACGCGTGTGAACGAAGAAATACAAAACACACATCGATCAAACAGTTGTTTGAAAATTTCCGGAGCGGAAATGTAAATAATTGACATTTCACTGTACAGAGCAGCAGTCACCGGAGAGAAACATTTTGCGCTGGTGTATAATAATATTCACACTGTGTTGTCTTGGACGGCGGTCTAATGTTTTGACGCGATAGTTCGTCATCGTGTGCAGTAGTACAAACTCGACAATTTCCAAATGCGATCGATTTCTCCTGCGACGAATTTGCGCCGAAAACCAAATAAATTCCATATTGTTTTCGTATTAAAAAAAAAAAAAATTATAAAACGAGTATCGTAACGTATATTTTACACGCGATTTTCCTCGAAAATAAATAAAAAATTTTATTCGTACGTGTCCGATTTCCTAGGCGCTGGAAACAGAAAGCTGTTTTACATCGTTTCCGAGACTATACGTAAATATATACGTTTCACCGCGTAATTATACACGGTCAATGAGAACCGTTCATCATCCGAATCAATCATCAAAATCAGCGTCCGTACGAAGCGCATGGTAAAAATAATATCGTGCAAATGTTGTACAAACGATTTACACAGACGGTATAAAATTCAAATCGTCGAAAATGCGTGCGTGTAAGTTAATACGTACGCGGCAAAACGAGACGGAAAAAAAAACGATTGCGAACTTTTCTTTCCATCCCCTTTCGCTCTATCTTCTGCTCGTAAAATAAGTTTAAAACGTTTAGTTTATATCATATATGTAATGTTATATATGTACGAAATTTGAAAATGACATTTTCTAAGTAAAACGTTTCACGAAATGCGTTGTAATTCTGTGTACGCGTATACTCTCTAACACGACACGATGCGTGTGCACTCGAATGGATTTAATAACGTTAAAGTTTTCGATTTCGGAAACAAATGGTGACGAAAATTTTTGGCATTGTCGGTGAAACGGTCGAATGATAAATATTATCGATAAAACAGACGAAAAGAATGGATTAAATCAATAAAAGAAACGCGTTGAAAGGTATGGGAAAAAAGAAACAGGAATACGGTTAAATGTTTGTGTACGTATGAACATTCTCAATCAATCAAACCAAAGAACGGTTTAGGATATGAATATAAAAGATATATTTTTCAACTCTATGTCTTCTTCTCGTATACATGATATTTTTCTACACGATTTTTTTACCATTTCTTTATTGCGTTATTTTTGTTTTTTTCGCTCTGAATACCCGTCGATGACACGAACATTAATGTAACGTATAAATAAACGAATACACCGGTTATATTTCTTTAATTTTCTTCGTTTAATACACTTTGCCTTGATACGCACATAAATATTCATATACGAAATTAACGTATTGTCTGTTACGTCGGCGTTCAAATAAACGTACACGAATAGTATACACGACGATCACAACGTTTCGTTTAATCAAAAATCGTATTTTGAAACTCGCGACGCTATTCCGTCGTGCGCGTAGTCGGTATACGTAGTTTACAACGTTGTTAACAATGCGAAACACGCGTAATACATGTTTTTTTTTCTCTTATTGTAACAACGACACAATATTTTTACTTATTATTAAATGCTTTATTTTCGTTGCGAAAACGCAAGATAAACATCATTCATTTTCCCACGTGGAATTAAAAAAAAAAAAAAAAAATGTTTTTAACGAAATACGATACAAACATTTGTATACCCACGTTTCGAGTGAACGTACATCAAGAGGGGAAAAAATAACTCCTTTATAACAATAGTAATAAATAGTTTCGTGGGATAACAGGAAAATTCCGAGGCGCGCGCGTGCAATCCGTCGTCGACTAGAAGAACGTAATACTTTTAACCGCGAGTCCTATACACCAGCTGCAAAAACGCGCATTGTTGAAGATTGTTAAAGGTTGTTGAATAATAAACAATAATACGTCTCAATTGCACGCGGCGATACGTTTTAATACTTCAGCCAGTCTCGATAATGTTGTCCTTCAAAAAAAAAAAAATTCCAAACACACATTGTGCGCCGAACAACCGAGTACGCTCGGTATTTTATACGGTATATTATTGGGGGAGAGAGAGAGAGTGAGACGAAAAAAAAAATGTTTTATTTAAAACTAATAGGAACATACAATTTTGCATTCGGATTTGTAAACAGCCCGAAAACGGCAGGTTCACAAATTTATATAATTGAATAAATTTTGCGACACCGCATAAAAACCACGTGGATTTGCCTAATATCGTAGTATAATTTACAATAGTTTAGGCGTTCCTTTTTTTCATATTAAACAAATTTTTTTTTGTGATCACATTATCTCTAAGGTCGTCAATCTCTCGACTGGTTGGCCGCAGCTCTCCAAGCTTCTCTGTCAAAACTCCACTCCATTAAATTTCGATAACTTCTCATTTCCAACGTGTTTCATAATTTGTGAAAAGTATTCCGTTCGTGGTGTCCCACTTCTCGTTTTACCGTCCACATATCCTTCTACTTATAATCAAAACTATCAGTGTACGCCCCGTCATATTATCCCTTCTATTAATTATGATTTTCCAAATTTGTCTTTTTTTCTTTAATTCTTTTCATCACATCACATTATACCGTTCAATATTAACGAATATCGAATTCAACTGAAGCCCTTAAGCGATCGTTATCATCGACCATTCTCAATGCAGCTTTCCCCCGCTATTCGTTTCGAAATCATAAACGTAACAGTGCGTTGTATGAATCGTTCAATGCATTACAAATAGCGTTTAAATTATGATCGTAATAATCGGTAATGATTTGTAATAATTTACTGCAATTAACAATACGTAGAACGATTATTTCATTGTTGCGCATACGGTTGAATTCGTTTTGCGATTTAATTTCTAACGTAAAATAATCGTTTCTTGTATTGACTACGAAATCGATTGTATTAAAATAAACGTAATAATGAGCTATAATTTATATATATAAAAAAAAACTGTGAATTATATGGACTATAATTTATATATAAAAAAAAAATAACATATTGTAGTAGTGAAACTCGGTGTAAGTTTATGCGATTATGATTACACTCCCCCACCTCCTCAGAAAAAAGTTGAGTATACGCTACTGAAAAGAAGACGTATAGATTTCAATAGCATTGTATGGAAATTACGGGTATTACTCGTTTGCCAAATGATTTCAGTCGCATTCATCGGATGGTTTTCGTGGATCGTCGCGACCACGCGCAAATAGTTTTAGATCATTTCCTAGGGAAATTATAATATTTTTAAAATCGCTATGCGACGTGTGTTTGTAATATTATGCGATACCACAATATCCGAAGTTTAAAATATTTTACGCTGACATACGAGTTCAGAAAAAAAAAAAAATTAAAAAATTGTATCGTTTTCTCACACCAGACCTACTTAATGTGCACGATTAGGAAAAAAAATTCGTTTGGAAATTATCGAAAGACCCCCACACACACGCGCACACTCCGTTTAACAACGATAATAATATTTTTTTTTAGTCGCATTTTCTTTGACCGTACACGTCTGTCCCTGAATTAAACACAATCGGTGGGGGGGAGGGAAATTTTATTCGATTCTATTAGAAACTTTGCTTGCGGGATAAGTTATTCGGGTGTTATAGAGTATTGCAACAAAAACGTTAATAACACGCCGCGGCAAAAAGTTGGAAATTATGTCAGCTAATATGTTTTCTGCGTATAAAACAAATGGTAAAACTTTCATGATGAGGAACAGAAGAAAAAAAAAAGAAGAAGAATTGAGTGTACTACACGGTGTATGCCCACGAGACGTTTGACAGTGAAAAATCAAAGACAATATTTCGCAACACTGCGAAATGGAAAATTTTCTCCTCTCCAGCGACGACAGTGTTCGTTTTATATTTTAATTAAAATTAAATTTCTTTTTCTTTTTTTTTTTTTGTTCGAGTAGACGTGTTTAGGTAACTGTATAAGCAGAATGGTCAACGATTCTGAAGAATTATAACGCATTATTCGTTATTCTCTTACCGGATACCATTGCACAGTGTAGGGTGTAATGTGTATACATAATTTATTTTAATAATAATAATAATAAAACAAAATTGGCCGTTATTCGACCGTTATTTCTCGAGTTTTGCTATTGAAATATTTTAATTATAATATCCGTGGTGCATTACAATCAGGAGTATTCCAAATATTCACAAATATAACGTCGTCGTCAGACGAGATCCTGGTAATCTGTACGTCGAGGATAATGTAATAAATGTTCCGTGTTGATCGTATTCGAATGTCTACTTTAAAACGGTTGGCTCCGTGTATGAATTATTAATACGTATTTAGAAATCCGCGCGTTGATTGACACAATTCGTATACGTGTAATTGTTTAATCGAATACGCACGGCGGGCTAATACTATATTAAGCCGCTTTTAGGTCGTACACTGTGTATACTATGAATTAAATTATAAAAAAACATAATAGATTTGGAAATAATTATTTAAATAATAATACGTAAACGAACATAATATTATTATATAGAAATAAACGATATTATAGCGAATTCCAGTGAATCGACATGTGAATCGGTACATGTGCATGAAAATAAAAATGTATTTGAATTTGCAAAAAAAAAAAAAAATGCCGTTTAAAAACAGTTTAATTTATATTTCGCGTATTAGCGATATCGGAAAAATAGTTGTTGAAAACTTTAACTCGACTCCGGGGCTGACTGTAAGCTGCAGTGAGCGAAATGGATAATAGCTTCGGACACCATTCATCTGCAGGGGAGGCTTTAAACTGGAAAAAAAATGCTTTTATATATATTTTTTAATGATTTAAAAAAAAATGTAATGTTGCTGATTTGATACAATTAATATACCGTTATCTCGTCATTATTGCAATACATTTTTTACGGATCCTTAATGGTAATATTTAACGTAAATTAATATAATTACTATATTTATTAGTTTTATGGTTGCTGGTGAGTAGTAACCTGATTAATATGTGGATGTGAAGATAATTCCGAAAGAAATATTTGAAAATAATTTTCTTATACTCCCGTATACACAGAATATCAATTGGAAAACGATCCAACCAACTGGAAAACCATAAAAACAACTATAACGGAGATTTCTATAACGATTAGAAAAAAAATTAGCGTTTTATGAACTTCTTATTGAATGTTATGAAAATCTATACCACACGGCACTTTCTCAGAAGGAGACAATTCCGACATAAATGCAACGTAACCAATATTAAACAATTCAAATACAATTTTATTAACTGGTAAAGGATATTTATCATAACCGGTTCACGAGTTTATTCATGGCATGAAATAAATTGATTTATTTCGTTGAGTTCCATATGGATGTCTCTAAAAGTACTATTGACGATTTCTGTGAAAGTAACATTAGGCGAAATGTAAATCTATTTACATTTATTGCGTTAATAAACTTATTTCTAATTATTATCCTTACATTTTATTTATAGACGTTTATTCGGAATACTACATCGTTTTATTAATATATTTTTATATAATGTACATGTATAAAAAAAAAAAAAATTACAAAATTAACGTCAGAACAGCGCTTGTGACTACGAGCCTCGGCTATTTGCGTACAGCGTGAAATATAATTTAAATACGGCAGTTCAATATAAATAAGAAAAAGATGTGAAAATTGAAAATGCCAACGTAAAACAAAAACGAATCGTAAACGGCGGCATCGCACAAAAACCGTTTAATTTCCTATTTTATATTATATTTCGATTGCAAAGGGTTTTCGCGACCGCGGAATAATAATAACGCGACGTCGTTCGCCGAGGAGATGAACGAAAAAAATAAAACGAAAAAAGAAAAAAACCATCCGAACTTTTCTTCCGGGCTCCGTGGTGGAAACACTCGCGCGACAGATGCTGCGCGTTTCCATTACGAACTTATAAAGAGACAATTGTTTAGGTACCCGCGGGGGAGTTTTGCGGGCAGAACGCCTCGGATTAATAAAATCGAACGGCTATATTGTTATTCGGAATATATATATATATATATATAAGTGATAATATTATTTCGGTATCATATGAAGTTTATAAGAAACGCAATAATATTATACGAATTTTACGAGTACGCGTTATTATTTTATAACAGAATTTCACGGTGAGGAACCGGGGACGTGAGTGGTAAATAATTTCTTTCGGCGCAGAGAAATATTCCCCCACTCGGAACGTACCGCTCAACATTTCAAATATCATTCCATTGACTTTACGGTGTTTTCGGTCGACACGGTCAAACGATTTGCTGCCGTAACCACTGTTACATTGGACACGTTTGCATTCGACGCGATTCATTCGATTCGGATTTTATGAAAAAGTTATTTATCAATTGAAAAACGATTACCCGGTTATTTGTTAGTCGTCGCGCAATTGTTCATGTACAGCGCACAGCTGTCGTCGATATTATCGACAAATTTAACCGCGCGATTCGCGCAGTCGTTTCATTTTTGAGACTGAATTTTCCTCGATTTCGCGCCGTGATGCATTCTACGTGAATAATTACGGTCTTTACGGCCGTTCACCGAGCCGCTCGTTTTCGTTTTTAACGTTCGAAAAAGAAACAACACAAGTACACCGCGGTGCGCACGAACAAGCGTTAAGAACACAAGAAGAGCACGCGAAATCAATCAATACGTTTAGACGTATTTCAGTATTCTCGCATTCGAAGACCGACGATTCCATTAGACCGTAAATGTTTCGTCCGAACGAAACGGCGAGCGTTTTCGCTCTTTCGCCACCGCCCGTCGGCATTCAGAGACGAGAATTCCGTTCATTGACCGTTTCAGACGCGAAACGTGAGCCAGCCCGCACATACATCTCGATCGAAAACAGTGGATTCACACCGCCGCCGAGCCTTTGTTAATATTTTGTAGAAACCATGCCGGCGTGTTACCGTCGTGACGAAACGTCGAACAATACCGAACGAATACACCACGCCCGGGAGTTCGATATGCGGCTCGTGAATTCCTCCCCACACACACACACATAAAAACCGTAACGCTAAATGAATACCGGGCCGGTTCGAACCGCATTTGTTTTATACCGGCGCAATAGGCTGGTTGTGTATACGGAATAATACCAGCACGCGTCTTCTCTAATGCGAATAACGTGTAATATACGTATATAATTTTCCCCCCGAACGTGCCGCGCGCGTGTTACCGAAGACTGAATATAATATATATATTAAAACGTGTTCGCATCAGTATACCCAGCTTAATTAACCTCAAACTTTGGCGGCGTACTGGGAGGCGGTTTTTTTTGTTGTTGTTGTTGTTGTTATTTTTCGTTTTTAGTATGTACGCTTTTTTTTTTTTTTTACCCTAAAACGTTAATAACGATAATAATAATAATAATAACGATAATAATAAAAATTTGCGAAGAACGTGCGGCGGCGGCGGCGGGAGGAAAAAAATAGTTTTCCGCGCATCACCGTCCACGAGTTCGCTACGTCGGACGTCCGGGCTTGCTGACGAATCGGACTAACGACCACCGTAGACCGAGCGGAGGTTTTTTTTCGCTATTTACTTTTTTCATTTTTTTTTTTTTTTTTTTTCGTTTTCCGCGAGAAAACGGAGGAAAGCGACACGTCCGACGAAAAAGTCTGGTGCGGTCGTATACCGACCGGAGGCCGCGGTTGACAAATAGCCTCTTGGAACGCGTCGAACGATTACCCGCGGTCGGCGTCCTAATCAAAAGAAAACTCTCGCTTGGCATTCGAAAAATACCGTCGTGGAATCGTCGACAAGACCGCGGCGCGTTCGCACCGCGATTCCCGCAGTAGCCTCGTACGACGTGTTGGCACGTCTGTACTCGTGCGCACCGCCGTTGTACCGTCCGGATTACGCGATTACGGAACAGAAGGGTTTTTAGAACGAGCAGGAAAAAAACTTACCGGCAGCGTTTTTTACAAAGAAATTTATGAAATACCCGCGACGTTATTATGACTTAAAAAATGTGTATTATTGAAATCAGAAATCGGCGAATTATTATATTACACCGTTGATCGACGAATCATCAGATCGTTTTTTAGATGGAATTCCCATCGTCCGTTTAGGACTATTACATAATATTCGTCTTATTTATATCGGACAAGCGAAATAACGCTTAGAATTTTATTATTAAAATAACGGGCTAAAAAATATCAGCCCGTAACGTGTTCGACGCTACGGTCGAACATGTTGCGCTTTCCCATTTTTCTATTAATTGAATATGAACATTTTGTTTTTAAAAATATTTATATCATCAACAACGAATCAATGAACTAAATCGAAAAATGAACAAATCATTTCGTCGCTTACACTGAAATTACATTATCGGGAGCCTCCTCTAGACAAGTGCCTACCCAATATTAGTATTGTAATAATTATTAAATAAATACAATTGAAACATCGGTGTAAAGTGTGTGAAACTATTATTTACGCAATGTCGGCCGGCGTATAATGCAGTCCACATTAAACGATGTGCGTAGGATTTGAAATTATGAATTCACACACGACACCGATCAATAAATCGAAATTTTCATGTTTTCTTTTTTTTTTCAAATTTCGTCAGATATTCGGCTGATTCGCGGAGTCATTCAACAACGAAATTGTTTTTCAATATCCGGTCGTGGAATTCTTCACTAGACTGATTACGATAATTCGTCAATGCGTTTTTTCTGCTTTTCGTTCAGAGTTCATTCCTCGTGTGGTTCGTCCTTGTTATTTGTCCATAAGAACACGGGTGCCCCACAGTTGACAGTTCGAACCGGACGAAACTAAAACGCGCTCAGTTGAAAATCGGCAGCGTCAGTGGCCAATCCCCCCTCCCCCCCCCGTCACAACCCGATACGCACATTTGCGCGCACCTGCAGTTTCCGCATTCGCGTGACGCGATCGGTCGTTTACGCGTCGCGGAATGCGAATGCGAACGGACGGCCATAAAATACTGCGGAGAAGGAGGAGGCCGCCGGACGAGTGGTTTTTGGACACGGGCCATGACGACAACAGTGTCACCGCAAGGAGTCCGGAAAGTTTTATCAGAGATGGCAGGGGGGGGGAATCAATTAAAAGACCGGAACGCGAGGCAATTATCGCGATAAAAATCGTCCCTTTCCCGGATCCCGGGATGCGCTTGCCGAGTTCTCGTTCAGATTAACTGCGCCAGTCGGAAGATTGTTTTCCGTTTGAAAAAAAAAAGAGAATAAATAAAAATTATTACAAAATAATTTGCAAAGTTTTTTTCGACGACGCGTTTACATTTTCGTTCGGATTTCAAAGTGATATATAAAAAAATTAATAAATATATAATATATGGCGTTACGAATTCGATCGTTCTATACATTTTATCGTTTTCTAATAGCGTTGAACAAGAGTTGATACTGAACGCGCTACGCGTAAAACCACATTATCCTTTACTATTTATGCAAAAAGGAAAAATGTATATATTCACACAAAATTATTGCCGCTTTTATTTATTTCATAAGAATCGCGTCGAGAAGGGGTGACGATGACAAAAAAAAAAAAATATATATATATATATATGAAACTAAATTACGTCGAATACTCGCACTGATTCCGACGTCTCTTCTGTGTCTCATAAAATGAAAAATGTTTTCCCATTGCGCGTAGATGAAATGCTTTTCGCACATTTTGTTTTAGCGAATTTCTTTTTTCCTTTTTCTAACACGGTCCGTAATATTCACAAAGAAGAACGTCACTTAATTCAATACCAACTGAATATTAATAGTTAAACATTAACAGTTCATAAATCCTGATGCGTTATCATTACGAGTATTCAAAAAAAAAAACTATACCGCAGAGAAATAAAATGAACTCTAAATACGAATAAAAACTTTACGCGAAAACTGACGGAGTTATTGCAATAGGATTTGTTCGGCACATTTTTAGATATTAACAAAAAAACAAAAAAAAGTTATATTATTGAATATTTGTCAGTTCGATTGCAATTTTTTTTTTTTTTTTACGTTTTCGAATAAACGAATAATTTGAACGTTCACGCGCGCACGTGTTATTAAAAAAATTAATAAATTAATATGCGTATTAATACTTTATTTACTTTACTCGTATTTCACTCGTACCGCACCGCTACTTAACAACACACCGCGCGATTTTCACTCGGTTTTCACGAGATATCGCGTACGAAACGTTAAAAATCTAACGAAATTTGCATGCAAATGTGATTTAATGTTTTTTATATCAGTGAGAAGATATCTTCGTTCGGCTGTTATAACTCATACACGTCATATTATTATCACCGGCAGTTAACCCGTGTCGATCAAGATACCGCGGTTTCTCGTACAATATTATTATACGCAGTATAATATACGAGCCGAATTCGTATTCCATTTTTCTCTCTCTCTCTAACGATAAGTCGATTTTATAACATTAACAACTACGCCGTACCGACTTAGATGTCAAGGATTACGATATGGTTTTTTTGTTTTTCACGTTTTTCGCCACTTCGTAATAACTATGGTAATATATGACGGAACAGTTATAAGTTTTTGAAACCTACAAGTGTCGAACTATAATAATATAAGTGTGATAAAGTGGATTAAGCCCTTGTGTCGTGCGCGTTTATATCTCATGTACAAATAAATTTATGCACCAGTTCGCAGTCAATGTCTAAATCAAATACTCTTTGATTTCGTCATGTTATTAAGCTCTACGTTCATCGATACTGCGTATTCGACAAAATGGGCGAATGTCTTTTTTTTTTTTTTTTAAGTAAGTTGGATTTCAAATTTTTTTAAAAAAAGAAAATAATATGTTTCGTCGAATTTCGTCCGTACGCGGTTCGCAACGTGAAACCGATATGAGGAAAAACGTGTTTCACAGTTTATTTCAAATGACGATGACCGGGGGTGATTTCATAAATAAAAGCTTTTTTCCGCTTCAGTGTTTACGAAATATTTATTCTTATCGCGTTAAAAGCGAAATCGCAGTCCCGTAAACACTGAACTGAAATTGACTGTCGATATTTTAACGTTCAAAACTATCGCGTATAACTTATATAATAATTTTTCAATAATATCTATAGATGAATTACAGTTTTTGCGAATACATCGGAAATTATTGGTATTTAATTTTGGCCAGTAATAAATTATCTGCTAATTCGGTTTCGAATTTTAATCAAATTCTCAAACTTTCTTTTTTTTTTTTTTTTTTGTTTATCCAAACGTGTTATCCACAAATTACTCAAATTATGAATACTGTCATATATTTGTGATATAAAAAACGCAAATATAATTGCGTTAATACGATGAAACTGAGATTTCGTGATAACAATGATGACTCGTTGATTTGCACTCGTATAAATGTAAATCGCATTCCAATTGCTTCACCTCATCGCAAAACAGTATTGTTTCAAACTCGAAAGCAATAACAAATTGCTTTTTTATCGATAGAGACCAACGTAAGACGTCTTTTGTGCCGAATTAGTTTTATCACATGAAATTTTTAAATCGATACGAAATTCCGATGATAATAATAATAACAGTTTTTTTTTGTTTTAACAAAACAGTTTAGCAGTATTGTAAACGTCAAAACGAATTCCAAGGTTTTGAAATGAAAATCGTATGAATAGGAACTAGAAATAATAGCGAGTACTCGAAAATGGACGTAAATTAGATTATAAACCAAAATTTTCAACGCATTTTTTTCTTTTTTTTAATTTCAATACGATTTACGAAATAGTTTATAAAACAACGTGAAAAGTTTTCGATTATGATGGTCTCCGGTCATATTTCCTGTTGCGGCCCGCAGATTCCCGCTATTTCCCGGGAAACAACTGTATAATTCTCAATATGACCTCTTTGAAGTATCATCAGAAGTTTCTAACTTCCAGTCTATAGGGGCGGTATAAAAAACTTTCAGACTATACTTGTACCGGAAAATCGCGTTATGGTAGACGTAACACACACACAAAAAGAGTATATTTCGTGTCATTCTCGCCCCACGTCCGAAATAACTCTTCGCTTTGTCCAACGAATTACTAGAATTAAAAATATACTTATTTTATTATCTTAAAATATTTTAATTAATTTGTGTTCCTCGAATGACGAATATAATTTTAATATTCACATAGTGCCTGCCCACGAATTAACAAAAAAAAGATAAAGATAATTCATGTAAAAAATGTTATTATTGTTATTATTATTATTATTATTATTATTATTATTATTATTATTATTATTATTATTATTATTATTATTAGAAAACTATAATTACGTCCGTTTTGTTCGTCCGTCCTTCTTGCAGATAATTCGTCGTTGTAGTGTAAATTTTTGCCGCGTAAATAACGTCGTAAACTAATATTTCTTACGTCTGAAAATCACCGCTGTGAAGTGATTTAAATCGATTACCTAGTTACTCCTCGGGTTGATAGCCGCGTTCTATATGGATTTTAATGTCACAAAATGTCACTCCATGTGTCTTTCTCTATAGAAATCGTCTATCGCTTTGAAGTTTAATTACTCCGCAATGTACAATACTCGTCACTTTAGATAATGCTGTTAATAATATGATCTCGGAGTTAGACATTTTGATTGTCAACTGAACTCCCACGCACGTATTGAGACGTCATATTAAACACCACTAAAAACTCTTGATTTTCTAAAGCAGTTTTAATTCGAGTTGTTCTTGGCTCCGTTAAAAGCTTTTTTATGACTTTACAGCTCGTAAATTCGATTTTGTTGTCCGCCGTTGTTGTTACTATTATTCGAGACCCGCACGTACTACGAGTATTTAGAAACAGATCGAAAGAGCGTATAGAACGCTATGTATTTACGTTTTTCCTCTTTTTTTTTTTAACGCTTCAAAGCATTGAAAATTGATCCAATGAAATCGATGTCCGGTATAAATCGGTTTTGGTTCTTTGGCCGATAGGCGAGTATAAAACAAAATATTCCTGTCGAAGCTTGTTGATGGATTAATTGACTATTTACAACGTCAAATAATTAAAATAATTATCTAATTTATCTTATTTAAATCAATTAATCGCCCGATCGTACAAATTTTTGATCGGAAAATATCTTTCAAAATCCCATCCCACTGATAATAATAATAAAAAAAAAACCAAGATTCGACACCAAACGATTTCACCACTATAATCACTACCGTAATCGAACGGTTTTCAATTGCCAATTTGTCGTCGACGTTTCTATTCAATTAGTAGTTTTCATTTGTTCAAGTAATTATGTGACACAAACAACGACATGTCGATAGACGCCCCTGTATGGACATCAAGCACCGAGATTGAAATCACGTAACAGTTTCCTAAGAGCTTCAGCGGAGACCGTGGGCCCACGAGAACGACTGCAACGATGGCCGAAACGTATAGGACGCTGACAATTTTGAAATGAGACCTAAGGAAGAATTGTCAACACGGAATAACGGGCGACATATACCAAAACCATGGACTGACTTAGGCCAAGAGTTGTTCGGACAAAGGAGACGACCTCCGCAAATGGCCGGGACATACCGACGGACCGGAAAACTGTGAATCCGTGGAATAAGAGATGACGGCGGGATTAATGTGCTCTTACAGAGTTACACCATTACAGCAACAGACGCGGCCAAGACGTGGGAATAGAAAATATGACTTTAAAACGTCTTTTCACCTCGTCCGGAACACGATAAGAACGAGTAATAGTGAATCATTATAAAATCGCGTGTATTCGATTTTTAGATAATCATCCGTACTCTATATTTTATTATTCTCGTAATAAACGAAAAACGCGTTTGAATTTGTAATAACCGCGCGTGGCGTTGGCGCGAATACGATGACGCGCGTTGTGCCGGTGCCGGTGTCGGGTCCACGCAGTGCGGCGGACGGCCGCGGGGGTATTTGTGTCGAATTTTCCGCGCGAAAAACTGGACGCGGTGTATTCACGCGATGGGGAAAGAAACATGTAGTGGAAAGAAAAAAACCTACTTCGGGGAGAAGAGAGAGATAGAGATGGACTTATCACAATGGTTTGCCGAACGAAAGGGCTACGGGGAAAAAATAGCGGCGACGACCGGCCACGAGACGGTGGAAAATATTTACAGGTTTTTCCGAAACCGTCGTACGGGAATGTGTACAGTTCTTCGTCTTTTTATTATTATTATTATTATTCTTTACCGCCGTAAACGCATTTATCTTGGTCACGGCGTAAACGGTCTTTTTTCTCCGTACACGGTCCCGACCGGATGGTTATTAAATTGAACGTGAAAACTAATCGGAATTTCGCACTTTTCCGCCGGTTTTTCATAATATAATATAAACGACGTAAACGATTTTCTTACCGCGCGCGCGGTCACGCGTATACAGTAACGTTTATGTCGAACGCGGCCAGTGCACTGCCGCTTTAATACCGTACGATGAATATCGCGTGGGCCGGTTCAGCGTGAATTCGGCCGCGGATTAAAATTTGACGATTATTTTCTGCGCCGTGAATTATTCTACGTATTATATACGAATGAATTATATTTTATATACGCAGTGGACTACTACGTCAGTGGTGAATTTAAATAAACCTATTTAATTATTACATTTATTCGTTGTTCTTCCCGCGCTCGTTTTTGTCTGTCTTTTACATTTTTCGCATCGAAATCGTCATGCGATTTTGTACAAAGATACTCCCACAGTTTTTTTTTTTTCTTAGCGAAATATTCGATAAATCATGCATTTCATCGAATATTCCGTTTGTCGTCGAACGAGTTGTCGTCTTCAATAATTTATTCCGGTCGTCGTTACGCAAAACGAAAGAGTGCTCCACGTAACAACACAACTGTAACTGAATTGACGACGATAAACAGTCACGAAAACAGCGATATAAAATGGACGAAATTTCATGCTTTCGGCTAGTGTCGCACGGTCAGCGGCGTATTTAACGCGCTACAAGACTGTGTAGGCTAAAAGTAATGAGTAATAATATTATTTAAGTAAAGTGATCATTTTACAACGTTTTGTGCATGTTATTGAAATAGAGCGTTAGTATATATTTGTTTGTATTCCCTTCCCAGGTTTTGTGTTATTATTATTTTTTTTTCTAATTATTTTTCATCTTCATTATATAAGTATTATTGTGAATGCGAAAAAAAAATTTTCTTATTTATTGTATTGAACGTACGAGTAATTTTTAGTGATTGCCAGAAAAAGTTACCGGACAGATTGGTATAATCACCGTGTATCTAAAAACGAACTTACGAGTAAGAACAAAATAATTGAACTGTTTAATAATTGATTGCTCGTGCAAAAAAAAAAAAAAAAAAAAATTTGGAATCCATTACGAAAGAGGGATTGGACGTCAGAATGTGGTCCGTCTGAAATTCGATTGAGTTTTTCATATTATTTTATATAATGTTATCAATGTATCGATCGCGGGCGACCACAGTTTTATGATCATAGAGTGGTTCTGAAATGGTTCTTATGTGAGCGCGAATGCCTCCTCTCACGTATACATATCAAAACGAAGCCAGTGAATCGGTGGAGTACAGTGTGACCGTAATAATTGAGAGAGTAAAATTATTGCAGTCAACCGGTTGGAAATTTTCCTCTGATTTTTATCGATTATTATTATTTATTCATTTTGTGTAGTGTATGTTATTTCGACAGGGAAAGCGTTGCTATAGACGAATAAAACATTATTATTGAACCTGGAATTCAATTCAGGTGTATTAAACAGGATAGGGGAAAAACGTGCGCAATATTTTTCTTACACTGCAGTTCGCTATTTTGCCCGCCTCGTACTCGTCCGACTATGGCGGCCTACCCACTTGCAGTGGTTCGAAGACAGACTTTCCGCCGAATCCGGGGACCTATCGGAATTTCACGCCACGAAACTGAAAGTAAATTGCACGCGACCTGGTGTTTTTTTTTTCTTTTGAGGCGGAGAAAGGGAGGAAATGAGTGAAAACACGTTGCGTTATTTTTAACCGATCGTATGTGTGCGAATGCGAGCGTCTGAACGTTTTATCGTACTAAAAATAATAAAAAACCAAACGAATGAAATGGTTTTTTTTCAAGTCGTCGCAAAACTTTCGAATAGTAGTAGTCATTAAACTATCGACGAGTGTCGACTATTCGCGGAATCCCTTAAGAGAAATCTCTGTCGCGTCCTTATATAGAATATGAAGTGCACAAAACAAAAACGAACAGTACTGTAGGAATAATAATAAAAAAAACCGTTCCCGTTTTACAGTTCCCCGTACAATTACCGAGTCGGTTTCGACGACTCCGAGTCATTTCGTCGAAACCGAATTCAATCGCTTGTGAAAAATAACCGCTCGTTATTGTATTACTACTACAGCGGTACCGGTACAGGTGAGTGAAAGTGTTTCATTAAACCGAATAACCGTCGTAGAGTCAAGCGAATCGAATAGCCGTAATTTTACAATTGATTTATTTTAAATGTCCGTTTAGAGTACAGAAGTATTTTTTTTTTCAGACATGCATTAAAATCGTACGGTTTTATATTGTCGTGTTAGAACGAAGAGAAAAAAATCGTTAGAACAACGACGGCGTTCAAACGAGAACGAGTGCGGTTGTCGTTGCCGGATTTAGAATCATACGGATAATAAAGTATACTCTCGGCCGGTTATTATATTGTAACGTTTCGTATAATATCATATAATATGTTCGTGATTCGTGAATGAAATATTTCTGTACGCGTGAACATTTTTTCTCTTCGTTAACGACAATAATGGACGTCATTGAGATTTATTCGGATTCTCTACAATGAACAAAAAGAAGAAAAAAAGGGGGGGGGAATGATTTTGAACGGGACGAGATAATTGAAAAAAATATAAATAATGACGTTTCGAACGATCCATCTCCGAAGTCCGTCACGCGTTCAACGTTCGACTTGAAACGCTCTAAACGTCTAAACGACTCTTCGATTGTGTATTATTATATTATATTATTATTGTGTCATCGATACATAAGTTCGTGCTGGCGTCATCGAGAATGACTGTTGAAGACCCATCATAACTCGTGGTTTTCATTTGGTCCTTTCGGGGCATACCGCACAACACAGCACAGCAACGAAGTAATTATAATAATTGGAGGGCGTTTGGAGCGTTGGTCATTATAAAATTAATTATCAAAATTATTACGAGCGATATAAATATATATTAATACTTGGTAATATATCGACATTAGCCGTGCATATCTAGTTCTTCGTTCATAATAAACGCGAAATACCAACGTAATATTAATATTGTCCAGTGGACGATGGACACGGTTTTAAGAGTTCTACATTAAAAAGCAATGTAAACGTTATCGCGATCACTCTGTATTATCACAGTATCGCGGAATAACAAACAAACGGGCTACGACAACTTAATTTGTCTCGGTGTCATAAAGTGCGAAATATAATATTTTAATGCCGTTAATGGATTGAAATTATTTTCTCCCGTGACCGACGCGTTAATTACACATTAGCGACCAGAGGCCAATTTGAGTCACGTTCTACGGCTAATTTCGACTAACAATCATACGTCAACTATATTTATGCGATTGGTTTCGAGAAGCGTTGCTCGGAAGTCCGCGGCGCGAACTGGTCAGACGCGCATCATCCTCTACGCACGTATGCGAATAACGTATTCGCAGTGTTGCCGGTGTAACTAACTATTTAAACGGCGCGAAATGATGAATCGAACCGGCGCGCCGGCCAACGGGTTCGGACCCGAAAAATCCGTCCCATTTATCATTGACAATGACGACAAAACATCGCGTCGTTGGACCATAAATTAAATTCCCGTTATATCGCGATAGTGACCTTAAAAGTGCTCTCGAGATTTCTTCGCGTTTCGATACGGAAAAACGGTTTTCCACTTTGTTGTCCCGTCCGGCGTGCGGAGGAGATATCCGCTATTAATCGTCGAAATTACCAGACCGCGGTGAAATAACGCGTTAAACGATCGACGGAAGAATGACGACGAGGTGGTGGTAAGTATATTCGAAAGACAGGATGCACACAGGACAAGTGACGAAAAAGGACAATTTAACTTTTTCCCAAATTCGTTAGCATTGAGAATTTCATTATTATAGTGTCGAGCGAAAAATAAAACGGCACTAAAAAAATGCACACTTACATCAGGCAAATTAACAGTTACACGTTAACGAAATACTACTGTTCGACTTGAGCTGCGTTTAACGCGGTAATGAGTAAATTAATTGAATATGGGTTTTTTTTATTTTTATGAAATTTGTTTGTATCTCACAGTCAATCGCCATCAAACGCCGTATACACTCCGATAGAAAAAAAAATTTGAATCGGTTTATTGACGTAAGATTAAAATAACGGAGAAATATGGAATACCGTCTGCGAAAACGTTAAACTCTTACCCAATGAACGTGAAAGATTCACGATTACGAAAGCGTTAAAATAAAATATGTCGGAAAATTCAAAATTCAATTCGTCTGCATAAATGTAATAAAAAAAAAAAAACATGTTGAGTTGATATTAACGCCCCTGGAAAAGGATTATAATTACAATTGTGTTTATTATTATTATTATTTTTTTTTTTTTTTGACTATTCACTCGTTGATATTTTGATTTAAAATGATATTTGATGATTTTTTTTTTTTTTTTTGCTTTTTATATTTAATTTATATAAATTATTGATTGAGCCACATCGAATAGCCCAGTCACGATTGTACACTCCGTATTATTCAATTTCAATTCGACAAATATCGTATCGGTCACAAATTGTACTCGATATCGCCATAAAATACAATTTTATTTTTAATATTTTTTATTTAAATAAATGATGGTTTTTTTTGATAACTACTTGTTAGTATACATATCTGTATATATTTTCCTAAAACAAATTTGTTTTATTTTCAATTTATTTACGCGTTTTACTAGAGCATAAATTCAACGAATTTTTTCGATTATCTTGCATTAAATTGAAAATCGTTTCGGACCCGTCTGATACCTTATACGTGTAAACATACGATTAAGTTTACTTTTACATTAAAATCTGCAGTTGTTTTTCTTACATTCTGCTGGTTGAATGATTTCGTTAATTCCGGCGACGAACTCTAGAAACTCTAGAGGACGCTCTTGTAGAAGTTTTAACAACAAACAAGTTTACAAAAACGAATGATAAACATTGAAAAAAAAAACTTAAACTTATCGAAGTGCGTAGGCCGTATTTAATACGAATATCAAGTCGAAATATTCATTTCATTGTGCGTACCGTATTGAATAAATTATCATGTCTCGTATAAAAATGTTTCGCTACGAAAAGAAAAAAAACAATTCCATCTATTCAAATTAATTTCAATTGTTTGTGTTTTTATTTTTAACTGTCATCTGTTATACGTAGTCGCACTCGTTCATACATTTTCAATAAAAAAAAAAAATATTTTCAAAAACTGATGTGCTTTTTAATATGTATCGGGAGAAATCTATTTAAGTCGACTTATTATAAGTAATCATAATTTAGTAATAAAATATTGAAAAATGTTCTACCAAATATGAAAAGCTTCTCTAAAAACAAAAAAAAAAATTATTTTTTTCACTATTTTAGATACACTTATTTCAATATGAAAATTTCGATTAAACAGATAAAAATATAAACTATTATTACACTATTAAACCAAAAAAAAATCTAAGAAATGTCGTAAAATTATCTAGTTTACTCATAACTATACGAATTCGTGTAGAAAAAAAACCGACTCTATTCGGTACTTTATTCTATCTGTTATTTTCGTTATACTTTATAACGATGCAATTGATAACATTTTTTCAATCTTAAATACGTCTTATTCGCGATATAAACGCGTCGGCTTCGTAACTTATTCTGTTTATGTTTCCAGTGTAACTCAATTTCACATTTTAAATTATAAGTCACTACGCTAACATAAACATTTGTAAATAAAATAGTCTTATTTCGACACCATTAAGACGGAATACGTCGTGCGAGTGCTTTTCAAAATAATCGTTATACGCGTATAAATAGTAAATATTCGAATTGTTAACTTCTGTGCGCGCTGCTGTATTTTACGAATATACGCGCGTTGTGTTTTATTTCGACGCGACGTTACTGTAATCATTCATGAAAACTCGATATAAGCACTTAAATAATAACTGAAAATCTTAAAATATTTTTTCCCGCATAATAAAATGTTACCTTGAAAATAATTGTAAAAAAATAAACAGGTAACGAGGTAATAGGTTGTTGTTGTTGGACGTCGCCTAAGTGTGAATTGCTCGAACAAACGATATTTAAGACTTTTTCGAATATAGTTTGAACGTCTAACGTGATACATTAAATTTGTAGACCTTTAAACCAAAAATTACTTTTTTTTACGAATCAAATACTTAAAAATCTATAATCGCTATAAATGGTAACACGAAATTATAAGAATTTTTATTTCTTTCCTAATATAAAGTCACCGACCGGATGCAATTCGCTATCAAAAAGAAAATATAACTTTTGTACGAATTGGAGTACTCCTTCTGATAGAATATTTTTGGTTACAGACATCATTGTAAAACTAATATATTACACTTTCCTCCCCGAATCCAAGATACATAGCGTTACAGTAGAAAAATCGCGCATTTAGCTGTATCCGTGACAGCCGTTGTTCGGCAGTTGTGTTTGATGTTACGCGCAAAGAAGCCGACTTCGATAACCGGGCGAAAAAAAAATGTTTTTCACTTCGACAACTGTTGACAACGACAGACATATAATAAGAGTGTGTTCGTGTGTACGTATACATATAGATACACAGACATACGTTGAATTACTTTTGCAACAACGAACTTGGACGGATACCTCGTGTAATAAATAACTCGGTCGTTCACATATATACGCGCTATCTGTCTGCCGCCCAGTCTTCTCTGATGTTTGTACGCTATAGAAAAACACACAAAAAAGAAAAAAACCGAGATTTCGCAATATCATAAAAGCGACTCGATCGTTCGTCGGTGTGACACTGACCACCTGTGAACGTACATATACGAGCTGGTGATGATGATGATAATGGTAATAATAACAGAAGAATTTCACCGTGGAAATTATAATCGTTGTCGACGTTATGATATACGATCGCCGTCTCGAAATCGATCCTTCTCCAAAAGTCAAATGTGATTCCGGTCGGTGATACACACCGAAATTTCGGAAGAGAACCGACAACAACGCGCGTCGTGGCAGATCGAACGAGTTACGGATATTTTACCACGGTCTTAGACGCCCCGTTGTAAATGGCTTCAAAAACGAGCGAGTTTTCGTCACATAATATAACGTTTATACGTATTTTGGTAGAAAAAAACAAAGAAGAAAAAAAAATGTTTGGTCCATTGGATAATCGGTCGAGAACAAATAATAACGTACTGTGAAATCACGCGGATGTATCATCGTAATGTCCACAATCCGTTAAACTCTAAGGTGGAATTGCTTCGAGACAGTGTTTATTTTTTTACTCCATATACGTATAAATGCGATTTAATTGGCGTTGAAAAAACACGAGAATTTGTTGAGAATAGTTGTGCGCGATTCGCATGAATAAAGTTTTATCGCTATCCGACCACTAATCGGGGCAACAATGTTTTGAACACTGCGACTGACATATTATTATAATATCGCGATCAAATCCGAATGTCATTAGTTTAATTGAATAAAAGGCAACTGGCAAAATACAAGTTTAGAATTAATTAGAAAATCAAAGAGCTTTTGTTCGTTTTACTATGTTAATTCGCATTTATTTATTTTTTCAGCTAATGCTTTCGTGACATTTAGAAATACATCATTTCCTTACATTTGCATTCACTCGTTCCAAATTTACATTTGCGCCTTTCGTGGGTTTCCGCGACCGCCAAGATTTGAACATTTTTTAGCCGCTTCTCCTAATGGTATTAGAGTATATTTGGTAGCATTTTTTGGACAAACTAATCCGCACACATCGAATTAGTTTTTGGGATACAGTTGTCGATGTGATAAATCCTTGATAGAATTGTCACGCGACAATATGTGTTTTTTATACAGATTTTTAGTGTAATCAATATTAAACTATAATAAATAATAGTAATTTTTTTTTTTTTTTTTTTTGCTATAGGTATCGAACACATTATCGCAATGCGATCAATTATAATTTAAAATTATACAATACATATCGTGCGTAGATATGTATAAGCGCACATATAAAAGAAATAAACACAACACAAACGTATTTTTAGTGTAAAATTAAAATTGCCCACTCACACGCATACACAATTGGGCCGTGTACACAATGATTTAATTGTACACTTTGGCCACGGGGGAAAAAAAAGTAAAATATACACGAACGATTTGTTGACTTATTTATTTTACGGAGAATAGTTATCAGGTGTATGATTTTATCACGCGAGCACTCGACCATAATCCCAACCAGGACGTTTATAATAATATAGGAACGATAGTAATTTATACGAGCACAACGTTATTGTAATCGTGTCTCGTACAGAATATTTACCGCCTATTTACACGAACGGAAAGTTCTTGACAGACGAAGTCGTTAAAAATCGAAATAGAAAATACGCGGAGTACGATTTTATATCGGATATACGTGGCATATTTAAAGACCGGATCGCTTTTGATATTGTTTTTAATAAAAATCACGTGCCAATACGAAATAATAATATCGTTTTACTGCACGTGAGAGCATAAAAATTTTCCATGTCTATGTATGTGTGTGTGTGTGTGTGTTGGTACGAAGTAAAATAGCAAGTTTTCTTTTTTACTTTTAATATTCACACGTGACCAAAACAGTAGAGCGCAGTTGACTTGTAAAACATTTCGTACAATCGTAAAACTTCTATGCGCTTGAATACGCCTTACACATATCTCTTGTACTTGTTTGAAACTGACAATACGTTTCAGACATTCACGTGATACGCAGAACATTTACGCGAAACACTCGTAACATTCGTAGTATTCAAACGTCTAGAATTTTTATTATTTTTTTTTTCGCTTGTACATATTATTTCATTCGGCGTGTACGTTATATATATATATATATATATATATATATATATAAATTCATTGTTATAGTGTGAGTATTGGGCAGAAAAACTTTGCAATCAAATGACGTAAAGCTATTGGAAACGACTGAACAAAACATTGAGGTTAATACTTGAAATTATTAGATCCTGATTATATATATATGAAAAGAAATAGAATGATTTGTTCGTTTTCTATCAAAAAAAAATTAATAAATATCCCCCGGCATTTTTTTTCCTCGCAAAATGTTGAACAATTCAAATTAGGACCAAAACGATAGGGAAAATCATAAACAATTTTTGTACAATTCACAAATGTTAAAACGGAGAAATGAAAGCATATTTAATGAAGTCTTTTCGCTGTATGTGTGTGTGATAACGTCGTGTTATTATATTTCGTGTATGTTGGCATGAAACAGATCGTTACAATCGTCCGCGTGTTAGTCGTGTACAAAAATTATATAATTATTACGTTCACTAAAACACGTTTTTATCGCTTAATTAATATTTAGTTTAATTAAATGAGCGCCGCCGTCGTTTTAATCATATTATTATCATTGAATTAACCGAACGAGAGTCGAAACGATTATTTACTGAGTGTGTGTGTGTGTGATACACAAATATTTATTTGTTTAATTTAAAAAATTTCAATTCGTTATTTATTATTTGTTTGGTCCTTGGCCAACGAAATTTCGAAATAATTTTGTAGCCGTTATAGCGTATTTACTGCGAAACGTCACTATAGCATACGTTCATGTGCTTGACAATTATCAATACATTTTTATTGCATAAATAACAATAGCGGTGCGATTGAACGAATCGATACGATGATATATTACATCACTGTATACTTGTAAATTTTTTTTCCCACCGATTTTACCGTATCGTCTTCGCGCGTTAGTCTTATTTCCGACGATTTTCGCTACGGAAATAATTTACCTGTGCGCGTATAATATATGTATGAATATATGCGTGGAATTTCACGTATCATTGTGAGTTCATTTATTCGAGTAGAAAAATTTACCGCATTCAACAATTGACCTAATTTATTCAGGCATACCGCTGAAGTACACGCAGAGCAATTTATAATGCATACTTTTTTTTTAGTTAACGCGTGCAATTGGATTATACGAGATGGAATGATAACAATAAAAAATACGTCAATATCCTTTTGACGAGATGCGAACGCGCTCGACGGCCGACTATAATAGGCTGTTTAAATTGTTACTGAAAAATATGGAAAATTATAATGTATAGAAATGTATGCGTCCTATAGAACAATCTGGACAAAAACCGTTTTTGCAATCACCGGGGGAGTTACCGTTAGGGGGGGGGATCTTCTTTGAATATCGAAATTCGATTTGGAAATCATTAACTTTTATCTGCTTTATATGAATGAATACAGTCTCATCGAATTAATCATCATATTCGTTAGTTAATTTTCGACCTGTTTCTAACTTTATTGTATAACAATATATGTGTTCATTATTTACAAAAATTATGTGATTATAAAAAAAAAAAAATAAATACTTTTTATTACGTTTTATTCGAATAACGATTTGTAACGTTATTCTTTTTTATTATTTTTTTTTTTTTTTTTTTAAGCACTCGGTTCTACAGTGCGCACGTATAAACGAATAAACTGTGCATGGATGTTGTCGGCACGTAATCTCCTACGAATTAATAGTGTGCACAAAAAACGTGTAGCTCAAGCGACCCGTGATGAAATGGAAAAAAAAAATATAAACGGGGGTTGGATGGTTAGAATCGAAAATACTGCAACGCGCGTGTATTACAGCAACGTGAATGCGTTCGAATATAATAAATTGATGACATTGGAATACGAAGAACGGATAACCTCGAAATAACAATAACAATAGCGTTCATACGGACACATTTAATAGAATTTAAATTAATCGAAAATCGATACATAGACTCATTATGTATAATATATTACTTTATACTGTATGTGATTTTCAGAATTCAAAAAAATCACATAGCGGTATTGTGTAAAAGAATTGATAGATTTTATTCATTTTCCAGTGCAGTTAGACATACAATATATATCTTATAACGGTTAACTGGTGTTAAGAGATATTTGCAATAATAATAATTCTATGGAAAATGTTTAAGAACGTTTAAAGAAGTTTAAATTGCATTTGGAAATTAAATACACACATATATATTTTATACGCGGAAAATATGTAAATTGTCGTGTGTTTGACAGATTCGACAGCTGTCAGAAACAAAAATTTAATTATTTTCACCGAGTATCAATACAAAAAAAAAAAAATTATAATAATAGTAAAAATTATATAGGTATATTTTATAGAATTATATAAGAATGAATTAAATATTGAATACAGCTCTTACTGTAATGCATCATGAAATAATCACTCAATATGTAATAATAATAATAATAATAACAATGCGTTGCCTATACAATTTGGGCATTTTTAAAATCACAGTAGAAATTAATAATTTTAGATTTGTATCCTCATCGAGTTTCTGAAATTAATTATTTCTTTGAATTTATATTTATATAAAAACCATTTCATTAATGTTATTTCACATTATATGTTAAGATTACGTCTCTGCTCTTTACACAATACGTATATTGTGCCATTTATTCTTTTTTTTTTTTGTTTTTTGATAAAATCTTCGATTTGTTTGATTTTTTAGTTTGAAATCAAAACGAAAGTTCGGATATTTTTAATCATTCTAAAAACTTATTACTTTAAAAATTACCCGGCTCATTCCAGTTTGTTTATTGTTCTCAGTATTTTAAAAAAATACCATATATATTGTCCCAATAAAACTAACATTGTGTACGATGAGTAAATAATGAAGAAACAATAACATAACTCTAAGATATAATAAATATGTTTAGAAACAAATAAGACTTCATAAGTCTCGTATAATGTATTTTGAAGTTTTAGCTATGAAACATGTATTTATTTGTAATAAAAAAAAAGAACTATAGTTTTGTCGATTTAATATGGTATAACTTTATTTAAAAATAATAAAAATATAGGTACGTATATATACTGTCGTCGTGTTAATAACATTATGTTGATAACTTTGGAAAATGTATGAAAACTAAGTTTGTTGACACAAGTAATACTACGAATACTCGTGTTACTCGTATATGTTCTTTGAGCAGCTGTTTTTTTTTTTTTTTGTCTATACAAAGTTTTCAAATCACAACGTTCTCGCTATTGAAAATAACATTTTATTGACTTTTTTTTTTGCATTTAAACGTACGCGACAAGTAAACGCACTAAAACTCTTTTCAAATACATTTTTGTCTAAATTTAAGTTAAATTATTACGATGTAATCACAAATTGGTAATTTTAAAAAAATGTCCGCAGATTTATTCGCGTTTGTTTTTCGTTTACACATAATATTATTAGTTTTCAAGATTGAATAATTAATAACTGCAATCTCCCTAATTATACGTAATTGTACATCGTCGACTAATTGAAAAACGTAGAGAAGTTTCGTTTGATTATTAAGAAGTGGTTATGAATTTCTCTGTACTAAATTTTTTTATAAATAAATTCCCGTAAATATTTTCATTTCAATAAATATTCGTTCTGGAGTATTCGTAAGCATTACTATTTCATACCGTTCTTCAAAAAGAAAGAAAAAATTATTTATGACAAATTAAATAAAACTAAGCGAATGTGTACAAGCGAACTAGAGAAGAAGAAAAAACACGAAATATTTTTATATTATAATATAAAGTTATATTTTTTTTATATATAAAAAAAGGAATAAGTAAATTTCTATAAATAATTTTCGTTCAACGTAATATGAATTTGTCTGTGATGGCAATACAAATGCGTTTGATGTCATGGCGAACTATTGAAATATCCTTTTGATGTATTTCGTCTTGTTACGGTTTACGACGATGACCATCGACGAATTTCTCTTTCATTACTCACGAATATTCTTTATATCGCATCGTTCCGTATTATACACTAATGATCGTAATTTTCAAAAGCTTTGAAGTGGAAAAATGTATGTAAATTCTCGTAGATGATAATAATACCGCGCTGGATGATATGAAATTTCAAACAACTTTCTTCCTGCGCTCACGATTTTTGAAACTCCCGACTGCATTATAGTATTGTAGTTACACGTTTGTAGTATTGTCGGACGACGGTGAAAACTTTGTTCGGTTGTCGCACGCCAGAGTAGTCGCGGTCGAAAACTTTTTCCTCTGTCATAAAAATCCGTAAAAGACGACGAACAATTTGTCCGGGAAAACTAGTTATTATTATTATTATTATTATCATTATTGTACTCTCCGCGTTTTATTTTACTCCGTCTGGTCGCGGTCCACGTCGAACACTACGCGTAGTATGACGATGACCCGAAGGAGAAAACGCGAAAAACGAGATATTTTGTCGGATTCCTCACCGGAATTCCGGCCACCGAAATAGGATCGCTTTCTGCAATGTAACGAGGACGTGAACGCGACCTGTCGCGCTCGTTCTTTTCAAGTCTGCACAGTTGAGATTGGAAAAGATTCAAAGGTAAAAAGACATCGCGCCGGAGAAGAAGTTTTCACAAGAGTCGTTTTAAAACGCTCTCTCTGTCACTCTCTAGGGGCGGTCAATCGAAATACCATACGCACGATGTTCCCGGTTCCGTTTAAGATATTTTTTAAATAATATACGGCGCAGAAATATCGGAAATGTTTATTTCGCCGTCGTTTAACGACGAGCGGAACGAAATTTCCGTTCGACTCGTGGTGGTGTACGGGTATTTTTTTCGGATATTTTGGATTTCGAACGGAACGAGAAATTTATCGATGTTTACAATGATTTTTTTTTCTCGTGTCTGTACCGAAAAACTGTACCAAAAAGATTGTTCCGATCTTTACCACAACCGTAGTTTGTTTCCCGTGACAAATCGCATCAGTGGTCACATCAGCAAAAGTGGTACTTTTAAAGATGTCATTGTTTCAAGTTTCCCGAAAATTTCCTAAAAAAACTCGATTCCGTCGGAATCGGTTTCGTCGTGATTTCGAGACTAACGGCCACACGATGGTGGTGACTCGAAATATCCACCGAAAACGTAACTCCATACGATACCGAGGAAAACAGAATTTCTTTCGGTTTATAGCAATCGTGTGGATTTTCAGGTATTGTTTAATATTCGTAAAAGCGATCATTTTCGGTTTTGTGGCTTAAAAATTCGTTCGGACGTGCGTTACTTCAATTGTAAAATAGTCAGTCACAATCTTTCCGAATAGTAAAGAATTCGAGTTTTTTATTATTATTATTTTTTTTTATCGGAATAATATACGTTTGTTCAGCACTGACGGGCGTATCGGAAATTTTCGAATTTTCAACAACGAACGACCGCCGCCGTCGTCCGACTAAACGCGGTGTGGGAATTTTTTTTTTATAACTTCTTTTTTTCCGTTAAAAATTTTCCATACAGCGGCGACGACAAGCGTGTGGCGCGACTGACGACCGTCTACGTCGGTTTCGATTCGCTCGCGTCAGTTCCACACACCTCTCGTTGTAAATCGATCGTCGTACTCTCTACCTACATCCGTCCAATACGCAGGACCGATTTGGACAACAGACCGCTCCAAGACCTAACCTGGCTCGAGCTCGAACAATTCCAGTCCTCAACCCACCGCTCTGTTTCAGGTCAACCTCTTGGTTCGTCTCAAACCACTCCATAAGAGACACCACCAACACTCTCCGAGAAAAAATCAAAAAAAAATAAATCTTCCCACCAATCGAAAACAACAGTCTCCAACTCGAAGTACTCTCACATCGAATCGATCTCCGCTAGAGAAAGGTCCGTTAAGAGACCTATCGCATTCCAAATACATTAGAAATCCAACACGATTCGACCAATAAAGCCCTGCGTCTCCGGTATGAGCGTCGGCTTTGAACAGTGTATCATTACTACACGGGGCAATGCTCGAACAGCAACGACGTTTCGTCCCGTTCACTGCAGGCAACCGCAAAGATCTCGCGGTTTCCGATAGGCGCGCGGCTGAGGAGTTACAGAAACCGCGTACGCGAGAATAAGACTTTATACGTCCGGCGGGTGGGAGCGATCACGTTGGTCGGGTGCCAGAGCGGCAGCGAGCGAGAGCGGGGCGCGGTTTCCGCAGAGCCAAATGTCCGATTTCGTAAACGGATGAGTGGACTCGGAAAACACTCGGTCGACGACGCGCAAACACACACGCCTCGGCGTTCCGCGAACATTGCCCCGGCGGATACGGCCAAAGTCGTCAGCCCCCTCCCCCCCGCAGGCGCGATACGACGACGACGACGTATTATTCGTATCTTTCGTCAGATATTATACGAGCAATAATAATAATAATAATAATAATGGCTGGTTCGCCGCACGACGCATTTATCGTCGCACGGCTGTGTCGGTGCCCGGTTTCCCAGGGCGCGAGACATTTTCAAAACGCTTCCTTCCTCCTCCTCCCCCCCCCCCCGGCCACCGTCTCGTCGTCGTTCTCCGTCGGGGTCGGCTTCGTGGAACGGCTGCGGAACCGGGACCGGAGAACTAAAGGGACGGCCGCGGCCGCCGTCGTACACTAAAACAGTAATAATTAAAACGTACGAAAAAAAAAAAAAAAATGTATATTTCTCGGTTTATAACGTTTTAACTATCGTTTTTTTTTTTTTTGTTTTCGCATTATTTCGATTTTAAGTCATATCTTATAAATTCGCTCGTCGAATTTAAACGGTTGATAAAAACGATAAACTCTCTCGGTAAGAGAAAAAAATTAATAAATAAAACGCGTTTGTTATTATTTAAGACGCCGGACGGATTTTCCGCCTGGAAACGCTCGCTGAATCCCCCCCGGGCTCTGACCGATGTCGCGTATGCGTTAGCGATAGTCGCTGTCGTCTAAACGAGACTAGAGACGTTCGACGTCGTCACGTCACTCCTGCGCGCGAATAAAAACGCCAAAAAAATTTGTCGTTACACGGCCGTACAAGACTAATATCGACGATATTCGGCTTACCAGTGAGAGTGTTCACGACGTTTCGTATGAAATCGCCATGAAAAAAAATCGGTATTGCGCAGAGCGACGCGTCTACGAGAGTCGATTGATCTGGCGTGTCGCCGTTATTATATTATGTTTATCGTTTATTTCGTTTCAATACGACGAATCGTTTTTTGTTCTTAATCCGTTTTGCCAGTTTTCCACTGGCGACCGAAAATTCAATCGAAAAACGGTCTTCTACGGGATGCCATCGTTTTTTCAAAAAGCCCACTTCTATCCTGTCCAAAAACATAGGCGATGTCGAATTCACTTCTTTTTTTTTTTTTTTCTTTTTTTATTTTCTTGAAATACGACGAATCGTCGTCTCCTTGCGTTTTCGTTCGGTAAATGACTCAACGAGATTATTACGAATAATATTTAGCGATTCACAATTAACGCGCATAAATCGTCCGTTTAAAATTCCCACGCTCAGTGATGGCAAATATAAATATTATTGACGTTCGCCGTAGAACATGACACAGAGGATGGATGCTGCTGGGTGTCTGGATGTTGCTTGTAAAACGCGCCTTGAAACTCTATCGCTAAACTGAAATTTTTAACGCCAAGCACGTATACGAGTGAATAATGTTTCCGGCGAAATTTACGCCCGAAAACTGACGATTCGTCACATTAAACGGATTCTATGTGCGCCGCGTATATTATATATATATATATATATTGTGTGTGTGATTTTTCTTATGATCTTTTGATCACGAGAAATGTTACACGCAAATTATATTATTGGTGTTTTTCTATTCGTTATAAAATCGTTTGGGGATAACTCCAACAGACGTTTTAAACAATCGCGGAGACTCTTAATTTTCGAATACCATACGTTTATCGATAATCTCATCCGAATAAAAAACAATTAAATGAAAAATCGGTAAGTGTATTTTTCGTTTTGTCAATATCGGACATTTTACTGTATTACAGAAATTCGTGTTTTTCAACGGTGTATTTATATCCAATAGATGTTGATACAATCGTATGATGACCGACTTTACGAGAAATTTTATTTCATTGCCGAGCGCAAACATTTCATACAAGAATAAATTTTCACCATCTGCTGGCACGCCTATCGATTTCACCGTGTCCCCGTTATAATAAACGCTTTATACTCGAGAGATACTCAATTAGTTTTTTTTTAATAATTGAATTTGTACAAAAGGTTCTCGAATAATCTCTCCAAGTGAGGTTATGGTTTAAAAATTAAAAGTCGATATAGTCGCAAATTGTAAATGCGTACAAAATTTATTAAAACGGTGAAAAAATACAAAACGGAATGGACAAAAAAAAAAACGTCCGAGAAACAAAATAAAACGATTTTTTTTCATTTTTTTTACATTGTCTGAGACGTTAAAAAAATATATATATAAACCTGTATAATACTTAAATATATTATTACGTTTTTGTCGGTAAATCATTGACAGAGCGAATTGTATTGCGAACGTCAAACGCATAAAACGTATTTCAGTGTACGTAAAATTCTTCGGAATATTTTTCGATTACAATACAATACGATCGAATGCATTAAGACGTTTACGAAAAAGTCTCCGTTAAACCGTTTAGAACGCTTTTTCTACGACAACGGAAATCGTATTGTCATAATTATGATTATTCTAGTGATTCGAAAACAATGACGGATGGTTTAGCCTACACGGTAGTTTAATTTTTACTCTCTAAATACTTAAATAATAATTTGGATAAAACGTATGGAAGCGTTTGATAATATACGGTATAATGTCGAGGCCGAATTGTATCCGACAGTTATATCTACAAAAAAAAAAGGAACAATTTTTTTTCTCAATATAATTAATTTCAGGACGGAGAAGATAAATCATACTTTTAATTTTTTTAGAAAATAATATAAAACTAATCTTCGAAATATTTTTATACTTTTAGAATAAAATTTTATGTTCTCACAAGGATTTCTCAATTTCAATTTTAAATATATATATATATAAATACATATTACATTTGCACATATATCAAAAACAAAAATACGTATATATGCTCGTTTTGGTAATATTCCAAACTGTTATATATATATATATATATATATATATATATATATATATATACATCATATTTTATTTTTTTCCTTTTGTAGCCAATAATTCTTTGCAATGATGTTTTAAGTGCAGAAGTCACGCATTGTCTTGTACTCGTGTTTTATTTATGATATAATTTTATAAAAGCAAAAAGAAATAAAAAAAAAATACAAATGCCAATACAAATTATTGTTTGCGAATCAATTTTTTATACCAATAAGTAATTATTAATGTTATATAAAATGAAACACAGAACCGTATTTCGTTTTGTACAATAATAATAAAAAGATAATATTGTCTTTTTTTTTTTTAGTTATATTTTAAACATTAAAACGTTTCATAATTAATAAATAATATTTTCGGCGTGAAATTTTTACATTATCAATTCATTTTTAACATCGTTTGCACGTTTTAAAAGCATCAGTTTTTCTGTAATATTACTGATAGGGATCAAATGTAGTTGCGATAAATAAAAAAAGCGTTAAAATTGATTGTAATCGATTTCACAAAAAAAAAATCTAAAGAATTGTATAAAACATATTTAAAATTTAGAATTTTTATTGTGGTATTTAATCTGAAAACATTTAACTTTTACTAGTTCTGCCCACTTATAAGTGACAGTCAAAATGTACGTAAGTCTTAAGAATTGAATCAACTGTTCATTTATGTCTTTACATAACACTGTGATATATAACGTTTATGACTTTGTATAACTGTATGAGAACAGCAGACATAACTTTTTATACATATAAATTAGATATATGTGTTATATTCACATACGGCTTGAAGAACATTGAAAAACAGAATAAAATTTTATTATAAGATATGGGATATCAACCAAATAACAATATATTTAATATATTTGAAAAAAAAACGAAAAATTGCTAAAAGTTGCGCTAAAAAAAAAAAAAAAAATTTACATTTCAATTACCACACGTGTAATCCTATTTAAAATTTAACATTGAAGAAATCGAGCGAGTGTAAATATAAATATTTTTATAAAAAATAATATTTCGTTGTATTATAAATAACATTATTTATACGTACAATAATTCCCGTTTAATAATATCGAAAATTAAAAAAAAAAAAAAGTTAAATAAAAAAATAAATCGAATAATGCTCGTCGTGTATTTATTTATTTTTTCAAAGATTTCTTTCTTTTCGTTCGCTTTATTTTATTTATTTTTTCGCGCAAAAGTAACAACAGCACAAAAGCCGCTATAATTCCGTATACAACGAGTGATGAACAATCGCCGGTTGAGTGTATAGTCATCACCGAAATTATTAGCGACAAACTTGCCGCGTTCCTATTATTCGATAACAAATTACCGAAGACTTACCACGTTTTTCTTTCTCACCCTCCAGACCGTTCCTTCAATTATTTATATGTAATGTCACCGGCAATGTTTTATTTATTATTATTATTCATATTATATCGAAAGCATTATTCAATTTGTTCATTCGTTTTAATTACGATCGTAATACGCACTTCTAATTTTTTTTTTGCGCAGTTCAGGCAATCGTAATAACGCCGCTTCTCTTTTAGAATTTTTTTTCGGTAAACATAAAAACATAAATCGTCTTCTACTCGGCCTTTACTTTTCAAATTTACTGCAATCACAGTTACATCATTTTTTACGTACCGCGAAATTATTCTACTTATTTCAAAAAAAAAAAAAATAATAAGAGAGATTATACATAGAAATTCAGAGTTGTCGATTTCGTCCGCGTGTGAGTACAATCACTATTAGAAGGAAAAAAATTGCGTTGTTGAAAAAACAAAAAATCTCACAAAACGTTTAATTCTTACCGCTAAATACGAGTTTATGTAAAAAAAAAAAAAATATATATATATATATATAGATTATACGATTATATGAAAATATATTATAATTGAATTATTACTCGCTGGGCTGGTAACCTGCAGTCGAGATTAGCTTCGTGCAAATAAATGCGGAAAAATAATTTAATAGACTATTTTGTGCAGTAACGTTATAAATTATGATTTACGCTATCATCCCGATATCGGAGATTATTATTATTATTAAATGTCAGTACATTTTTATAGCGCGTCTTCACGGATTCCGCGTAATCCAGAAAATCTGTGTGAACTCACGTACTTATCAATCGTGTAGAATATTTTTATGTCCAATTAAATTTTTCTACCATCCGCCTTATTATACTTCGAGCTTATTATAATCTCATCTATTACTATTTAGGCTTTTATTATTGTTATTATCAAATCTATTATAATCGTGTTAGTGACTAATTAAAAAATGAAAATCTAAACAAACAAACAAAAAAAAAAAAAAAATACGAATTTTCATAGGTTTTTTTTCCCCCGTATACGAAATGAAACAACACGAACAATACTTTTTGTGTGGTTTGACTTTTTTTTTTTTTTACTTAATAAAATATGATAATGTAAAAAAATGTATCGCGAAATTATAATACGTTTGTTATGATATTCATAAACAAAGGTTTATATTGTATACGTTAAATATGATATGTAAAAAAAAAGAGGAGAGTACCGCGTGGAAATTACGTAAAGGCAGAGACGTATTTAATGGTGGTGGAACACTTTTTTTTACATATTTTACCGGCTTAAAAACCGCAAGGGATGTTGGAATTTTATTAAAATATAAGATATTATACATTAAATTTTGTTTAAGAAAGGAGAATTTCGTTATGACTACACGCATTTTAGTGTTAGTTTTTAAATCCTATTTTAAATATTATTTTAATTATCGTGTTTTAGTTTTTTTTATTATTATTATTATTATTATAATACTCGTGTATAACATTTATTCGTAATATTATAATAAACGTTATGTGTTAAAAAAAAAAAAAAATGATAAAATGTGTAAACGTCCAGCTCGATTTTTCACCGAATCTGCAGACACCGATATAACAATACACGTGACACATTAATGATACATAGTTTGTAACTCAGCTGAACGAATTTCATTAATAATCCATTTATTTATTGCGTCATCGTTGTCAAACGCAATCGTTTAATAAGAAATTAATTTTTGTTTTTAGGTAGAATGACGTGTGGTGGTCGACGACAATAAGAGCGGAAAACATTTCTAGAAATTGTACTCCGGAATAATTAAAGGTATTTGCTTTTCGCGTATTTATGTACCGGTTGATTAGAATTGAACTTGAATTGAAACGAGTAAAAGTGTACACGAGCCAATAGCATTTTATAGGAATATAAATTGCGTCATAATCGTGTTATCGTTTTGCCGACGAGGGAAAAAAAAACAAAATAATATATAACCGCTGTTTGGATGTAACAACAAACGATACAACATAATAAATGCAAATTTGTATTAACGAAGGCGCGAAAATGCCGTGCGTTCCGCGTCTAAAGTAAACAAAACTATGTTCGAGATAAATCAATAGAAGGAACGAGAAGAAATGAAAGAACAACACCTTTCCGCATGTGAATTCGAGTAAACTACATTATTTTCAGAATAAAAACATCTCGATTTCGTTGTTATTATTATTATTATTATTTTTATTATTATTATTATTATTATTATTATTATTATTATTATTATTATTATTATTATTATTATTATTATTATTATTATTATTATTATTATTATTATTATTATTATTATTATTATTATTATTATTATTATTATTATTATTATTATTATTATTATTATTATTATTATTATTATTATTATTATTATTATTATTATTATTATTATTATTATTATTATTATTCGAACAAACATATTCGGCAAAATATCTTTTACGTATAGTTTCACACTCGTATTCCTATGCTCCAGTTTAATGATTTATTGTGATTCACGCGAATAATTGTACTATATACGTTCACAATATATCGCATACTCACTATATCATATTAAAAAAATTACTTAGGTGCTTCGTCTATGCGATTTTAAATGTTCTCGCTAATATTGTTAAAAATTGAGTTACAACATATGAAAAATTACATGTATAGATTATGATTACTATAATAATCATATGTATACTATTATGATTCAAAGTAATATTATAATATTAATTTTATTTTAATTTTTCCTATTTATTATATATATATTATATATATACTCGCAATAATTATATTTTCTTCAACGTGTTCGCTGCACGTTAATATTGTACAAAAATATTTAATACTTTAATTAACGTGTACGACGAAGTTGAGTAAATCGACTAATAATTATACACTAGAAACGTGAATATTTATTCATTTTTTTTTTTACGTCATATATTATTAATAAGACTTATTTCATCATTCTTTACACCTAAAAAATATACATAAACAGGTTTACAATATTGAATGGTGTAAAATAAATTAAACTTATTTTATTGTCTATAATATTAAACGCTTACACGTTCGTTAGAAATAAAATATTTAAAAAAAAAACAAAAAATATTTTTTACGTACGATATAATTTCGACACAATTTTGAGCGTACTCAAATTCCCGGTACTCTTTAAAGATAATATTAAGGAGTAAAGGCATTTATGCACTATTAGAGGCAGGGCGATTAATCCCTTCGCGTCTCCTACCATTTTCAATCCCCCCTGCGCTAAAGATATCCCATTAACATAATATTAATATATGCTTCTCCCGAGTTAAACATTATATTATATAACGAGGAATACACTCGTTGATTTATAATTTATACGCGTACGTCGATATTTCGTATAAATAATTGTTATTATGTAATGTAACGTTATGATGATTATCGTTTTTTCGCGAAACGAGTTTTAAATTCTAACAAAAAATTAAATAAAATTATATCGATTTGTATTATAATATTTATACATACACTATCGCTGATTAATAATTCCATGATCGCGGAATACTTTACGATATGACATTATTATCAGACAGTTTTTCAAAAATAATACACGTCGAATCTACGTTTAAACGTGGCACTGTTGTTATCTTTTACTTATTCTGCAATTTCACGGTGTTTTTTTTATAATAATGCCTGTGAGGCTTACTTTCACGAATGAATAGGTTTTGATTATGACACGCTATATAATATATACATATATATATATGAATACAAAAGAGATTTATGAATCATATAATGTCTATTTATTATTTTCCGTGACGCGTGTAACTCGTTCCATTTTGCGGTGTCAAACCAACGAAATTTGTATACAAAAACCGACGAATTTACGACGTGAATGCGCAGTAACTTTTACACTGTGCACGAAACTTAAAATATAATATTATCAGTCATTTTTTTTTTCTAACGACACCAAGAACGGTGCGATTTTTAATCGTCGTCGAAATGCTCATCACTAGTGCTCGAACTCTGTTACTCAAAAAACGAAAAAAAAAATCGCAATACAAAAATTTACCCCGTTTACGATATTTTTAAATGCAAATTTTGAATTGAAAACTAAAATTATCGAAATATATTCGTAAAAATCCGAAACCATTCGCACGTCGTACCCTCCCGGTCTCCAAGACGAAAGAGAATAATCTAAACGCGTTTTTACAATATTTATTGAAAGTATAAAAGGGCGCACTATAAAATAAGTGTGTTTACTTGAATCCGATTGTTATTTATTACTACGAGTTAATTTTCTTCAATCCATTTGAAATAGAAAAAAAATCATATTTTCGTATTGTCCTATTAGAATAGTATTGAAAATGTATTATAATTTGTAAAATATTTCGAAAAATTGCATTTTAAATTTATAGAAATCTTATGAATTGCATATATAAACGGAAAATCGGAAAATATCAAAAAAAAAAAAAAAAAAACATTACTTCTTTAAATTCTCACTGTACATTTCACGAAACGAATATAACTATATCACACATCGCGTTAAGTTACAAGGTTAAAATAAGAAAAAAATTTATAAATGCAATAAAGTTCTCGAGCCCAACAACTGATCACAATATAATATAGTTTATTACGTTAGACATAACCTAATCTGGACGACGCCATCGCCCACGTAGTGTCGTATGTATCGACAGACGCGGAAAATTCATACGCGTGTGCGCCTTCAAAACGTCTGGGCGATTCTATTTCTAGCTCTAAATATTATATTATTATACTCGTATAAATAGAGTGTAAAATTTTCGACGCAAACATAAATGAATTTTCAAAAATCGTTTTTTTCATAAATCGAAATTTGAATAACAACTGGTAACCGGTATTGTGTGGCAACGTGCGTTTAAAAATACATTTTAGTACAATATACGCGCAGTTCACTCGACAAAATCAATAGAAAATTATCGTTAATTTCATTGATAAAAATGATCGAAAACCGGCGATATTATCCAATAACGATAATAATAATAATAATAATAATAATAATAATAATAATAATAATAATAATAATAATAATAATAATAATAATAATAATAATAATAATAATAATAATAATAATAATAATAATAATAATAATAATAATAATAATAATAATAATAATAATAATAATAATAATAATAATAATAATAATAATAATAATAATAATAATAATTTTCATTCGCCGTTCGTTTATACAATAATATTATTATTATGTTTTTCCGCCCTTTTCAAAAACGTAAAATAACATATTTTGTGTGTACTACGTGTGCACGTGTAATTTTAATCAAGTTAAAATCATACTTATCTAACTCAATATAAAACTTTAATACAAGCGTCATACGAAAAAATATATAATAATAATATGAACAACAATTCATTTAATTTAATTTGCTTGAATTACAACATATAACGTGTTCTTACGTCATAAACATTGTTAGAGTTGTTACAATGTTATAGTGATAAATATCGTACTCGCTATTTACCTATAAATAGTTCTCGAAACGCTCATTTTTTTTCTTCTTATTAACAGTGCTCCTCTCCTTTCATTTTCTCAATTCGAACACTTCGTATAAAACAATATTTACAAAAAAAAAATGTCCAACGAACAAATGTGTAACGGTAAAACGAAAATAAAGATTTTTTTAAACGTATTTCAATCAATTATAGAACATATATATATATAATACTTAGAGCCGTGATAAAATTATATAAATTATCGTTTTTGCGCATTTAAAAGTAACTATTGATTTGTTTCATATATTTTTATTTTACGATTCCGTAATTTTTTTTTTTTTTTTTTAATTTAATATTCACACAGTAATGTCGAATTCGCGGAAAATCAGTAATGAGATTATATTCGGAAATTGCTTTCCGACGTATCCGCAATGTCTTGTAAATCTGTAGTAAAAGTGTCCGCCTTAATCGACGCAATAATTTTTATTAAAGCAACAAAAAGTCCAATTAACGTGCATAAATAATAATCACGCGAATGACCGCGGTCTCGTTGTAAAGACGTTTTAAATGGTTTCATTCGTCTTTATTTCTCCATCACATCAAACTCTAACCCGACGTAAATAATTCATCACAAGGGGTTGAACTCGACAATTGATTTATGTATCAGAAATAAAGAAACACTTCGTTTAAACGCGGTATACAATTCTCCCGGCGTATAAAAACTGCACAACGTTAAAAAGAAAAAACATCGTTTTCGCTTTGACAACGGTATGCAAAACAAATTTTTCTTTTTTTTTTTTGTTGTTTTGTCTGTACGATAAAACTGTAAACCTAAAAGGTGTAAAAACGTGCTTCTGACCAGGGACGTATACAAGGGGGGGGGCGATCGCTCTCCCTAGATACTCGTGTATGTACCTGTATCTACTGACAACTAAAATTAATCGAACTAAAACTAAAATGTAATAAAACATTTTTTTTTATTTAAATCTTATTATTTTCATATAATTTTTCGATAATTCTCAGTTGGCAACAGATTTCTACTCGCCCCCCACACTAGGGGATGAAGTGAATACGCCCCTGCTTCTGACCAGCGTTCCATTTAAGGGAAATTAGAAGAGATAGAAATATATTTTAGAAAGAGAAGAGGTACTCGGTGCCACGAAAATTTCGTTATTTCACGATTCAAGCACTGTTTTTAAGAATTTCGTCTAGCGGATTACAAATGGATCATCGCATCGGGAAAATCGTCGAAATAGCGTGGTTATTAAGTTTTTTTTGTTTTTTTTTTTTTTTTTGTATTTAATTGAAATCGAAATATTACGAAGGTGACAGAAAAATAAATAAATAAATAAACCAACTTTCCGACGGCCAAGAACGATTTATACGCTTTTATATAATATTATACTGTGTGTGTGTGTTTGTTATGTACCGGGGGATAAGCGCGTTCGAACAATACGCCGTGCATTATACACAGCCACATCGTACAACGGCACACCCTCGCAATCCGCCCACCCACTTATTGCCTCGCCGGTGCCGGTTATGCGCGTGATTAATGATATCGCATACATTAATTATTATTATTATTATATATAGCGATTTGGAGCTCGAATCAAATACACATAAACGGTATGTTCGCATAACAATATCGTAATTACATTTCGGATGTAGCAGCTCTACGCTCGGTTTTTTTTTTTTACAGCAACTAAAATAGAAAGAAAATAAAAAGCAGTAGAAAATTCATCGTCTCCATTACATGACGTGTAAAAAAGAAAATGCGTTTTTTCGGATCTAAAATACATTGGAAGCAACAATCACACGTTCCGATTAAAATGATGGTAAAAAACAAAAAAAACAATTTAAAAGTAAAATGACCTCAAAAAACACAGAATAAGAAATTGCTTTAAAACAAAAAAAAAAGAAATAAAATTATCCTACAATGTATCGAATTTATCTATGCAGTTTCACACCAATACTAGAAGAAGAGAAACAAATGTCTACAACATAGAATCGATTTATACGAATTGTACGCCGTATCTTCAATAAACAATATCGTTTCGCAATGATTATTATCATTGCGTAGATCATCCGTTCTCAACCGTTTAGTGCGCGCTTCACTATAGCCGTACGCGGACAACTCCGTAGTCGGTATACAGATTAGATCATAGGTTCTCAAACATATTTCATGCACCGGCCATTTTGACAATCAAAATTTGTTTAGTGCCCCCCAATAGTTTTAAACTTTCCAATTGTTGTTTGTCTTTAAACAGTTATTACAATATGATTATATTTAAACACGCCATATTCCAATTTAGAGTTCAAACTTACATTTTAAAGGAGCATTTTTAATAAGAGCAATTAAAACACATAATTAATCGAATTTCAATGTATTTTTATTAAAATTTAAACACGTCTTTGAATTTAAATTTATCGAGCTTACTTAATGTAATGGATGAATCTGATGTAGTTTAACCAGTTTTTTTATATCAGGCTCGAATTCACTTAAATACAGTCGTAAGTCGCCACGTTCGGTAACAAGCGGCAGATTTCTTTCTTTAGTTATTAGTGTTGTTACAGCACTAAATCCACGTTCGGACAAATACGATGATGAAAACGTTATTAGATGTCTTTGAACAATCCACCATAATCCAGGGTAAAGTTGCAACATTACATAATTTTTCGCTTTTTTTCAATCAGCCCCCCCCCCAGACAGGGGCGTATTTACTTCAACCCTTAGGGGGGGGGCGAATAGAAAAACGGCCCGTCGAATCTGTTACCAACTTTGAATTATCGAAAAATTATATAAAAATAATAAGTTTTAATTAAAAAAATGTTTTATGACATTTTAGTTTTAGTTCGATTAATTTTAGTTGTCAGTAGATATAAGTACATACACAAGTATCTAGGGGGAAGGCGATCGCCCTATCACCCCCCCCCCTTGTATACGCCCCCCCAGACCGCTTCAACGCCCCCCAAACTTCTTTGGGCCTTTTACTGCCCCCTGAAGTCCACTAACGCCCATAAGGGGGCGTTATCGCCCACTTTGTGAAAGAATGTATTAGACGAATCCGTACTTACTTCACTGACTGCATTTACCACCTACTTATTTGTGTCGGAATCGGTATTCCGAACTGCTCGTATTCGAAAAATAAGATATAGTCTCTCGATATTCAAAGTGATTGGGAAATATTGTAATTTCAATTCGGACTGCGATATTTCGATGACAATTGTCACAAACAACAAATAACAACAGAGTGTTCGGCGTTGAATTCCTAAAAAATATTGTAATTTAAACGCGATATAGTAGGTTTACGTAAGAATTGAGATTTTTTTTCTTTTAACTTTTACGAACATCGTACATTAAAAGAAAAAAAAAAATGGTTAACAAACGAGAAATACCTAATGTTTGAAACGATTCTCTCAATTCGGTATTGAAATTGTCTGACGCGGTGATGATCGTAAAGCGGTGAAAAGATCTTGTGTATCAGATGACTTCGTCGTTTTCGCCCGGCACTTTGAACGTCTCGTGTGTAGCGTGTTTCTCGTGTTCGCGCACGGCCGAATATCGCTTCTCGTTTTTTCGCATTTTCGTTTTTTCTAAACAGCCTAACCGCGAGACAAAACGGGCGAGTGAATCACAAACAGTCGACGGGCGGAAACCGCGTGTAATGAAATTATTAATTACATTACGGGACGGTGTCCGTGCAGCGTTCGCGCGGTGACAATTTACGACGCGTTTATACAGAAATTCTACGGGAGAATTATCGAAACGGTTGTGTGTACACGCGGTAAACGCCATTTACCGATGAGAGGACGAGGATTTATTTTCGCCGAAGGGTTGTGAATCAATGTGCGTTCGAGTGTATACGTAAATTCGGTGGCGTCATTTGTTGAGGGAGGAGGATCAGGATGGACAACTGCGTGTCCCCTTGATTTTTAATAGTGGACCCGCGTAGTAAATAATGAACACTGACGAGGATCGGGTGTCGGAAAGTCCTTTTGCGGATTTGTGATTTTCGAAAAAACCGTTCGAATCTGTGCGCAAAACCGAACGATTTTCAGCGCCTGTTAATCGAACTGTAAAATGTTGTGATTTTGTTGAAATTAAAATCGTGTTAGCGGGGAAATGTGGTATGCGAGAGAAGCGAGCGGTTTTTTTGCTTTACCCTCTAGTTACGTACCTATGCGCCGGTCAAAACTTATAAAATCTGAACGAAAATTGTTTTTCGTCGTTTTTTTCCCCATTATAAAACGCGTAGGTATTCGATTTACTGATTTTCTATTATTATAGTAACTACACAGGAGTTCGACGTTTTAAAATATAAAACAAATACGTCATCGTGTACTATACGATTAAATCATATTTTTCACGGATAATTTCTTATACCCGACCGCAGTAGTAGTTTATCAGTTATGATTCGGATTTCGACGGTTCTTCTCGAATGCCTTCACTTCCGATTCCGGGGTTTTCGTATTCCTCCTCCGATGAACGTCGTCCTATGACCGTTTGAAAATGTTCTGAAAACAACACGCTTTCCAAATTATTATCTCCTAATGGTTTCGGCGGGAAGAAAAAAGAACGTTTCGTCTGTGTCCGCAAAAACGTTGGAAAATATAATTCTTATCCGTGTATGCGTTCGACGAAAAATTTATGAATAACGGACGAGAGAATAATTTTATTGCCGTTTTTTTTTTTTTTTTTTTGAAATATCTTATTTATTTTTCGAAAACGGAGTTTAAAAATGAATATCGGTTTAGGATGCCCCTTCAATTAAATGCAAATAAATATGTAAAACAAATACGTTTGTGCGTAAACGTCCAACATGAATAACGTTTCTCGCAATTATATACCGACGATAAAATATATTTTTGTCTCGTGTATACAATATAAATATTTGGCGATTTCGGGTTTCAAAACGTTTAGGTAATCGGCGAAGCACCAGACGAATAAGAGCGCACAAAAAGGGAATAATATTATTGCGACGGAGCGGCGGTACGTGAAGGGACTTTTAAGTTTATATAGAACTCTCGTGGATTAGGACGACAATCAATTTCTCCGAGAGAAGAGACTTTGCAGAGAAACGACGTGTCTTGGGAGATTCGAAATATTATACTGCGTGCACCGCAACAATATGTTTATAAAGTATAATAATATGTCATAAGCCTAAATACGTTATTCAATTCGGCCGTTTCATCTCGGTAGATATTTTTTTTTCAAATAGTAACTAACCGTAAACCACATATCCTCGGAATTGTAACGAATACGAGATCGCGGTGGTTATCGTGAACAATACAGATGGTACTGTACGAAATTGTACAAGAAATTCCGGCCGTTAGCGAGCAATAAACTTTTACCGAAAACACATTTCGAAAACGGTCTTACTAGCGATCTACTGGAAATTCTCCGAAATCATTTTACAATCGTCGAACGAAAGTTTCTCAAGGAAATAATATTGGCACTACGATATTGGGGCTATATTGGAATTTCGTTGACTGCGCAAAGTTCGTTGGCTATTCACAGCGTGGCGATGACTATATATGTAAAGGTATAGCCATTGAATATATATATATATATATATGTTGTATCGCTTGTAAAATAACATTTGGAGAAATGAGTTTTTTAACCTTGAAATCGTTTAATTTTAGATTTCGAGAGAAACGTGATTGGTTTTACAACTATATTACATATATTTTTTCAGAAAACGCTATTTCCGTGTGAGTGCTCCAAAAAAAAGTTGTGTCTCGTATAATAATATATTCTCTCGCGGGTACGCAATGTAAAACGCGTGAAATGTCGGAAGAAACTGCGAGCGTGAGAACAAACGGAAAATTATTTTTTATACGCTTCTAGTGGTTATTGATGAAAAATAAATGTTGAAAATAACGATAAATAATATGAGTCAAAAATATTAAAACTACGCAGTAATACGCGTTTTTTGTATTGATTTCAAATAAGTCAAAAATAGTGCACTCGTTTTTATTACTAACGACGATCTGGCGTGTAATCTCGATAGACGATTTATTCGTAATTCGTGAAAGTATGTTTAGGGACATTTATTCGAACGTTATTTGACGTGACTATGTTGAATATTCGAATCTTTCAAATTATATCGAAGATTCAAACAAACGTTAACGGATCAAAAATAAGAAATTTGATTTAATATACTAAAAAAAAAAAAATATATATATATATTTAAAATACCAACGGAAAAGAGTATTTAAATGTACTTAACAAATTCTGCGTGTACTTTAAACGTGTTCAATGAAACATATTGCGAGGGGTAATTTGAAATGTTACAAAATAAATTGCAATCGTTATGGGAAAAAAAATAAGTCTAAGTAGGTCGACGCATAAGCGAGCATATTAACGGCTAATTCATTATAATATTTCGAGCGTAATAATACGGTTTTTATACAGTTTTTATTTTTTACCGGCAAAAAAACGTATTTTTTTTAATAAATATTCACTGTCACAATCACGTCCGTTTTCCTAAGATTCCGTTGCAAATAAGCAACGCTAATTTACTTCAAAAGATCTGCGTCTTCCGTGTTACTGTGGCCTTAAATTAAATTACAAACAATTTCCTATATAGATTCTATTTCTAAAATATCGTAAAGTCCTATTATAATTATTATAATGTTTTAGTTTCTGAGCCGAACGAGGAATATACACAGGCTTCATGTTTCTTTTTTATTTTCAAAAATTCTACCAGATTAAGTGTACCGATCTTTACGCAAACGTAGCCGGTAGAAAATCACATTTAGTCGTAGTACATTAGAGAGGCCATTTTTCGATTTTTCTCAAAAGCGCCTAAACAAAACAAAAAAACTCAAAAACGCGATTTAGGCGAAATCGATTGTCTTTAATTGTTCGTAATTTTCGATGTAATGTGGTTATCATAATTTAAAATATTCGCCGGACAAAACTAACTCTATGTTATACGTATAAGAGGGAAAAAATTTCGTTCGATTTTCAGCTATTTATAGCGATTATACAGATTTTGAGGTTTTCTATTCATAAACGAGGTAATTTTTCGCTTTCGAGGCTTAAAAATTTAATAAAATACTCGTGCGACAGACGTACGCGTTACTTCGACTGTATTAAAAAAAAAAAAAAATCTTGAAAATCGTTAGTTACAATTTTTCAATTCTCGTTGTTTGTGAAAATCGAATTTAAAAATCCGTACGCTTTTTGTGCGCGAGTGTTTCACAACCGATCATTCGAATCGAGCAATATTATTTAGAATTACAGTACAGCTGCAGCCGGTCGGCACGTTCAAATCGAATTCTCCACCCGTTTTCGCGCGTTAATCGAAATTAAACAGCGGCGGTGAAACAAAACACACAAAAAAAAAACCGCTCTTAATAACACGCCCTCTTGGTTCCTTATATAGAAAACTTTAGTGGAATATTATGTCGTGTTGGTTCATTATCAAAAATACAAATCGTACAACGGTATGTATATTTTTTTTTTTTTTTTAAAAATCACACAATTTCAGTTCCACCCGGGTGTTCGGTGTCAAAAATTTGACTACACCGTGTAATGTTACCGCGTAGCAAATACAATTCCCAATGCGTTTGGCCGCGGAATCGAACACGTGTCTGTACTTCGCGTCCTTTGAAATCGATATTATACAACGTAACCGTGTGACACGGTTACACTTCACTCTCGTATATTTATACGGTGCGGTGTACGCGTTTTTGAAAAGGACTCTGCGCTACATCTCCAACCGTGTTTGGACGACATTCGTTTTGCGAGATAATACAAATTGTCGCGAATTAAAACGGACACGGCTATTATTTTATACGCGTGTACATCATCGTCATGTAATTTGCGCCAAATTATACGCCCGGTTTTCGTACTTTTTACGCATTCGACCCGGTCGAAACAATACGTTTGCACACTGTACACGCGCAGCCCCCGCACTAGATTATTATTGAACTTCATTTTTTTTTTTTTACTGAGAGAGATGCGAAACGACGAGCGAAAATTCAAATTATTCTCATTTATTGTATTGGCTCGCGTTCCGTCGCGTCTCCACATTGAAATCCGTAGAAATTTTTCTTAGATTTTCATTTCACATCCAACGGTTATATGGATACGGCCGAGTACGTTTTCGCGCGAAACAATTGACATTCAAAAGCAATCCCGGTCAATATTATTTCAATTATAATAATATTTCATCGCACGCATTCACGTCTCGAATTCGTCGCTGTATATATATATTATTATTGGACAATAGAACACGCGAGACAAAATAGTATTTCCATACGATTTTTTGATGGTAAATAATCTGTTATTGGGTTTACATTACGTAAATCGACGTTCGAAAGGCGTTTATGTGCTTTGAAATGTCCGCGATTTAATATTCGTGTGAGTCTGCGCAAACATTATTCAACAGTCATGTATTGGTCGACAAATATTTTTAACCAGTGTCGTATTGCGGATTTTATTTAAATTATTTTCGCGGTAGTTCTTCCGAAAAAAAAAAAAAATTTTTTTTAACTTTATATGGAAATTTTGCCAACGCAGTAAATAAACGGGCGAAACGTTTCGTTTTCGTGCAAAGCGTTACACTGCATAAGAGACAACTGTGTCCCAGTTGATCTCAATGCTGTAAACGGAGAAAGCAATTCGAGTAAATTAAACTGTATATGCGCAATGCGAACGAAACGAGAACTACACGATTTTAAAATGGACAGCGTGTTTCTATTTCGTTAGCGGTTTTGTGTGACGAGTAATAATCGACGTAACTAATAATATAAAAATCTGATTTGTTTCGTTCCGTTCGATTCTCGTGTTTATTTTGTACTTGGAATTTTAACTAAGTGCGGAATAAATTAATTACACGTTATATGAAGCGATACGAAAATATTTTACTTTTTCTTTTTTTTTTAACATTGTATTTTTCTCTTCGTGTACACTATTCGTTGTGCGTAAATTCGTTTCAAATATTCCTCTACAAATACGTAATATTACAACATACAATTGAACAAAAAAAAAACCATTTATTTTACTACCGGTTTTTTTTTATGTACGAATTAAATTTAGAATATTTTTATAAACAATAAGTACACAAAAATATTTTCTAATTATTTGTACTGAAACAACAACGTCTATCGGCCTTATTATCGATTTTTAAAATAGAATCAATATTTATATTACGGATTTTTACGATATCCGTTCATTCGCGATATCGTTAAATCGCAATTATCATAAAATGATTTTATTTCATTGGCTGAACGGATATTTTTTTCGGAACTTGGGAACGAAAAATGACATCAACCCGCGTTAAAAATGTCCTATTCGCAAATCCATTACCAAAAATAATGATAATCCATCGTATATATGTGCAATAAATGATACGATTTCATTAATTTTTTTTAAATTTTTTGGCGTGATTTGTTTCTCGCGAGCGTAAAAAATTTGATATGAGTATATTGTTGTTTTTTTTTCAATACTGACAACGCTGTTCGTGTGGGCAATTCTGTTATTACGGTCCACCGTAATGGTTTTCAGAGATATAATACTATAAACGAGGCGAAGGCGGAACTGCAAGATTAATTATACATATATTATAAAATAAACGCGTTTTTTTCCCCCTGTGAATAATCATCACGTTGATTTGTCGGGAGGTGCTATTGGAAATGTCGGCGATCCTGACAATATTTTGTGAACACTTGGACGAAGTGAACGTTTTATTGAGATTTGAGAAGTCGTTGAAACGTGAACAAAAAAAAAAAAACGGCGGAACTAAAACGATGCATTATTTCTACCATTTTGCATTTAAAGCCTCGGCGAAAATGTCGTCGTCACCTCAAGTGAACCGAAATAAATTCGGATGAAAAAATTTGAAATCGTTTTTTCTTCTATTAATATTATTAATAATTTTACGTGCAAGAAAAAAAAATCTACAATTATTTTGAAATATCTTAATGTTTCAATAATTTGTTTTAGTAAACTAAAAACAAAATAGTTATGGAAATACCTATTTCGATAATAATTTTTAAAAATGACCGTTGATTTTTCTCCCCGCATTAACGTATATATTTAGTTTGAGTTGCTGAATATTTGCAACGCGGGTTTTAGGTTTAAATCACTGTGCTGCAATATATCAATAATAATTAATTATTCGTACTCTTCTAATCGCACAATGACAACACGTGTTCCGAAAAAGTACTCCTTAGAAAATACACCTATCCAAATCGTTTTTAGTGAATTTATTGACCAGTTCTTGCACCGACAGTGTACCTATGAATTGATCCATTTAATCGACCTAGTGGATCGTCATCAAATCACATGACGACATTTCGATTGTATTATTTACGTTTAAACAGTTGAGTTTCATTTTGAACTCATTCGTCGTCGTGCAGTTCGGACACGGTACGAAGTGTTCGCTAAAATTATGCTATAATGTGCAGACATTTTCGATCGGCAATTAATTTAAATTGTTATTTTTACGACGCAAATTAAAAATACAATTAAATACCGTTCGTTTATAAAATGCGAATATCTGTGTCATGCCTCCCTACATCGGCGTACGACTGCACTGCGTGTCACACACACACACAACAGTACAAACCAATGAATTATGTCGGTTTTTTTTTTTTTTTTTCACGAAGACACTGTGCCGCGTTGTTGTAGGGGTTTTGAAATTTTCTGAAATCAGTGCGAAAAATGATTTTAAAACAAAAAATGTATGGACTTCGAAATGGCGCGTGTAGATTTAAAGCGAACGCGACGGTTTTGAAGGAGATGAAGAAGGAGCCAGTTGTAACGAAATTACTCGAAACAGAGCGTCACAGTACACGTCGAGAGCGGTGAATGGATGCGTGAAGCGAACGAATTTCAATTGTCCAAGACGATGGAGTGATTGACCGAGGACGGGTGTCACGGCGCGCAGAATGGATTCGCAGCGGGGTAAACATTACACGATAAAATGATATTAAAGAGGTCGGGATAATAAGTATATTATTGTCATAAAAGACCGTGCGGAATTTTCGAGTGCTTTACAAGATCATCTCGTTTTGGAGTCGCGCGGACGTTTAAGTTAACGGATTGTATAAACAAAAAAAAAATGGAATCGGAAAATAATGTGGCGAAAAATGCGTAGAATTAAAGATAATTCAGACACGAAAAAAAGATACTTGGACCAGTAGGACTACGCCCGTTTTAAATTAATATCGAAACGACGTATCGAACGTATACGGTGATACGTCCTCGAGCAAAACAAACACGAGCGAGTTACAGTGTTAATATTATCGTAGAGTACATAGAACGTTTTTAAAACGTTTACACTGCAGTTTGCGTGTGTACATTAAACATTGTCGACATTTCAGAAACGGTTTATATAAAATATATTCACGTGAATATACGCGTCGATTATATGATATTATTATTAAAATGAATTTTGACGAAATCGTTTAAAATATATGTTCGTTTAAATAGGTATTTATTAAGATTGTACTATACGCTATGTCTAAGTTATTTATTTTTTTTTTTCGGGGCGAAATTCACACGTATCCTCTTTTCACCTGTAAATCATTTGGGAATAAATTTTTTCCATTTTTTTTTTTTTTTTTTTTTGGCGAAATTTACATATATAAGCCCGCGTAAAACTCTCGAAATCACGTACGTATATCGCCCGGCGAAACAACAATCGTCCACAAAAACGTATGCATATAACCTTTAAAGTTTTAATTTTTTCTCACTAATATTCTCATTCATTATTGTTATTTCTAAAACGTTGGCTTCTAAAAATACGTTTTACTCAGTTTTGAATTATAATAAGTAGCGGTGGCGTGTGACACTCTAAGATAATCAAAAATATTACATTAATGCCATTCGAAATCATACGGGGACGCCTCTCGGATCATTACGACGATTTTTAAACGACTCGTATTTTCGTTTTATTTTTTATGACATTATTTTGTAACATCGCAACGCGGTGAAAAGTTTTTTTTTATAAAATCAAATGTAAATAAGTCAGTAATTTCTTATCGAGTAGAAATTTATGAAAAAAACATTATATCATTATATTTTGCGACGATGAAAATAATAGTTTATTGTTTTATTCTTCCAAAAAAAAATATATATATATTTTTTTAATTTAAACATCACATTATAACGATAATCAGTATTTCTATAAATTCATTACGAAACTCTCGTTTAAATTTTTCGCAATTTATGTCTGACGAATCTCACACAACGGATTAATACGGTAGGAAATTTAATTTTTTAGCCGTATATTTTTAGTTGATATTGCGATTTACGAGCGATAAATTATTTCTTTATTTCCGTTTTAATACGTATATATATATATATATATATAAATTTGTAAAAAACCGTGGGGATTGTTATCATTAGGAAAATGAGCTACCAACACTTTGATAAATTGGACCCTTTACTTTGAACGTGGGCATATAGTTGCCTTCACGAATTTCATTAGCCTCAAATGATGTCATCTAAAATAAAGTATTGTAATTTCTAATGTTATCTAAGAAATTTTAAGTAAGTAAATTTTTTAGAAGTTCAGGTGGATGTGATAAGGGAAGAAGATTTACTTTACCGCCAGAACAACGCATGTCATTATGCTCATCAGGCCATTTTTTTTGCATTGCAATATACACAAATTCGGCTCATTTTTTAAATAGAAACGTCTTTGTGATTTATGTAGTCAACGTCAGGGTCATACGAAAATGCTGATCTTGGACCATGCGAGCGTGATATTCCAAATTGACGGAATTCAGATTCTAAAATTCTTCACGTTGCCATATATATATATATAAGAAGGACTACGTAGAGTTTTAGTCAAATATACGTTGGAAATTTTTTCAAACAAAAGAAAAAAAAATCATTAATGACCGGAGGAAAACAAAACACGATCACTGTAATGAATATTATTTGGAAATTTCTATCGTCTTAAAATAATGCGCACGTGCACACACACACACAACGATAATAACAATATTATTATTATTATTATTATACCGTTCGCTTTGATATAATTTGAACATTAAAAATCTCCGACGGAGGAAAACGCACGTGGCATACATAATACTACTACTATAATATTGTGTGAATGCGTAATAATACATTTTTTATGGTTTCGCGTGATTTTAAAAATGTAGAAAACTTCTAAACCCTCTCGCCGCGCGATATTATAATATGAAACATGTACAGGTCGTGTACACGACGAGCTTTAAGGATGATGTCGTGACGCGAAAATTGCGCGTTACCGAGATTATAGTAGGTGTGTGTACGGGATCTGTACACACACTCTATTTCACTATTTCACGAAAAGAAAAAAAATAAACGCATGACAGTATGGTTTTGCGATCCAGAAAATGTTTGGATAATGTAAATCCGATAAAAAGCTGTGTTCGCGGAGGTAAAAAAAATTCGATCGAATACCGGACACGACTGGAGTTGTCAACATAACTCTGTAACAGACTCGTTCGAAATATTATTATTCAATCTTGCACCGTAAGCACTGAGTTGTCCGTTATCCCGATGTCTATTAGCCGAAAACTAAATTGACAACGATTAAAATAATACGGAAAAAAATAAAAAAAAAAAATTTTCAATCCGTTGGACAGAAGAACAGTTATTTCTCGTTCGTTTTCCTTCGAAAATTGTATGCAAATAACAAAAAAAAAAATTCTTACGAATACCTGAGTTTGATTATTACATTCTCATCTCTATGGATAGAATCCGATTGTGAATATATTTTGTATTTCATAATATTACATATTTCCCAATAAATTGATTGTAAAAAAAAAATAATAATAATAATAAAAATGTCGACTTTAGTAATTGACGGATTCTTTTCCGAAACTGACTTTTTCCTTTTTCGACTAAATTCAATAATGTATGGAAATCTTTGTGTAAAAACAAATACGAATATTAAAGTCAATTTTTGTCAGAAATTCCATTGAAAAAAAAAATTTTCCGTATTATCGACGATTTTTTTTTTTTTTAAATAAGCGTTATAAACGTTTTTTGCGACATTATTATTTCGAGTACAAATATTTATTGAGACGAAACGTCTTAATTTTCTAATGAACAATTGAAAATTGTGAAAATAATTTTCATTTTCGTTCGCAGTATTCGAGATAACAGTTGTGATCGTATTCGTATTAGCCTTTTCTACTATTCATTTCTATAAATAAAATTGTACACTGTTTATGAATGTTAAATGTTAACGATAAAAATTTAACACAAAGAATATTTAATTTTATGTATTTGTATAATATTTTTAAAACAAATACCGACAATTATACAGAAATGAAAAAAATAATTTATTAAAGTGTTTCAAGCGAAATTATTGCCCTTGCATAATAGAAAATACATTTTGATATATCAGAAGACAGTAGTACAAGTTAAAATAAGTTTTACACTTTTGTTCTATTAATAAAAAATGACTATTTCCGAAAATGACGTAATTAAAAAATAAAACTTCGTTCTTCGCATAAAACAGACAGTTCTCATTTCTTTTTTTGAAAAGGACTAATGTAACCGTACGTTTTGTTAAAAAAAAAATAACTAATAAAACACAAAACTTTAAGAAAAGTGACAAGAAATCATTTTTCATAAAATTTTACTTCCCTTAAGTGATTAATTTTTTAATATTTAATTCAAAAACATATTTGGAAAAATATTTATGCATTCAATGACGTACCAATATAAAAATAAAACTCCTTAAAAACCAACTTTTATTGGAAATTGTCCATTCTGAACAAGAACCTCTCGATTGTTGATTTATGTTTGTATAAAGATTACCATCGATCGTTTTAAGGGCGTTAATGAGAATATTTTTGTGTTTTAAAAAAGTAGGTATTTTAAAAGGCTGAAACATTATAATTTTATATTTAATAATCGATGAATGTTTTACATGTAGGCCAAATAATAAATGAGCGTTTCCACTCAACATTTGTCGGACTAAACGAAATACCAAAAATACGAGTGTAAAATTATAATATATATTTATGTAGAGTTGGATAGAGAAATGCGTATGATTTTTAAATTTGAATTGCGCATTCTTTCACTTTGAATATCGTAGAAAATTGTCGAAAAAATTGTTTTTTTTTTTTTTTTAATAAAAACCATAAAGATGGCGCTTTATTCACAGATCGGCCCGATACGAAATGAATAAATTATAACCAAGACACTGACTGTGAACGAAGCAGAATTTCACGACATTGATCAACAATATTTAAAACCGTAGGTTAGATTTCGTTTCAATGGCTGCGTCGACGACGAGTTCTAGTGTTTTATTTCCGTTTGAAACGATTTGTAATCGCTCTAAATCTTGTCGAAATTTTTTTCCTATACAACTCCGAATAAACGTAAAGTCTACAGACGGAAATCGATATCGATGATTTTATCCAATGCATGACGAATACCAGTAAAAATTTGTACACACTCGATAAATGTCGAATAAATATAATATCACAGTGACGAATTATTTCAGCGGTGTAGCGAGGACTTTTATCTGTGAGGTGGGAAGGGATGAGGCTGATCATTTTTTGTATAGAGGCTTAAATAGGATCGCCATAAGTTTGGTATGCCTTTACTACGAGCATGGGCATAAATCAGTGATGAGGTGAGGAAGCGAATTAAACAATTTGTTTATTATTATTTCCTAATAATTCTTATCATATATTTTATAAATATACAAATTTTAGTACTTAGAGTACATTGTGTAATATTATAAAACCAATCCTATTAACTATAAAATGAAGAGTGGAACAATTTATTTGCTTTTGTATTCAAATTATAAATTTAAACAAAATCCTGATTAATAAAATAAAAAACAATAGCGGGGAGCACTTAAAGAGATAAAAAAAAAGGAAATAAAAAGATAATTAAACAAATTTAAGAGATAGCTGAAATCTTCTATCATTTCCGCGTCGCAGAAACAAAACACGTGTGGGGTGGGGGAATAAGGTGAATCATCACGCGCATAAATTAAAAATCAAAATAATTTGCTTTTCTCCGTGTGATTGAAGACAATTTTTTAATAACTACGGCTGTGTGATCAGATACGGCAAATAATAAAATCGTGTTTAATTTTGCCACGACAAAAAATAAACCGCAGAATTTCGCAGTGCGGGCGATTGCCCATAAACGCACATACTGCATCCCACGGATTCGATAATTAAGACGTAACTTGGTTATGTCCTGTAGTACAAATATAAGTGAACGTCAATTGGTCCCTGTAGAAAAAAAAAAGTGGCGTATGCGAACAATTGGTCCCTGTAATACATTTCCGCCGAAAAATTATTTAATTTTTATAAACTCGTATAGATATATAACAATTATCTTTTGATTTTTTTTTTTTTTTTACTTTCTTGATAAACTAATAAATTAGTAAAAACTACTGAAAAATACATGTTAAATATATATGTAAACATTATTAAATGTCCCTTAAATTTCGGCGGGGGGAGTGAGAGAGAGTGAAATTACAGTCCGTTTATTCTTTTGGATTTTTAATAAATCCGATTTCTTAATCCAAACGTCCTTCACACGATTTTCTCGAACGAAGAAATTAAAAAAAAAAAAAACTTTTCAACGTGAATTAGAACTTTACAGTTGCGCAATGGAATTCGAAATGATTATTGCTTGTCAAAGGACAAAAGTCGATAGACTATTATTGCAATGACTTCGCTGGTACTGGAACCCACTGACGTCGTCGGTACACTTTCAGCTGCAACCAAACATAAAGTTTCGTTCGCTGTTCATCTCGTATTTAAATATATATATATATATATAAAGCGGGATACATATTGTATTCGTCGAATAATATTTACGTGTTTAAAACAGTAATACATCGTTGTTTAATAATGATTGAACACAACGAATGTTGCAATCACTTAGGCGGAAGAATAAAATCGAAAGACTGATCAAATTTTATTAGTTATGAATGCGAATAAAAATCTGACCGTTTGTTAAAATCCCCTATAAATGTATGCGTGTATAGTGATGGGAAAGAAACGTTTAAAGCGCGTTGCGGATATTTAATGTAATTAGATTTGTTTTCTATAAGTTTGACTCGTTAACGGAGGATCCATTATATAATTTATAATTACGTTACACCTAACCACAGAACACGCACGTATATCACACATCGTGTTGCTGATATTACGTTATTAAAAAGTTGTGATTTACCTCGATGTTGTCCTTTGGGAGTTCGCGGTAATACTCGTAATAATACACTCTGTATACGGATATACTATTTCTATATTACGTGTAATTATAATCGTTCGTGATCCGAAAGTTTCATATAATTCCTGCACGGTTTTAACCGCGCGAAATTGTTCGAAAATTACTAAATAATCGATCATTCATTGTGTGTCGAACACCCACTAAAGCCAATGAATCATTTAAAACTCGAATCAGAACCGCATCGGTGTGCATCCTCAAAAACAACTATTAACAGTTCAACTCTTATGTAACAACGTTTATGTAATATTGTAAACGCAAATACGACGACGGTTTTAATATCGTACATTACACAATATTATTGAAACGCATATTTCGATACCTCTGCAAGCATATAGCGGTTTCAAATATACTTTTTGAGATATTGTATCGACAACATCCATTTGAAATGTGGAACTAGACTTTTCGAATAATGATGGAATTACATTTTCTAATCTGAAAACTCCATTTCTATTTTACAAGTCCTTTTGACCGACGAAAAGCGAGAAACGCACATCGCGTCCGATTATACGTATACAATTTTCTATCGGTGTGTGTGTGTGTGTGTGGTGCAGTTTATATTATATCAGTGGAAATGAGTTTTCTACTTTTCGATACCATTCCCGGGGAATGGGATAATTTAAGACGTGATTTGTTTACTGGGCGTTATGATCGCCGCATCATAAAATGAAAACGGAGTGAAACGCAAGGCGAGAAAGGCACTGCGGGACTTATACAACAACTCGAGTTGTATACACTTAATGATAAGTTTCGTTGCCGTGTATATAGGACAACGCGTAGACCTTCAAATCGCTCGTTACCCCCAACGAGCCCGGAGGAAAAATGGCGCGCGCCTTTCGAAGGATAAACCCGAATAATCTTTTAAAAGTCACGGGAGCGAAAAATAAAATAATGTTGCACGCCAATAGGGTATAGGTTTTATATAACTATCAAAGTTGGCTACGGGCCCAATGCGAAATAAAAGTCGTCGTGGTAGACTTAAGATGGACATCTCACCGTTTATCAAATTTACAGTAATCAGTATTTACAGCGCACATATAGTGAGGGCCAATATTATGGAGACGCGTGTTTCAGATATCGATCCGAAACGTATATGATAATTGTATGAGTATATCATGGTGTATGGTACATTGAGGGGGCGAAGAGACTATAATTTATTCGACCACGGCCGAAAATTGAATTTAATTCCTTTTTTTTTTTTTTTTTATAGATATTTTTCGTTTTTATCGTATTATTATAAAGTCGAAATTTGTATTAAAAAAAAAAATTTTTTTTTTTTTTAATAATCCTAGAGAGAATAAGAATTCTTTTTTTATAACATTAAACGTTTACAGGATTTTTCCGCATCATTAAATGTGCTTATGAATAATAAATTATGAGAAATATATTCTCGTCGTGTAATTATTATTAATAATTTCAATACGTATATACTCGTGAATATAAATATTTTATGCTTTGTAAAACCAAATTTAAAATAAGAATTTCTACTTAATTATAGCATTTGAAAAATATATTAAACACAGGGCGTTTGTTTTGAAAATTTCAATGTCGCGATTACTATTCAGACAATATTATAAACACATCTGTATAGAAATTCGAAGGGATAGCCCTGCGTGTTTAAAGAAAAAAATTACTTTATCCGTGTTCATAATAATTATGCACACACATTATGTGTACGCTGTAATGCCGAATTGTTGTCCTATATAGTTAAATCATTTGTGTTACACGCGATACGACTACGAGTGTCGTATACGAGAGGACGATTAAAAGACGATTCGCAACGAAGTCAATTTCTAAACGATATAAGATAAATCGACATTATTCGGTATATGTTGAATTGAAATGTATATGTGAATCGTTTTCAGATTTGTAAAATCCACCGGTAATCCATTACTTTTCACGAAACAATATAATATGTATATTATATATAAATAATAATTAAATTTGACGTGCAGCGAAAGTATAATCCCCGTCAGCTCGCTGCAATATGAATAACAGTTTTGGCAAACAGTATATTTTCATCAGCCAAATCGGCGAAATTGCGGTGTAGTGAGGAAAAGAAAATTGGATTGAAATTTATTTAAAAAAAAAAAACGCTGTTTTCATTCATTTTTTTTTTTTTGCTTGTAACTGTGTTACACACAGAGCACGTATTAACAATTGCATCGCCAATGTTTCTATGTTATTCTACGAGATACGATTACGATATTTTAAACGCACAACTCGCATTTAACCATAATAATTTTCCTACGTTGATGCATAAAAATTCGATGTGTGTTTTTTAATTAATTTTAATGAAGTTGGCACACAAGTAGTGCACAATTTGTTTGAGTACAGGCGGGGACACCGATACTCTAAACAAACACAGTACAGAAATATTTATTTTATTGTTTTTAAAATTTACTTATGATAATATTATTGCCGATGGATTCTCCGTTATTCATTTTATTTATATATAAATATAAAAAAGGCACCGCAGCTCTTATAATTGCCTTATTAAAAACAAATCGAAATGGTGTTGTTATTTATTTTATTGCGAAATTTGTCATTATATTTTGTGTTTTAAATATTATTCCACAACAGTTTCATTGTGAATGAAGAAATATTTTTTTGGTAAAATACAATGAAGGATCCATTGAAAATAAATTGCGTAATAATATTGCTAAAGTTTATATATATATATATATATAATCCATTCATTTCTATTCGATTCCAATATTACGTGTTTTTTTTTTTAATTTCTCCATATGTGAACATTTTTCCGTTGATCTTTTCTATAGTTACATTTAGAAAACAAAACCTAGTAAAATTGTCAACATATTTTGGCCATGCACGATTTATATACACTTTATGTGTGAACATTTATTACAATCTTCCACATATTAAAATATTTCGATACTAATTAAAACAAATGAAAATTCGTTTTGACATATTGTTCTGTTTAAAGCGCGTGAATTTGAATTGCTTGAAATTCTAAAGAAACAGATTTTCTCTCAGGATCGTTTTTTTCTCAAGCAACAACTTGTCGTCTCTTCCAAATATTAACAATAACATACCAGTAAATAACGCTCTAACAAGCGATCTATTCGAATCGACATCCAAATCATTTGCGGATCTTTTTTTTTTTTTTTTAAAAAATTTGAAATTCAAAACGACAATATTTGTTTCTACGTTATTAATAATAATTAAGTATTAACACGATATTCTACTATAATACGGAGAAATTTTAGAAGCATATTATAAAGGGTAATCGATGGTATTCTCGTCGTTGTAATCGCTCGGGAAGTATATAAGATACACGGTTATTATTTACGTGCTGTAAATAGTTTAGTAAATCAATCTTAACCGATTACGAGACTATCAATAACTTATCTAATGTAAAATTGATGATGGATAATATTGACAACATTCGTTCATTCTTTTGAAGATATCTAATTGCATTTTAAATTCCTTTTTTCTTTATGAATATATTAACATTAATATACGTATAATGTGAGCGCAGATGGGCACGTACACAGAGATGGCGAAATATTTATGCAAAATTAATCAAAAACGTTAAGTTATTTTAACGAATATTTTTTTACAATATTTTGAATGGAAAGACTTTATGAAAATACGAACCACTTATAATAATAATAATAATAATAACAGTATTGCGGTTATACGTATTTTTTATTTGTCGCCGAACATAATAAAATAATAATCGATAATATTCGAAATTAAAACTGTCGGGAGAAATAGCCTTAAACTCGACATTACAGTCAAGTTTGAATTCAATTACGGTTTTAAAAAAATAATTTAAATTATTAGGAAATTACGTGTTAACCTATTATAATTCTATTGTATGAACACTCGCGGCAAGAGTCTCAAGTTATTTTTTCCCCCGAATTGGGTATTGAAAAATAACAAAAACCGATTTTACCATCAATTTACATGCAAAAAACCATTACATAAAGGATATTGGGAAAAACGATTTAAATCGTTTTTTTCTTTTGTAACTTAAAGTAATTTCATTCTTATTATTAACACTGAGATTTTCACAAATTGATATCCGGGATATACAAAAATATTTCGAGTACGGCACGGTGTACTAAATCATTATTTTCAAATTCAGTACTATTAAGACGCCGGAAAAATAAATTTGATCGCGTTTTTCTCATATAATACTCAATTCAAACGTTTCCTACAATATTCCCAAACGATTTTTTTGCATTGTTGCTATTCGGCGGATAATAGGTAATTATCATCAGGTGACGACTACAGGTTTTTTATCCATACTCCGTAGGTAATCGTTTAATATCGACGTGATAGTTGCGTTCTTCGTAATGTTTATTAACGAACAATTTTATATATTACAGCGCTATTCAATAAGATATTTCGTAATAATTTCTGATTGAGAATCGTGTGAATTTTAAAATTATCCTAAAAGAAAAAAAAAACGCCACGTTTACAGAAAAACCGCGTTGTTTGAACACTGTCGCTCCGAATCCTCGATATCGATTTTTTTACTGAATTCAAGTGAACCGTTAAAAAAAAAGTGTAATAAACATTTTTCTTGTACGGGATTGTTAAAAGGAAAAACATTTTTGATAAACAATTTTTCTTAAACATTATTTACTTTAAAAATATTTCATAATACGTGTGTTTTTAAATATATTACAAACAACTCGCCGAATACACTATAAGGAATGATTTACAAGTAATACACACACACAGACATTTATTATAACTACCAGATTTACACTCACCGTCCCAGTCAGCACGGCTACCGCCGAGAAGTCTTTCGAAGCTTAAGATAATTAAAAATTACTTAAGTAATATAATGACCCAGAAAAGACTCTCGGCATTAGCAGATTTGCCCATTGACGCTGAAATAGTCTTGAACTCAAACTACACGATGAAATCCTTATAATGTTCGGTGAAGCGAAAAGCCGAAAAGTTCGTTTCTCGTGAAAAAAAATATATATACGAGTATATAAATATAATTTATCAAGGTATGTATAATCTTTTTTAATACGTATATGGTATACGAAATATTCTTCTGTACTAAAAAAAATGTATAAAAAACATTTTTATTTTTACGAGTACATTAAGCGACGCGTTTTATCTCGAAATATACTCGCCTGTATGACATATTATATTGAAAGTTCTAGTGGTTTTTTTACGGGGTTTTTTTTTTTTTTTTTGTACAAAATTAAAGAAATAGCGTCGAAAAATCGTTATTACTCACGTCGAAATCGTTTTGTTTTACGCGTAAAAACCGGTTTTGTATAATAAGCGTGTTTTCAACAAACCAACGTGTTACGACGATTCGCTACGAAATGATTTCGCTTTACAATTTTAGATTTCTGAACCACTGTACGACACGAATATCCTCTCGTGGTTCTTATCTCGGTGCCGTGATGTTTATAAAAACTACAATAAACAAACAACGGGATAAAACGATATTAATCATATCGGTTTTGTGAAAACACAAAAACGATCGTCTCATTTTCAATTCCAATCCCGTCCGTCCATTTGATCGTGTTGATAGAGCAAGTACGAGCTGGCGATTGGGTCCACACAGAGCTGGACTATCGTTTATCGTTCGAATTCGTTTTCTCCTTTTCCGCCGCGCCGTCTAACGAATAGTTGGATATCGTCGTCCGGTAAAAACTTCTACGGCGTTTTAACGACGTCCAGAGGCTGTGAGCGCGCGCTAAACCCTGTGATTTTCTGGCCACGATGACGGTGCGGAGGGATGAGTTCGGACAAAAATAATTACCGTGGCCATTGCACAGTGTTAGGTCGGCACCGGTATAAACAGCACCACACCAGCGACCGCTAAATAAAACGACCCCTAAACGATCTCTCGCGATCAAACGCATCCCGCGGTAGTAGTTATAATAATAATAATACTCGTTTCGCGTGGTTTTAAAAAAAAAAAATAAAATAAAATAAAATACATTTATGAGTTTTCCTCGTGTGTTTTGCAATTCATAAATTACCGTCCCCTAACCATTCACCCTCAATTAATACAGCTGTCCCGGAATTGTGGAGAGTATACGCTTGCATATGTTGGTCTAACACACGCGGCGAATTAATGTTCGGTAACGAAATTTCAACGTTACAGTCTGTACAGATCGAGTAGATGAGATATATTGAAAGAGAAAAACGGAACGTAAGTCATAAGTACACAAAAAGTTTCCGAATACTCGACCCCGGATTCAAGGGCCGTTCAGTGATTCGAAGAAGAAACAAGAAAAAAGAAAATTAAATATTTTAAGTGTTTGATTGACTTCAATAAACGATTGTTTTTTTGTTTTTGTTTTTTTTTACTTTTTCGTGCAAAGAAACGGAATAAATAAATGAATAGACTATTTTTATAATCGTCCGTATATAACGTTTGTGTACGGAAAACAGAAATGACCGATACGTGTGACGACGAATCGAGTCGAACGATCAAATCGATTTTTATTAAAATCAACCGTGGATCAATCAATAATGCGTTATAAGATTTCTACGAATTTCTATCTATTTTATGTGTATAGGTCGTTTGAATTTTTCATTTGTTTTTTTTTCTTCCGTAAATGTTTATATCATTCGAACGATATAAATTTTTACGACATAATTTCCCTTTTTTTTCGGGGGAAATATTAATTTTTTCACGTCCTCGAAATCACGTTAAAACTCTTTTGGTATGAAAAAAGAAAAATAATACTTTTAAACCGGACGATATATTGCGTCTAATTAAATAGGAAAAGAGAATTCGATGAAGCGTGCAATCGATAACCTGTGCGAATTCGTTCGGAGAGGGTTTCGGCTAATAACGTCAATTCCGATACGTTCGCGCGTTCGAATTTTATTCATAACAACTCTGAGCGAAATAACTTGCTGCTTCCAATACATGTCTGGAATACTGGGCGTCCGATCAAAATGCGCAATTAACGTCTATCGTAAACTTTGAAATGCGAAAATAACGAGATAGATATTTTTCGAGCCAAGGACGCGACGTCGTGTCGTACAGTGAACTCATTCGCGTATAAGTTTTTTGTCTTTTTGAACTTTTAAATCCGGTGTAAAACAAAAACACCGGCAAAGTTCCTACGAGAATTATACGTCATAATTGATAACGGTCTCGCCACCTATTACGGATATATAAATATGTACACGGCACAATTGAATTTTGAGAATTACTCAAACGGACGCGTTGGACGACGACACGTCTTCTATTTTGCCGGTTTAGTTTCGATATACGAAAAACCGTTGTTCATATGGAATTGCGACGCGCGCGGTATGTATTACAAGAAAGGAGAAAAATCGTAAGAATCATAACGGGGGATTCTGTGTAATATATATAAATTATCGCGCGGAGAACCGCAGTAGTAGCGACGGTTGCGCGGTTAAATAGCTTTTAATTGAAACGTATCGTGTTGGTTTTTCGGTCGAATGATATTTGGGGGCGAGCACTTAGGAACATAAATTTGTAAACCGTTAATCGACCGACGTGGACCGTTAAAGTGATCCGGAATTATTTATCCTTATTGTGGAACAGTTCGAGTCTGCTTTAATCGTCGTGTAATAGGTTTTTTTTTTTTTTTTTTTTTTGTTCCTTTGCGGTTAAACGCTCGCAAAGGCTTTAATTAACACAATAAACTCGAATTGACGGTGGTAATGGAATAAAAAAAAAAAAGAAGGAAACAAAAAGAACACGACAGACGTGACGATTGCCTATATCAAACATCTCTTCTAATACGGGAAAGAAAACTATTGAAAAATAATTTACGCACGTTTCGGCGCAGAAAGAAAAATAAATTATTTCAGTTAGACATTAATATACGTACAGTATAATATTGTTTGTTGTGTACATTTTCAATTAGTCGACAGGAACGTTGAGTCTAATGCATGTACATTGTACACCCTTGTATTATTGGACCTATACCTTTACTTAATCCGTTATTCTCAAATCATAATAGTCCGAATATCCGATTATCAATGCCTTCCGTCAAGACGTATACGGTAGATTCCGTTTAATGTTTGCGCCGGTTTCGTTTGTACGCACACAGAAGTTAACCGTTAAAAAAGAAAAAGAAAAACGAAATTAACGGTGTTTTTGTAATTTCGATCCGCTTTAATTTAAAACAACACTTGTTGTAATAAACAAAATTTGAACTTCGTATAAAGTATAAGGAAAACGATGAATTGTCTCATTACGTTTCCATATAACTCATAGACGTGTTATTTGAAAACCTGACGCACTACAATTATCACTATTATATTAATTAAAAAATTTCAATAAAATCGCGGGAGTTTTGAAAAACCGCTTAAAAACCGCTATTCGATATTATTGTAAACATTACTGTGTTAATACTCGTGTAAAATTTAAATTATTTAAAATAAAAAAAACATTTTCGCTCATAATCAAATAGTGCATTTATTATTTCAAGTCGAAATGCCGCAAACACTGTTTGTTTGCAAATATAATATGCATAACGAATTAAACGGAACACCGAATATATTTCTGCGACGAAAAAAATACACTGTATGTAACCAAACGTATATAATATTTTTATTTTTTTTTTTTAATCGACCAGCACTCGTCATATAAATAAAACTGATAGAACTTGTATTTTATTATATTATTTTTTTTTCAAATAAACTTTTCTGTCGAAATATCAACAAAATTCTAACAGTCCGATGAAACCTTTTAAATTGTTTCGCTTGTATATTATGTGATTTTCATGTTTGATTGCGTTTTCCGTCGTTTCGTTTTTAATTGCTTTTAATCTCAAAGAAACACCAAACAACTTTTTTTGTTCACGTTTCACAATACTGTTATAAGTTCGAAGAAATCGATATTTTTATAGAACGCTGTGTACTCGTCAGTCTATTTTTTTATTATTTGAGGTTCGTTAATGATCTGAACTTATTTAACAAATGCCGGTCTATGTTTTTACAAAAATATCACCAGTTCACCGAACGTGTATCACGTTTCGTAAACAATTTCCAATATTCTGTATTCGTTTTATAATACATAAAACGGAGTGTATCGGTAAAATAACGTAAATCCACTTTATCTGTTATTCGCGTGTAATAGACGCGGTTTATTTAAAGCGAAATCTCCTAACGTGCTCAGACCCCACATTATAGCATTACAAAATAAAAGCCGTACACGAGAAGTTATTATTGTTTAAATTGCTGCGGAATTATACCGTTAAAGGATTTTCGGTAGATTCCGTTGTTGCACTCGCCTTGTCTTCTTGCTGGTTTCACATAATATTTTAATATTATATTTGTTTCGGTGGGAAAATGGATTATGTTCTAATATTCGAAGCGTATTTTAATTATTATTATTATTATTATTACGGACAAGTTTAGTGCAAAACCCAAAATATTGTATATTTTCGTAAAACAATTTTCGCGATCAACAATATACTAAATCCAATAGATTTAATAAGAAAACAACAATGAAAAAAAATAATTGCGTTCCGCCGAATGAAAAACGATTGAAATGTTTACGAGTTTTTGCATGGATATCTTTGAGATCGATTACACCGTACATATCTCTTGTTTTGCTCTCTTCAATTTAAAAATATTAAAGTTTAAAAACGGAAACAATATTCGTGATAAGAATAAAAACAAGTTTAACCACCGTTATAATAATTGAAGTTATATCGTAAATAACGCAGTATGTTATTAAATATATGTATTGTACAGCCTGTGTAGTGCGGAATAAAGAAACGACAGATTTAATGGAGTGGGACGACTACGACGTAATTTTTTTTTTTTTGTTCGTTTCGCGAGCCAAGAAACGTTTCCAATCTGCACTTGATTGTCGCGATGCCTTAGCGTAAACATGTTATTGTTACGCGTACCACGCGTATAAAATATATATTTAAAAGACACTGTTTTGTATAAAATATTTATATAACTAAATTATTATTATTATTATTTTTGTTTAATATTGAAATACACTCGGGTATGGTACATAATTGTAAAAAAAACTTTATACGCTCCGTTAAGTATATTATTTATTTCGAATGTGTCAAAAGATATAGTAGTGTTAGTTAATATATAATATATTTGTTTTTCTTTTTGATACGGAAAAATCGGTTTATACGTCGTACTTGTAATACGCGTTTAATATTTTATATTTCTATACGATATGTGTTCAGAAAATATCTTCTTCTTTTTTTTTTGTTTCTTAGTTTTTTTTTCTTTAACACGGAAACCGGACGATTTCTTCTAGTCGTGCCGAGATAATGTCCCGTTGCGACAAAAAATTCCGATCCGCCTGCATTGTTCACGGCGTTAAAACAAATGTCTCTGCACTGCTATAGTTTTTTGAGTAAATTTTTTATGAACCGCTGTGCGTTTTATATATATATATATAAATATTATTCGTAGCGTTCTCGTGTCGGCCGTATATATGTATAAATAAATTTTTTTTTTCTATTCATATTATATTATAAAGTCTCACTCCCGTACGCTGTCAATAATATTGCGCAGTTTTATTGCGAAGCCTACACGTGGCATAAATATATATATATATCGTACAATATTCAATCGATCTTTGCTTCTCTTACAGATGCATTGTTACGAATTATTTAAAGATTACAGAGCCGAATGATTTTCAAAACATTCTCCGAATGGACGCCAACACGGTTATGATAGAATATAAATAACGTCAACGTAACAAAAAAAAAAAACCAAGACATACGCATTTCACGAAACCGGCAAAGTTCGATATATTTCAATGAACCTTAAAGTACAATTTCGATATTCCAGTTTTGACGTAAACGAGCACCGGTACTTTGAATTAATTAATTACAATTGTAATGTAAAAAAAAAATTATTAAACACGACAAACGAACGTTATATTGTGGTAAGAACTGATTAGCGCCGATTGGAGATAGCGCATGCTCATATTCTGCAATATAACAGAGCCTCGCCAAACACTATTTATATCGCGATCGGATACGCGTTTTGTTTGTCCACATATCGACGAAAGGTTTTCGGTATAATACGTAATAATTCAGTTGCCGAATTCGACCGCGGCAACATTACGTTTATGCGCAAACACGCTTTTACGATGATGTCGGTAAACCGAGAGTTGATCGGAAAACGAGAAAAAGTCATTTCCAGAAGGAAAACAAAAAACAAACGTACATAACGATATGTAATCTATCGCAAACGGGTCTAGGTCTGTGTGCGCGTTCGATAAAACGTGGTTACACATTATATTGTGGGAGTATATACGCGTATATAAGTATAACGATACAAAACAATATATATATTATATTATGTAGCTGCAGGTAACTAATGAGAAAATAAATGTCGTTTCCATAAAACATTTAAGCGGATACAAAACGGTATACTTTTTTTTATTATCCGCATCTCGGAAATATTTGAAAGCCAATAAGTCTTCTCTGTGCCGGGGAAAAGTTTCGAAACGATAATCTGTGTGGCGGAAAACGCGGGCGAAACGAAATTTCACGTGCACAAAAATCTCGTACACCGCTCTCCGTCAGTATAATGATAACTACCGAATAATAAGCCCCTCGTCTGAAATCCCTAGACCCTTGAGAGTGGGTTTCCTCCATAAAAATCCCCGGTAATCCAATTCCTTTCTAACGTTATTCGCGCATACGACTCGTCTGTACTCTTTTAATCTGTTTGATATTTTCACGCGGCAATGATCGTTTGGAAAGCCGACGTCGCATTTTGTTTTACGACACATTCGACTGTTGTGGTATTTTAATTATAATTGAGACTATCCATCAACACCACGTATCGTATAATATGTACGTTTTTACGGTTCAACTGCTCGAAATAACGTAAAAAAATAAAAAAACAAAAAAAAATACGCGCGGACGGGGACGCTACATAGTTCGGAATCATCAATACTGAATTCAGACGGACGAGTTAAAAAAATTAAAATTTTATCTAGAAGTCACTATTTGCTCGTAACTTTTCGGATTACAATTTCAGATGAATAAATAATAAGCGACGCAAGGAATGACGAAGTTTTTTTTTTAAAAAAACTACGAAGTAATTCGGGAAATAAAATTTTGTTTAATGTACTATCTTATAAATAAATTCGTTGATCGTTGATCGCTGTATCATGATAATAGCCACGTTATAGCTCATAATTGTACTTAAATTCGATTCTTTTTTCCATAACAATTTTACTCGACTAAGACACGTTTCTTTGTAAATCTTTAAAAATCAACTGTTAACCGAGTTCGATATAATTTTTTTTTTACATTTACTTGACATCAACTAATCTAAAACAAAACGTAAGTTATCCCGGTTTGGGAAACACTATTGTACGATTCCCGTAATGCGTTTTCTCGCGAATTTCTCAATACCGTTACTGTTGTTAGGTTATAACCTAACCGTTCATTGGATTGCGAGTTCGCGACGGGTAAAAGTTAAAACCGAGAAAGAAAAATCACAGAGCAACATACAAAGTTGATGAACTTTAAACATTTCTTATATCACATTTGAAAACTTTTTTAATATAACGAACGAAGTAACAATTTTTTGACGCGTATAAAGAGTTTTCGATCTTTGTTTTAATATTCGAAGACGTATATTTATTGTTGTCTTACATTAATAATAATTTAACTTTATTGAATATTGCGTCGGCGTGACACTTATTGCGTTCATCACAGACACTAATATGTTACGTTCACGGGCAAATCAAAATAATGGGATTCGCCGTTATGATCTACTACAGTAGTTGGAGTTTTTTCATTCAACCCCTGTAATACCGATTCACGTGTTATTGAAAATATTTGTAATCAGAAAAAAAAATCACGACTCGTACCAATACAAATAATTAATAAAATAAAAAATGTTATTCGCTGTATGGAATAATGAAACGTACTGAATCTGAGAAACGTTTTTATATTTTCACTTCGTCCGAAGGGACTGTAGATAAATAGGCAGCCGACAATATTATAAATCGTCGACGTCAAGTAGCTTTTTATTCGACACCGAAAACACACCAGTAAGTCCGTTATATTTTCAGAAAGAACAAGAACAAAAAAAAAAAAAAAATACTTGTGAACTATTTTTGCTAACACATTTCCATCAATACATTTCATTGGTAGTGACTACCGGCTATGAATACTTTATGACCTTTCGTATAAAATCCGAGTTATGTATATATATATATATTTTTTTTTTTTTTACGTTCGAACGGTTTCTCGCGCTGAAATAAATATCTCGTGTCAATTATTTTTACTTTTGAAATAAAATATCCGAACATGAATTGAACATGTAACGTACTGAAACACTGTTTGCCGATTTAAAATTTAAAATTCGCTCTATTGTAAGGGCGAGACGAAAAAATGAAATTTTAAACGAATTACATCGTGATTTATTTATTCGTCGTGCTTTTTATGTTCGAGTGTTGCGGGAACGTCGAGCGCGTTTTGTTCATCCAGATAAACCGATCTGTCGTTACTCGTAACGATTTTTTCGATATAAAAAAAAAAAAAAAAAAGAAAACAAGAACAAATGGACGGTAAATGGAAAACGACAAAATACGTCGGAAATGTCACGTAATGTATGATAGACGGCACTGTTATTGTTTGAACGTACAAATGAAAATTTATTTTCATAAACAAAACAATTGAATGCCGTCTAAACGTTATTATAGGTATCAGGGAGAGATTACGGAAAACCTTGTTTCAAATAAAAATCATCCACACTATACAATCCCCCCCGTCATTTCTTTTTCTTTTTCTTTTTGACCACCGACGATTGTATAAATTCAATCAAAAAGTAACTTTAGTAATGCACACTAAATCAACGATTCACAATGTAGTACTGTGTTTTTCTGAAATCCAATGAATACGTCGGTGTGTTTAATTGTATGTGTGCGTCCTGCGTGGACCATCCGAGTTGGATCGTGAGAAGAGTTTCTCCGTCTGTCCCCAGCACGTGACGGTGCACGCACATTTTGATCGGCAAATCGTTTTCCTATTTATTTCAAACGATATTAAGCGACAGTTGTGAATGCCGTTTAATTGTAGATCATTTAATCGAGTTATTTCAATAATAACATTTACAAGATAATATCAAATCGTAATTAGGGAGAACGTGGTTTAATTAATTTTAACGCAATTAGGAATTTTTGACGTTAAATTTAAATCTTATACGTGAATCGTTCTGGTTTTCCTTTAATTAAAACTGAATATGTATTATCGCATACATTTTAATAAAAAAAAAAATTAATAAAACGTGTTTTGCCGACAAATTAACACGCATGAAAAAATCAGACATTATTGAATCTTTCAAAACATCATATTTAGCCCGTTATCAATTGACGTTTTTCAATTTTCTTCTAAACCAAATATATCGCATATAATGAGATCAAATTTAAACAGGCATTTTAAATTTCAAATGACAATTTTTATATATATTTCAATTAAATAGATATATCCTCAAGTTATTGTCGTTTTTTTTTTTCTTTTAATTCATCCCTAGGTATGTTCTACGTTTATTAATGATTTACTGAATATATTCTAGCTAAAAAAAAAAAATATATAACAATTTTGTAGCCTAAAAGTATTATTTTTTTAAACGTGTATTTGTTTAATGTTTATAACTTATTATTATTAAAAATATTGATATAGTCATTTATACCGAAATCGCTACACGCAAGATCACGATGACGATAGAATATTATCGACGTCACTTTTTTTCTTTGTAAATTTCTTTCCCAAAAATCGTGTGAAACGGCGTTTTTTTTCTACAATACGTGTACAGCAGCACGTGAACGTATTGGTTTTTCAGCCCGTCTTCGGGCCAACTATAATTTTTAAAAAACTAAATAAAAAATACGTCGTTAATTCATGCACTGTGTTCTATACGAATAATGTTTGATCAAATTATTTTTTCTTTCGTTTGAGTTATGGTTTTCCGTACAGTTTTATTCGCTTACATATATGGATGTCTAAATATTTTCCTTATTAAATATTTGTACTCGATTACTGTTCCTAAACCAATAAGCGATATATGAAGGAAAATAATATTAAAAGAACATAATAATATTTTATTTTTAAGAAACAAAAGTGTACACCACAATTATAATTATTATTATTATTATTATTATTATTATTATTATTATTATTATTATTATTATTATGTTCACCGTCAAAACTGAGCCTGGCGGCCTAGTTAATTGGCCCGTTACGTTTCACATTAAAATTCATTGGATTTAATATAAACCTTGGAAAGGATTTTGTAGTACAAATTTTTGTTGTTAATTATGTGGCCAGGTTTCGAGGCGAAAACACGTCGTAGAACATCAAATGCGCCACTTAAAAGCCTTTTTCTACGTCTTCTTCTTTCGGAGAACATAATTCATAACGTACTAAAATTACATATCAAATCTCCGAATTAACACCGCGTTATCCGTATAAAAATAGCGTAAATTTCATTAAAACATATTGGAACATATTCATCGATAATTGGTTATTAGTTCGGGAATCATTCCGAAGTAAATATAATATTAGTGTACATATGTTATACAAGAGGTAGGTTATGTGTTCATTCTCCGGCAATTTAACATCAATCAATATTATGCAAGTTAATTAATGAATTTAATTAATTGAACGTGTCGTATACACACGGAACCGTTTTAATTATCCATTGTGTTTCACCTTAAGGTCGTTCAATAACGTTTCGATTTATTCACACTGTTACTATAAATGTTTCACTGTATTTACAGTGAAATATATAAGATTATCCGTATAATTTTAACGACACGGCGTTTGTCGGCGATTTGTTAAAAATAAATGTATACGCATTCAACGAAGTAGGTTGTTGCTGGTGACGTACTGTCGAGGGACCGACATATATGTTACCGGAAATATTGACGATTCGAGAAATGATGACGATTCTTAATGCGGTATAAGGGAATGATATCGTTGCTTAGTTCTCGTTACCATTCCCGTAATATATTTGTTATTTTCGGTTGCAAATAGTAATCTATAGATGCGCAAGTACGCGTAGCCGATATAACTAAATGTAAAACCGAGTGAATAACGACTAGTGTGCTCGCCAGATATCAGAATTTGGAATTCTAAATTTCGTCATTGCGTTCGAAATGAATGACGCTACTCTCTATAACTACTTTTCTAACTCGATAATTTTCAGTTTTAACAGTAATTACAAAAAACGCACAACTACATAACCATTGATTACATAATCAATGTAAAAATGTAATTATACTACGACACACTAATGAATTCACCTTGCAATCGTTATTAATCGATAACAAGTATTAGGCAATTATATCACTAGCCTGGGCTTCATTGGGGACGGTATAAAAAAAATTAGTCCATCTGCATTTTTAGCGAGAATCCGTAAGATCATTTAATTTTTGAAATTCCTTGTACACGAAAATGTATTACAGACGAGTGTACTGTGTAAAAGACATAAAAAATATATATTATAATGAATATTCGATTTTTAAAAACTGGAATAAATTTCGTTTTTTTTTTTTTAATAACAATAATAATAATAATATTATAAATATCGCGTGAAAATTATTCCGTGAACATACGTTTATTTTGTTGGAAATACTTACATCAAACTTAAATTTATCGTTTATCATAATAAAATATAACGCTCTGATGATTGACACGTTTGACGTGATGCGACGGACGCGCTTTTATTCACTCGATATTTTACTCCCGAAAAGTCACTAAACACCTATATAAATTTCTCTCGATTTGTCGAAACTCAGTGGCGATACGTTTGTAATTGAGTGGTTAAATACTACGAATTTCACGGACTTTATTTTTCTTCCGACATTTCCAAACTCATACGATCCCTTGTCGTTCAATCGTTTAAACCATCAATTTACGGTATCTTAATTGACAACCAGCATGGTGGGCCGTAAGAGACGTTTCGAATCCTACCACCAAATACAATGCAGTGTTTTAATATTATAAAAGCGTTTTTATAAATTGCCGTAAAATCACGAAGGTTTGGTAAATGTCTTTGTACATGCTGGTTAAGGTGTACTATTGTTGTCGTGGATTCCTCCGTACTTGAACTAACATAATCAGATTGTAAAAGTCCACGGAATATAATCTCGAGTTGTTTATGGTCCAGTTGGTGGTGGTCCCCGAGGAGCCATCCGTCACCGGTTCTGTTGACGCTGTTCGCTATTAGTGTTCATCCACCGCTTTGACTTTATTATTTCCACACGTGTCACGACAAACGCGATTGCAAGATTCAAATAATTCTCGTTTAATATCAGTTTAGAAATTAAATTGCCAAGTACAAATATGAATTTTAAATTGGTTTACTTATAGTACTGATAAAATACATAGATTGTTTTTATGTTCGCCCCATTCAAATACCGTGTTTATTTTTTTCAAAAGTCACGTAAGAAACGTGAGAGAAAGAGAGATATTGAAAATTTAACTTCTGAATCCGTACCGGTCATTATTCGAATATTTGATATAATATTATTGTTCGCTCAAAGCCGATTGCCATACATTTGTCCCTAACGTGGAATAACTCTTTACAAAAAAAAAACCTATTATAATATTATCTAATTACTGATATAAAATAGCAACTGTTAAGGCCATTATATACGTCACTTGATTATTGACATTCTTCATTGTGATTGCAGAAAACAAATGGCACCAAAAATTGTAGACGTTTAATAAAATATTATATTGTCTTCGCATAGGGCAAATTTTATTTTCCATAAACTCACTGTCATAAAAGAAGAGAATAAAAATATATATTTTCCACTCGAGTGAAATAAATAAAATTTAACCTGTTTATATATGAGTTTTCTCTAACGTCCGAATACTGCACATAATGGTATGCCATAAAACCACTTGAGACGAACGAATACGGTTGTGGATTTCTATCAACACGCCACTGTATAAAAGTATAATGTGTGACCACATGACCGCGTTTATTTTATAGGATTAGCGTGTGTGTGTGTGTGTGTGTGTGATAAAATAGCCGCAATGTCATTTTGAGTAGGTTGTCTAGCACAATCAAATAACGAACAATCAAGTTAAAAGCGGGTTTCAGGAATGCGTAAGAACATAAGGGTTTCTCTCCCGGGGTAATCTAGTTAAGTCTGTAGATAATGGCGCAAAGCAAATCGAGATAGAGTCACCGATTCTACCATTCTCTCTTTGCCGGACGCGATAACAAAATGGTCCGAGAATAATTTTACGAACTGTTTGGTTAAAACATCACTGCAATTTTAATCTTTATTAATTTCGAAATTCATATTAAACCGCTAAAAACTTTATACGAATGACTCCGGCGAACACAGACCGTTGTTCAAACACACAAGCGGCAACGTCGCACGTGTTTCGGAAATGTTTAACGAACGTATTCAAACGACGACGTACGCCGTCACCTCCGAGCACGATATCATAAGTGTTCGTACGGTAACGCGTTCAATTCGATATATATTAGTGAAGGAAAATAACACTATAAAACATTTGAATTGTCCTCTCAAATATTTATTACGAATGCAATTATTCGAAAATTGTATTTAATTGAAATGTTCGCCTCGCGCACGCGAAAAACACACTTTCCCGTCACTATCTGTTCCTGGTGTTTTGTCGTAGGAAATATCATATGGTTTTGTGCGAGGCCGATGTTGGAATGATTAATTATACGCATTATCAAGTTGTTAAAAGTTATAACGCGTTCGGATATTAGTAAGCGCCGGATTATAACATAAATCTACTTGCGACGATTTATAATAGTAACGCGTGTATAAGACGAACAGTATCCTAAAGTTACAGTTAGACAACGTGTATATTCATCCGTTTAAATCTACGCAGGACAACAACATGACGTGTTGAATTATTACAATTATTGTCTATTGCTATCAGAAATGCTGAGTTCTTAGTGTAAGTTAACTTTTATTAATCGTATATTTTGTGTTGTTTCGTTTTTTTCCTCTCCGTTTTCTATTTTGTTTTTTATTTTTGTAATTTTTCCCTGAACGTGTTTCAAAATTGTAATTGTCAAGCTATTTTGATTTAAATATTTGTAGCTAATAAAAAAAAATTGTCTATTATTTATATATATATATTTTATAACTAGATTGGAAGCTTTTGAATTGTTCGTATACACTTGGCCCGAGTTTGTGGCCCATAACAATATCGATTTGAATACGGAATTGACCACGAACAAACCGTTAACACGGGGCAAAGTGGTCACGGTAACGAATGATGATTATTGTGAGCCCGTTTTTTTTTTCTCGCGAAAAACGAATAAAACGTGTCTCGAAACGATTCTATTGTGACGACATATTATTTATTATATAAATAAGCGTTTGCGGAACATGAAAAAAAAAAAGAGTCAGCCGAATGTCGAATTCGGTTTAGTATTCATTTGAAAACCGTACGATTTATGAAATTGAATTCCGTTCGCGGAAACGATTGCAGTGTTTCCGGAAGAAAATTCACAGAAATCGATAGACTAATGTACGATAATCACGCGATCTAATAATTATTGCGTTGATATAGTATGCAAAAATATTTCTTTCAGCCCTCCCCCCCCCCTTTTTCTCGGATATTTTCAAAAAAAAACAACTGATTATTAATTTTCGCAAATAACGCGGAATTTATTTATGGCACAAAATAATATAAAATCGGAATGCATTTTACGTTCATAATTCTGGTGAAATTTTTAGTACGGAAACGAATTGAAATCTTTATTAACAACACGTTAAGAATCAACAGAATGTATTACATAATAAAGATTTCTTAATAATAATAACAATAATAATAATATCAATAATAATACGGGTTTCGTCTCGTAGCCAATAATTGGCGATTTCGTAATAATAAAATTTCCGTTTCCAACAACAATTACAATAATTTTAGTGGTAAACTCGAGCCGTCGTCGTTTCCGAGACACCGTTCGAAATCGCCAGTAAAACTAACGGAAAAAAATTAATACTCACGTTTTAAATTACAAATGAAAAACGATACAGAATTATTTTGAATTGGAAGTAACGAAGTATTTTGTTTCGAACCATAACGTGTTTTCTATATTTTAAACGTAATATTTATATATATATATATATAATAGTTATTTAATTAGGAAAATGTTTTAAACGCTTATTTTTCCAGATTTTTTTTTTTTTTTTTTGTCGCTTTTAGCGTACACTTTTAACGGTTTTGTTAACGCTTTTAACATTTCAACGCTTATTATCCGTGTTCTTAAGACCCGAAGTATAAATAAAGAAATCGTAGCGCAATGACGTTCCCTGAAAAAAAAAAAAAAAACCGACGCGAAATTTTCCCGTTCTCAACGTCCTTCCGTCGGCTGTACAAGCGTAACAATAGCCGTATTTGCATCGCGTGTACCATCCGATTGTCGTATAGTATTCGACAATTTATTCATGTGCGCGTATTGCGAGTTTTTTTTCCCTCCCCCCCAACGTCAATTGCCGCGTGAGTCTGCTGAAAAAGAAACAATGGACCGCATTGTTCGTATTTAACAATAATAATATTAATAATAATATCGTAATTTAACAATAATAATATTAATAATAATATCGTAATTTAATATTAATAATAATAATAATAATCGTTTGGCGTTTGGATGACCAAAGCGCCCAATGTACGCGGTAAAATCGTTAAATTCTGAGAAAGGACGCGCGGCGTTGTTTTATGTTTTATTACAGAATCTAATTCGACATCGATTCTAATTCCACCACACGGGCGTCGTACCCGTGGAAACCAAAGCGCACGTTTCAAACGAATAACGATATGGCTAGGGTCACACGAGCGTTGGAAAGACGGACGTTATAACGTCCGTTGTAGTATAATATTATTTTAAATGTGCCCCCTGGTCACACACGCGACGTCCGTTTATTTTATCGTCCGTTCAACGTCTTCGACGTACGTTATACGCTACGACGTCCGTCAACAGCGCTTATCATTAAGTTATTTTTATTCAAATCCGTAGGTAACGTTACTTGTTTCATTTTATTTTTCATATCATGTAATATTAAAAAAATACAAAAATTACTAAACATTACAAAATATATAATATAATTCATTTTATTTTTATTTTTGTCTTAACTCAAAGTAACAGCTAACATCTCTTCTGCTGGTATCGCGGACCTCATATTTGTGTCTTGACGTATTATTTTCGGTTTAATTTTATTGTAAAGTCCGTCAAACGAGCTTTGTGACATACGAAAAAAATTAAAAAATTTCGCGTTATCGGCTCTTAAACAGTTATAGAAGTTATAAAATGCACCAAATAATAGTCTATCACTGTTTATAGGATGAACTCACCATTTTCGCTGTACGCGTTTTTTTTTTTCGTAATACTTTCAAGGCGGTAAACACAAAATATAGCGGTTTCTACATCATCCATCTTGTACGACGAAAAATGACGAACTATAACAACCGGTGTATAGAAATTATAAAATTGTATTTTATAATTTATAATTTATTTTTATATTTATGCGCATGTCATCAACGCTCGTTCGACGTTCGTGTGACCAGAGCATATTACGTCCGTCTTTCCAACGCTCGTGTGACCCTAGCCTATAATGTATAAGTATGGAGGAAAAAAATCAATTTTTTTTTTTTAGTAATCCCTGGACACGTGTGTTGTGTGTGGTTTACGCACGAAAATGTTTTTGTTCCATGAAAATTATGACGTGTTACCAACTCGGTAAGTGGTGGCCGCCACGTGTTAGAAACGTCATTTTATTATTGTAAAATACGAGACAATATTATTAATTTATCGCCAAATTTACACATTGTGTCGATATCAATTTCGATAGTAAGATATTGTCGAACCGTTTCGGAATCACCAAAACAACGACGGAACAGTGCCGTCGGCCAGTTATCAAACGGATGATAAACACGCACACGCAGTGCCACAAATATTTTATTATAAATCAAAACTTATCGATCGTTGGAAGTAGTGTATGATACACGAAGAAACTCTAGCCAAATATTGTCTTGGACGAATTTTGAAAAAAAAAAATAAAAAAAAAATCTTCCCCTATAAATTGAGACGGTTGAAGCGATAGAAAATAGAAGAAAACAACTAAAAACATTTATGATTTATCGTAAAAATAATAATTGCAATTGTAATTCAATCTAAGCCACTTGGTTATACAAATACTGTAATATTCCATAGAATCACAAAATAAATTATTAATTTAGAATAAATTAAATAACGCGAAATTCCTAATCAAATTTGTTCCGGAGACATTGAGTTTACTTTTCTTTAATGAAAATTCTAATTCGTTAACACGTGTGTGTGTGTGTGCTCTTTTGTATGTAATAATATATTTCGTATATTGTAATTTTCGAAAACGAAATGGTAAGTGCAGACGAGCTAATGGTGAAATAAGTGCTCGATTCGATAAAAATAACATCGTCGGAGGAGGAGGAGGAGGAAATTGGCGCGCAGTGTTTTTAGCACTCTTTCTTATACCGTCTCCGTTTACACCGTTCAAAGCTGTAGGCATCGTGCGAGATCGTAACGAGTCTCCGTTTCACGGAAACACTTTTGATTCTCGAAATGAAAATATATCCCGGAATTCAATACAGAAATCGCATTGATTGTGCATAGCGTATTGCGCACTTCCGTACACGCGGTATTTAAACGGTTTTCTCGCGAACAACGAACTCGATATCCGAACCAAAAATATTCGTAATTCGTTTTCTGTTTTTAACTCGTTTCACACCGCCCGATTTCCCTTTCGCACACGAACACAATGTTCAACGCGCACGCGAACGACTGTACAATGGATCGTGCGTTTTGATCTGAGGATATTTTTATTTTACAACGCGTATTTCCTTGTAATACATCTTGAACAATAACGCAATATTCGAAATGTTTATCGAAACAAAAATGCGTTTATTTAGACGAAACGAAATCCGTTTTTACCGGTCGAGTGTGGTGCGGGGTAAACTGTTAACGCGTTACCAAGTCAAAAACGCTGTGCCGTCGTCAACGAAAATCGAACAGCCAAAGTTGTGTGTGTGTGTATACGGTACATAAAAGGCGACGTTCTAGAGTAATAAAATAAAGAAACCGTCGCGCTGTAGAGTGTATGAAAAATGACCGTTTCGCGTCTCGATGTAACGTCCCCGACGCACTGTGCGGGCCCGTTATTCCGGAGTCAGTGATCTGCTAAATGGTTTGTTCATTATTTATCCGCACGTCTCAGTGACCTGGCCAACATATTTACACGCATCGCCACCACAACAACCTGCGGGATCCGGAGATTTAATCGATAGAAACGGAATCAAATTGATTTTTTATTTATTTTTTTTTTTTTTTTCACTGATCGATTATGAACTGTCTACACGGAAATTACTCACGCGTCATACGGGGAAAAAGAACACTACTCTTTGTGCGCGCACGTTCGTCGTCCAAATAATAATATAATAATAATATGCGACGTAAATATTTGTGTCTGACGAATTCGATGAACGAATGCTCAACTGTCTACCGTCGAACCGTCGATACACGTATTATTACATAACACGTAAAAATATATTATAGTTTTATGTTTTGCTCGCAAACATTCTATAAATTCACGTCCGAAACAATTATTTCGAACATGGCGTTGTACAATTTTAAAAATAAAAATATCGCGTTGTTTAACTTTGTAACGTTATCGTTTTGAATCGTGATCGGTGCGTCGCGTAGTCAAATAAGCCTTTCGCGCTCGTGTGTACGGCGCACTTCCAGATTGTTTTAAAAACTGTTTATACATTTGAAACGAATTAGAAAACATCATAAGAGGAAATCGAATAGAACGTTTATTCACGAAAAACGTAGGAAAAGAAAACGATCATTTCGTCATCGGCGTTTCTCGAAGTAAATATTTTTATGTTGTTAATTTCTATTAGCCGTGTTATGTTTGTACATAGGTTTTTTTTTTCGATATCTGTAAAGAATTTCATTGTATTTATTATTAATTATATACAGTGGCGTCCACAGGGTTTTCAAATGCCGGTGCAGATGTACATTACAAGCTATTACAAGTTTAAAAAAAAAAAGGGGTCCGAGTTGTAAGGAAACAAATGATCACCTTGGCTTTTAACGAATATAACCAATATGTTATCGTTTGTGCCCCTTTAAATGTTCCGAAATCCAGTAAAAATATATTTTCGAATTTCTGAACTCACAAGTAATATACAAAAATACGAATATTGTTAAGGTCTTTAATTGAACGCTTTAAAATATATGACGACGACTCGTTCTACTTAAATTGTTTACTAAATAATGACAATTAAATTTATATATAATTTTCACGTGATATCGTGATAAGATTTTCCAATCGTGTTGTATGCTTGTCATTGTCGATCTAAGAGACGATTTTTCAATTTAAATTTCACAAGATTTCCAAGATGATCCACCGCCGTTCGTCTACTAGTGCACTTTCATTACCTTGTAATCTACGTGGACGTCGCGTTCGATCGGTTTATAATGCTAGAATGTCGTCAATGATTTCATTAACGTCCAGAGAAATTGTGTTATAAATATTTTACGGTAATAAATTGTATTTATTTAAATTGCGTTCATTTTTCTAAAACTACCGAATACGCGAGTGAGGAGAACGTTAAAATCACATAACCGTTGGTCGGGTGAAAATTTTTTTTTTTGAAAAAAATGCGCGCTAAAAACGTTTTCGTAGAACGAAAGTTGTGTTTTCGTTTGAAATGAAATTGAAAAGCGCAATATTGGTTTTATTTGAATAATAATAATAAAAAAAAACGATATATCTAATATACAAAATAAGTTATTTACGTGCAACAGCGCTAAAAACATTATTTTGATTTTTGACTTTATCAAAAATCAGAATCAAAATGTGTATGGTTATAAATTTTTTTACAGTAATTCGAAAACTTCCCCCAAAACTTCGCATAATTTTTTTTCATTTTTAAACATTTTTTTTTTTTTTAATTTTAATTTTATACTTCTGTAAACGCGCTTCTCACTGCGTATATGTCAGCTCTATACGTTAAGCCGTCCGTAATATTATTTAATTTCGTTGCGCGTTTTTCTCTTCTCGTCTATTTCGTTGTTTTGTTTGCCGCGCGTCACGTCGTTTTATTATTATTATTAACGTCCGCGCACCCGAAACATATCGACAATATTATTTAATACAGTAATTACTCGAAGAATTGCTTTCTTTTTTATTTTTCTATAAGTTTTTCTACGCTTTGATACCCGTGAAAACTGTATATCGGACGGATTATAATCAGATTTTATTATTCCCCCTTCTTTTAATCGTATAATTCACTTAAATGTATATCGCGCACGCGGTCTCTTTATTGTGCGGCGTGCGCGAACAAAAACGAGAGGAGAAGAGAGATTAGAGTGGATGGGAGAAAAAAAACTTTACGTTCGGTCTGTTGTTTTAATAAAGTTACACGCGCGCGCGCGCGCGCGTACACCTCCTCTCTCTCGGGGGAGTGGAGATGCTGTGCAGACCCCGGAGCGTTATATTTATACCGACAAAAGCGAAAATTATATCGTGGCGAAAACGCTGGCGGGGAAAGAGATCATCGAGACATCGAGTCTTCTAAAAGCATTTCCTGCTACGGGAACGTCGTCGTCGTCGTTTTCGGGACGTGTTCCTTATTTTATCCGTTCGTTTTTCTTAGTTTTCACTTTTTTTCCTTCTTTCCCCGAGACCAAATTCTTTCCATTATTTTCGCACGTCGCCTTTGCTACCCCCCGTAACCACTCGGCCAACTGCAGGCGGGTTACATCTCGTTCGTTACCGGTGTGGCTACTGCCGAAGTCTCTTCGACGCGAACGTTATTAATAACGCTTTGCGGACACTGCCACGTTCATTTTCGATAAATCCGTATAATATTATATTGTATATTCAACGCGGTTTTTCTCCCCCTCTTCCCCCCCCCCCAATGCTTTACCACGGCAATCGGTAAAATCCAAACTCGGACGCGTCACCGTCATTCGAATAATTTATAATCGTGTATACAGAGTGCGCCATGAAAAAAAAAACGGATGGATCTCTGGAACAGTTGTTCGAGAGATCCATCCGTTTTTTACTCGTCAATGTTGGCGGAGGGGAAGAATCAGGCCTATCGCCAGCGTAGAGTGAGAAAAAAGATGCGTCGGATGTCTTCGGTCTATGGTACACCGGACACCGACAAACGACCGAAACAACGTCTCGAACCAGCATTCAATCATTGCGACACAAAAAGATCGTTTCGCTCGCATTTTCAAACTCGCGCGTCGGCAAAACATTCCCAGTCGTAATTACGATTTTGCACTGGGTCGAATGGACATAGAGAGACGGGTCAGCACGCAGATCACGCAAGCAGATCATGCACTCTCCGGTTATCGGACACTTAATTAAGAACAATCCGTGTGTCCGTGGAAACGGCCACGACGTACGGTTTTTTCGCTCCAAAACATAAACTGCATTTCTTGTAAATACCAAAAAAAAAAAAAAAAAACATTTAATTTCGTCGATTTTTCGATTTTTTTTTTTGCTTTTTCAAATTCATTCGTTTTTTTTTTTCTGACACACTCTGTATGTTAATGCGCATTACACTTGCCATCAATTCATAAAGTCTCCGTGTCAATCCATAATGGACAACCCTCAACAACAACGTTCAATTTTCACGACACCAAACATTTTGAACTCAGCGACGTGCTCTGTATTTTTCTAATGGTATTTGCTTTGTCGACGACTCAAAATTATTTATTGTCTTGGATTTTTAAACGTTAAAATTACACTTGGTTTAATAAAAACGAGCGGTATGTGAAATTCTAATTTTTTTCCCTACATAATATTACAAAAAGTAAGACGTAGCGTACAAGTGTAGAATTTTATTCGCGTGATGTTTATCGAACAAATAAAAATCAAACTTGGCAATATTATTTCTATACAGAAAAATCCAATAAAACCTTATTAGCCTCGTGAACGTTAGTTGTACAGACAACTCTGTATCATTTACACGCCGTTTATTATGTCCCGTCTGCCGATATATTGGAAGTAGAAAATAATTCGGTCATTATCGTGGATATATTTTTCGCAATAAAATACAAAATAAAAACTCGATTGAACGAACGACGGTTGCGAGTGAAAGAAGTAAAAAATAAATAAAGTCGTTTCATTCGTTTATCCGTGTGATTGACAGTATTTACTTACCTATACAATATATAGAAAATATTAAACTAAAGCGTTACAAAATTGAATATTATTTTATTAGTAAAAAAAAACATCGCTGCATACATATTAAATCGTCAGGTATGTATACATGATAAACAAATACTGTTTGCATAATATTAATTAGCCGACACATTTAAAAAAACTGATATTTTTTCCAAAAACGGCCGTTTCAACAACAACAAAAAAATGTTCATTATACGATTTAACGTTAATGTGTTAAGAGTTAAAATTGATTCGAAAATTAAACGCTCTGAATAATAATTTACGCGTGTCATACACTCGGGTGCAGTTGTAGTAACTTGTAATATTGATTTACCGAACATTTCCTCATATACACGTGTTGGGTTAAAATTTAAATCACAAAAAAAAGTTTTTAAAAAGATAAACAAAATAATAATAATATGAAATCTTTATTTAGGCCGCACAACCAAATAATAATAATAATATTTTATGGCTATTTTTGTGTGTCAGAAATACGAATTACGCGTTTTAAACAGACCGACGTTATTCGTAAAACTAAACCCGTTTTATCAATATACTCGTATATACATATATTTTATTATTATTATTATTATGGAACAGATATGAATCGAAATTATATATTCGTATTATATTCCTCGTTTGTTTTACATTTGAATAATATTTTAACCGGGCACTGTTTCGGTAACCTATTTTCATAGATCTGATTGAAAAAAAAAATCCGACATAAATTATTCTAAAATAATAATATTTACTGATGTCAATTTACTTATCAAGTAAAACGAAAAAGCTCCGATACATCTTTTGAGCTGTAATAATTTCCGAAATAGAATAGAGAAAAATATTAAATAAATAAATAAACGATTTTCATGACCTAAATTTCATTCATAAATTGCAAAAAGGAATTCGTTATTTTCACATTATCCCGATGTACAAGTTAAGCGAAAATGAATTTTCGCTATGAAGAATTTTTTCTATTTTAACGTATTCGTTTACCGATTGAATATTATTGATTTTCGAATACTGCATACAATTCAAAGTAAAATGTTTATTTCTATTCGCTCCTCGAGATCGAAATGACACAACTACATGTAATAATTTACACTATAATTCAATTGTCAATATAATATTTATATTATATTAATAATTGTCAATATATTATAATTTATGAACCACTTAGTTATATATATATAATTATATAAATATATAAAAACAATTTAATCGATGTTTTAATATTGTACATTTACAATACATTACGGTTTATTTAATTAAATCGAGTCCACATTTAATTGCCTATTTTTTTCAAACGTAACGCGTGTATTACTTTCGAATGTTTGCAAAACACAAACCGGATTTTAATTGAATACGATTTATTTTCAAAACGAAATCTAATTTAATTAAACTACACTAATTTAAGTAGAATTATATTTTAATATATTATGTCATTCGTTTTTTTTATTTATATACATTAAATTTTAATATTATTTATATAATATACATATGATATTGATTTCGTATAATTTTCCTAAGTAACAATTACTATAGTCATACCTACTTTAAATGTATACATAAATATTAAATATTTATCTATTTGTGTGTGTGTGTGTGTTAATACGATTGCACAAAACATAAAACCGAGCGTACAATAAAATTAAAATAATATCCGCACACTAAATTATTATGAGATTATGATAATAACAGCAATGTTACGTTGCGCGTTATTAAAAATAAATTCAACGAATATAATATTATAATATGTGTGTGTGTGTGTGTGTGCCGTAAAATGAAAACGCAATAATTGTATTTGTATTCGTCGTACACACATAATATTTTACAAACACATTATTCCCCTCAGTCGTTTATCTCGATAAATTATTACCGTAATTTTAAATAACATTTCAATAAAAAAAATTTTGGATTTCTTTTTGTAATATTATTATAATACAAGTGCCCGCGAATGAATGACTAATCAAAATATCAATAATAATAATAATAATAATAATAATAATAATAATAATAATAATAATAATAATAATAATAATAATAATAATAATGATACGTGTACGAATATTTTATAACACGCTCTAATAATTTACTTGTAAATACGGGTCGATTGATTTCGATCTCGGAGGCGATCAAAAGAAAACGAAAAGTTATAAATCGATTATGATCGCTGTAGTGACGTTTCGGAATAACGAAAAATAGATTAAATCGTTATAAGTTTTTCGCATTAAAATTTTACTGTAAATATCTCGCGTAAAGAGGAGACGAAAAAAGGAAAAAATGAAATGTTTTAGTAATAAAATTCCCGTTGTGCGTGTGTATTATCGAATTAAAAATAACAGTAATACGTTAATATGCGGCGAGAAACGAAAAAAAAAAAAAAAAAAAAACAATCTCCTCGTGTTACATTTTATGTACTTTTATCGATTTTTTCAAAATAGTTTCGAAATAAAAATATTAAAAATCTGTAATAATCCCGAGTGCGTACAGAGAATAATATTATTTAATGTACCAAACAGTCATCGGTATTTTTTCTACGGAAAATAAAACATTTTATAACAACCAACCGGTCGTAAACTATATTAAAATATACACATTGTGACACAACAATATATATATATATATATATATATATAACTGTCGGACAATGTAAAACACGATTTCATTGTTACTGTAAAACGTATACGAGTTGAGCGTAACAATAATTCTTACTATAGAAAAAGAAGTAACTAACCATATACGAGTGTATATAGGGCGTTACTCGAATCTGTCCATTCTTAAGTACGTACGCACGAACAAATATATTATTTTATTGCGTGTACGCTATTTTCGCTGTTGTGAAATTCTGACTTACCAAAGGGTCCTATAAACAATGGCGTAGGATACGATTTTTTTTTCTGTACGGGATTACGGGACGGCGCACGGTTCAAAGGGACTTTCGAAACACAAATACTTTACGAATTATAATATCTGTTAAGTAATTTTTGAACGAAAGAATCCCTCGCCCCTCGTGTTTACAAAACAAAAGTCAACTCGCCGAATGCCGGACTTAAACTCCTTACACGTTAATCGTTAATACAAAACGATTAGTTACGGAATTTTCAAGATTTTTCCAAGAGACATTTGGCTCGGTTCGAGTCAGACCGGCGAATTATCCCGTACAGAATTTCGTCGCGTTTTCTCTAGCCCAACTAATTCAATCGCGTCGATTTTTTTCGCCCCCAAAACTCATTTTTTCTGTTTAAATCTAAGAGTAAATAATGGAACGGGTATAGGCAGTGTTCGTTTATCGGCGTTCAGTAGCTCAGCCGATCTCAAATGCCAACACGCGGCGAACGATGTTCAGTTGGATATAATAAAATTAACGATTTTTATTAATAATTATTTTACATACGATCAATACGTGTTGGCGATTATTTTTGGATTCGGCATCGGCTAGAAAACGTATAAAGTTTACCGATATAATATTCCGCGCGGGCGAAACGGAGAGAAATAATTCTTGCGCGCCTGTGTTATTGGTAAAAAAATATTTATTTTTATCTCTTATACACGTGAAATTTTTCGAATTTCATTAAAGCGAACGAACGTATTTGTACGCGCAAACGCCATATGGCGTTTCGTCGTACGCTCCGGGGGGACGTTTTCGATGAGACGTGATTTATTAAAAAAAAAAAAAAAGAAAAAAAACAGCTAAAACAAAAAACGATTTCCATAAATGGAGGAGCGTGGCGAATTGGATTTATAACGACGACTCGTATATATATATATGTGTGGTATGTCGCATAATCAGTGGTCTATACCAAGTAGTACCAGCGATGTTATTCGCTGTACCGATGCGAAACGCCTCCGTCTTAGAGGATAAATAAAAAAAATAATGTCCCCGTCCCTCCACCCGGGTGAAGAAGTGTGTGTTTTTTTTTCCGGAGACGGGGCAATAAACTACGTTCGTACGATTCACGCGGACACGATTTATTCCGTTACCGAACACCGTTTTTTCGCCTCCCCCGACGTATTGGACTTCGCGCCGAATCGCCGCGCAATTGACCATCGGGCGACTAAATTATAATGCACACAGGGGACGTTTTCCATGTAAGTCCCGTTGAAACGAAATTCGTGTGCCGTGTACGCGAATTCGCGGGCACCGGCAGGACGGGTGCCAGTAATCCGGAATCCCTAATAAATATTACCGTTGATCCCGTCGCCCATAACACTCCGGGACGATACATCCCGCACTTTATTCCGTGTATTCACCTCCGTCCGACTGCCGTGCCATATTCTTCCTTCATATGACGTGTCTATATATACACACGCACGCACTTTATAATAAATATTTATATAATGACGCGCGCGCGCGTGAAGAAAAATGACTACCGGGACTGAAATTATATCTCGGCTGGAAAATAAATGTATCCTTATGGAGAAAACGACAAGTCTTAGATAACACCCGATTACTACTACGCGGTTCAAATCGCTAGTGAGCGAATGCATTTCGTTTTCCGAGCGAATTAAACAACCCGTTGAAGTCGTTTGTTCAACAGTCGCCAATCGCAAACCGGAGCGACCGCGTTTGCACGGAGTTTTGAGTAAAACTCGGATAGTTAGGGACTTTCGGAACTTTTAAAACGATTAGGAACGCGTTTGAAGACGATCTAAGACGTTTTAATGGCGCAAAAGATATTTAAAAAGATCGCGAAACCATTGGTGACGGCGGTTCTCGTTCCGACCGATCTTCAACATTTAGAAATGAAGAAATTGTGTTAAACGTTCATGAAATAAATCCCTAGTGAATGCAATATTTCTTATGGGTTAGGTTATATCAGAAACTTTTTATCGGAGATTTATTCACGCCACGATTCTGTGCGAAAATCGTTCCAAAATTGTTATCTCAAGATCAAAGAATAAAAAAATTCATCGACCGAAGGTTTGCCAAAATTTAAAAGAACGCACAGACGCAGACAACGATTTCATTAGAAATATTAAAACCAGTGATAAAACTCGAGTTTATGGTTACGACATCGAAACGAAACAACAGTCATCACAATTGAAAACGGTAATATTTTGCAAAATTGAACTTGATCCAAAACGATATGAATAAATGCATGAAAATTTTTGCGACAATTCGTAAGTGTGAAAAGAACGAAACCAAATGAAAGGCAAAATTAAAAGAAGCCAAAGATGTGACAACCTCCGTATTTCAAACATCGAATCACTTTAATAAAATAATCATTCAAAGTCCCGGGTACAAGAGGTCAAATACGCAATATTAATATTTAAATATTTATCAAATCTGAAATCATTTTTAAAATCTAAACTTCACCCCTTTATAAATTATGTAAATATTGTATTTTCTTTGTAAACGTTTTGTGAATTTAATTAAATATCTACTAAATTTTAAGTTTTAACCGCTGACGTTTTTTACCAGCTACATGCGTTCGTTGTTATACGCTTACAATAAAACACACAATGAGTGACAATGAGCTGTACACGAGACGCTCGCAACGGATGTATACGTTGTGATTATCTTAAATTCTATTGTACATTAATTTAAAATTAATAGTTATGTAAAAACAAAAAAAACAAAATGAACAATTAGAGCAAAAACATAATTTAAAAGTATAAAATCTAAATAAATCTATTCATTTGTATATTATAACAAATAAAAAATTATAATTTCGTCTCAAAATAATACATTTAGGTGTGTGTTTTTTTTTTTATATAATATTATTACGGTGATTCTCTAGTGAACTTTATGTTATATTTAAATACATTTGTAATTACGATATACATAAATTGAAGTTTTCAAACTACCCATGAAATATTCTGTGGAAGGCTCCGTCGATTGTTTTTCCATGTCGAACGTGACATAATATCATACACAATGAATTTTAGAGCTCATTTTCAAGTTGAACTCACATTTTCTATGTTATTAATTCTATGAGCAGTCAACTATTAAAATCGTTAATATTTTAGTTAAATTCGATATTTATAGTCATGGAAGATCAAAATCAATTACAGTCAGCAATTTTTCTACAGTACAATTTTCGCGATGAAACGTGTTCGTTATATTCACACGCCCCCCAACGAGTGTTTTGAAATTAAATTCAGATCATTCAATTCTGATTTTTTAATACTTATTTGTGTCGAAAGTCCAGAGATTTGTGCTTTCGCATTTTTGTAAATGTAAACTCTTTCATGTGGAAGTGCTAGAGAAATGCTTTTACACCCCCTCGCTTTGACACATTTCTACACTTTTATTCGTTTGCGCTAAGTGTGTGCCACAAACCCTGACTTTTATATATTCCATATTTCTATCTATCTATAATAAATCATTGGTACGTTTGCAATCGAACTATTAACACAAGAAATTCCTTTCATTACAACAACGTCCAAAAGTCTTAAGAATCAAATTTTTACTTTACACTTCTGTCACGTCTCAAATATAATCAAAAAGAATCACGTGCACTAACATATAAAAGAACAATCCCATTGGCTTGAGTTAAAAATCCGAAGTAAAACAAACCTATAATTATCCCTCTGTAAAATTCATACTTTTATGAAAGAAGCCATTGTTAGAGACAGATTACCTTATCAAAAGTAAAGCAGAGCAATCCGAGCGACTTTATCGTTATTAAACACTGAAGATGGAAACATCGTTTCGAAATGCGATAAATAAAACAAATTATTTTGTAAACTCTAGATGTTTATGATTTATTTAAATAAAATATATTCAAGGTGCTCTCAATCCATCAATAATAAATACATTACATAACCTACACGTTTAATAACTCGTCATATAAGTTGATCTATAGACAATTAATGTTAAGTTGAATGGAAAATTAGGGGTAAGAAAATATTTCATTATATCCTCACGTATATTTATCGCTATAATCCGCTCCATTAAACTTTTTTAAACATAAAAACATAAAATATTATTACATAAGTTACCTAATAAATTCTTTAAAGTAGGTAATAAAAATTAATTTCTAAATCATTCGCACGTTTTTATTTTTCAATTCTATAATAAATTATATGACGACGTTCAATAATAATATATCAAAATTTATTCATTTTCCTTTAGTGAGTTTTCAAGAAGTGTTACTTATATCATTGATTATTTCAAAAAGGTAGTTTATAAAAACAAAAAATAAATGTCAATGTTCAAACGTTAACACTATAGTGATTTATGAGTAAATTTGTTGGCAGTTCATACGTATTTCTACTGTTTGGTCATTTGGTGAATGAACTTTGTTTAAGTTTTGAATTCCATCTATTATACGAAGCCAGTTAAATTGTATTTGTACTAAACAATATAGTATTGGTCTTTTGTATATCAAAACGTATGCATTAAATAACAATTTAGTAAAACAAATAAATAAAATGGTTTTTCAGAGAACACATACAGCTAAAGGAAAACATAACATGTCAATTTACAACCAAATGATCAAATCTGAGGAAAAAAAACAAATAAAAAAATTGTCTTTAAATATATATATTATAGAATGAAATATAATTTACTGATTTAGATAATTAAGTTTTATCTACTTTCATTATTGTTTCCGAAATATATAAGACACATTTATAATATGTTATTAAAATAAAAATGTCTTCGAACCAAATGTAATTGCGAGGATTACAAATAAAGGCAAATACTGTTTTTACGATTGTAGAAAAATAGTATATACACGAAAATTTGAAACGATATACGATATTATATATTTTGTATGAGATAGCTATGAAAATACGCGGAGAAAAACGTATGTGAACTTAGTTAACAATAACATAAAAACTCCTATTAAAATAAAATCAATAATTGTCTTTCAATCGTTTATATAAAAAGGTTTCAGTATATCGAACATTGAAATTGCACATTTATTTCAAAAAAAAAAAAACTAACTTTATTTTTGAATTCGAACGTTTCTACAATAAAACGAGCGATCTGTTAAATAATTTGCTACAACAAATATTTGTGGTTTTTAAGCGATACATTAATTAACAACGACCTGTAATTTATTATTATAATATTCGATAATGAAATATATTTATATGATAAAATAATAAAACGTTTCAAATAACAAAAAAAAAAAAAAAACACGAACATCTCAATCAAGTATTTGTGCAAACACAATTCCACAAAATAATAATATGACACAACAAATTAAATTGTGTTCATATATTTTGGGGGAAAAAATATATTGGCTCTCCAATCCCCGTGGGCTTACTGGGCACGATTGGATCTAATAAAGAATAAAAACATATTGTTTTCAAAAAAAAAAAAAAAAAAAAACAGTGTTTCTCAAATGACATTCTATAATTGAGTAAGCATTTTATTTTCGGTATAGTGTATTATATTTATAGATATTTTTCGTCATACGCGGGCTTATACTAAAAAAAAAAAAGTAAAAGTGAAAAAATTTTTTCCTTCGAATATCGCTAACGTTTTATACACTGTCATTGCTGAAAACGATTTAAAAGTTTTAAATGGTTTAGACGAAATTTTAATATATCCTACGTACGATTAAATATTGCATTGAATACACGATAAATCCCTATCGACCGCCAACTATTTATTTTTATTCGAATACAATAAATTGATTTCAAATTTAAAACAATAAAATAATGAGTACTTTTTTTTAATAAAACAATATTTCCCATTGATTTTTTTTTTTTATTAAAATGTTAACGGTCGACCTTTATTATATTTGTCATTGTGTAATGATATTTATGCATACTTATCGTTTATACAATTTGCTATAACACAAACCAAATGTATTCATTTTAAAAGTCATTTCTATTATACACAAATGTTCTATTATATTTAAATAAATATATACCAATGCTTGTTTCTCTCCGAATGTCAATTGTATACAAAAAAAAAAAAAATTAAAATAATAAAGGAAAATAGGACGTATATAAATCTTCATAACCACCGCCGGCGTTTTGACCTAATAAAATCAAATAACAAAAAATTTATACATTTGGTCCACTCGGATATCTCGTCTTCTGCGCAGAATATGTGCGTGCAATGCACAATGTGTGCACACTCCTCCAAGCAACAACGACTCAAAAAATCGGTACTCTTCGAGGACTACGTTTGGCTCTTCATGCAATTCAATCTCGAGTTCTTTTATTCTGTCATTGACTTCGTATCCTGCAGCGTCCCAGATATTATGATCTTTTGCGTTCCCATCGGTTCTCGAGCTCACGACCATTTCAAGGAGGAACACTCCTTTCTGTCAATATAAGAGTGAGGTTATAACTCAAATAAGTTCACATTTAATTTTATTACACTACCAATTTTCATTTCACATAGCCTTTGTGTACCTCTTAAAACATTTAATTTATTTTTATAATTTTCGAGTTATTACACTATCGTTCTATTAAATTGTCTCTGTCGAATTACGCGAATTACGCGTTAGCTGAGCAACGATTTCTTTCGTGAACAAAACTAATTTTGGTATGCGGTTTATAATGTCCGCCGTTCGAAATACGTTATTCCGATTATTTCATTCTGTCGGTGATCCGTTCGTAATGAATTCTTAAGTGGTAGGTATTATCTATTTCTTACGGTGTTGTGAGCAAGATGTTAATATGATCTCTACTGAAATAACAGAAATATTTTTTTTTCGTTATTTAGTTACCGCACCTAACCAACCATCAGCTGACAATTCGGGTTACAGAATTACACATTCCAAGCATACCTCTAATGTATTTAATTACCGACATGTTATTCTAGAAAACGTTTTGAGACGCTTCTTTTTTTCTTTTTGTAATTGGTTATATACATAGAAATCTTGGAAAAATAACATACACATTACCATTCTTACGAAAGATCAAAATATGCAAATATTGTTTTTGCCAAAAGACCTGAATAATTTTATTGCGTCAAATCAAATGAAACGTAAATAATTTGTGTGAATTCGTAATTAACAGCGTTGGTTTTAAAAAAAAAATGTTGTTTGAAAACAATAACGATTCTTAATTATCGAACGACAAAACGGAATCCCGAATAAAAAACGTGTGACAAATGTATTCGACCAATGAACCGAATAGAACCTTGCAATCATAATGGGCATTTACATTTAGTTTGCCTCTTAACGCGTAATTTAGGATAAATCGTAAATTATATCACTAGGAAATTGAATCAATTTGTTATAATTAAATGTCATTGTCATAAATCATGTAAACTTAGTTAATATAATTTTTTCAACTTAATAAACTATAATATAGTTGCTTGTCAGTACTTGGAAGTACGACAAGCTAATATCCTAAATTCAAATGTTTGAAGTTTAATTTAAATGTCCAGTAAAAGAATATTATGTTTTGTATTTAAAAAAAAAAAATGCTCGTTGGACAACGGACGATTCGATAAAATAATAAACATACGAACGATTTATTTTCATTGCAATTTGTTTTTAATTGAAACTAGTGAGTACTCGAGAAAATAAAACACGATCTTATACGAAGTCAGGAGAATCGTAGATAAGACTCCATTCCGTTATTTATCCATTCTATCAAAACGAAAAAGTGTTAATAAATGTTACAATACATTAACAAAATTTAATCTTGTTTTTTTCAGGTAAAAATTCGTACAAATTTTACCAAAAGAAAACATCAACAAATTATTAGGTAAATATATTAAATATGTGTGTGTGTGTACAGTTAATAAGGATTTATTTCAGTGTGATTATTAAGTTTTCACCGTTCAAATGAATGCAAACACCGTAGAGTGCGTGTAAACAATGTTATACGAATGTGAGATTAATATCGTGTATGTATATACATAAGGTAGAAATGTATGGGAAAAGTAATTGAATAATTAATATTACGAGTTTCCGTAATGAATCGATCATTTATGTACTATTCAATAATATCGTGTTATTTGAAAACTCGATACACAATAATAAAATGCGCGTAATCAAAAATAAGGAATAAAGGTAAACATGCGTATTAATTATAACACAATAACTAACGAGAAACGTTTCTATTAAGTTAGTGGAACACAGCATATATATATATATATATATATATATAAATAAAACAAAAAAAAGAACATTAGTTTTTATTGTTGAAAACGATTTAAAATTCAAGCACGTAACGTTCGACGAAGTAGGAAAAGTATGAACATTTAAGGAAAAAATCCAATTGCTCGAGACAAGTGCTGAAAAAAAAAAAAATCTAATTTAAAAATATCGTCACGAATTTGTTATTTTTTCAGTGTTTAATGAAGTATCGTGCTCACGTTCGTTTCAAAATGGACGGAATGAAAATTATTTGTGAAATATTAGTTGTTTTTAAATAATTGTACAGTGTTTAATCTATGTCTTTATTTTGTTCCGTTGATTTGTTAAAGCGTGTTTAATACGAGAAAGAAACGAATTAAATTAAATAGCTTTATATGAATTTTTTTTTTTTTTTTTTTTTTTTACGAATAAAAGTTCAAATATTTACTACGGATAAAATTTCTTTTGAAACTCTTAAAAACCCGTATTTTTTTTTTTTTGTTTTAACTAAAAAATCTCGACTCGGATTTTACACAATTCAATAAGTAAAGTCAAACAGTTGTAGACAAATAAACAGTTCTCTAATAATATTCTCTAACACGAGTGGTATCAATAACGTGTAATTAAATACGACAATAAGCAAATTACAATATTATGACGACAATGTACAAGTGTACGAAAGAAAATGACTCCTGTCGGGAACAAGGTGCACAATTGAACTTTTGTGTGAACAAAACGCGTACAATCGAATGCCGTACAATATAAGACAATGTAGCAGTAGGATTTCATTCGGCACTCGTCGTTTTAACGGCTACAGGCGTTAACTAATACAACACAATATATTCTTAGAGCGTATTATTTATTTTCAAGCCTAAAAGAAAAAAGAGAATTTCCTTTTAATTGACATTTTAAAATTACAAAAAGAAAAAAAAAATTAGAAATGTTAGCGTCGAATACGTTTGTTTTTTCTACTATTAAAACGAATATTAATAATAATAATAATAATTAAAACGATAATAAGCGCGTTCGATTTCGATTATTTGCCGATTCATATAGTGTTTTCGAAAAGAGCAAAGAGATATCTCCAAGTATCGGTAAGGAGGCGACTTCACGCGCGGCGGGCGGAGGGTTCATAAACACCGAATCATGATTGAAATCATAATGTACGGATCGTCGTAATGATCGTAAAACAAACGGTGATACATTGTGGTATAGTCGGACTTAAGCCGGACAACTTACTCGCCTCAAATCAACATTCGATACGGATGAACGTCGATGGCGACGAGTTAGGAAAAAACCTATAACATTGTATTCGTATACTCTCACTAATATTTCGCATCATCAATACGTTTATTTTTTTTTTATATACACATACATATATAAATATTCGCGCACTCAAATTTCTTACGTTCCGACGCGATTGGCTTTTACGACGTTCGTGGACGTTTTATTCGTCGGACGTATTTGAAAAAAAAAAAGAAAATCGTAGACGCATCCGTTGTGTGCAACTCATTTCTTTTTTCTCCTTCGGTCATTCGCTCAACCGTACGATGTAAACGTTACGTCGAGAACGTCATTGTAGCGCGATGTTCTCACTGAATATTTCGTCGTTTTATCTCGTTCTCCGTGCCGAGCACGTCGTTTTAAATTTTCGTCTGGAACGTTCGCAGTATTGTCGCGCGAATCGCCTAAACCTTATCGCGTCGTTTATAACCGCGGGCTTTACATCGGGTTTTTAGACGAGAATTACGCGTGTGTGGGGAAGGACGGGAGATTACCGGGCAAATCTTTCGGTTCAACTCGCGCAGGGACGTGAGAAATGTCCGCGAGTAAATCACCGGCAACCGTTATAACGTAGTTATGCAGTGTGTCAAAAACGCGCTAATAGCGATTTGTCTGCGGTTCGCAAGCGTTTGCATACGTTTCATTGGAAATAACGCGTGAAAACAAATGCGAAGTGTCGAAATGACGATCCGTTTTTTTCCACCACGGCGGGGCCTTTTCTTTCGTGTTTTTTTTTTTTTACGAAAAGCTAAACGTGAGTTTTCGAGTTATTACCGAGCCGTTGCGGTATTCTTGTGGAAGCGTGGCGGGATGAGTGTTTCGACGTGGCCGCGATGAAGCGATTTTTCGTCGAACCGTTTCTGCACCCGCTCCTCAATCCGTCGCTAGCTGATCGTACGCTCAAACGATCCATCGTCGACGGCAACGACGGGCGTATTAATTAATATTAATACACAGGCCGTCGGATGCATTATCAAATGGGTTTTAATCCCTCGACGTCGATTCCGCGTCGTTGCGGTTGGAAATCCTTCTCCGTATTTACGCGCGATACGTCGTCGTCGTCGTCGTCATAATTATTATTATTATTTTTTTTTCTCCTCTCCCACCCCGGCCGGCGTTCCCTTTAATCACTCACTAAATTTAAAGTCGTAACGAACACTTTTAACCTCCTCCCCTCTTCCCCCCCCCCCCCAATCGAACTACTTGTGGAAACGAATTTTTAACGCGGTTTTTCGTTCCCGAGAGATGCCGAAATATTATTTTTTTGCTTCTTGAAGTTTCCGATCTTTTACGGAAGCTTATACGTATTTATTTCAGGGACGTATACAAAGGGGAACAGGGTCGATGGGGGCGATCGCCCGCTCCCCTAGATACTTGTGTATACACCTATATCTAACGACAACTGAAATTAATCGAACTGAAATGTAATAAACAACTTTTTTTTCATTTAAAACTTATTATTTTCATATAATAATTTTTCGATAATTCTAAGTTGGCCAACAGATTCGACGGGCCGTTTTTCTACTCGCCCTCCCTCACCCCACCCCTCAGGGGATGAAGTAAATACGCCACTGGTTAATTTTCTCCCGTCAATATCTCGCACACGCCGTTTTAACTCGGTAGAATATTTTTGTGTTTCGTTTTCGAAATATCTTTTTACAAATTGACACGGACGGGGGGAATATTCTATAAATGTGCTCTTGCCGTGTCCTTCGCGAACGTTTAACCGTAAAATACACGAATAGTTTTATTTTAGAAATCCAGTTTTTCATTCTTCTTTATTTATTTATTTTTATCAGTATTATAGACATTTTTATGAATCTATTAAAATTGTTGCTACTCGTTATACTCAATATGTATATATTTTTATTTAATCTCTTTGAAAATTTACTACGCGACGACGCACCCCGAGACAAACAAAACTTAATGAAACATTAATCGACAAAGCAGCATTTTTTTTTTTTTTTTGGTTATTTAATCTTAATTGTACACATACTAAAAACTGGCTGTTTAACTAATTAGTTTTATGTAGCGTTTTTCTTTTTTTTTTATATATACGAGTATATATATCAAGAAAAAATAATTATGATTAATTGACTAAACAGAAAAATTGGATAACTTTTAGAATTTATTTGTGTAATTATAACGTGTTTTATTAGATAACCAACACATATTACAGTAATAAAAATATTCATTACACGTACTACGTATATATATATATATATATATACAAAGTATGATGTAATAAATATGATAGAATAATTATTGTTAAAGCGTATCGTTTTTTTTTTGTCCATGCGGTTATCTTCAGGTAAGAGTTTACGACGTAAAAAATGGACACATACTATACAAAATCGTGTTTAACCGTGTCAAATAAGATAAATTCGTTATTTATGCATATACTAACACATAAATTTATGCGTCTGTATGCATGTCTATTATTATTATTATTATTATTATTATTATTATTATTATTATTATTATTATTATTATTATTATCGCGTTTCGATCGTGAAATTTCGCTCAGACTCATCGCGTGTAGTTTTTATTCGCGTTTAGATATGAAATATTGGATTAGAATTTTATTACAAAATATGATTAATAGTGAAAATATTATTTATTTCATAATATCAATAGCATTTAATAGTATACATTTAATATACGAAATTGAAAGTCTGTCTGTCCGTCCTTTATGTAAATATATAGTTTTATTGCAATCCGGATGGAATCTCGCATAAAATGTTCTTCATTTTCCGTGGCAGATTCTCGTAACATTGTGAAGAGTGTCTTTCTAGCATACAAAATACTACATTAATGTAACGAAATTCATATAAATGTACACAGTCGTTTTATTCTTTTTCGAAGCAAAAGGAAGGTCACTGCAGCCTAATATTACGCTACTAATCAATCGGATTTAGAGTCTTTTTCATCGATTTTCGTCAATGATTTTCCGACGTAAAATATAACAGGTTTCATTATTCGTTGACTGCCATAATTCACAACGTAAAATATATAAAGAACATTAAACGCTAAACTGTTTGTGTGATCGTGGTAATTTTCTTCGAATTTTATTTACGAAATGTGTCGTGCGCCTTTTAGAATATTTCGTATTAATACATGCCCTTTTTCGCTATATAATTATTTGCTTCGTGTGTGTGGAAAAAAAAAGAAAAAAAAATCATAATAATATTAAATATTTAAAAAGTGTTGTAACGTAATAAACTTAATTGTATTTCATTCGCTCGAGATATCGACGACATTTAAACAGCGTCCAACCATTCGCTACTGTCGTTGCCATAGTGACCTAGATGTATCTTATCAGATTTCTTCCTATTAAGAACTCCTTAAATACATTTTTCCAATTTCCAAGACTCGGCTAAATCGATTTCTCCCCGAATACATTTAATTCAACACTTTTCCTCGAAATCCATCGAGCCGTTTTCAAAACGAAAACACGTATATACAAAAACATTACTGCTCCTCTCCTAATAATCTACTAGATGGGATATATTTTTATCGTACATTAGACGGCTATTTCGCTATTATTTTTGCAAATCGGAAACTTCTGATGAAGAATATTGTGCTCAGCATTTTTTTTTAATTAAAGGAATGCACTCACGTATACGCCATACGGCATTCACGCACTGAGAAATTAATAATATTATGTAATCGCAATATTATACATTTTATTCTTTACCCAAATAGAATTGTATTTCCAGTGTCTTAATTCGAAATTGAACGCATACTGCATAGATATAATATATATTTTTGATGATTTCAGAGAGACAATTTCACACAGTAGTGAAAGACGTTTTACAAAAGATACAATAAAGTTTTATAAAACCGTATTTCGACATATATCCTCGGAATATAATATAATGTTGTCTGACAAAACATATCCATACTCCGGAATTGTTTAAAAAGTGTCTTTCGATTATTATTATTATTATATAATTTATTTTACTTCGATTCCAATTATTGCTACGAATCGAATAAAAAAATAGCACTCTAACTGTAAAAGTATATATATTTTTATTAAATCTCTGACTCGAGACCAGAGTTGAGTATACTTAATGGAGACAAAAAAACAAATTTAACCGGAGACAAACGGGATTTGAAAAATATTAGATTTGCAGCGAAATAATTATTCTACAGAGGCGCAAACAAAATATATCGACGAAGAGATATAGAGAACTTCCGTATCGTTAACTATCAATAATAATATTGGCTGTGTAACACACCAAACTAATACTCAAGCATCAAAAGAAAAATCGCATTTCAAACGAGAATCCGTCATGTTTCATAGATTGCAAACACTGTTTTTACACGCAAAAGAGGAAATTATTATTCGAATTCCTCAAATGTACCGGTGTACAATTGCGGTTTTCCGCTTAACATTATTAATTAAATATTGACATAAAAGAAAAAAACGAAAACAGTATCATCGTAAAATTACAACCGTATAATATTGCATTAGCGTGTTCAATTTAAGACGTATTGTAATAAAATAGTACAGAGTACTGTACGTATTATACCCCTTCTTGACAATGTTAAATTGTATTTTAATACGAAAATGATTCCCCCGGATTATGATTGCAATTGAATCCAAAAAGCGCGTATGAATTATCACTTCATTAGTCCGACTCGTGTATATATTATGAAACAAACCTGCCCATAATTTGGAATGATATTTTAAGAATAATTAAAATCGAGTCGGCTCGTATTTTCAACAACATTCATTCATAATTAATTATTATTAATATAAATTACAATTTTTTTGTTAATTATAAAATAATTTGATTTCGTAAAAATGAATCGTAATAATTATTTATTTTTTTTTTCGTTTTCAACGTACGGGCGATATTAGCGTTAATATTACAAACGAAATCAATTTTCAATAACAATATTGTCTCTCGCAATAAAATTTCAATCAAATAATAATGTAATAAATATTCGTAAAAGAACAAAATTTTCTCTTTCTCTTTCTCTCGACGGATTTCAATTTTAAAGACAATGTCTCGTTCACTTTAATTACATGCTGATATGTTTATAATTTAAAAAAAAAATCAAATACATTGTGTTTAAAAAAAAAAAATCAGATTATGTAAATTATTATGAATGTTCCAACGTTGTGAAGCGTGAACATTTTGCAATGCTAATGTTAAAAACGGAAGATCATTTACAATAGCTTTTTCGCTATAAATATGATTAATGAAAGTCTTGTATACATCGTTATATATATATATATATATATAGTATTTTAAGTAAAATAATTTATTGTTATATTGTAAATAAGAATTTCGATAATAATATAACGAAAATAACTACGTAATTTATATCAAATATTTATTATTATATGTTCGTAATAAAAAAAAAACAAAAAAAAAAACGCACAGCTCTTAAGAAGGAATGAAATACACTATATGTGGACTTCGAACATAACACGTTTTTAATTCAAAAATTATTTATAATACTGCGTTTATCGTTTAATATTATACCAAAATGTGATTTATATTCATATCGATGTTTTGTTTTTTTTTTATATTTATAATATATTATATAATAAACTACCGGAAATAATTGTTTATTATTTTTTTTTCATTCGCGCCGTTCACTTCATCACAGTGATGCGTGTAATCTTTAGTGGGTTTTTCGACAAACGGTAAATCAATAAAAGATAATAATTATAATAATGGTATATAACCGAATAGAAAATGATGTCACATTAAAACTCAAGAGTAGATTTTTTTTTTATTTTTTTTCGATTTGTTTTTCTTTTTGTACACACTGGAAAGAAAAAACAAATCACCCACTTTTGATTAATCATAAAAGAATAACATTCAATTAAATATATCTTACTCTATTTATAAAAGTTTTATTAAAAAATATATACGTAAATATATATATATACACACATGCAGTTGCGTGCTGATAATATGTTAAAAATATTAGTATTTCAATACGAAGATGATGCGCATAAATAAATCCGTTTGAATGATTTGCAAATGCGTGGGTAAAAAAAAAGTTTATATATATATATATTCGTCTCTTATAGAAACTCGAATAAAATAAAAATAATTTTTTTCATTACTTTAAAAAAAAAGTATAAACATTTAAAAAAATGCGTAGGGTTATTATTCATTATGACTGTAGAATTAATTCGTTTATGCAATATTACCGTTTTGTGTACACGAATAAAATAATATCAACTTCATAAGAGTCAACCTTTCATTTCAAATACATATGACTTAAACAGAATAATAAAAATACGCATTATGTTAATCAATGTCAGAGTTCATATAGAACTATTAATGGTTGCATCAATAAATTGTTCTCTGCATACTTATCGAAAACGTAAATTTGAATTTACTTTTTGTGCGTCTAACACCCAATAAATATTACTTTAAATAGTCGTTTGTTTCAAAAATTGGCTTGTCTTTAATACAGCGACTAAATCTGGTTTAATAATTGGCGAGAAACTAATATACTAACCAAGAAAAAAATATATATATATATTGAAATTTTAACGAATTAACGGACTAAAGAAACGTTTTAGTTGATTTATTAAGAGCGGCGAATAATAATTTTCTTACTAGATATAACGCGACTAATGGTGGTGATATTATTTTAAAAAAATAATAAAATGTTTCATATTTTATTATTATAATAAGTTTATAATATATTTTTCATTAACAACTCAGTTGGATTTGTAGTCTCGTCGCTTTGCTGTCATAACAGTATCTCTCCAACAGACTCTGCCGCCTATTTTGACATTCTCCATTGTAATTTTTTACATTTCTGTGTTTCTTTTCGTATCGCATTTCTCTTAAATTCCCGATGACAAAAAAAAAAAATCTCATCTGCAAAGTTATGGCAACGGTATTTAAAACTTCGAAATGATATTTCATTTCAGCATTTCAAAAGCGTAACGCTTATTATTATTATTTTTTTTTTTTGCATTTAAATTTATTGTCGTTTTCTTTACCAATATCTGCGCACAGATATTACTAACCTACAACTTTTACAGAATATATTACTTTTAGCACATTATACTTGACGGCACTGTATAAATTCGCGTCAGACATTATTATTATTATTATTATTATTATTATTATTATTCATAACTACGATGAACAACTATATCCGTCTTAGTTTTAATTACTCTGCTTTAATCTATTAATTGCTTCTCGGACTGGATTTCGACTCGTCATGGTTACTAATATTTTGTCCCGGTCGTTTTATCACCAGATCACGTTGTTTTGTCGTCGCGTCTTCATTCCTTACTTTTTTAGTTAAATTTCATTTCGGTTGTATTATATAACATTCAAAAGTGACGATGACTAATGGTTAAAAAGAAAAGCGAAATCTTTTACTACGCAGTGGATAAATTCATTGCCTCGAGGGTTTTCTTTCTCTTTTTTTTTTAATTTCCCGATGTATACATTGTTTTTAATTTTCTTGGGCGACGACTTTTCTTTTTTCGTAGTATCTGACGAAAAAATTATTATTTCTTTTCAAACAATGATTTCACACAATCAGCGAATTGGAATTATTCCGATGTTAAGACGTATTAAAACATTGCTTATATTTTTATAAAGTAAAACAAAAAATAATAATATTTTTTTTTAAATAAAAGTCATCTCCAACAGAATAACTCTATTAAATATTTATGAAATAATTTTGCGAAACATTTTAGTAAAACATATTTTATTAATTATTAATATACCCGTAAGTACATGGTCATTGGAATAAACTCAATTTCGCGGAAAACATCAAAATAAATTTTGTATTACAAACACATATACGTATATATTATTTTATTTTATATTTTCCGCATTTTTTTATTTTTTTTATGTACAATTTATAAACGGCTGAAGACATTCTATTAAACTATCCCTTAAGCTCAACAAAAATTTTCCAGGCTTTCAAAACGTGGTTTTTAGTGTACTTTATAGTCTTGAGAGACCTTCGAAATTCCCCCGGTCGTATATTATGTGTTTAGAAAAGGACATCGCAGGTTGTGTCAACTCGGTGTACTTCGCTACTGACAAGTAAATCCTCACCAAATGTGGCTGCATATTAGATAGACGAACTCGTAGGATTTTATTTCTTTATATTTTTTTATTTATTTTTTATTCTTACATCTCCCAACCTTTAGCGTAATCGGCTTTTAGTAGGTAAAAGATTTACTAAGTAAAAGCAAAAACAACAGGGCTCGAAGTCAAGTGAAAAAAAAAAATAGTAATAATAATTATATATACTAAGTTTTGAAATCAAAACTTTATGAAATTTCCTAATGAACTTCGGATTCCATTAATAAAAGAAAACTAAATCGTTTCGAAAATATTATAACGTGTATTCGGATTGAATATAATTATCTATAATAATAAATAGTAAAACACTTGGGCATACGTTCATTATTCACTACCAATTTCTTTTATTATTATTTTTATTTATTTATTTATTAGAAATTTTCACTTATAATAATAACAAATTTCTGTTTCGTTTTTTCGTTTAACGTATTCATTGACACTTTTCAATGGGCCCTGCGGTGTAGAATCCGTGCAACGACCAAAACAATTACATTGTTATATCCATCATAAAACGAATACTTAACTCTTACTACCGTATTACAGTTTAGTTTTGATGGGTTGTTCTTATAACGACTCAAAGGAATAAAATATAATCTTTTACTGCGGTTCTTCAACACGGATTTCTCGTTGTGTACTGACCAGCCCGGATCCCATTGAAAACGATATCCTCAGTTCTGCAACACCAATGACTGGCCTCATATCATAATCAGCTGATCTAATTATATAAGGTCTACTACCACAGCAGTGGCGTATTCAAAGGGGGAACTCGTACAGGGGACTCGTGTCTCTCCCATTTGCTGAAATAAAAAAATAAAAATGTAAAACGTGAAAAATAATTTACATTTTAATATATTTTTAATGCAAAATTAACGTTTATTTACTAATTAAATACCTATTAAACATGTAACAATTACGAATCGTTTAAATACAATTCATAAAATGATTTTAAAAGTTAAATTATATCATTAAATTGTTTATCAAAATAATAATTTATTTCGCCGTCGATTTCCTAAATTTTTAATAGATACATGTGATTATGAAAATCTATACCCATTTTGAACTTTGCTGGTTCCATTTTGCGCGTTTCTAAATAAGCACATGTAAAAACAATAAGTCGTCTATCACGAAGCAACAGAATTTTCGTGTACTCATACGAAATGTTCGGAGTATAAATCGAGAGGTTTATTATTTTATTTACATTAAAATACGTTTTTTCACGCAGAGTTCTTTCAAAACGGATAGAATATTTTTATTTTTTTTTCTAGGCGTTTTCAACTACAAATCGAGAAATGATTTCCGATGTGATATGCACGTGGACGAAGTCGCACAGGTCCCGCGAAACGATTGTCTGTGTATAAAATACACATCATTCTTTTCGTTGACGCAACTCATTCGATTGTATAACATCTATTGGAACGTGTCGACGTGAAATAGCGTTTCCGACGGTATTATAATTTATATTTCATGACATATTTTTGTATTCGAAAAAATATCAGCTACGAATTTTCATGACGGCTTTTACATCGATTGATGTAAAAAAAAAAAAAAAAAACTGATACAGTTTGTTCGATACTTTATTATTATTATTATTATTATTTAGAAGTTCAGCGGACGTAGAAACTTTTTCAAACTTTTCTTATCGCCTAGTTTCTACGTTTCTTAGATGATTTCATTGAACGCAACAGAAGGTAAATGAGACTGAAGAAACGAATAGTTTCATAAAGAAACGTAACAATATATTTAATTCTAATAAATATATCGTCGCATTTGAATGTAAATTTAATGTATAAAACGAGTCGAGCGATTGTTAAAATACGGGCGTCAATTTAGAAAAAAAAAAAACACAGAACGCGAACGTGCCGTAAATATTTTTAACACATTACTGAGAAATATTTGTTATTCTTCACGAAATTAATTATTCATATATATGTAAATTTTTATCTCGCAGCTTTTATTCGTAGTGTTTATAATAATATTGTTTCGCTCACTTTTAATGATTTTTTTTCCCTCTTTGTATCACATTGAAACGTATCGAAATTCATTGGGCGATTGATTTGCGTGGAAAAAAATCGTTTGAATTCTACAAATAAAAAAAAAACCCGTTATCCCGCCGAATATCGTATCATTTTTTTTTTCTACATAAATTACACATGAATCGTTTACGAAACAAAACGACTGAATCGACTTTCCAGATTTTACCGTATAACGCGTTGTGCTGCATCACTTACGAACAGTATTACGTAATCATATTTAATGCCATCAGGTCCATCGTTTTCGCAACAACGGAATGGTTTGGTTTTTTTAATAATAATAATAATAACACTTCGCGATTTAAAAGAAATATTTCTCGACGAGTGTTATTGAATCCCCACATTGGTCACTGCGTATAAATACGAACGTTTTAATATTTTTGTTAAAAAGAACATTGAAATTTTTTTAGGAAAAAACGCCTATGAAATCGAGGTGTTTTTCTTTGTGAAAAAAAAAGAAAAAAAATTTAAATCACACGATAATAATACGTCAAATGTACGAAACCGATCGTCACGTAATTTTAATAATAATCGTTTTCTCCTCCCCCGCCAATCGAATCGCGAGTCGGATCAGCTGAATAAATCATTATAACGCGCATATTATAAACCTACTCGGAACGGAATTTCGATCCGCCGACGTCCCTTCGACGAAATAATTTGTGTGCGAGACGTAATTGAATAGCCGCACAGCGCGCGTTGTGTACCCCGTGGAAATTCGAAATGGCATTTTCAGGACATCCGCGAAAGGCGCGGGGGAGTTGTTAGGATTTGGTCCCCCACATATATAAGACGATTTTACGATTCGGCGAGTGTGCGAAACAAATGGGGGGACCGCGGTCGTGTAATTTAATTAGTCCGAATCCGTCGGTTTGGTCGCCCGGACGCGCGGCGCGAGGGACGGAACAGCGGTGGCGGACGCCCGAAGAAATCTCGCCCCGTAACCGCTGTGCTTGGTATTATAACTGTTTAACGAATTCGGCGTTTCATAAAAAAATAATAATAATAACTAAAAAAGTAGTGAAAATAGAGAGGAATTTATAAAATTAAAAACAAAAATCAAAAGGATATGTAAAAATAAATAATCAAAAAGATAGAAACCAAAAATTATAAGTCAATACTCGTGATAATAAATAAAAAATATATATAAAATAAATAAATACACATATATACATATTACATATATATATATATATTAAAATGTATATTTAAATATTCAAGAAAGCCAATGAGTATTATATAAAATAAAATAAAAGAAGGTTGTTGTATATGCTATTTTATTACTACCGGTTTCGACTAAAAGTCATCATCAGGTAAAATATTAAAAAATACAACAAACTTGAATATTTAAATATACATTTTAATATATATATATGTATATATGTGTATTTATTTATTTTATATATTTTTTTTTTAATAATAACTACGTCCAACGTATTCACGTTTTGAAGTCCGACGGAGAAAATTTGTCCAATGATTATTAATATTTTTTTTTTCCCCCCCGCGGAATCGTTTTAATTATTACTACTAACGCGTGCCTGGACTCTCCAAGACGACGCCGAACGTCATAACGATAACTCGTCCATCTCGACCCAACCGATTTAGTAGAAACGAACCGAAAAGAGCCCTGCAGAAGTCGTTTCGGTGTACAACTTTTCTGTACGAATCGCCTCGTCCCGATCGAAGAAATGACTGTTCAACGCTTTCGGTTACGATCCAAACCGATGATTACAACGTTTATTCGCTGAAAAACTACCGTTTTTACTATGCCTTGGCGACGAAACGAATACCGGTCGCGTAAATCGCCAAAAAAAATCGTTTTATACATCGGTGTATATAGTTGCGCGAACGCGAAACGTAATATTATAACAGCTCTATCTTTTTAACAAATATTAACAGACACTGCGATCCACGCGTCGTAATTATACAGCAGAAGTTCCCAAATAGGTGCGACCAACTTCTAATTTTTTTTTTCTACAAAATGTAGATAATTAGGATATAAGCGATGTATTTAAATAAAAATCACATATAGTCATAATGTTATGTAAAGTATATAATTAATTTGGTAAACAAATTTAAAAAAAAAAAATAAAGAAAATCGAGAATCCAGAAAACTGAGTTGAAGAATTGGACGGGAAACAGCGTTTATAGCTATAACAGAAATTATTAGGTATTTTGAATAGGAAATCGGAACTCGATTAAATATTCACGGCCGCCACTCATTATTAAATGAAATGTCTTCAATAGTTCAAATAGATTGATAATAATTCTCTTATTCAGCTCTTGTTCTACATGAGACAATTTTTCGCGGTTTGGAAACCTTTGCTGTAGATCAAACAAGAGTGAACGACGATTGTGACCAGCGAAATTCGTCAGAAAAATTACCCTCCGTATATGAACATAATAGTGGATTATTTGGAGAACACTGAATCGCTAATTTGAACGATATTTAAAAATGACCGAAAGAATACACGAATTAACGGGGATTGATGAGAGAAAACGATGATCTCAGTAGTTGTGATTTTTGGATACGTCAAAACTATGAGACAACTTTTTGTATCCAGCGAAATGCAAAAAAGACGGTGCGTGGAGAACAAGAAAGAAACGCAATCGTATAATAACTCTCAACACAATTACCAAGAACGTTGAAACGTAATAATAACACTATATTTACATATTTCACGTCATATTCTTTGTCTTGCAACTATTTTGTGTTACGTTTCAATTTCTACGGAATTAATAATAATTTTCGACGCTTTTAATATCTGACTTGTGAACCCGATACGAGAGACAAAAAAGTACATTTACAACAAATAACGCGCGCCGATTACGAATAATTCTATACGCGTTCAACGTAATGGTAGCCAAAACAGTGTTCATCAAAATATAAAATACACAAAAAACATTTAACATGCACATTTTAACGTAGAGTATATTGTCATCACAAGAACGAGATTTTCACATATTTTTTATATATACGTATACATCCATCGAGTTAACGGTCTCCGAATAGTTGGTTTTGACGTTTTCACTATTTCGTTTAAAACACTCATGAGTTAAAACAGTGAAACCACAGATTGTAAGAGCATAAACAGGCAAAAAAAAAAAAAAAAAAAACGCGTAGTACTCAAGTGTCTTAGAAGTGACAGAAACAAATCGGAATAGTAAACGTCATGAATTCATATATTATATAATCGATTCTAAACGATCGAGATAGACGGCGGCAACTATCGTCTGCCGTCCGAGAACGCTTGGGGAAAACGCCGAGTTCAAATATCATAGCGTCTCGTCCTAATGCGAGCGTAACGGTTATTTTTAAAAATCGATTTTGTCAAATTATCCCATACGATTTCTATCGTAAACTACATTGGGTAATTGAAATAATAAATATGCGAATGAATGAAAAGCTTCTCGCGGGGGACAAGTGCTAGGCCGATTGAGTCAATGCGACATTTGGCGGACGAAATTTTTGGGTAAATTTCCCGCGCTGTTTCCGTCGGAATGTGATCGTTATGAAACGAAATTATCCTAACGTACTCCGTCCACAAATCATACACGCGCGAGTGCAGTGGAGTGCGAAAAACGGCGGATTGTATGTTTTACGTAAAAAAAAAAAAAAAAAAAAATTGTCGACGGTAAGTATTTATTAAAATATATATTCCGCGCGCCACTCGCGTGCGCGCACACACCAAATAATATCCACTGGATGCGCACGTTGGGATCGAACAAAACGGTATTTCGGTGAAATAAAAAAAAAATATATGACGCGCGCGGAATATTATTAGGAACGGGGAGAGAAAAGAAAAAAGAGAATCCTCGGCCCCGGCCGTGGGAATACATAAACCGTATAGGTGAAAAAGAAAAGAAAACGACGTAGTCATTTATACGTTTATAAAAAATGTAATAATAATAATAATAATGTAGAACCGCGTAAACGAGAATGGAAGAGAAGAATAAAAACGAAAACGGATTTTTCCTCGAACACTGTTTTGCCCGACAAAACGCTCGCGGAATACGACGCTCCGCACATTTCCGTCCCCGTCTCCCAGGGGTTTACATCGCGCCGCGCACTGGCCCCGAGTACGAAAAGGTGTATCTCTCTCTCTCTCTCTCTCTCTCTCTCTCTCCACTTACCCGTACACGACTGTATCGCGGATATCCGTATCCGTCCGGCATACAAATCCGGCACTCGCACACACTACGCTCTCTGCCAACGTATAGTTACACGTCCCGGACACCATCACGTGTACGCCGTTTTATCGCAGAACTCCCGCGCTGCTGCTGCTGCTGCTGCTGCTGCTGTTGTATCGGACGACGAAAGACGACGAGCGACGATTTACGACCGTCTTCGTAAAAACGACCGGACGGTGGGGGGGGGGGAGAAGAGTAATTTTGTGGTCCGTAAGACGAGTTGAAAAAAATAAAAAAAACAAATTTTTTTGGTTTTTTTCTCTCTCATAAAATACGACAATAAAATACTCTCCGGCGCGCGGATCGAATGGTCACGGTGTATCGCTGACTTCTTTTTCCGATTCCGAGCGACGAATGCGCGGCGGTGTATTGGTTTTACGACGATGCCGTGCTGCCGTTCCGTGTACCCGAAAATTCGAGACCTGTAGCGAAGAACCGCGAACGAGTGCTCCGCGCAGACGTCTACTGCGATCGCGTCTCGTCCCGGTTTCCCATAGGAAATCGCGTCTAGTAGTCAACGGTTCGTTTCCGAGACGTCGTTTTTCGATTTTCTCGAAAAATCACACGTATAAAAACGCGATTTCGCCGAAATCGATTTTACAATATCATTGCATGTCGGTAATTCACGCGGTTGTAGAAACTCGAAGCATTCCCTGTGTGCGACTACGTGTAGTGTATAAATAAGGGAACACATTTTTTTTTCAAACAAATTGCCTTTTATTTTCGGCCGTACATAGTACGATCGAAGAGTTTTCGCGGTGTTTGTAATATTAATGTAGGAAAAAGTCGGTGGTAATTTTCGGTTTCGACGCTTAACGACTCGATACGTTTTCAGACGTTCAACTGTATTAGAAAAATCTTGAAAACCGTTTGTCACGATTTCAAATTTTTCCACAAAGTGTATTTTATTTTGTTTTTTTTTCTTATTATTATTATTATTATTAAACAGTCGCGTTCGTTCAAAACCAATGGCCCTAGCTTTGAAATTTCTACAAAATACGTAACCTTTTACTGTACGAGAACAGTTTATGAACATTTTTAACTACCCAAGTTCATTGTAAGAAATTATATCAAAACGATGTAGTGTAACGTTAATCGTAAAACGTGTATTCTTCACACGTTGTATTGTTATTGATGATAAACGATAATATCACACTGAAACTCTGTTCAGAATCGTTCTATCGGATGCGACGGTAGCGTTAAAATGTATAGAAATAACAAAATTTCAAAAGAAAATTTGTAAATCGTATTATTCGATCACATTTTTGCTATCGTTCCTACGACGCTTCGCGTGTTATTAAAAATACAGAATAAAGTAGCAGTTAAATTATTTATTGCGCAACTACTTCATTAAGTATAAAACGTATTTTGATCGATAATGCTCCTAACGTTACACTCGTGGACGAGTTTGAAATAAAATGTTCGTTGCTTTTTCGGAGAACAAAGTAATGGTTTTTATACGCAGTTCGCTTCTTTTTTCCATTTTGTTCCTGTACAATTAAAATTCCTCCCTTTTTTTTATTATACCCTATAAAATTACCTATCTTTCACACACACAGAGATAAACTTCTTTAAAAATTATCTTTTAGCCTTTAATGTTTTTTTTATTTTTATGTTACCAAGAGTCCTATAAACATTTAACGATGTATTCAATTATACGCAACGTGGAATTTCATGCGTCTCGTCTAAAACTATTTTATTGAATTTCTATCCGACTCCATTCGAAATACATTTAAACACAGGTATTTTAGATTTGAAATACCAAAGGGTACTTGGTCTCCGAAGCGAATAGACGTTCATCCGAACGGCATTTCATAAATTTATTATAAATATAATGTACGTATATTAATAAAAAAAATTTTCGGAATTGAAATTATTTAAATATTCACGACGCGTCCAAGAATGTTTCTTTGAACGTATCACAAGGACACAAGACGGTATAACGATTTTATGTAATGGAAATCGTGCGTTCATATAATTTCATATAGTTTCAAAGAAAACGCGTCGTAAAAATAGAGTAAATTTAATTTGAAAAATATCGTTGAAATTGTCTGTTTTTTTTTTTTTTAATGATTAAAAAAACGTTACGGTGTGTCGTAATGTGGAAAATGTTATTTAATCAAGAATTCCAGAAACATCGTGACACAAGGGAAATAACGGAAACATATTATATAAATGAACAAGACAAGAGCAAAAAAAATTTATATTACATTACGTACCGTAACAACCTTAAACGCAAAATATAAATATATATGAGTGAGAAAAATTGCGAATTGTTCAATTTAACGGATAAAAAATATAAACGTGTAACCTTATACGTTTTCAAAGACAAGCAGACACAGTGGCAAGCGGATTACGTCTCGTAGACGCGTGACGAGATGAATTTCGATTGTTTATATTAGACTTGTTAAATGTTTTGATAAGTCTATACATATCAATATTGTCCTATTAGTGTTGCCGTACAAAGTTTACGTATGTATAAAAAGTTTTAACGGGTTTACACTAACGCAACAACGAGGGCTTTGTTTCCCGCGGTTTAAGGAGATCAACCGAATTGACGGAAGAGAGAGCGTCGCGCACTCATAACATTATAATCCTCCTCTCCGTTTCACGGTGACAATAAGCCAGAGCACTTTTCGCGCGTTTTCATTAACATCCAGCGGCAAACACGGAATCCCGAGGGATCGCAATTATTGCCCCCTACTTTGTGGCGATTTATATATATATTTTTTTTTTTTTCTGTAAACAATCGATTCTACGACGAAAACAAGCGTATTAAATGCATTTAATATATTATAATCAATATATATTATATACAATTAATTTAGTGATGTCAAAGAATATTATCGTTTATCGTGCGAGTCAACTGAATGACAGCGTAACCTACCTCAATTTGAAAATCGATTTAATAAAAATATCGATAAAATATCACTCGGGGACTAACGCTGAGTACGTTGTCGAACCGAACGGTGAATTTAAAAAAAAAAATAAAATAAAATATTCCACTAACAGCGTTTCGCGCAACAAATCGAAGCCATTATGATATTACGCGTCAGTTAAAAAAAAAAAAAAAAAAATGTTATGATAATACGCTTATAAGAGTCATTATTTTATAAATCCTATATTGATATATTATTAATATAAAACGTAATGCGAATTTCAATCCAGTACAGTCACGATATTCCGATATTCTGATGATAAATAATACATGGCGAAAATCGCTTTACAATACCAATATATATATGTCAAAGATCACTCGTCCGTATACGTAAATTTTAAATACAAATAACGTCAACACCGATAAATATCGGGGGGGGGGGAAATAAATAATAAAGACATGCGAATTTGAAACGGCCTAAATTTACGTAACGCCGTTTTCGGATTATATACAATAGTAATCGGTACAAAAGAGTTATTTTCGATTTAAAAACAGTTGGCAAAAAACATTGGTATTATATATACATAGTTATTATATACGTTTTTTTTATTTTTTTTATAGAAAATACGCTTTACGGTAAAATATGTAAATTTTCTCGCGTGTTCAACACGAGCAGCAAACCTTCGGTATGGTTATCATTTTACTCATTTTACGTTAATGCGATGCGCTCAGCATACCGCGGTGTAGAGCAGGGACGTACGCAAGTGGGAATCAGATCAACCCCCCCACACACACATCGATTTTCAAAAAATTCGACCTAAAAAAAAACGTAACGAATGAGAGCAACTCTTTTCTCCATCCCTCTCCCATCTCATAAACTATGTCTACGTCACACTGGTATGGTTTATTATCAATCACAACATTACATGCTGGAAATAAAATTATAATAGTACGGAGTCATTCCGTTAGCCGTTCCGGTTATCCGGTTTTCGTTGCACAATAAATTTATTATAAATAATGCATGAACACATCATATTTGTTATGAAATCGAGTGAAATAAACGTATGCGTATTATGTACAATCGACCATTGACGACGACTTACGCGCAACTGCGGATCGTATTCTGAGCAACGTCGTAATCACTGTTATCAAAAAAAATTCCGTGTTCGTATAAAAAAAAAAAAAAAAAAAATAGATATTCTACCGAGAGAATTTCTCGCGGCGAATATCGTTCTTCTACCGAATTTCACTCGAAAATCGATAATGTATATGAAAAAAGAAAAAACCCCCGGTTTTAATATACGAGTACATACGGCCGAAACATTATTTACGACTACTATAACCACTTGCACTTCCATCATAGTTTAGTTTCATAAATCCGTCGATTCCGACAAAACTGAAAATATTTGTTTTTCTCCCCTTCTTCTCGACGTAATGATTTACAGACTACAGCTGATGCACGCGAGTAGTAATTCATACACACGGTTTGTCTACGGTGCGGCGTATTAAAAGAAATCGCGTCGAAAAAACTGCTCAAAAAAAAAACACCGATCAGCGAAATCAATCTCCTAGACATTTCATAATTGAAGTCCAGTTACTCGTCTGCGACCCCGTTACGTTTTTAAATTTCTAGGCGTTATTGCGAAAGCGCGGGTCCGTTACTATTTCTTTCGGGGTTATCTCTATGGAATACTCCCCCCGGCAAAATACTTAATTATTTACGAAAATATTGATAACGTATAAAATAATATTATCATCCGTCTGTTATTACGTTGATGTGATGTGATACTGCAGGTTACACTGATAAATGATAATATCTGTGAACCCCTGATCCGGCCAGATGTGTGACGTCACAATCGAGAGCGCAGACGTGTTGCCAACGATCGATTACAAAACATTTTTTTTTTTTTTTTTTGTCCCGGAAATCCGTCTACGTCGTTTTTACCGTTTATCCGTAATATTATCGGTTCGAGTGTATCAATCGTTTTGATAAACGAACTCCGTCGTCTTTGATGATGAAATGTGATTAATTGTGAAAGACAATATTGACACAGAGAGAGACGGAAATTGGATGGAGGACGACCGACCACACGTGAAAAACCTGTGGGACGTTTCGGTATCGTACAGCGGTGACGCGGTAAATGTTTACCTACTATTTCGATTTCCCGTTTTTTTTCTATTTTTTTTGTTTTGATTGCGCGTATTCGTTTTGTGGAAAAATTACGATAATAATAATTTTAGTCGCCGAAGCATTTTTAAAAAAAAAAAAAAATCCTCAAATACATGTTATTGGCGCCCGTTTAGTTCTCGCCATCGTAATCTGAAATTCCCGACCACGCACCTGATGTGGAAACGCCTCAATCTCGTCGACGTTAAAACAATCACACGTACAACGTGAATTAATTATTGTCAGTCGTCAACGAAAACGTTATGCGTTTAATAATACCGACACCGAGGAATAAATCGAACGAGACTAGATCGAATAAATCGAAACCGGGTACCGGTTTTAGCGTTTGTTTTTACCTCGCGAACGAGTCGGAAACGCGTTTAAACATTTATTCGTCATCGTCGAGAAACGGACAGCGAAATACAAATGACCGATCGGCCAACATCGAACGGCTGACACCGTTAAATCGTGCGAGTGTTATTTGTTTGTTATTTTGTGAAAGTGCAGAGCGCGTCACACTCGTATGGTAAAATTTTAATTGCGCGTGAAAAAATAGGGTTTTTTTTTTTTTATTCCTATTACAAAAACAATTCGAAAATCGAAAAATCGATTGAGATCCGGATTTCTCTACAGGCGAGTTTAACGATAGTCAATACGTTTTCGCCGGAGCACGCGTGGGACTTCGTACGGATTTTTTGGAAAAAAAAAAAAAAAAAAAATCACTACTACTTCTTGTCAATTTACAATTCACGTGATGACGAGGGGAAAAAAAACGCCTTAGAGTTTTAAATAAAAATCTAATTTGACGGTGTACGTTAAGTGGTTTGCACTTGGCCACATGGAAATCTTAGGTGAAAAGATCGTTTGTACGTTATATTCTTTTTTAGACGCCTTTTATTCTTAATGAGAGCGTACCACCGCAATGGGAAGCAAAAAGTTTTCGCAATACCTCCGGGGCGTACTCGGATGATAATTTGTTGCTCGACGATCGGACTGTTGCGGCGGCGTCTGTGGAGAATTTCGAGGATTACGATTGCCCATGGCTAGTAAATCACTCATTTTCAGTAGCAGCGCGCCGTGGGAGTCCTTGAGACCGTGAATTTTCTACATTAAACCACCAAAAAAAAAAAAAAACGGAGGATTAAAATAAAAAACAACGTAATTAAAATATATTTGAAAGCGAAACAAAAATTTTCTTTATTTAAGATAAGTTTTAACAACAACAACAACAATAATAATAATAATTTATATTTTGTTTTTCAATTATTCCAAATACGTTTTGTATTTGTTTCGCGATAAAAAAAAAAAAAATAATAATAAAAATCGATAATATAATTTTGAACCCGTGTTCGTGTTTACACTGCATTCTAACGTAATTGTCGGCAGGTTTTTTAAAAACCAAAAAACAATATTGAATTCCGAGCGTTTCATTTAAATCAACGTATCTGAACAAAATGTTATATTAACTATTCTACACTTTGCTTATCTAAATGCACTGTAATCCTTTGGATTCCAAACCGTTTTATGGCATTTAACGACTAGTCGCCGCGACATTAGAAAACTATTTTATCGCGTGATTCTATCATGTTGTACCGATATTATCAACGCTTTTCTATTCTGACGTCGAAATAATAATTGTTCCCAAAATTCATCTGGATCAGTCAGAAAAATACAAATGAAAACTAACGGAATAAAATGTATTACACTTACTCGTATTTGATAGCGGTATTTATTATTTTTAATACGGTACTGGTAATATTGTTTTGTGCATTGCGATATAGTCATTTTTCATTAAAAATTAACGACACAAGTCTCGTAAAACATTAAAATATCGTCTAAAACGCATTATGCGTACATTATTATTATCAAAGGGATTATTTTCAAAGATATTCAGTTTAAAAGTAATTATTTCCACGATATTCTGCACGTGACACATTAATATAGTAGTAAAATCATATTTCAAAAAAAAAAAAAAAAATAAATAAATAAACTGTTCTACGGGTTCGTGTATAAAACGACGACTAGATGTGTGTTTAATCTTACAGGCCTTTCTGTACATGCTATTCTGTCCGTTTTCCTTTTAATCCTCAACCACGGTTTTTGTCGTACAGTATGAACACGCTTTTTTTCCCCCCCGTTATGTCTATGAGCTTTGTCCGGGATTCAGCATTATTCTCCGGATTTTTTGTTTCCTTAAAAAAAAACGAAAAAAAACGGTAACGAGTCGTGGGCGTTTTGTTGTGCTACCAATTCGAGTGCGAGTATTGAACTTACACGGACAGAAACTTTGGAATGTTAAAATCGGAAAAACAGTTTTGAGCGATTACGCAGTTGTGTAAATAATTTTAACGAATAATTAATTCAATTCGAATTCGAATTTTTCTAATCGTTTCGAATGGCACGCTTATAAGGAAAGCTAAATTTGGTAAAATCGAAAACCGCGCGTCAAACAAAGTATCGATTAGAGAGAAAAAAAAAATTTAACTCTTGTCCATCACACATTCCTTTATAAATTTAAAAATACTGACAATTTTCATTTTTTTTTTTTTTTTTATGTTTTAAACAACACCACGTTTATAAAATCGCAAATCGAGCGTATCGGATAATTTCTGGCTTATTCCAATGACAACGCGCAGACTGCAATCACAACATTGACTTGTGTTTTTGACTACACCGTCGTGCGCGGAACAATATTTTATTCTTCCGGCGGAGTGTCGGACGCGGACTTTTTTTCGGAATTCTCTTAAAGTGTAGATCCTTTCAATATAAGGATCCGTTTTACCGAGATTTCATTACCGGTGTCGCGAAAAAGTACGATCGACGAGGCCAACACACACTCGGTTTCCGTCAGCTTCGCCAAGCGAAACCGTGTTATTCGGCACACGTATTCTTCAGGGTGTCCGTCTAATTGAATTACACCGGTCGACATCCCGCGTCCTCTCTCTCTCTCTCTCTCACTCGATTTCTACAGTATTTCGTCGGGTGTGTGTGTTACGCTGAATTCCGTTCGTTATGTCTTTGTAATCGGATTTACCGTTTTAACACAATCGAAAAAGCTTTGGAGCGTCCAATCCTTTCACCGCGCGGACAAGACGACGGCGAAGTGCGTGCAAAAGTTATACCTGTGTGTCTGCGCGACTGTGTGCGCGCGCGGTGTATAGCGTGTACGTATACAGTTTAACGGGTCGATGAAAAACAAAACGCCCGCGACGACTGCCGTATTTGTATAGCGTTTGTGAGCTTATAGCGAAACTGACCGCTATAGAGTTTCCGCAAACTCGAGATTTTCCGGTTCGCCGTCGAATCCGAATAGTTTTCGCCCCGTAAATAGCCGCCGTCGCGTTTGTCCGTATGGCACGTGTTTTCTCTTCGCAACGATTTAATACGAATTTCGTCAAAAAAATTAAAAACAAACGCGTTTTGTGTGCACAGCAAAAAAAAAAAAAAAAAAACAATATATACCGTTTTAAAAAACTTCTCTGCGCGCTATCGTCGCCGACGTGCGATCGCGCGAAAACGGGGCTGCCTCGCCAAACAGCTGATTCGCCCGACTGCTGCTGATGTTGACATGACTGATGAGTGAGAAGCCGTGCGAAACAGTTAGCGAACCAGGTTAGGTTAATACGAACGCGTATTAACAAACGGCTGAATCTTCTTCGTGGTGCGCGTTCGTTTTTTTTTGTTTTCGCGTCAGTAGAGCGCGATTCTGTAACAAAATCGAAATCCATCCAAAAACAGATCTGTTTTACGCACAATCTTACACAGTGTTCGTTTTAATACATTTTTACTTGTTTTTACGCTAAAAAAAAAAAAAAAAAAAAAAAAAAAAAGTAATATACAATAAAAAGTGTTTGTGCGATATACACGATCGTATTTTCATTACGAAGAGTGAAAAAAAAAACTTTTTTCCGACAGCTACTGTGGAAATTTCGTTTCAAATAGATATACCGTTAGTTTCAATCCGGCGGTCTATCAGAAAGTCACTTTTATGTGTTCAAAGTTTTGAACCTCAAATCAAACGCTTTTACCGTCTGACGTTATAAATATAATTTCTAATGTAATTTGACAGAAATAAAAAAAAAAACCCCCGTATTCTTGCAGAAAACGTGTATGTAATGCAGAGAGTTTAACAAAACCATTTTGACTCTACGCCACATCAATGGATCTTTATGATATAATAAGGTTTTTGATAGAGTTACAGGCTGCTGACGTTTAAATTATATTATACGACAATATAAATTCATTCTCATAAAACGACTTACCTTTCAAAAGAATATTGTTGTACAGTGTATGTATTCGCAGAAATAATACGGGCGACGAATTAAATAATCTTCGCCCAATTTGTTTTGGAAGAAACGGATAACAAAAAAAAAAGAAAAACATCTCCAATTTATTATTATTTTTTCCAAACACTTGATTCACTATTATGTGTGGGTACGTGTATTTTTTTTTTTTATACACACATGTCTTAAAAATGTAGGTTAAACGCTTGGATAACCGATTCTGGTCCAACAATAACGCTAAACATTTATATGTTAGCGGACTCGACGATTTCAGTATACAGAGCGATGAAACAATAATTGTGTTTAAACGTTTTCGGATTCAAAACGTAGAACGAATTTCGTTCTCTTTGTTTCTTTTTTTTTTTTTAATTTCATCGCAATTAGAATTTTTTATTTATATTAAAGAAATAATGATGAGTAAAAAAAAAAACGGTTAAATACAAGTATTCCAAAAAACGATTCTAATAACGACGTTAGTAATAATTATTATCATAACGAATTAATTTGATAAATATTTAAAACTAATATATATATATATATATATTTGTCTTAGGTCAAATAACATTTTAAGCTTTATAAAAATATACAAATTTTCGGATTTTTCGACAATTCAATCGATTTTTTTTTTTTTTGTTTTTTTTTTTGCAATTTTGTCGTGTTATTTAAAGGGATTGCTGAGAAAATCGATTACCGTGTCGATAATAACTAAATGCGTGTCACATACTGATGTCAACCGATCTATACAAAAAAGAAAAATTGTTCACAGAATAAATAAAAAACCAAAAACCTTTACTTATCTTTGATTTTAAAACATAATATATAATGTTATAGTGAACCCAGAGAATGAAAAAATGTACTGTCTTAATCCTTTTTTTTTTTACGTACAATCTCGACACCGTTTCACTCATGAGGCAATCCACCACACTGACTAAACAGCAATCCGCCAGTATTCCATTAGTAACGGAATGAAAATTAAAAATGCCCTTATAATAATGACCGTTAAATAATTTTTTTTTTTGATTTAGTCGTGTTCGAATAACGAACGATGTCATAATCGAATTTTAATGTTTCTAAACGAGCGTATACGTTTTAAATGTTATAAAAACCGATGATTCGGAATTTTTTTTTTTTTTATTCAATCGATAATAAAATTCTGTACGTGTACGGACGCAAATCAAATTTATTTCGTAAACGTAATTGACATTAAACACATGAGTTTTAACGTTTCTACACATCGTTCTACCATATAATCGTTCTACCATATATACTCGTATATTTAATATTCTGTCAAAACATTAAAATTCAAAAGTGTACGAATAATGAAATAATAATCATAAAATGTTTATAACATAGAACATAATTTGGAGCATGAGGGTGAATTATCATCAGTCACATAAATGTGTTTATCATGAAATCGCTCATACGTGACTGTTACTAACAGTATAGGAACGGTTGAAACTCCGTTGAAAAAAAAACAGATATTTATGCCTAGGATATGATTATTATTATTATTATTATTTTGAACGAATAAAAATCACGAAAAGGGTTTATTTTTAATAATTCACAATTTTATTTGACATGATATATTACGACGGGTACTGCGAGCTTTTTTAAACACTTGTATGAAATAATAAATAAATTCATAAATATTATGATAATAACTCAAATGAATGTGTTCGAATAAACTGGAGAATTTTAAAAATTATAATACATTATTATATAATGTTTGTGTAATTCGTGCGATAAATTATTTTATTTTATACAAAAATAAATAATTCTCGACCATCCAATCGACTTAGACGAAATGATCGGCAAATATTTTCCGTTTATGTCTCGTAAACTACGCAAACTCATTATATCCGTGTATTATTGTCTTTAATAATAAAATATTGATTTAATTACGTTTAGAATTCAATAAGTTACTATAAAAATTTCTCGTCGGGGAATACTGCGTATATATGAAATGGAATAAATGTTCGTTTTTTTCTTATAACTTATATGTGATTGAATTGAAGAAATTGTTGGATCACTCGAGTATATTACACACGTTTTATCGTTCAGTTCGACGCTTAATAGCTATAAACTTTTATTATACGTATTCTCCGTGGTTATTATTAAAATTTGAATTCATAGTCTTGTATGAAAGTTAATGGGTTTCAGATAAAGTGTATCTTATAATTTATTAAAACCAAATTATTATTATTTATTCAATTTCATCCTAATCTAATTTTCTTAAAATTTTAATTCGTGATTTCAATTTGTTATTATTTGTTCCTTTTAACGGATTAATGTAAATATATTTTAATTATTAAACGTATTTTCGTATATTTGAGGATTTATGTATAAATATGTAGATGGATATTGGTGGGGGGGGGGTGCTTAAGCCCCTCTGAACGTAATCAGACCACACCAGACGTCGAAATAAATTGTGTATTTTAATATTTGATATTTATAATTTTTATTTTATTCTGTTGAGATACGAGAATGGTGTGGAATATTCACGGATTATCGTTATTGGAGAAAATCATATTTCGTACGTACGATTTAGTGTCGATCACGTCAGTGAAAAATAAAAAATTGTTAAAATCCACATCTTCAATAATTGCTTTTACTGTTTTAAAATTTCGTATTATCATGCGGATAAATATGTATCGGACTTTAATGATTTATACCCAAATCGAATAAAACGAGCATTTATATGGTTTTTTCTTTCAATTAATCAATATAACGTGTAATTTTCAATGTTTGAATAATAATAATAATAATAATAATAATAATAATAATAATAATAATAATACGTTTTAACAGTACAATAATATAATACTTCGTATACGAACTAATCGAATAATAATGAATTTCTCTTGGATGTGTAGCTCAATATTGCGTGTTGTCTCACATTTAAAGCAGAGTATCTCAGCACTTAAATATTCTCCAGAGAGAGAGTTAATTTCATTAATGTAAATAATTACGTGGAAATGGTTTGGTGTATTATAACAGTGTTCGTTAAAAGAAAAAAATTACACTTGGCTATTGAGTTCAATGAAATATAATATAAATAAATCAATAGAAATTAATTTTGAAGTATTTATTAGCACGTCTGTATACCTCGACGATGACATTTATTCGAAACCGATATATTAAACATATAAAACAAATGATATTGCATGTTTTTCTTATGATTTTGCAATATCATTTGGCTCGTATTTTTAATACTCATTATTGGTTTTATTTAATATTCATAAAAAATGTATTAATCACGAGCACAAAACTGAACACGATTTTAGCATAAATCCCCTGATTTCTTTTAGAATTTTTTTCTCGAATCCCTTCGGATATTGATTTAATTCCGTGTAAAATATACGAACGCGTTCCTATCGTATGTAACACGCGAAACATAAAAACATTTATCTCCACCGAATATGTACGACGATGTATTATATGAATCAATTTAATACGTATTTTTTATTAAAAATGTACATAATGGAAAGCGTTTTTTTTTTTTAAAAATAAAACCGTCACGAATCACTACTCGACATCCGTGTAGGTGTATTTTGTATAATATACACTTATATTGCGATATCAGTGCGCATCCGAACGACTATACGTACATAATAACCGATACGAAATTATTCCGCGGCATATTTGCCCCGTCTTAAATCTAAAAATGATCGCACGTTTGACGAAAATATTAAAATTAAACGAATATACGTATAATACTCTTAAAAATTCTCGAGATATTATTATTATTTCGTTTAGAAAGAAAAAATGCGGTTAAAACTTAACGTTTTTCTCTCTCTCTCTCTCTCTCTCTCTCTCTGTGTAGCAGATCGATATTTGATTTATTTTTATTGCACGCCCACGAGAATATTAAAATTTTTTATGCGAGTACGCGCAGTGTATACAAGAGAGAGAAAGAGTGAAAGAGATGGTATTATTTTTCCGTCCATTTATAAATTTATACCGAAATTTGGGCTTCCGCACGTTTCAAACGCAGAAAAACGCTGTTTTTATAATTTACAAGTTAATATCACACACGCGCACATAAATATTACTTTATAGGAATCCGATATTTTTCGATAACTTTTATAAATCCAAATTTTCGAGAGAGAAAAAATTAAAGTAATACCATAAAACGTACGGCAGTTCTCCGATTCTATTATTATTATTTAACAATAATAACAATAACAACGTATTTAGCGTTTCGTCGGAAAATTAAAATAATATATATTTATACGCGTATATATGACGGCATGTCCGAAAAAAATTAATTTTACTTCTCGCGCGCGTTTAAATTATAATCGCTAGCGCGGTTGACAATATTTTCGGGGCAAAGCCTCCCCGGTAGCATACAAGCATTTTGAAATCCGTTTGGACACCTGCAATCGGTTACGCTCTCTCTTCGGTTGATATTAAATTTAATGCCCATTTCGTATTGTACCTCTTTGTATTTAATTATGACATTTCAAGATATATTTTATCTAATTTTTAATATAATTATAATATATCAATTGTTCGATCGATTATTTAAATAGTATTTCAACCGATATTATAGGCGAAATGCGTAGACATTTATTACAGAAATATTGTTATTCATTATTAAATACTCCCTTTTCTCTGCTTTTGTTATTCACCTCAAGCTGTTGCCATTTTTAAGATTATCGGACGTACAATTAATGATTCAATTGTCGGTTTTTAACTGAAGTCGTTGGATTAAAAGTTTATAAGTCTACGTTTGAATCGTATTCTTTTGTAGACAAGTCGATTTGCTTGATGTGGGGATGAGAGGAAATTGAGACGCTTTCCTTTGTTTCGTTATGTATCTTTGGTAGTATTCTTCGATGGTGCTTGTCTCGGACGTGTGTTGTTGGATTAGCGGTGAATCGGGATTGATCAGTAATGGTTCTCTGCAGTGTGGTTAACTGATGGTCGTTACAGATTTGTCTTGTTTGGTTAGTAGTCCACGCGGGTGAGCGTAAGTAATTATTATACGTCTGATGTATGATTTGTACGTGCACACTTTGAGGATGAGAGGAACAGCGCCGTTGATCATCATTGGACAAAGAGTGTGTTTGACGAGTTTGGCTTTGTCGATTACGTACTTACGTTTTACTACGCGTTTGGAGAATACCAAATTGAATACACGGAGGCGCGATATTAAAACAGGTGTTAAACGAGTGGGCGATTCCAAAACCAACCGATCGACAAGCGTAATCGAATACAGGTGCCCAAACGGACCCCGGAACGCTTGTGCGCCACCCGGTATCGGACATGTAAAAATTCAACGGACCACGGCGAATGTATCGCGGCGTTATTTTATTAATTACGCACACGCGCATTATATAATATAAATATATATATATACGTATATAACGAGAGACGTATAAATGATAAATCATTTTCGAGTACGATCCGACACATCGTACGTGCCGAGGGAAATGCTCTCCGTGGGGGGGGGAGGAGAAGTCGATTAAAAAATAATTAATTAACGCGTTATATTTACAACTCGTATACACGAATCGCGTACTTTTTTAAAACCGCGAGTATAAGAGCGCGATTAAAAAAGAAGGCGAGAAACGTTTTTTTTTTCGTGTGTGTGTGTGTGTGTGTGTGTGTGTGTGTGTCTTTTTTTTCCAACGATTTTCCGCAAATAAAATATTGAAAAGAAAAAAAATTGTAATAATAAAACGACGTGCGATGTATAAATTCAGAAACAGGCCGCGTGGAGGAAGTGTGTATATGAGGAGGAGAAGGAAAAAAGAAAACACGGAAACGATACAACCACAATGAATATTAATATGGCCAGTAGTAGTTTTGCAGTAGTAGCGGTTACGTTTAATACCGTCATTGCGGTCACAGTGGTCGCCGGCATAGATCACTCGTTGAACAATGCGCGTGTAACGAAGTCGGAGCAGCGGCTCATACCACATGTATGTCCAATAGTCACGAAGGAATGAGGAGGGTTTCGAGTAGTCCCCCACACGAGAATGTTAAATTCGGCAAAAAAAAATTATTTTATCAATATAAATACGTATTATATATTTACGGGATTTTTCTAAAATAATAGTGCGAAAAGAGGTGTAAATTATAATCATCTAAATTTATTTGTTACATTTTCTAAACGCGTTTTTCTTCGAACAGGATCGTCTGAATGGATTAATGTCCCTTTAGTTATTACCGACACGTTATATCAGTCCTAAAGAAGTATTGGACGAATTCGACAAGAAAAAAAATGCTGAGGCAATTGCTATTTATTTATAACACACAGCGTTTAACGTTGCCGCACACACACACACACAAAAAATGCATAACAGTCGATACAGCACAGATTTATGAAAAGATATAGCCTGATTCGGTGCACAAAAAGAAAATTCGTATAAATTAAATATCGTATAAATTAAAATATCACTTAAAATTATGTTAAAGTATATTATTGAAAATATGAAAATGATGAAAATTAATTTAAAAATGATTGGAAATAGTACATAGAAAAAAAAATTTACTATACTTATATTGGTCAACAATTTAAATTTGTTTTTTTATATAACATATTTCGTGCAATTCATTTGATGATGATGATGACTTTCTTAATTTCTCGCATTTTCACTTCATTAACACCACTTGTTAATCTGTTAAAACGTCAATCTAAAAAAAAAAAAAAAAAAAAAAAATTTTTACCGATATTTTGAATAAAGAGTTTTCGTACGTACAAGTTGAAAACTAGACGAATGTGTCGTACGAAAATTCAAACGAAAGTCTACTGTTGCAATATAAAATTAAAGTTACATATTCGATGAACACTTAAGCCGTATTTTGTTCGGGAACAACGATTATTAAAATAATCGATTCTCGTCGAAATCGCGTTTTTTTTTTACCGTTTTCATACGTAGTCTTTTTCGATACGCATCGACCTACGCGAAAGAGCAATGAGAAAATCAAAAAAACGACCCCATGCAATTTTCCGAATGAGGTATGAGTGTGAATATCGCGGAGCACTCCGTGCGATAGGATTTTTAGATATTTATTTATTAATTATAAACGGGTTAAAACCCTGTATAAGTAGAAGTACGGTAATTTCAACTCGAACAAAATATCAGAAATAATAAGTATAACGTAAAAACAAAATAATAATAAGTATAATATAAAAACAAAAAAACACACGCCGATCTATTGTAAAACCAAATAGCTCCTCGCTCACAATCTCAAAAATCGAACGCCGTAGTGAATCGATAGAAATTGTTTTTTTTTATTCTATCGGCGCGGCGCTCGTTACGCGGGGCCGGAACGCGTACGGGGGAATCCGTTCTCGAGCACGAAAATGTCCTGCGCGCACGCCCGTGACGTTTGTTACGAGACGATAGAGAATGCCGTGTACTACTTGCGCGTAAAAGACTTGAGTGGAAATGCTTGTTACGTATTATATTGTATACACGCGCGTGTCTTGTAACCGAAATCTTTGTAAGCCACCGCCGACTTTGTACGCGCACCGCCGTTGGGCGTAATATAACGGAATAAGCGCGCGCGCGCGCACATTCTCCAATCATTCATCAAACGCGTGCGAAAACGCGTGTACGTCGGCCGGGAGGGACACTTTGTGTTTTACCGATATTTATCGCGAGGGATATCACGCGATTAGGCGGCACTCGAGAAAACGCTGTTGATAAATGCGTTTTTACGAACAATTGAACGCTGCGGACGATCACCAGCCGCGTGCGTACGCGTTCATTGCGGCCACGCGCGCGACGTAGTTGACGAAACAAATTGTTTTGCTGAACAAGTGGTGCTCCGGCGTGTGCATTTCCAAAAAAAAAAAAAAAAGACTAAAAGATTTCGCACGGATTATTTTTATTTTTTTTCGCCGTATTTCAATCGATTTTTGTTTTGTTTTTTTGTTTCTTGCCGTTTCGTCGCGTCTCGGGACACGTCATTTCATCGTAGTAAATCCACGAAACCCTTTGACTTTCGTTCCGGTCATTTGGCAGGCGCTGAGGGAAGAAATCAATTTTAAAACAAAAAAATGACCTATCATCGCGTATATTTTCTTTTCGAAGTAAAAACTACTGTATTATGACTCTTAAATCGTATTCCGCGGGACTCGTCGAACGTTTCACAATTGCTGCACAAGTGTTTTGTCGAATTCTCCTAAAATAAAATTTTACCTATATTCAACGCGAATACAATGCTACGCGTGTACAAACCATATTTTTTTCTCGACAATATCGTTTGATGTATTTAAAAACGGGGGGAAAAAAATTACGATTCGGCGGACTTTTCGAATCCCGCGGACGTTTTGTTTTTTTTTTTTTTTTTTTAATTCGTTCAGAACGATCGGTCTAGAAACTCGTGCGTTTAAAATATAATTTCAATAATAACGGCACGTGTCGCGTAGAGAGAAAACGATTGAATGAGACCGAAGAGAACCGATAAAAGCCGTACTTTCGATTATTATCCATTACCGTTTACCAGTATTCGATCGAGAAGAAAATCAGTGTTGCGTTTATAAACGGCTTCAGAGGGGTTTTTTTCTCCCGGTTTAAAACCGGATCTGTTCGGTTCGACTCCAGTCCCCGTCTCCAAATGACAAATGTTTTCCACGATAATCGATAACGAACTGTCATCCCTGCGCCGTTACGTGTAAATAATAAATATGTGCTGCTGACACGCTCGCGAATCCCTCATCCGTTCGTCGTACTTTACGTTGAATTTATTACGCATCTGGAGAAAGCGAAAAAGGAAAGAAAAGAAACCAACATGTATTTAATTTATTTGCGCACTTGAACGGTAAAAAAGCGATCGATAATATTTCGTTTTTATTTCAAAAGTTCACACGAGACAAATGTGTCCGACTCTTTGTTGTTTATTTTACGCGGTCTGCCGGTTACACTCTGCACGTATCGGGAAACCGGAGAATTTCTGTTTCTGTTTTTTTTTTTTTTACATATAATTTTTTCGTTTACACTATGATGATGATAACAACAACAATAATAATAATAATAATAATAATAATATGGGTCGACGGGAATTCGATATTTTTATATTTTATCGGATTCAACACGCTAAACGATAGCAACGCCGAACGATTCTCAATAGTTTACGATAGAAACGGAACTTTATTTCAGCACCGCTTCTCTCGTGTCGTATGCGCCTACAACAGCGCGCAGCCGTAGCAAAAAGGAACGCAGCCGGTCGAGAAACCGAAAAAAAAAAATATAATAATAATGCGTTTATTAACTATTTGAAACGAATTAGAGCCGACTGAACGGTTAACCGCCGTGTGTGTGGTTGTACTGACGTAATTTTTCGTTTCTCGGGTTGGGAAAAAAATTGAACACCATAACTATATAGTTATTAATATTACGCTGTTGTACCAGTCCGAAAATATAATATTAAATCACGTGAAAACGTCTGTTGAAAAAACTCAAATATATAATTTTCGTCCTAGAACAGAGAATACTTTTTTTTTTTTTATGAAACGCGTACTTGGGAATTTTCAGGAGCAAAAAAAAAAAGAAATTAATCCTTTTATAAGTCTTAACATTTTGGCTTCCACACATAAATTATAACGCGTTATCGACGAAGTTAATATTAATTGTCCATTCTCTATCTATAGTTTCCCTTTCGTCGAACACGACGATGAAACTTTCAGCTCGTCTATTACAAATATACTTAATATATAATATTATATAAAATATCGATGATGTTATACGAACGGAGATTAAACGCGATTTTCGATATATATATATATATATGTATTTTATATTTTCGTGTTCACTCGGTTTACAATATTATATTCTCGTCCTCCCATTAAAATAAACGTGTGGAAATAAATAGCATTTAATCATTTATATCTTTTAAATACGATTCAATTTAACAATACTATATGTTATATATATATACATATATATATATATATGTATATATATATATATATATATATATATATATATATATATATATATATATAATACGATATGAGCAGCAGTGTCTGTCGAGATTGAAAATCATTATTTTTTCGTTTTGCGAAAATTCGAAACGCAAAATCGTAAAAATATGTATACGTATTAAAAAAAAAAAACAAAAAACCACTAACAGAGAAAACTTTTGATTAGCCGTTTAGAATAAACGTGATTTTTGAACAACACGTGTTTATCAAAAAAAAAACACGAATAAATTAAAATTATTTTTCACGAAAACAATTTATGTTTCTTTAATTTCCAATGGTTTTTTTTTTAAATAATCTTTTATGTATAATTAAATGTTATTTCGTTTAGTCTAATAAGAGCAAGCATGCAGCGTGTCTTGCTTGCGTAATACATAACATTTTACGAACAACTTTTTTAATAAAATATTATAAATGTTTACGGATACGTTTAATTTCGAAAACCAATGCTACTCGTATATTTTGCAGTATATAATAGTAACAAATTATTTTCGGTCTAATCAAACGTTTGTTTTTTTTTTTTTTTTTTAATACGTTTTAAACCAAATATTACATTTGGAATTGTACGAGTGTATAACACGAACATATAACTCGTGCAATCAAAACAGCGGTTATATTTTATTGTAAAATAAAACTATAGAATAATTATCAATGTTAGGTTATTATAACGGTGAATAATATTCCACGAATAAATTTTACGTTTGAACATTTGACAATATTGTCACAAGTTTTAATTCAACGATTTATTATTATTATTAACATACGATACTTTTTTTTGTCTATATTGTCAGATAAAACAAATGTATTTCAGCCGTATACATAACGTATATATTATATATAACGAATTATTTAATATTAGGTTATCGAGAGAAAAGAAAATCTCGTAATACGAACGAGATAATAATGAATTACGTTTTATCGGTAAATAATTTATTTATTTATTGGAAATAAAACGGGCGGTAGCCCAATTGACAGGTATATTTATATATATAATTAATAGTACAGAAAAATGAACGGAACAAAAACAAATGAGTACATTTCAATAAGGTTAACGAGAGAAAGAAGACAAAATAATAATAATTTATATTTATTAATTCTAATGGAGGGAAATTATTAATAAAGACAAAGGAAAATATTAGAAATGTATAATGTGAAAAGTTAGTGTTAGGAATTGATTAATGATTGTATATAAGGAGTCGTTGAAGAAATGGGATAAATATAATTTACGTTAAGACAAAAAAACGTATAATTAATTTAATAAATATATTACAAAACGTATTCAAATAACGTCTCGTCGCGGAAACAACTACTGTAAGCAATTGATTTTCGCGTACAAAACGTATTTAGTATTATACGTTACGCGTGATTCGCAACAACGCGTTATTAATGGGAAACGTGTATAGTTCGCGGTAAACCGAACGAATTGCCTGGCACTGCAGTACAAATCCTAATGGAGTTTTTTTTAAAGGATTAGACGACATATGGGCATTGTGTTATAACGTTCCGTTCTTAAAACCTATAATCACTACCGGTGTACATTAATATCGACAGGATTTCGATAAGTCCGTACAGATGCACAAACACGAATGACCGGCTTATTAGAGCCAGACAAATGCAATTATATAATACTGGAATATAGATTGAAGTAATTTCGTTTCGTGAAAACCGATCAGTAAGTATAGGATGCGTGCCGGACAAAAAGAGAAATATCGTAGATTTGATTTGGCGTATAATATATACCTGATATACGGATTCTGCAGCAGCCCCGGAGATTTAGCTCGAAACAATCCAATAATAATATTGTACTTTTTAAAAGATATCTAATTTTTAGCCTATCACTCCTCTACTTACAATAAGCGCGTGTATAAAATCGATAGGCGGTTTATAATGGCCGCGGTATTAGCGTCGGGAAAAAAAAAACGCTTTTTCTCTGTTGCCATTCAAATAAAACAAATGCTTATAAATCGTGCCGTACTATTTCTATCGCGGAACGACGACACGAGTAAATGTAAACGGGGGTCTGTCGGAATTGAAAACGTCTCTTTTAACGCACAATCCTATACGGAATGATTGTCCGACGGGCCACAACATAACAAATGGTTTGCCATTGGACATTGCGATATGATAACTGTATAGGAGATAGCAAATTTTAACGTCGTGCATTCGACTGTTTCAGCGGTCCCCGCCGCGTACGTTTCGTCGAAAAATCATCCGTTCTACATTAAAACACGCGAACAACATAATAAACAACGGTTTTCTCCTGTCCGCAGTACACGCTGCAACGGGATGAGACAACACAACAATATAGTGTATTGTAATGAATCCCGTGCTCGATGTAAAAGATCGCGTGTTACACAACGGTCGACAAACGATTGAACATAAGTCAATTAATATTCCCCATAAATTCCCGGCTACGTTAAACACGCGTTTTCAATTTACTCTCCAATGTGCCTACACTGTATTCGACGAATATCGTTTTAATAAACGTTGAAAAACATAAATTATTATTATCGTATCGCTAATTCCGGGCACGTAAGAAAATCGATTTTAAACGTTTAAATATACGTTATAGCGTACACGCCGCTTTATATACGTAATACAGGAGGAACGGCTCGTCGTGCGACGGCTGAGCGCAATGAAATTACTGTTTTGAAACGTGCGATTTGTGACGCCGAATGAAAACGTCATAACGGAGATTATTTTATGACGGCCACGATTTCTGTCGAGTACGATATTATGATCTCGAGAAAAAACAAAAAACAAAAAGTCCTATAATTATCACACCGATGGAAATTCTACGTCGAAATAAATGAACGGACGCTGATGTCGCAAATACGCGGTTGATCTTTTAAAGACGCTTTCAAAAAGTACCTTACTGATTTGTAAAAAGATATCGAGACGGTTTAAAATACACAACTATAGAATAATAGATTAAAAAATCGTGTAAGTACATCGATTTTGCGTTAAAATTCGAACGGGAAAATCGCGTACGCCACGTATCGTAATTAAATACGTGGGGGGGGGATGGAAATGATATAAAACGCGATATTATTTTGATCTTTTATGCATTCAAGCACATTTTAACGAAATTCTACGACGAAGCCACAACAGACGATACTTTAAAAACGAGGCTTAATACGGGGGTGGGGGGTGGTACTTTAAATAATAAGCATCGCTGATAAAGTTTACCGTTTAAAGTTTTTGCGCATTGTGGAGTCTTTGAAGGGTTCATAGGCGTCGTATAATGTCGACGTAACGTGCAAAGCACGTCTACAGAATAAATTGCACAAACGATTGGCGTAATTTGAATTTGTACGGTGTGTCGGGAAGCTGTAAAAAACTTTCATTACCTATAATGTCTCTTGTGAAACACCACTTGTATTCGCCAATCGGGCTAATAATATTCGTAACTACGTGTGCGCAGTACGGTGGTACGGTCGACGGAAATTGAGTGGCGATCGTCATGCGCCCCCTCCTCCCCCCAGCGGCTGTTTTTCCCCGGCGATCCCGTAACTATTTTCACAAGCACATTCGTGAGCATTTACGCATGCTATCCGATGAATTTTATCGTGTGCCGCCCCAATAAGTCGAGGTGATCTCGACTTACCAAAGGTTTTCGACTCGTCTTGGGGTTTTAGGGGGAATAATTCTCGACCTCGCGAGTCTCCAAAACGTATTAAAATCATTACCGAAACAAAATTAATTGTGTAACGACTTTACGAGAAATAATTTGCCATCTAATAATACTCTGGTGTTTGCACGTCCTATTGCCAATATTATCATCCGCAACGTTTAGAGTACGCGTTACACTCGACTCCATCTTCAGTTTATGAAATCGGTCGCGCGGTCGAGGTGTCCCTTCCCTTCCGGTATTCCGATTGTCGACAACAATATACAGCCACAAACGTCCACTGGCTATTGACTAGGTCAATCGCTGCTCTCCCCGAAAACGAGGAGCCGAGCGAGCAGCGCTCAAGTCCTATTTCACCGAACGTCAATCTCGAAATTTCCCCCCCCCCCCCCGGCGCTTTCGACAACTAGCCGGAGCGATGTGCCATTTCAACGTTTACAAACAAAATCGCGCTATCCCGGAATCATTAAAAGACCCTGTAGCGATTCGGCCAAAACGGAGAGAAAGGACTCGATCCCGGAACACTTCGTAGACCCGAGGCCGACCACCGTCCAGAGCAAAGCGAGCAAACCACTAGCCGCCTCGATGAAAGTCTAACACCGGCTTCGGGGAGGGGGAGGGGAGGCTACTCATTCGGCGCGCTCATTCGTTCCGGCATAATCTCAAAACGAATCGCGTACACGAGATCTGTTCGACAATCGTAGTAATCGTCATTTAATCTATTCCGTCTATAATGTCCTATCGAGTTTTTCTTTCCACCGTATACCGTATTTATTTTTATTTTTTCAACGCGTATTTTCAGTTTTTCACTGCATTAAAATCCCCGATCTGACAATACGCGCGCGCGCGCGCCACTTATAACAATAAACAATAATAATAATATATTATTATCGTACGAATAGAACAATAATAATAATAATATTATTATAATATCGGAGAGCAGCGGAATGTGATTAATATCGGCGTGGAGGCAATGGCGAAATGTATGTAATAATAATAACAACAACAACAGAAACGGTTCGAGTGTCGTATATATTATACATTTACAAAGGGGGAAGACGATTGTTGGAAGGGTAGTAGTAGTAGTAGTAGTAGTACTGGTGGCTTATTGTTTTGCGCGGTCGGCCGAGGGACGGTGGTGGTGGTGGTGGTGGTGGATTCGGCCGTGGCATCGCCGCCGCCTCGAAAAGGCCATCCGGCCGCGGGCGCGGGATTACACGACCGGGTCATTATGCAGCGCACGGCAAATTACGTTCCGCGCCGCGCGCGCGCGCTCGTACGCACACACATGCGAACAACACGCACACACGACAACGCGCACTGCTTGCTGCCCGCCGACGGTGTTCGTTTCGCCGGAGGAAATCGACCGTTGCGACGACGACGATGATGATAATAATACGGAGTTATTCTGTAATAAGAGAGAATGAAACGTTCGAGAATCCGGCGGATCATGCTTATGACGTTATAGCGGACTATATGTATATACGGAAACGTACGTTATTATAGTTCACGTCTCGGTAAACGTCAAGAGACTCTAATTGTCGTTAAACGATATGAATGCCCGGCAAAACGACACCGTTCGATTGAAATAAATCCGCGAACCGCATTACAATAAATGGTGGGTGGGTGGGTGGTGAGGGTCCAGCCACATGATCGAGCGACGCAAAATCTATCGTTTGACGAACGCGTCGTGAGCGTAAACGGACAACGCGAAACACGCGGGGCGGCTCATATCGAAATCCGTTTGGATGACAATTATTATTAAAGGTGTCGAGAACACCAGCCTACGTCTACGTCGCGAACAACGAAAATCCGTCAAAATCCCATCAGCCGACACACGAATAACATTTATGAAAATTCACTCTTACAACATCATCAATACTATGTAGGACGTTACGACTCAGCTGCGAATCGCACTAATATAAATTCGGTCTCGAAAATGTCCCAGGCCGCCGGGAATCCGTTCCGCGCAGGTCGATATTATGCGCAATATCTCTGGTGTGTACGATGAATGTGCAAACGCTGCCTGTTTTCGCTATTTTGTCTTTCGTGTTTGTTGAACGAGAGGGGTTTCGAAAAAAAAAAAAAAAAATCCAACACAACGCTGTTGTAGGAGTTAAATTTATAAAATACGCAATTGAAATCGTCGAGAAATTATCGGATCAGGAGAGGACGACATTTTCGTAATGCGATGCTTAGGTCCTCGTCGTTCTTGTTCATGACGTAGATTATTTCGTTCGAATCGTTTATAGGTTAGGTGAGTATATTATATCGTATATAATATTATACAACCGCCGTACCGGAAAATAATGCGCTACGTAATATTTAGCTAGGTACTCTGATATTATTCGTAACGCTTAGAGAAAAGAAAAAACACGGTTCGCGTGGAAACTGCAGTTCACGTTTTACCTTTTTCTCGGTTTATATCAGAAAATATTTCGAGTTTTATTAGGATTTGCAAGAAATATGATAAAATGAAAAAGCCACGATATTATATTATTAATATTATTTTTGATATCCCAGAAGGATAATGTTATCTTTTTTCTTTTACATGTATGTTTATATACACACACACACACACCCCAAAGCCTACCACGTTTTGCCGAATACATCCCCCAAGTATTATTATTATTATTATTATTATTATTATTATTATTATTATAAATGGATTATGAGACTTTAAACGGTTTTTTCTGACCAACTTACGCGTAGTAAACTGTCGGTAATAATTATTATTTTTGTTCGATGATTAATACGATTGCGATGTTTTGTTGAATTTTACATCGGTTTATTATAAAAATCAACGATTTTATTTACGATTTTTTTTCTTTTATTTTTTCTTCATTGTTACTTAAATTAATGGTACTCGAAAAAAAAAGCTCTTATTCCGATTACGTCGTGTATATACGAGTACGAATCACTGAAATCTTTGGTGTTTGTCCTTAACACAAATAACAATAATAATAATATAATTAATATTTACAAAAATAATCACTAGTAAGAAATGGCTAACAGATTAGAATATCTATATAAATACGAAATTACTAAGGGGGCGAAAATAATAATAAAAATAATAAAATTATACAACGATATCAAGTCTTCTGAGGTTGTTTATTTTAATGTTACACAATTCAATATTAAAATCTGAACCCAAAAGTGGTTTTTTTACGTCATATTTTCTCTACGTTTGTTTCGTCTGTCAATCCGAAAATTTACGAATAATTTCAAAAAAGAAACAAATATAAAGAAAATAAAAACGGTATTCGTGAATTACGGGTAAAGTCAGATAAAAATGCGTACAGCTAAAGATTTATAACGAAAAGACATTTAAAATAAGAAACGTCGCGGACGTACAAAATCGTATACAATTAAACAAATCAACGGTATTTTTTTATTGCAGTGAGAAATATATTTACGTGCACTCACTCAGCAGAACTAATCTCTCCGGCGGATGGCACGAGAATAAAAATAAAACATTTCTCGTATGTTTGTGCATTGAATCTAATTTAACGGTTATCTGCCCATCCAATAAATACGTGTGTATATAAACAAATACAAATATTGGTCGATATTCTGTTGATTTATACGTACGTCTGATAAATAATGTGAAAAAACACAAACGAAATTTTACGAAGACAAATCCGACAGACCTATTCGGTTCGAATAAAATTAATATTTTTCTCTTTTCTCCAATAACTACTATCTTATTATTATATATCAATAAAAATAAGAAAAATAACGAGAACTGTATTTTACGGCGAAACAATAATTATTCATACTGTTATAATACCGTTCGCGCTATTCTCCTAATTAGTCCGTATACGAAAAACGAAACGTTTCACACGATGTGTACCACAGATATCGCTGTCGGTGTTTAAAACGCATAAATTATTGAACCGAATGTTATAAATCGGATAATAACGGAAAATCAAAAAAAAAATCGTATCTCTGATTAAGAGGAAACGTTCGATAAACTGCCGTGTGACTACTGGTTTAAAGCTCTACAAATTGTACGACACGATTTAAATAATCGCACGTCTCCATAATACATTATTATTATTATTATTATTACAATTACCGACAGGTGTGCAGACCGAACGATATTGATTGCTTTTTCGAAACGCACACTACATAATTGAACTGATAGAAAATTAAATTTTTACGCGTGCAAATTACGATTAATCGAATTATCGTTCTCGTTTCCCCGTCAAAACAATTGTCCCACGTAATATGTCGGTTTTATTTTTTGGAAAAAAAAACGTGTCTATACGTTAACGATATAGATGCACAGCAACGGGGAAACGGTTAGAAATCGAATTGAAACACTGTATTGAATAGTGATGTGTATTTTTAAATATGAAAATCGTCGCGGCGGAGTATTTGAAAAAAAAAAATAATAAAAGGTGGTTCATTTGTGTAATGAGGCGCCGCGACTTGAAATCTTCAATTAACAACGCAATTGTCTTAATGGAATAGTTTACGACGGTATAATTTTTCAAATAAAAAAAAACTTAACGAGTGACTATTACACGCAAATGGAAAAGGAAAAAAAAATGAATATATTTAATACCGAGAGAATACAATAATATGAAATAAAAATAATAATTTATCGTTCGTATAATCGTTCAAATATTTCAACACTATATTTTTAAAATATACCCGTGTACGTTAGACGTGAAAATCCAAATGGAATTCATTGATTCGTGTTAATATCACACAATAATTCTTGTTGTATATCACGGGATTTTATCAAATCCAGTGTACAGGAGTTATTATTAAACGAAATTGCCGTTGGCGTGTAAAATTAATAATATTGGTTTCCGCGTTATCGCATTTATTTTATTCTATTATATTGGTTAGAAAACAAAATGACTACAAGAGGCGATTCCGCCATATACCGGTTGAGTTAATTTGATGTGGTCAGAACGATTGCGCGGCGTTTGTCTTTTATCGAGAAACCGCTGGAAACCCGTTGGATAGTCTAGAGAAAGTAGTTCGTAACTAATACGACTGGCGAAATTATGGTTTTAAATATTTTCGTAGTGATTATACGTATGTAGATACGAAGACTTGGATTGGGCAATTCTACACACAGATGTTCGTGGTCATAAAAATACTATATATGTATATAACCCACACATTCTAAACTTAAATAATAACAATGAAAAACACTCTTGATATCAAACTCGTAATTGCCTACAGGGATTTGTAATCGGATGTTTTGCCCTGGCCCCTGTTTTCGGGAGTGTTTGCAAATCATTAATAAGATATTATTCGGGTTAATTTGGAACGACGAGAAAAATTTCTAATTCTAATTATTATTGTACGCAGACAATTCGTAAATGAAACGCGAATACGTTAGGAAGTGAAACGTAGAAAAGGAGAAACGGAATCAAACAATATCACCGTAATTGTAATGACTAAGTATGCGGTACATATTTTCAAATATTAGTTAAAAATGTGTTAGGGCAAAGTAGAGATGTCGATAAATACGCTTTACAGTCGCGTTTGTCAGTTAAACGCACAATCTCGTACTTTGTAACACGGAGATTTTAATAAGAGAAAAAAAAAATCAAATTTTGTAAAACCGTTGAATCCTCTCCGTGGACAAAACCCTGCGTACGCACAGACGTGATCGCGATCAGGTGTTGCTTGTCACGTAATCGTCGGACAACAATAAATTGTTCGTATCAAACCCGGGGACGTTTCTTTCGGATTAACCGTAATTGACCATAATTCGGGTTACACGAGAAGTTACAAAGGGCAGAGGTTAACAAAACTTTTTACAGCTGCGTACCGCTAACAACAATTTTCCTAACTCGGGCTACCGGCGAAAATCGGTTTTTTTTTATATATATATATATAAAATATAGATAATATTAGAATATTCGTAACAATACGTTTTAATAATAATAATAATAATAATAATAATAATAATAATAATAATGTACATTGGTAATTGCGTCGTGTAAAGTACGATTTGACACAAACGTTTAAAAAAAAAAAAAAAGACAGCGAAAATCCAACGTGAGGATACGAAGAAAGATGATAGGACGGACGAAGCGGTTTTTTTTTTCATTGAGTTTAGAGCGGATAAAGTGTATATCGAACAGGACTCCATTAAAACATTTTTAGACGCCGTTTTTATCGAATTCTCTTCGGAGTCCGGGACACTACCCGTTTTTCGGCTCGTGGCGTTTTCACGCGCGAAAACTGTTTCACAAACAATTCGTGAAATTCCCATACGGCGTTTGATCGGAATTTTCAAACGCGGCGAGAGTAAAACACACGCGATTCTGTGTAAAAACTATTGTACGGGAACATGAAATACCGCGGGGGCCACGGTCAAAACAAAAGCACCCCAGATTTTGGTACCGCATAGAACAGAACCAAATCCATGTCGTAGCGTTTTTTTTTTCTATAGTTATTTTAAATCGAGTAATTAACTATTAAACTCTAATGGTTTTTTTTTTCACACGCATATAATACGAAATCGAAACGAATTATGAAAAAAATAAATAAAAACGCTACGACGTAGATCAAGTACTCTTCTATACGGTTCCAAAACGTTGTGCTTTTATTCCGACCGTAGCCCCCGGTATTTTACGTTCCCGTAAACCGTGTTTTTACACATATAGTCGCATGCGTTTTACTTTCGGCGTACACCGCGACGGCGGCAGCAGTTAGCAGTAGCCACCGCCGTCGTCAAAGTCGTACGGGAATTTTAACGTTAAATGCGTTTGTTTTTTCAGGGGCATTTGCGTGAAAACGTTTCTCTCTCTCTGTCTCCGCCTCTCGTTTACCTGTCGCGCGTTACAGTCGCATTTTTCCGTTTCTTTTTCTTCATTCTCGTTTCTTTGTTCGACGCGCGCGCGGAGAAATAAATAATATTTACCGCGCGGCTCGGAGGAGCGGGGGAAAAAGACGAAAAAAAAATATATGAAATAATAAAATATCGTACGGCGGTTGCGCGCGTACGTGTGTGTGTGTGTGTGCGAAACGCGCGAGTCATTATCAGAGGATCGCCGCGGAGGTCGTCAAAGGACCCGGGCCCGTATAAAATTGTATGGGGCCCGTCGTAAAAGCATAACCGACGGCGAGGGGTGGATGGTTTGAAAGAGAGAGCAACGGCGGACGGCGGCTGCGGTGATTAATAACGTCCGACCGAAAACGTCATGTGTACGCGCTGCTGTCCCGGCAGCGGCCGCGGTGTGGCGGTCGAGAGGTATGTAACCGGCGGCGGCGGCGGCGGCGGTTTGTTATCAATCAAACGGCGCTTTCGGACTCGCTCGCGGCGTCGTGTGCAATCCGCCGCGCGCGTGACCGACACGGCAGCGGCGGCCGCGGAGGCGAGCCTTTCCTCGCCATCCACCGCAACCGGAGCGTCGTCGATTGAAATCACTGCGCGCGGTTCACCACTAATCTACATTTCACCCGACGAACGACTCTGTTGGGGCTCTATCACGCCGGCTCGAGTATCGTTTTAAAACCGACAACAACAACAACAATAATGATAAAAAAAACCGAAAAATACTCGTGTCCAGCGCCTTCTAGGGTCCCGCTCAGAAACGTTTTTCCCGTCGTATCGCAACAACGCGCGTCTCCCCGAATACGGGGCCTGTGCACGGGGGCGAAAAAAAAAAATTCTTGTAACGTTCCGTACGGATTATTTCCGGCAACGTCCTCGTACCTTGAAAACGTCATTAACCGGGTCCCCGTCTTGAACTCCGGGAACGGTTCTGGCGACGGTCCATCACGTGGACCATTTTTCTGGCCGAGAATCGAGCGAATTATTACGTGGCACTCAAAGGGTCGCCGCGGTAAGTAAAAAAAAAAAAACAAACAAACACCGATCGTTCCGGAAAAACGGGACTAACGCGTGCGGCGGATATTATTTTACAGAGGCGTTCCCAAACGTTTCCGTGGCATTTCAACGTCTAACCTACAGCCGGCGCTCGAAAGAATCGTCCACGTCGCCGACGTTTGGATTGTTAAGGAGAATATTTATAGAGACAATATTATAAAACCGTATCGCGGAATTTACGAATTAATACCGTCGAAAATGATCCCCGGCGGTACTCGCCGGAAACTTCGCACGAACGACTATTTGAGTCGTATAAATAAATATTCCCCAGAATAATATCGTTTAATGATCGCTGGCCGCCACTAGTGCATTAGTTTTGGAACGGGCGTTTATTCAAAACACTACGGGACGGCGCAACGTGCGTAACGGCGTAGGCGCCACAAGACAATAATTGGTTTGAATTCGTGCGCGAAACACGAAAACGGAAACAAGTCTTTCTCGTTCATATATTTTACGAGTTAATGTACCAATAATTATATTTTAATCGTGAATTTAAATGAACAGTCGTTTGACGGGGAGAGAAAAGAGTATGTAAATTCTCTCTGTTTCAAAATAATATGTTAATTTCGGCCCGCTTCCTCCCACCACACACACACATACGACGTTTTTTTTTGTTTTACTTTTTTTTAAACTCGTCGTCCACGTCGCGCAAACCGGCCAACACAACTTTTCCAACCGTAAACGCATAATTTTCGTTGTGCACGTACAAAAGGATTTCGCGATAAGACTGAATTATTAGAGTTTTTTTCACATCGTTCGATATTATTATTATTATTATTATTATTATTCCCCTTTCCGTTCATCCATAACCGAACAGTTCACGTGATGCACGTTGTAATTTATTCAAAATTCATGTTTTTGACCCCCCCCCCTTATATGCGTACGATAACTACACGCCCGGATTGAATACATTCTAATAGTTATCGTGCATACGAATATTTAATCAAAAACTATACGCGAATTCCAAAGTCCGACATTATAATTACGCTCGCCTACTGATCTACGAGTTCCGTTGCAAATTCATTTCTAACACAATATAAAATATTACCGCTACTTATTATTATTACAAATGTATTTCCAGACATTCGGAAATCGTCGTATTGAAACATCGTATAATATTCGATTGCTCATTTGCGTAGTCATTACGCTATTGGACGAACGAACGTTCGAAAAACATACAAACGTATAGATAAAATACAGTCGAATAACGTTTTTCCGAAAGTTGAATTTTCCTATCTGAATGTAAAGCATATTGAGCAAGTCTGGACGTCTATTTGGGCACTTGAAACGAGAGAGAGAGAGACGTTAGTGTTATGTTAGTCATTATTCACTTTGGACTCGAATTGTTTTACAGACAATGCGCGCGAGTGTATTTAGTCTGAAAAGCGAATTACTCGCACACGGTAGCTTATCCTTAAATTATGTATAATGCGTACGCCGATATGTTTACGTGACATTTTGAAAAACACCTATACAATAAGAATGTTATGAGTGCCGATTGAGAGAACGATATTTGAAATTTAAATTCGTCTAAGCGTACAAATCAAATCTGATAAACGAGTGCGAATTGGACAATTGGCTCGATCACGGTACATAATATTATGTACTCATAAAATATACGAGACAGATATGTAAATATTGACAGGGATAAAACCAATATTTAATAACTCTTCAGTAATGATGAAGAACGCGTCTTCTTTACTTTTGAAAAAAATAAAACTCAATGTGATTTTAAATCACGAATCATATTGAACAAATTAATGCCAATTGACAATTAAGCGAATTACTTTAATTGAGAGCAGCGAGTACGCGATAGTATGATACGCTGATAAATCCCGTAATTTTGCATTGTTACCGCGATTTTTTTTTTTTCGTCTTAGTTTAAAGTAAAATTTTTCGTAAACAAACGTTTCGTATTATAAATTCGTATGTTTTGTCATTATAGACACGTTTTAAGCTCGAATCCGTTTGCCGAGTTTTCGCTAATACTTCACGCACGTCACACGTAATGCGACATCGTAATGTTTAAATCCGATTCGGAATTTTCTCATCTATTGTTTTGTTAAATTTGATTAAAATATAAGTTGGTACTTGACATTTTTTACGCAGTAAATGTGATTGCGACTTGTTTAACCCGAACATTATTATATATTCAAAGTCTTTTGTGAAAAAAAAAAAATGTTAATAAATTTGAATTGCTCCGTTCTTTTCATTAATCATTGGCAAAATAAATAAAACTTTCGTATATGTAGTTGTAAATTGTGTACAATCCACTGGCGTTAAAAACCAAAGTACATATAAAAAACTAATTGTTATCGTCATTGAACGATGGGAATTTCAATCACGCTTGGGATGCACACTAAGATGAACAAATTAAAACGTTTGCGTGAATACTATTTTTGGTCCATCGTATTTTTCACAATTTCCTTTTCGATTACAATAAATTCGCAAATTATACGTTTGATTTTTTTTTTTTTTAATAACGTAATATGTATTTTTTTCTTCTACGTTGACGCTTTTTGGGTCAATTAAAATGATGTGAAACATTCGTTCGGTCTCGAGACGAGCTCTCAAAACAGATGTTATTAAAATAACGTGCGATACGTAAACCTAATGTATTATAAACAAATTTATATTTACCGAAAAACCAAACAAACGTTTAAAACGATTTCCCATTAGAATAAATAATAAAAATGTTACATTTAAGAATTTTTTTTATAGTCTACGTATCGGATGAAACGGTCATTTTTAGTAAAATGAATGAACATAAAACGGAAAGCGCGTAAATTGTAACATATGTGGACGGTAAACAAAATATTTTGCTGTACTTATCTGTACCGCCTTTTTTTATTTTTTCTTCGAACGTGAATTTTTATTTTAATTTATCCGCACACAAAACCGCAAAAGTAAGAAAAAAAACTATAAAAGTGCAGAATATAAAAACCGAGAGTGTTTCACGTTAGGAATTACTATACGTATATTTTTATCACTCGCATAAATTATTTTTATATATATAAAAAAAAAAAAATGTATATACAATAAAATAAAATTTCACGTTTTATATTCCCTAATGATTGCGCGGTTTTAATTATCACAAGCGCGACATCATAATACACTGTACAAAACAATTACGTTTTCGCTCGAGAATAATTATTTTGACTGTTAAATGTCTAAAACGACGGTTCGCGATGTTTTTTAAAAACATTAAAAATAATTTCTTAACTCATCAACCTATAACGCGTGTCCCGTTAATTGTCATAACCTACTCTAATTAGAGACGCAGACACGTAGTGAGCTTATAAAATTATTCGCGTAATTAACGTAAATTAAGCAATTAATAATATTGGTGATCGTGATGATTCACCGTATAAATAAGTACTCGTTTCTCGTGTACATTTATACGGAAAAAAAAAATCAAATATAATAAAACCTATTATAATATTATTTTAATAACGTACAGTCGTGTGTACACTTTCACGAGTATAATTTACGTCGTATTTAACACGAAAATCGAAAAATACACGCGTCTATAAATATACGGGAAAAAATTGTCTTTTAAAAACGGCGAATATTTTTTTTTCTCCTTCGAAATTGTCAACGCGTGGAATGGAAATACGCTGATACGACAGTACGTAGTTGGATAATCGCAACACTTTGCTGAAGCCCTCTTAACATTACACTCCGACAAACGAACATAAATAACGATGCGATGATTACGCCGTCGGAGCTGCCGCTGCACATCGATCGTGATAAATGTTAATGAACGAGCGAGATTTCTTTAGTTTTCTCTTTTCGAAATTTGAGTGGAACAAAAGTAGCTGGGCCGTGGTTTTATCTCTGTATCATGCTTGGACTTCTTCCAGGGCATTCGGCGTTCCTTTAGGAGTTCATATCAGGATTTCGTTTCGGCTCTCGACTGTCAAGTCGTTGTACATTAAAGCGTTCCACAGTTACTCGTCGAGTCACGGTGTTCGCTAATCCGCTACGTTACGTTCGCGTTTTGAATTTGACCCGGCGCTACTTTTCTCCGCTCTTCTCCAGTAATCGATTCCAATTACTGTTCAGATTTTTTTAGCCCCTTACTCACGAAGAATTCGCTTTCTGTCGTCGTTCTCGGTGTAATGGTTTTTCGGTATTCTTTCCAGTGCGTTCTTCCGGCCGGTTTCCGAAATGTCCGCTTCGAATCCGAGCTGGAACCGCTCGATCCGGGTTTTACGTACACTTCGTAGACGTGTAGTTCGGTGTCATTCGGAAGGCGTACACAGCTTTAATTACGGTACAGTGGTCGATCGCCGGCTTTTGTAAAAACTCGAGTTGCCCGTGCGCTCTATACGTAGACGACGACGATGGAAAAGTTGTTTCCACACAAACGCGTGCCGCGACCGACGGAAACGACGTCGCGAACACGAGAACGGAGAAGAAAAATATGGGCTTCGTCGAGCGGCTAAGGAAAAAAAAAACAAAAACAAAACGTACCGAAGAATGGAAACGGCAAAGACTCCGGCGGACAATTTTCTCGGCGGATTCGACGACGACGTATTATTATTATTATAATATCTACTACACTGGTATATTCAGTCGAGTTTTCTCCCCATTTCGCGCGTCTCGTATTTCCATTATATTATAATAATTACTTATTTATATTATAAAATTATGTGGCGGTACACGCGTGCCCGCCTCCCGTTGACAAACGACCGCGGATATACGTGTGCGTGTGTGTTTGTAATAAAATAATATCGTGAAATATTCGTCCGACGTAGGTGGTGTTTGTGGTGGTTGTTCCGCCGCTGCAGCGTTTATCGCGCGCTGAACGGCCTCGTAATTTAAAATTATCCCGGACAAAAGACGCGGAGGCAGTTGGCTTACGACGGGAATATTATCATCGGTTCAAGATGTTCTCGGTGAAAACAATGAGCGGGAAAACGGTGTCCCCGGCCTTTTGTCTCCTCGGGATCTCTCTCGCACTCACTCACTCTCTCATCCGTACGTCCGCAGTATACTCCGACTATGAATATTATACGGTACTCAGTGTGTACGTCAGGCAGCGTCGTGTAACGCGCGCGCGCGCACGCGGACGTCCGTCGACTAACCGCCGAAAACCCGTGCCGCCGCCGCGACTTAATGGCTCGGAAAATAAAATAAAGACGAGCCGGAATACCGGCGGTCGTACCGTCGTGCACTTGTGTGTGTGTGTGTGAGCGCACGAAAAGTTCGAACGCAAAAACAACTGCTACGCGTGTGCGAAACGCGTACACGGAGAAGTGCCGTTTGCGTTTGTTTCCACAGTTGCCTGCCTGGCAGAGAGAGAGAGCGGAGAGAGAATTTCTGGCGGTGAACGCCCAGAAGAATTATCGTCCTCTCCGCTGTACTGTTTGTACTCTTTACCGCCGCCATTGTTGCAGAGTGGCGTGTGTTCGGTTGTGTGCGCGTGACCGGACCGGGTGCCAGCCGTTTGTCGTCCGGCACATCGTTATTATTATTATTATTATTATTATTATTATTGTTATTGTTATTGTTATTGTTATTATTATTATTGTTATTGTTATTTGTTTTTGTTGTGCGGCGTATTAAAATACGACAGCGTGACGAATAAACTATAGGTGAAAATCCTATTGTCGATTGGTCCAACGCCGTCGAATATCCGAGAGCCGAAATCGGCGACAAAGTGAAATCTTACGTTAACGGTGTCGGGAGAAACTTGCGAGAAAGATCCGTTTTATCCGCTACGAAACCTAACCGAGTCCGTTTACACTCGAAACAGAGCCATATATAAGAGATCTGTTCTCACTCACGCCGAACATTTAAAAAAAAAAAAAAAATCAGTTGGAATATACTTGAAAGAACTCAATCCACCGCGCTTTGATTGATAACTGGGCAATCAGTGAATGAGAGACTCGGCGGTCGGATATCAAACCTCGACCGTGTCGCGGACGTAGCGAAATAGTATTGGCATCGAAAGTTAAGGACAGCGCGCGAAATTCGATTTGAAATCCGAGGTGTGATTGTGAGCGGAACGCGATGGAGACTGCTCTATCGGTACCGAGGCGATGTTTTCAGGTGTGCTCTAAAAACGTTCAACCCGTTTCGGAACAGTGGATTCGACGTAAAATTCCGCTCGTTACTCGTTCGTACGTATTATCGATTTTTGAAGCTAAATACGATACACACGAATCGTCGTCGGGTCTAAATAGAGGAAAAATGTTCGTTTTCCAACAAGAATTCTCCAAATACACGTTTAAACAAATCTGCAGGCTCTATGATTTTTTTTTATCTATTCGAATTGGCTTTTTGTTTTTTCGATTCTGTCTTTTTGTTTTAACCCTTCGCGGATGACCACGAATTCGAATCATCATCCACTCCCAACACATTGTACGCGACAATAGTCGAATAACAATCTTCAATCGCAACGGCCGTTTTGACTGAAAAATCGATTATTTAATATTAAAAAGTTTCGTACCGCGGAATTTAAAATACCAAACGAGACGAATTGAACGGGTGATCGATAGTTATTATACAATCATTTATTCGAGTTTATCGAAATGTTTGCAAACTTTAAACTACCTCCATTCGAAATATTTTTTTTCCACGATAATAACTTGCACGACAACCGTGACGATAATTTAAATTCCACTCTTCAATTTATAAACAACAACAACGACGACATTATCATTGTCAATCAAACGTTTTTATTTATTTATTTTTTTTTTTTTGAATACCGAAAAACATTCGCGCTTCCAGAAATACAAACATCACGTAATGTATTATAATTTATAATATATACGATTACAATGGCCACACCTGCAGTATTTATACTGCGAAACACGCTGTTATTTCCACTACACGTTCATTCCGTCTGATAGTAATATTTTCCCATTAGAGATGTAACGTATACGTACGTGTAGTATTCATTAATATGGAATAGCCGAAACGTATCAATATATTATAATCGTGATACGCATTAACTTCGGGTGCCATTCGATACGTCTCTACGTTGGCGTTATTGATTTTATGAAAATTTTACCATATAATATAAATATATAAATACATTTTTGATTAAAATCGATCCAATATTAATACGGATGTCTATGTTAAAAAAAAAAAGAATAATAACAATATTATTCGTTTATAATATTGAGATTAAGTGAAATTAACAAAAAATTACTCTCTTAGAAAACGCGTTATTCAAATATTCGTAATTAAAACCGGATACGTTCGTTTTATATTCGTTTGCTTCATCGTTATACCGTTGAAAAGGAAAACTTGAGCAACTATCCAATGACCGTGATAATCCGAATAACATATTATAAACATATTCAATAGTAAATATACAAACAACATAGTGTTGTAAAAGAGATTACTAAAGTATTTTTTTTTTTTTATACGTGCACTTTTTTTTACTATACTATTCGTTCGGTACGACAAGAGATTTTTCTTATATTTTTTTTAAACGAAACGTACCGCGTAATATTTCGACTGTGTATACACTTGTAATTGAAATTTCTAAAACGTCTGTATTTAATATAATTGCGCGGATTTTGTTTTTGTTTTTTTCCCCAATAAGATACGAATCGCGTCGCACTATATAAATATATATATTAATCAAAAGTATATACTACATATATTCGTCATTGCGTGATTTATGTTGTAATCGTTATCGTTCGTTTTCAATAAATAATATTAAAAAAAAAAAAAAACATCGGATAGTTATAGTAATAATAATGAAAAGTAAATAAATAATGGAAAAAATAAAAATAGACATGGCGTGTTTCGATTTTAACGTTTATATATATATATATAAAAAAAAAAAATTTTAAGTTTTTACATCGAAACGCCATTATTATAATACTTTCTATCGACAGAGATGAAATATTATGTTAAACTGTTGTTATAATACTGGAAATCGCGACGATTAATATTCAACTGTGTTATTTTATTTTTCGCACCGTGTCTAATAAATTGTAGGCACCGAGCGGCAATAATACGTACCGATGCGGCAGTACTGCAAATACGTGTACCACCATCCCAAAATGTGTAATGTTAAAAAAAATATTATTACAATAATAATAGAAACATTAATCAACGCTAAATGTATTAAAAGTCGCGATTCATTTTCGTTTTAATACATTTCATATTCGCGGGCATTAATTTTAAAACAAAACCTTTGTCACACGGACTCGGGATATTATTTTCTACGTCGCTTTTGAAATCGACGTGAAATCATTTCCAAACGAATATCCGACGAAAAACAATGCGCGTAGACACAAAACGATTTATCGTGTTACTCCTATGACTGCAGCTATAATAAACGCGGGATTGGAATTACTATCAACGACATTTATGTAACCTAGACGCACATAATATCTCGAATATATAAACTTAAAATGCGAAAATTGATTTCACGCGTAATAATTCAGTGTGACGATATTATCGACGTTTCATTATGCCGGTTGTACACACATTCGTGCGTTTCATACTCCAGGTTGAATGTGCCGATGAGTCTTACGTTTTCCTTTCAACCACTATTCGAAAACCGAAATATTATTTCCCGTAACATTTTTATAAGATTTCATTACGTTTGAACGAAAATCCGCGTTTCTCGTATTCGTATTTATAGCGTATTGTTCAGTGTTGTCGAACGAAAAACTTCGAATCGGTTTTTTTCCGCTTTCGCTTTCGGCATTCATCCATTTATTTAGGTAAACACGACATAAAAACAAACGTGTTGTTTCAATACACGTTTTAAACAATCCACGTGCCATGCAAACACCACGGAACCCGGCGGAAAACGTACTGTATTATCCAAATACGAAGTATAAAACATAAAATCCGTCTGTCTCGGTTTGGTATATAACTGCGATTCGTCGTCGCTTTCAGTGCTCCCCCAACCAGTGTATGTGTGTATCGTACGATTTCTAAATCAAATTTCTAACGATTCTATCGTTACCGTTTAAAACGTATATAATAAATATTTAAATACATACTATCGCCGCAATATTATTTAATGGAAAAATGTGCAGATTATCATGTCAATTAGTATTCGCGAGACCGAAGAATATTATACTCTAGTTTCGCCCCGACCAATACAATTCCTCGAAAATCACGCTGCGCAATGTTTTTCGATCCCGCCGCGATAATTCTAGACGCTGAAAATTGAATCCAGATGGTGGTACTCTAGAAAATTCGTTTATGAAATTTTCCCGAGTGTTTTTCTAGAAAAATCCGAATAACCAACCAGCTGATAAATGGATATCTCATCGATGTCGCGTGCACATCACTGAAGCCTCGATTGAATCAATCCGACTTGATTTCCGGCCGAGAAGACACTTGAAAATATTTTACAATTTTCTTTTTTTTAATCTTGAATATTCCGAGTTTATTTGTTTAAGTACTTTTATATGTATAAATCTTTAAAATGGTCCGGCGTGATTTTTAAATTCTACAACTATTGCGTTGTAGAAAATAAAAATTATTTTAATTTCTAAAATATGACGATATACGTTGCCAAATTAATTAATTATTAATCATTATTGTATTCCGTTTTATTTATATATAATCCAAACATCCCACGGCACACTCTAAAAATTTGTCTAACAAGAAAATTTCAATTGTATGACATTGCGTTCGTTATTTTCATATATATATATATATATATTATATGTAACAAGTTACATAAATAATTTGTACGAAAATATACAATTTTTTTTTTTTAAAGCGAATAATAAAAATATTACAAACTTGTAAATGCGAATAACGGTAAACGTACGTCCTGACGAACATGACGTGTTATAACATGTGAATATACTTGTGAAATTTTTAATACGAGAATGTAAAAAGAAAAAAACCTTCCATAATACAACGAATACGTCATTTTTTTTTTCGTTTAATTTATAATCTGTAAATTAATGGACGTTTCTTTTTTTACTGTAATAAAAAAATATTCGGAAATTGAAAAAATTATTTATATATTACACTGCGCGTGCTGTTTTTATTATTTTTATTTTATACATTTGATCATTACTCGCAGTAACGCACGACAAAATCAATAATATTGTCTTCTTCGTACGAACCTCGCGCGTTCGCGTATTGAAATACGTTGAATCGTGATATACTTGTTTTGTTTTTCATTTTTTTGAATATTATTTTGAATGCGAACAAATGAAATTCGTCGCGAGTACATTGGGCGCGAAATAAGCCCTACCAGCTTTACGCAATACTGTGTCAAATAAGATTTATATTCATACTTTCAGTTTCGAACTTGAATGGAGAAAAGTAGACCTCAAACTCGTGCTCTTGAATTCAAATCGAGAAATTCATCTGCGCGCATATTATTATTATTATACGGATCGCGCGGCGTAGTTCACCAAATAACTTTTGCAACTTTGTTTTCTCGCCAATTTCAAAAACACCGGGAAAATCGCGAGGGAAACGTTATAAAAACAATATTTATTTAATTGACACGATTTTCGTTCCGTCCATTATTGACAATTTTATATATATATATAAACAAACACATTTAATTGATATTTCGGTAAAACATTCATTTATTTAGCCGTGTTAAGACGCAATGTTTTATTTGCCGAAAAGAAAATTAACTTTGAAAAGTGTAATACGTTTGCTTATGGATTACTTTTTTTTGCTCCCCCTTAACTTTTAGGAATTCGATTTTAAATCTAACCACGTTGTTATATATGAATACGAAATATATCGACGAGTTTTATTCTCGAATATATGCGACACGCAATTATTGTAACACGTGTTCCGAGCAGCCCCGGAATCTGCAAATATTATAACGCCAACGAAGCAGTATATAACGTTTTATATGTTTAAGAACGTTCGATGTGTCGAACCATTTTTAATACGACGAGACAGAAATTATCTTATCTACCCACACACACGCACACACGCACACCGCCGATTTTCAATTACAATAATATAAAATGTATTATTTTCGTTGATATAATTAAATAAATATAGCGAATACGTTTAACGGACAAATATTTTGAAATAAAAAAAATCCCTACATTAATTCAATTTATTTATTGTATTAAAATCCTAAACACTAATATTACTTGAATGCCTCTACACGTGGTGTACAACGAGTAAACAAGCCACGAATCTTTTACTGCGACGTCGATTTTTAATTCAACGTTGAAAATTCTCGATTGAATATCGAACACTTATTTCATAAAAATGTCCATACTATAAATGAAATAAAAACAACTAGGTACGGATAAATTGTCGTTAACGAATTGAGCACAAATAATGCGTTCGCCTTTAATTAAACGCACAGTTAAAATTATACGACTTTTAAAAACAAAATGGTAACAATATCGTTATGTTTGTCTCGCGCAAAACGTTTCAGCAAACCTACGTTTTTTTCTAAATCCTGCCTACATAATCACACGAAATTGAAATTCAGCCGTAGGGTTCGAACACGAAACCACTGGTACAATACCTCTATAACACCGCGAAAGAACGAAACAGATTCTAATTGTAATTTATGAATGAGACGAAAACAGCGACGAACACTAAGCCTTGGCGAACGTCCGTGAAACCTGAATTGAAAATCTCGTTGACCGGTAACGTGGTTTCGATATAGAATAAAACGAAAACTATCGTAGGCATCATTCGAGTACCACTTGCGCGCATAAACCTTCTAACATCACTTTCCGGAACCACTTATTTCACATTGTACGCGATTTCCATACGGCCGGTAATAGATCGACAAACACGTCGTGTACCATTATGCACATTATTTCTAATATGGTTATTCAAATACAATTATACGTGTACACACGCGGTGGATACAGCACAAATGTTTGCCGAGGCGGAAAAATACGATTTTCAAAACTCGTTTCACGTAAATTCACACATATATACATTATATATTGAGGGATTCGAGTGCGTTTACGACATACTACTATTTAACAACGTATAACTGGATGGAAAAAATACGAAAAAGATTCCCGAGATAATATAAAATCGAAAATTTCGGTATAATATTATATAATCACAATAATTATAATATTATTGTGTTATATTAAATTATTATTACGGAAATCCGCGTGCGCTTCTATTAGTCCGTTCGATCTTATACGAGACATTTCTTTTTATTACTATTATTATTCGCCAGGTACACCGTACGTATATCGGAATATAATCTTTATACCGCAAACAATAGTAAAAATAAATTATTATAAATGTATCGTTTCTGGCCGGAGGACAAACGCCAACCACTGTAAATGCTAACGAAAATAAGCTAATAATAATAATTTGAATGATCTGTAAAAACAAATCGATTGAAAAACGTACTTTCGGTCACGTCGATAGACCGTTTTCTGCTGTACAACTCTAGTCACGCGCGTTATTTTTTCGATAGTCGATCGCGAAAAAAAAAAGAGCTAAAGAAACGAATTTCACACTACGCTCCAATACCTTCTTCTCGTACACGCCACTATGGCTTCGACGATCGAAATACGCGTGAGACGGTTTTTTTGTATTTAATTACAAACCGTTCTGTTTTGTGCCGTCACAAGAGTTTTCGTAAAATGCGCGAGTAACGGTAAAAAAAAATAAAAAAAATAGTAACCGATTTGTCCGCCGTTTGACTTCTCTCCACAACGAAGGAGCGAAACCCGACGGACACATCGGAATTCTGAGAGTAATACTATATAAAATATGCTAGATTAACAAAAAAAAAAAAAAAAATCCTACTAAAATTATTTCCACCAAAAATAGGCATTTTTTCCCCCCCTGTAATACAATTTGACTCGACTACAACAAACGAGACATTATTAGTTTATTGTTGAAAAACGAATAAACAAAACGAATATAATATTACTACTCCGTTTTCGTTACGACCGGATCTCGTCGAGTCCGTTGTCGCGTCCACAAAACAACGTTTTAGATTCGTGCGCGCGAATTTCTGAACTGTAAAACACGGGAATATTACCGGGGAAAACGTCATCGGGATCTGACGCAAATCAGGTGATTTCTATGAAACTCAGATACGTCTCATGAACCGCAAGCTTGAACGTAACGTCCGCGGGATTGTAAATAATTTTTTCTCCTTTTCTTTCTCTCCGACGCGCGGTTTAATTGACAACACATGCATAACGAAACGATATTGCCATCTTCTATACCAGAGGTTCCAAAACTTTTTTGTCCCGTAGACCGCTCGCCGAATTTTTTCGACTTTTTCGTAGACCCCTAAAATTAAATTTATACAAATTTATCTAGGTGTTTGTCATAGCTTACGGTGATTACACGGAACTGCTCAACTGACTAGGCCGACATCACGTTTATCGTACTTATTAATTATTAGTGAGACCTAAAAATTAACGTAATCAACTGTAACGTGTAATATTTTGATTTTATCTCGACATTCCCGTATATTATTCACCTTCGACTCCGTTAGTCGTCATCGACAGTGTTCGTTATTATAATAATCGCTATCGTCGTCACACACGTATTATTAAATATATATTAATTTTTTCGTGAAAATTACGACACGCATTTTCGACTTATAACTCTCGTGGACTCCTGTTTACACACGATGCGTCCCCAATTTTAATCTTCATTGACATGGACCCCTTACAGATCAGAATAGATGTAGACCGCTTTGCAGGGAACCCGTGGTCCATACGAACGCGCGTAACAAGCGTTCCCGACCGGAGGATACCGTCCGTGTTTCGAGTGAAAAAAAAACCGACCAACACGTGTATTTGTTTAAACGCGATTGTTAATAAAAAAAAAAACCGAATACGATATTGTATTTCGTTTTAACACGCACGCACACATTGTTTTCGATGATGATGATAATAAGCGGTGTACTCGTTATGACAACGAGTTTATTCGTTGATGATCCGTACGGAAAACGACGACGACGACGATAATAACGCGCACGCGATACCGTTGTTAAAACCGTTAAAAAAAAAAAAATATATATATATATATAAAAATACGTTAAAGCGCGCGGCCGTAGCAGAAATACGATATATTATGAGACGTTTTAAAACGAGAACGATGCGTTTCATTAGAGCTATGTCCGGATACATATATATATATATATACGATGGATACAAAAATCTTCTTTTTTTCTTCGAATACCCGAAAAACAATGTGAAAATCAACGATTTTTTTTTTTTACGGCAGTGATAAATTGGTCGAAAACGCGCTTGAGTGTAAATACACGATTCGCATTATGACTATTACGCGTATGTAATATAATATGCAAATAAAATACGAAGATATTCTCGAACATCACGCCGTGTATAATTATAAATGCGTGTGTGCGCTGCGCGAAACCATTATAATCTCGATGAATATTTAATAATACGGAATCGTTGCGTATAATGTGAAGACAAACGGTATACGAATGCGTTGAATTAGTACATACACACGTGTAACCTGGACGGTGCGCGCGAACACGACACACTTTCGTATAATAATAATAATAATACGTTTGTGTGTTAATTACTGCGACAGTGTATTTTGGCGAATAGACGACGGACGAATTGCCGAATTTCGGCACGGAACAATTAATATTTTTTCTCTCGTTTCGTTTTTTTTTTTTTTTTTTGTACGGCCGTCGGATAAAATTGTTAAAATTGATTTCGTCGAAATGGATTTGTATACTTTTTTCTCGATGTTCCCGACGACGTATCGCCTCGACAAAATTCCGATAAGAAAATTCCGTAAAAAAAAAAAGAATACGAATTTTTTTTTGTTGTTTTTCACTCTTCTCGTCATGCGAAAATGCGTTTTTATTATATACCAACTGTTTCGTTGCGATTAATATTTTCCAGTTAGACGCATATATTATGATTGCTAATATTGTCCAAATTGTACGATCCAGTCCTAATTATTATTATTCCAATAACGTCTTGTTGATATTGTACGAAATAATAGTGATACTTTTTTACTTATCGATAATTATTTTTTTGTTTTTTTTTCTCTTTAATTCTGAGCGGAGCTATAGGGATGAACTAACTGGTTTCAATGATGTGTTTTTCTTTTTTATGTCTGCACGCAAAAATTCTACCGGAAGGAACGCTCCGTGTTTTACCGTGCAATCAATCGTTTGGTTCCTGAACGAAGCGTATCGCATTTATTCGATATTTAATAGAAGAGTTAATTTTTTTCGTTTTCTCAAAAGCGCAGTGAAAAAAAAAATCGATTAACGTTATTTCTTCGTGATTTCGTGAACGAACGGCTATAGAAAATTGAAATATACGAGTGTGGCCACTAACCATAATTTTGGCAACCGCAAATTCATAAAGCTTATTCGAGGCGAGCCACATTGTAAAACGACGTTTATAAAACGAAGACACATTCTTCGTTTTAAATCAAACGATGGAACGTTTATTTTTTTACACTGAACAAAACATTATTATTAATATCGTTGTTGTTATACTTGCGAGAAGTGCTTTCTCGAGTGTTCCAGCTTGGTTCAAGAGCCGCGTGCGGCTCGTGTTGCCGCCACCCCTGCTATTTAAAGCAAATCGTAGATTTTCGAGATAATAAAATGCATAAAAGAGGTAATTTTTGGATATTTAACGCTCAGGGAAAAAAACACTTGCACACAATGTCGCACGTACGATCACTTCGATAATTATATAAAAAAAACCTTGAAAATCGTTTTGTCGCGATTTTCCTTGATAAAACATTTCAAAAACTGTACTACACACGCGCACGCGCGAGCGTATCGGGAAAATCGGAAGAGAATTCAATTCGCCGTTTCCCCGCGGACACAACGTGAATTATCGTATTCGACGATGCCCCGCGGTTTTCGGGAGAAAGAGAGAATGAGTGAGTTAATCCCCTTGCAAACTTTACGCTCGCATATACCGTGGCCACAACAATGTTCGTTAACCGAGATAAATTTACACCGGGAATACGTATCATTTATATTTAATTCCAGTCGTCGATACTACCTTAAATCCATTAAAAGTTTCACGTCGCGTCTCCTGTATGGTCTTCGGAGCCGGGACACGACGGTCAATTATAACTGTTCGCGCGCGGAATTTGTCAAATGCGCTGTAAACGGCGGCCGCCAAACGGTCGGAAACGAAGACCAAGCGGAACAAGCGGTTTGAACTTTCGTTGCGAACCGCGAAAAAAGAGAGACCATGAGAATTCCTCGCGAGCGTAAGAGTTCCTAAATTTTTTTTATCACCGAGTACGTTTACGATCAACGCGTATTCCGAAAAACGAAAGCGGAAAGGAATAACATTTTTTCTTGTTTTTTACGATATTCACGGAGTAAAAAAAAAAAAAATGTTTAAGATTTTAAGACTCGTTGTCCCGCAGTAATATCTAATCGATAATACGTTTTAAACAATTAGATTGATATAATTTTTTTTTTCTTTAAATAATATTATTTGGCCAACAAAAATATCGATATTTTAACACTCGTACGCGCGCATTACGATCACGCGTTAAATTTGTTCGTTGACGGTAAACGATACACAGTGGTGAGTTTAATTTATTCAATAACGTCCCGTTAAACAATCCCTACATTTCGAGCGAAAATATTACTAAAAGATAAAGTTCAGCAGTTAATTAAATTGTCCCCCGCGTCAATAAATGCGCTAAATGTTTTCCAGATACATTTTAAGTGATTATTACTATTTGATCAAAACTTTTTTAATTTAAAATCATGTATAAATTAAAATAAACACGCAACGTTTAAATTTCCGTTTAAAACTCGAATTCGTAGTACGGCCATTACAGGTAGCGGATACAACGGAGCGTCTCGAAGATGACTCGATGCATAAAAGTGATAAGTTCAACGAAAATAAAACGTAGTTGAGAGAGAACTTTGAACTGAAGCCGGCGAAAAAATACACAATAAAGCGTATATTTAGACTCGTGACGGACGTTCCGAAATTCTAAATACGACGCTGAAGTTTTGTAGATATTGGACAAAAAAAAAAACATTCTACAACGTCGAAGGGCCGGTTAGGTCCTATGATGCTGAAGAAAGCTGGTGTTACGGGCAAAAGGCGGTTTTATAAAAATATCGAAATGAAATGTCTTCTATAAGAACAGGTCAATCTCGTCCATCGCATTCAATGTATACGTTCAACAAGCCATTGCATAAGAGGGAAATTTGATTTTAAACGGATGACGAATTCACGCGTTTCGGTTCCTTGATGACTATAATAACTATGGAAAAACGTGCCGATTAACGAACTAAATATAAAAAAAAAAAATACCAAAGTTCTAGAGCAAATACGTACTAGGGTAAGGATTAAATCAACGATGAAATCATATCAATAGAGCGTATAATAGAATTCACATGTTTAGAAAACGTACCGTAATGTTGAAGGGTAAAAGGAGTAAAAACAAAATAATAATAATAATAATGAAGCCAATGTTAAACGGAGAAGAATTTTGTTGAAAACTAAATCTTCGAATTAAAAACAACGCACATAAAACGTTTTCCATAAAACCATAAACAATAAAAATCATTCATTTCAATATTCTTCGCCGTTGTTTATTCGAGTTATTTTTTAACATTAATAAAAAAACGTATACACATATACATATTTTTTATACGATCGTACATAATATTTTTAATAGTGTAAAATATATAATCTTATGTCTGACGTTTTTTGCATGCGTTAACATCTCAAGTCATTGGTGTATACTCGTTCCACTTCATACAATAATAATCACGTGCATTTCATTTTCGCCTCGTGATAGCTGGTCATTTCCATGAGTGATTTCCATACGGAGATGATTCCGAACGGTTGTTATTTCGATTGGGTTTCGTGTGAAATTCGCTATTCGGCTGACAGTTTCGCCGGAAACGTCAAACGAAATACACCGTGGAATAGAGATGGTAACGAAAACGTACCTGAAATTTTAAATCGTCTTTTGCGTACAAATTATTGGTCGGACGAAACGAACGTAATGTCATTTTTGTCGTGCGATTGCTATTGTGACGAGAAATCCTTCGGGGAGAACGTTGGCTTTTTTTTTCGGTGGTCAATTCTTCATTTTTGTTGAAAGACGAAATTTAAAGATGAAAATCGAACGCGAGCGTGCCACCAACTATTACGTGTCACGCGATTGTGGTGGTTTAAATCCTGTGTGGTCATAAAAAAAACAACCGAAACGCATGTAAACAGGGCCAAAACAGATTTTTCTTTCTTTTTTATTTATTAAAAAAAATAAATACAACTCCTACCAGTCATTTCGTATATCGTCTATAGAGTTGCGTCCGTATCCGCCTGTGATTTAACTTGCATTATCTTTATTATACCTATTTTTATATTATTTTTTCCCGCGGGATCGGAAATCGAAACGCGAGCTCTGCAGCCTCCTCCATCTCCTCTACGAAGTTAAAATGTTGTATTCTCGGAGACGATCATAAACTATCTCTGAGTATTTATTAGTATTTATTGTCGGAGGGGGAGGGCTATCTCGCCAACGTTTACGTTCGCTGTCCCGGAGGCGAAGGAATTGATAAAGAGAAAAATAAAGCTGAAATTTTAAACTTTACAACAAGAGTTGACTAATGCCGAATCAAGAAAAAATACCGTCAGAAAAGAGATTTTGCGAAAGATAATACGTTTAACTTGAACGAAGAAAAAGATTAAAAACCGTTGTTGATAACGTTTTAACGATTTGGATTTACGCCAACGTTTCGAATCGGTGGAGATTCTTCACTTCGAAATTCAATAAAAAAAAATAAAAATACTTATATTTGGCCTATGAGAGAAAATCTATGATTCATGCGATGAATATCAAAATTATCCGAACAAAATTGAATCATTGTATTGACAAGTTAACAAATAACGCGTATTTTTCTTAGACGCGTGTCAGACGCAATCTCTTTTGAAATATTCAACTAGGTTTACCGAAAATAGTGTCTGCACGGCGTTTCAGTTGCTTACAAAATATTCCCCTTGCAATTCGTGTTTTAAAGAATGATTAATAAAACGATTAAATAAGACGTTAATATTACTCAACCAACACCGGTTCGATTTATAAACGATTTCAATCGAAAATAAAATGGTAAACAGTCAATTATTATCGATTTTGCAGCGAAGAAATTGAAGAAAAATCAATTTTCAAATATTTGTATTATAACGCGTTTTTCTTTTTGTTTTTTTTTCCTTTGGAAAAAATTGTAAATAATTTTCATATTTTATTATTTAATTACTTGTACGTCGTGATTTCTATTTCGAAATCATAACAGTAACACTTTTCTTTTAGCCAACGAAAAAATTGTGTTTTTTTTTTCTACTTCCATTACTACGGTACGTACATTATGCACATATATGTAAAAATATTGTTTCTTTTAAAATTGCGTTGGCAATTTTTACGTGTAAGTTGGGGAGAATTGGATTGTAAAAAAGGCTCTAAAATCATATTTGCTCCGGGCGACAAAGCCGCCGCCGACTGTTGTGGATCCGCGGCACTGCAGTGTTTACGAAGTAACATATTAATATATTATATTAAATGGTCAACTGGAAAGGTAAACCATAACGAGGTATAGTTTTCGTAAATCCAACGAAAAACAGGAGTTTACATACGTATAATAATAATAATAATAATAATAATAATAATAATAATAATAATAATAATAATAATAATAATAATAATAATAATAATAATAACCGTATCCAAAACAGTTTCTCTCCTAACGAGAAGGGGTTTGGAAAGCGAACGAAAACGAAATTAATTTGTCCGGACAAACAAACGGGTTTCCGTGAATAATAATAACAATAAAAAGTACTTTAAAAAAAAATTCCGCGTTATTTACGCGTAAATAATAATTAATTTCGATCGTCGTTGCAGTGGATACGATCTGCAAATCGCGTAACAACACGCATTATAATATGCGCGTTGGATCGCAGTGCGGCTTTTCAAACTGTGCACACACGCACGACGAATCGACAAACCATCTCTGGAGATGATGATGATGATGATGATGATGCTAATGATAATAATAATAATTTGTTGACTAACAGAAAGAAAACCAATTTTGTTTACACGACAATGAGTTCTTTAAACATCCCGAGATTCGACGCGAATATGCAGGTCTCGTAAGATGTAAAGGTGGCTTATATATAAGGTATTATATATTGTTTGTGTTTTCGAGATGTGTTTGGCGTGTAGAATTGGACTTGATTGGATCAGTGACCGCAATCGTACCGCTATTATACGTCACCACCGTCGTGTGCAATTCATAAACGCGTATTGTGTCAGTCGGGATAAACGAATTTATGAACCAACGCCGGCGACGCAACTAGAAATTAGTCAAGGGGGTGTACGGAGTTATTGAATATATTATATATATATATATGATATAATTTACTAGTTTACATCAGACTCGCAACACGTTTACTTTGACAAGAAGAACACAAAATATGATCAATGATGATAGCACAGCGGACCATTTTAAAAGCGTATTTTGCGAATTTCTTCTTTTTTTTATATATATATAAAAAGTGATGTTTTTTCCTTTTTATTATTATTACTATTTATATAAATAAATAAATAAGGGAAGGTTTAAATTACGCCACTGACCAACGCTTTAGTTTTCTCGGCGCAACGCAGTATATTATTCATAACGCGAAATCGAAACATTGATTAAAAAGCAATTGAAATCGTCATTGTATTTTATAATGTTTTCAATTGTATTCGACTGTATAATGAATAAAAAAAAAACGAGAAAAAACGTTAAATTACGTAATAATAAACAATTATTACGGATTATAATTTTTTTTTTTTTTTTACACAATGAAGCTTAGACTATATATAGATAATTATTTAATTAATAATCGAAAACGAGTGAATCGTTTCGTATTATTCTCATTAATTTTATATATTTTCTAATAGAATAATATATTTTCAATTAAAATGTCGATTTAAAAGAATTCATTTTTTTTTGTTTTCAATTTTAAACTAATTAAATTTTTTTGCCGAATACAAAATATACGCAAAAAACAACCGTATTATTGTTATTAAATATAGTATAGTTGTTTTAATGTGTTTTACAATAAAATATAAAAGAAAATAATAATAATAATAATAATAATAATAATAATAATGATAATAATAAAAAATTATAATCACGACGAAATTCAATTGATTTAAAAACGGGGGAAAAAAACGAAAATATTTCGATTTACTAATGATTTTTATATCGTTATAAATACACTGCACATTACGGTAAAATCTGATTTCATAATAAACTTGCAGCAAACTTGAAATCCTTAAGTAGTTACCTTTAGTGTTATTCGGATTATATTTCTCTACTTAGTTTTGAGTACTTGGTATACTTAGCATTAATTTCGGAAGGTATTATACGCAACACAATTTTGTTAGTATTTGCACGGAAACAATAAAATGTTAAAATAATAATAATCTGTACATATTATCGTCCGTATGGTCCAAATGTGAAAATCGAATACTAAAGAATGTTCATACTGTACACGTTAATTAAAACTTAAAATTACCTAATATATTGTGAATATTTTAAATTTTACGAGTTTCTAAACTATTAACAATAATTTTTAAATAACTTAATAGAAAATAAGGCAAATTTCCGATTTAGATATAAAAATTAATTTTCCAGCATAATGAAGAAATTAATCTGTTTAAAGGGATTGAAAGCGGGCATTTTCTCTCTTCGTCTTACACACACACACACGAAACATAGCAAAACACGTTTTTCTATTTCCAACGTACCGATCGATCTAGTGGTGCGATAAAAAATTTGAAAACAGATTTGAATTCGTCGTAAATTTTTACGATAGAACGACTTTTCCACATTTTTCATTGTTTTTGTTTTTTACATTGAGACCTTTAAAAATCGATTATTGGCCAATTTTTTTATTTTAAAATTGTTCAATTAATTTTTAAGGACTTATGAGAAAAAATTGAATATGTGGGAAAATCGATCTCAAGTGGATTTCACGAGGAATTCAAATCCGTTTTCAAATTCCTTATCGCATCAATACATCGATCGATACGTTAGAGTCGGTAGGAAACGTTTATTTTGCTATATTTCATGTGCGTAAGACGGACAAGAGAAAATATCCGCTTTCAATCCCCTTAATACGTAATATTATAAAAGAAGAAATTTTAAGCAATCTTTCATGAATTCTATATATACTCGTATATACAGTATATTTGCAAATTATCGTGCGAATTAAGAAAGTGTTTTAATTTTTTTCCTTCCGAACGATTTGTATTATTTTATCGTGTTTCCTGTTTAACATATATATATATATATATATATTATGATTATTTATTAGTTTTCAATATCGACAATGTACATAACTCGTTTTTATCAATAACGGAGTCACGAGAATTATTGTATTTATTTTTGTTTCGTTAAATTAGAACAACAAATTGAAACGAAACGCTGTGTGTACATTATACTCGTCTGTTAAATTGACATTTCGTATTAATCTCGGAATTCGATTATAACAAACAATAAAAATCGAACACATATAATTCAGAACGAGTTTCGCGTGGAAATTCGAACTATATCGATAAATAAAGAAACGTACACATGGATAAATTTCGAAAACTGCTGTCGAACAAATTACCATTGCCACTATTCATCGCAGTAAACGCTGTCGTAAAATTTCAAAATCGCCGGACGCAAATTTATATCCACACATACACGTAATACGTGTTTTTTTCCCACCCAGAAACTTTTCGATTGCCGCACACTTCGTGTTATCATTAGACAATAATTCACGGGGGAAAACATCAGAAACCGATTTTAATTCATATATTTGAAGACGTCCACGACTGCAAGAGGAGTATTTTACATTTTATTAAAATACAAACTTCGTCATTGGCACCCGAGACACTCCGTCGTATTTCATTCTTATAGATTTTAGCTTTTTTACGTGATTTTTAATATTAAACAAACAAAAAAACATTAAATTCTTTCACGATTTTACAAATTTTATGATGGAAACGAGACGAATGTTTGTGCGACAAATCGATCTCTACGTAGTGTTGTCTGTTTCGCTTTCCGTACGCGTATAATTTATATATTTATATATTTAAAACGAATCGCCGTATTTAATACAAGGCGTTCTGAGTAATCGACAACCAAAATATTTAATTATCCGGAACCAATTTGTCCAAATTTGTATTGAAATACAAATAGTGAAATCGTTTATTAATAAAGTGTTTTGTAAATAACATATTATAATATGTTACGTAAAAGATTAAAAAGAAAAAAAGTTCTTTAAAAAAAAGCTACTCATTTTCGACACATAAAAAGAAAAACTAATAAGCGTTAAATGCCGTTGTACGTGCCAATAAAACGACTTTTGTCGTATGCCTTTGATCGGTGTACGCACATTAAAATCATCACAAAACACGCGCGTCGCTTTTTGACAAATACATCTATTTTGTTGTCTCAACTTCGCATTGACCCATTTTAATTTTCTAAGAATGAACACCGTACGATATTTCCTTTTTGTCATCTTAACTTAGTTGCTAAGTTGCACTGACTTAGCGGACGGATGATATTTATAACGAAATATTTATACAGTCAAAAGTATATTTAAAAAAAAATAATAATAATAAACAAAAATCGTATTCAAAACAATATTTTTCACCGAAATCACAATCAGAAGCTCCAGACGAAGAGTGTTTTATTTTCTTTTACAATCACATACGAGTTCAATAACGTTGATAATTTTTATTTTGACGTATCGGCGGGTGTTCTCGTCGATCGTTTCTCCCCGTACACACACACACGCACAACGCTATGAAACATTTGTGGTAAGTTTTTTAAGTTTTGGACAATGCTGAAAAATAAAAAAAACTAAAAAATAGAATTTTCAACGGTACATGAAAATTACGTTAATGATGTTATAAACTCGAACGATCATATAAATAAACAAACTATTTACACCGAGTCATCTGCACTAATAACAGTGAAGAAAAAATATCGCATTTATTTTTTTTTTTTTATGTAAAAACTTTTTCTATATTCGCATTGGCGTTTAAACTTTATTTTATGATCAGAATTCAATCGATCGCGGTCGTTTTAGAACGCGAACGCGTAACACTTTCGTTACAATTTATTTAGTTTAACCATAAAAAACAGCACGCTTTCGTTATGACGACGATGCTGACGATGTTTCAATATTTTTTTTTTTTTTTGATAAAGCACGCGTAATTTTCGCACTCGAACACCGCAGTGTTAAACCGTTACAATTAACCCGACACAATGTATGTGCGCGCGCGCGTGTACCGAAATCAATCGGAATATTTTATTTACACGCGAATGTACAGTGCACGAAGTAATAAATAAAAGAATGGACGCGAAAGAAATAGGTGCGGAAGAAAAAAAGCTATAAATTATTAATTTTTTTTTTGAAAACGAACGCGTGCGCGAAATAAAATTTTAAAAATCTAACGCGAATTCAGATTTTTCGAAAATCATTCGTACGAATAATTTTAACACGCGCGTAATAATAGGCTCATGTAGAGTTAATATTTTTATATAAATTCCCGTTTGGGAGAATGTGACATGTGGAACGTGATAAATTCCAAAACGGTTTAAAAATGTACGAACGTATTTTAAAAACAACGTCTCACGTACGGAAATTCTTAGCTGCTCTTTTCAACTCTTTTTATCGTAATATTCGTAATCTTCTCTCGTTTTTAATATATCTCTATATTCTCTTGCTCCCCTCCCTATCCGATTGCGACATTTTTTTCGTCAAAACCAGCAGTACATTAATAAACAAATTTAATAAAACAACTGCTGGTTTTTCATCATAATAATAATAATAATATTATTATTATTATTTTGTATACACGTATGATATGTTATATTTGAATGATTTTAATACACTCGCTTGGGGATTGGAAGTGATATTAAGCAGTAAATGACGGAACGCGGAAATCGTTATTTTTTTTTATTTTTTTCAAATCGATAACGCGCACAACACGTGTCGTCGCGATTTGTCCGTCTGACTTGTAAATATAATATGCAAAACACCGCAGTGTAATACATATATAAATCGGATATAAAACATAGTTTTTCCTAGGAATCACGCGTTATATTTTATTTTTTTTTCCAGACAAATGACGGAGACAACGGGAAATTGAAATCGAGGTATGGAAAAAGCGTATTGTACAGTGCACCGACAGGCGCTGTGGATCTTGTGTTTCCGCGTCGTTTGCAGTTTTTCCGTCGCCGCCACAGGTACACGCGTATATTTATATTGCTTCGAATACACAACTGTATAATAATATTCTGTTCCATACACACATAATATATATTACTTGTCATTAATACGAAATTTCGCTTTTGTCAACCGAATCGAAAGACGTAACCGAATTCATACGGAACGCGCGCGCGCCGAAACACGAAAAGTGTTAAGACACCATAAAATTTTCAAACAACACTTTTGACACGCGGAAACGTGTTGTCGAATTTCGAGAGAAAACGGTGTACGACGAACAAATGCCGTTAAACGGTTGTTTAACGCATCGTTTTTCGAACGAATATTAACACGCGCAATATAATATGTATTCGGTATTATAAAAATTACTATTATTATTATTATTATTGACCACGAGGTTTTTTTTCCCCTGCCACGTTCCGAAACGTGCGCTACAGGTCCGATGTCCGTTTTCGTGGCAGCGTTACGTCGTTTTTGTAGTTTCGAAGACAATCAATAAATCTCTTTCGGAACCGTAACGGTCGGGAATTTTATATTTCTACAAAAAAAATCGAAAATAACTAATTCAAAATTATTAATCATAATGCGTTCGGCGATCGTATCGACGCGCGCTTTCGCCGCCGTGCGAATGTATTATTTTAATTTCCGGCGTTTTCGTTGAATTTTTGCAATTATTTTTTTTTCGTCCGGAAAATCGCGTTTATCGTTTTCGTTATAATTTGGTCACCAATAACCGTATAATTATTCAATTCGCACTTTACGCTTGCCGCCTTCTCCGGCGTAATTCATCGTTAGGGCCAGAGATTTTCCGGGGGGATGGGCTTTAGAATTTGTTTATTTATTATTTTACATAATTTAAGTAAAAACATTTTTCGTTGCGCGTACAATCAAACGTAACGGCGCTGGAAATATGAAATATAAACAGCGCGGTTTTGAAAAATCGCCTATACCGTTGTATATACTTTTAACCGCGAATACTCCAGACATTTATTCCGAGGAAACGAAAAAAAATATTAATTTTTGTCGTTCGCTCTGTTCCTTTTTCTCTGCGTGTCTAACGAACATTGTTTGTGACTGTAATTATTATAAATACGTTGTTCAAACGGTTGCACGAAAACAGAGCAAAAAGAAAAAAGAAAGAAACACCCTTAAATTGTTTTAATTCCGTTAATGGTTGGGATAGTACTAATTTTATTTTTTATTTTCACGCGACTGCCTCAAAGACAACGAATAAATTAACGACGAGTTTTCGTAAAACGACGGTTTAACAATCGATTTCATAAATTTCTGTACTCTCCTATGTAATTTCAGTATAAAACGCGAAGAGATTTTGCAGCGTTATTGATAAAATATATTTTTTTTTATATATATATTGTTCGACGAATAAAAGTGTCTCGTCGCGATAGAACGTAGCACATCGTACTCGTAGTGTTCGATCAGCAACGGATTTTAAATAATTACTTTCAGTGAAAATATCCCTGTAATATGCGAGCACGTACAGAGTGCGCAAATATTAATTTTTAAATATTGACTTTTTTCCTACAAAAAAAAATTCTAATAAACTTTTTTTCATAATGAAAAATATAATTTTCCTGTTTTGATATTTTCGTTCGAACGAGAAACCGTTTAAAAATATAGTTACGTCACGTTTCACAATATATATATATATATATATATATATAGAAAAACCCAAATCCGATTAAACGTTCTATTCATTTATTATAATTTTTTTACGATGATTTGAAAAAGAAAAAAGAAAAAAAAAAGTAATTTATATTTTCTCGATTTCATTGCTGGCATTGAATCTTACTTTTCTAAAAAAAAAATAATAATAAATTATTAATATTATTATTCGTTATTTAATTTCCGAAATCGGTTATTCGTGTATGCGTAATTTACACCTGAATTCGTCTCGTTTTCTTGCCGACAAAAAAAAAAAAAAACCTAAATAATAATGTTGGGTTTATTATACCTATGTTAGAAGTCTTATAATATTATTTTTTTCGTTCGCCTCAATCTATAGTGTCACAATGATAATAAATTATTAATGAAATCATTCTTCAAATCTAATCAAATCTTAATGTTATAGTTATACAATAATTCTAGCTGTTTATTATTCCGATAGCTAAATTTATATGAAAAAAAAATAATAATAAAATTATCCAATACGAATGTTTCTAAACAATTTTCTGTACGCTTTCGGATGTATAGACAATTTCTCTTCGATATCACGTTTGTACTTCGTCGTCCACGGTATGTGAAATGGAAATGAATTACTTTACTTTTATACGCCCTGCAACTTTTACGTACACTGATTTCGATCATCGATCTTATTGTAATTTACAACCGTGCGCGAAACTTAAGACCATCAGTTATATCTCCCAATCAGGACACGCTTTATGGCTACTCAACAAAATACAAACAAACATATAAATTATATCTATAATAATAATTATATCTATATCTATAACCATCATAATGGTTTATGTTTCTTCGTTCTCGGTAATGGAGAACCAAAAGTAACGAGATAACTGCAATATGTCGTATGTACGTATTGATTGGCAACGTTTTATAATAACAAAAGTGTTTGGTGTTTGAATTTTGATGAGATACGTATTTCGCGAAATCAACAGTCCTCGTGTATATCGAAAAATAAATTTGTATTTATATTAGTTATCTCAGAAATAAGAATTATTCATTAAAAAAAAAAAAAAAATTTAAAACATCAAAGCATATAATTTATTTACACATTAACATTTCAGTTTAATAATATTTTAATATATTACGAATTTTATCGCGTTAAAAAAAATATATAATTTTTTTTTTGTCCTATTCAAATTATAATAATAACTTTTCGTATACTAAATTTGCCACTAATTTTTAACTAAATGATAAGATAATTGTTAAAAACAAATGTAATATACGGAGAAGATGTGTAAATAAGTATTTCATTAATTTTTTTACTCTTTATCGAATTTCGTTTAAATCGACATTTTATTTAGAATGATTAAAAAACGGAGGAACGAAAAGTTTTGTGTGAAATGTGTGTTCGACAAAAACCGAACGTGTTGAATACAAAATTCGTCACATATTTTCCGTTTCGTTTATACAGGGGTACGTAATTTATTAACTCAATTGTATTGCTCATTTATTACGTAAGAAGTTATTTATGATATTTGATATTAAAATATTTAATCGTCCTAAAATCAAATGTTTTTTTTTCTTGTCACGCATAAAACCAACAAATACATTGTTTTATGTCCAAAACATTTATTTCGCATTCATTGTTATATAGTCATTTCTGTCGGTTTAATTTCGACGTTAATCTCTGGACCGTTTTTATTTCGAATTGTTTAAAATTAATCGTACGTTATGTTTGAATATGTTTTCCGCGTAATATTAAAAACCGCGCATTTCTTTTTTCCCGCCCCCCTTGAGTATAATCATCCATCCGCGTACAAATTGTTAATAAATCAGTTCATCATACGTACAATGTCAACGCGTATATATGGTTTACAGTATCTTGACTTGACGCGGCGCCGTTAGTGAAAACGAAATAATTTCTCGTTGCGTACGTTGTTCGTATACGAATTGTTTTCGGTTCAACAAAAATATCGTATTTTTTTTTTTTAACATATAATTTATCATAATAAACACCCAAACTAATCTGTTTCATTGAAATAACACACACACACACACACAAATATTACATATATTATGAACAGTAAACGAAACGATGGGTCTACACCGAGTAAAACTATAACCAGAAATAACTGCTCTATGTGAGTACGCGTATATATTTTATTACGTGTGTTTTTAAATTTGATTTTACGAGGCGAGAGAATTCAAGCGAAGACGAACTTATATGAAAAAAAAAAAAAAAGTGAAATCTCCGTGTATTCGATGTGCGCCGAAATAAAAATACGTTATCCCAATCCGGGGACTCTATTACGAAATAAGAGATTTATTCGATTAATTCGAGTTCACGCGAAATATTATTTTTCCGTTTATATGCCGGCGACGGCGGATACATCTTGAATACGTATCTCTTATGCGAATAAGTCACATATGACGTGTAATCCTTTCGTCGGAAAACCAACAAAACACTATCTGAGAAAACAGTGCGGACTGACTAAACTTGACTCATCTACGAGACTTCAATGAATTTTGTCGCGTATCTGTTTTATGCACGAAGTTTTACGAAGCGTGTTTAGGAGATAATAATATTAAACGTTTTTGTAAACAAATAAAACGTAATATCTAATTTTATATTACCGTTGAGATGTAAATATTATATCAGACGATAATAATTAACACGCGTGTTTTTTTTTTTATCAGACTAATTTAAAAGAACAAAAATCCAATGTTAAAGTGTTTTTCTTTTTTTATAACGAAATCGTTTAATACGTTATATAATATTTACATTCAGTTGAACTTATTTTTTTCAAAACTCACGAGGTACACAGTAGTTTCGATTATTTTTACAAACACAACGTGTTCCCGTATTGATAATTTAATAAATTAATAATTACGTATAAAATGTTTTGCGTGTAAATTTCCGCGTATAATCGATTTGTCTTGATAAAATATTTATAAAACCGCAGCAAGAATGGAATAATAATAATAATAATAAAAAAAAAAAAATATTTAAATTGAATTTAGAAAATTTTCATTCTCCTATAGTATAAGTATATAAATTTTAACGTCGTATTTAACAAATGTGGTAATTTAAGACTTTATATTACACAATACGATGAAATCACACATCGAATAAATAATATATACCGCCGCATCAGTTTTAAAACAATTTTCAGGTATATTGAAATAATAATAATAATAATAATAATTGAAAATCCTAACATTCATTTCCAGCGCACCTATAAATATTTTTATTAAAAATTTATCTAAATATTTGTGCGCTGTCTTTATTGGAACTAATATATATTATGGCACAAATTCTTCGTCCGTCATTATTATTATTATTATCTCGAAACGATTGCACCGTAATATTATATCCATCGATATCCGAACAGCGGAGCATACACAACGACGGAGTATAATAATAATATTATCAAACCATTCCGTTGAAACTTTTTTCTTATTTCTCATTTAAAGAAAAATACGTGTTGAAACGAAATAAACAAAAAAAAAAAAAATAATAATAATAATAATCGTCTGTATAGAACGGGGTCTCGTTCAACAATTTTCAAACGCATTTCCCCTCTAATCGTGTAGTTCGGCCTGTGCGAAAAATTAATAATATTTTTAATTTCGATTGATTTTTATAGGACTTGAAATTTTTTTTAAAAAATACAAAGTTCAAAACGATCCGTTTTACAGATCAACTACGTCTTACCATCAGTCAGGTATAACATACCTCACTGGTAATGGCGTTGTTATTATTTTACAGCTTATCGAAATATTACGGCGATAATATTATGTATTGTTTCATTTCGATAACGGTTTAAAACAGTTACTGTCGTCCATTCTTGTACGAATTAAAATCATTATTGCCCAATTCACACATTTTATATTGGAAAATGTTTGTACCCGGTTTTGTAAATGCTCGTTTGTACGCAATAACGGATTGACGATAATGAACAAAGTTCAATCAATCCAAGATTCGTGAACAGACGTGATCCCGAGTCATGAACAGTATTGTATCTTAACGCATTGGTGACCCACGGAACGTGGTGCACGGTAAAACCGATCGTTTTGAACCGATCGTACCGTCATAATTTATCGATTTTCGATTAATCCTTTTTATGTGGGATTTACAAGAAAATCCGAATGAAAATCGAAATTGGGAACGCGTCACGTTTAATACGATAAGACATTGCGTGCGCATTTGACCGACAAGTTTTTCGTCGAACGAAATTGTACAGTATACATAATTTTTTCGATCGTTTCGTAGAATACGACTCCGAGTTTCGGGCGTCGCGGTCATACGAAAATAAACAGAGAAATATTACTGGCGCGCGTTTGTTTCGAAATTCCGCCGCTATGATACGATATCACGCGAACACGCTTTGTCGACGGCGCGTTAACAAATCGTATTTTTGTCTTTTCGCGAAAGACACTCTTTTTTTTTTTTGTCTCTCGTTTCTAGACTGAACGAGACTGTACGGGGTCGTACTACGTTGTCGCACGTCGTTTACTCGTCGTGTACGGTGCGCGTTCGACTCTTCTTCTGTTTCCGACGGTCGCGCGCCCACATTCGCGCCGAGACGCGGGGGACGTTTTTCACTTTGGAAACCCGCTTTGCTTTGCTCTGAGGGATGGCTGTGCCTTTACCTATACCAGGCTCGCGCCTCTACTAGGCGATGGAAGTGAGGGATTATGTTGGTCACAGTCGGTCTGCCCACGTTAGTGGATATGTATGGTTTGGTTAAGAGTTTGGTGATTGTTGGGGGGAGGGGGTGGGTGGGATATGCCGAGGAGACGGACGTGATCGCGGACGGAGAAGGAGTTTTTGTAGAACGTCGTTTTGGATTGAGATTGAATCGAGTTTTGGACTGATTCGAAGTCAGTAGATTTCAGGAGGACCGAATTTTCCTTACGAAAGGGGGCAAGGCCCCTTTATCGTACGAATGCGCCGATGTTCTGGACGGCTTCTACGCGTTTCCACTGGGAGGGGCCAATGAGGGGAGCCCAGGAGGAGCCCGCATAGGTAAGGATGGGGGAAACATAAGGGTTGAGAAGGTTAAGTTTTGTGTTAGCGGGGACAGGACTGTTTTTGTTAAGTAGGTGGTAGAGTATACCGCGGGTGCGTGTAGCTTATTCAGTTGCGTCTGTGATGTGTTGGCCGAAGGTGAGCTTGCGCCCGACGGTAACGCCGGGATATTTAACACGCTCGGACCGGGGAATAGCGGTGGTTGTTTAGTTGTAAAGGCGCGGTACGTTTGTCGTGCTGCGTCTACCAAACAGAACGGCAACAGTTGTTTTAGACGAGTTGATTACGGCGGGTTTACGCCGCGGCGGCGTGAGTGTCCGTTATAATATTATATTATACGCGGACGCGCCGAGGACTAGTCAATTATATTGTGGCCGGACAAGAAGAGCTTTGCCGAATGAAAACTGCGACTCGAGAAGAAGCTATTGTGCTTGGTAGGTGTACACGTACGCGACTGAAGACACGGGATAAAGCAGCAACTGTGTAGTGGTAGGTCGCGGTGGTAAATTAACGACGAAAACGCCTCGCGCCGGCAATGTCGTCGAGACGTCGTGTGTGTGGGGAGGTCTTTCCGTTGTTTGTCGTTAAAAAAAAAATACTCCGGTACACGTCGTAGCGGTGCCGGGCGATTTTTCATTCGGCGGAAAAGCGAAAAAAAAAAAGTATTCGCCGAATGTCGATAAACCGTTTCGAAATTCTCTCTCTCTCACACATCGACTTCACGTGTCTGCGTAGAAATATATTTTTTAAATTATTAATAATTAAACGTTTATATAAATGAATAATTTTCCGTACGCACACGCGGTATTTTTTAAATATCCCGTGGCTCTGTGTCCTTTAAGTTAACATTACGAATTGTTTCTTTTCCCCTCCCCCCCCCTCCACCTCTCTCAGGAAACGTGCAAAACTTTTCGGTTAATTGATAAATTACTGCGGGAGGGGGGGGGGCGGAGAGAAAAAAAATAGAGTCAAATAAGTTTGCGAGAAAGTTTTACGCGTAAAGCCGATTTAACGTAAACTTTATACGGCTCGTACTATTAACGGCTTAAAAGAATATCGGTGTTATTATAAATATTATACTGCGACAATAAACAATATTTTCGCTTTAAACGGATTTACTTCTTTTTTTTATATATAAATATAAAAGCCGTACAAACGTTTATTTATTTGAATTCCGACGCGTAATATAACGACGAAACGTGTCGAATGAAAAATAAAAATATTCATCGATAACATTTCGTTAAAAATTCGTGAAATTTTGTTTTTTTTTTCTAAATTACTCGACAATAAAAACGCGTTTAAACCATTCGCCAAACATACGCTTTGTACCGTCAGAGTATAAATCTCTATTATAGCGGATCGATCGAAACGAACGTTTATTTCAATTTTTCGACTAACATAATATACGAATCGCTTTTCGTCAAAAGAAGGGCACGCGTTTCAACGAATGGATTTTCGGAGGGAAAACGATAAAAAAGTATGGTAACTCTGTAGACAATTCGTATTACACGCGATTTTTAAATGAATACGTCATAATACGTTACCGATAAAATAAAATATTTAAACGTTACGCAAAATAAATCGTTATGGCTTATAATGAAAACATTGTATCTCTTAATAATAATAATAATAATAATAATAATAATAATAATAATAATAATAATAATAATAATAATAATAATAATAATAATAATAATGATAATAATAATACTTATATATGTGTGTGTGTTTGTTTGTTGTAATTTACTCGTTTGTAGTTACGCATATGCCCCGGTTAGTCGTCTCTAATACTTAATATCGTATTTATCGTCCATATATGTATATAAAGTTAATCCTAAATATAAGTATTGGAATTTAAATTTATATTTTACACCGTAACAAACAAATATTTGTCTCTGGCTTACTTTATACGTTGTAAAATGTAATACGTGTCTATACCGCGCGTTTATTTATTTACACTGTGCGTACTACACACACTCGTTTCAACCGTACTGCTACTGGTACAGTAGTTATATCGATTTTCATTCATTTCTTTTTTTTTTCGTACGCACTTCGATAACATTCAACGAAATAACGAAAAAATTGTACAATAAAATAACGAAAAAACATTTTTCTCTTCGTATTTGCCTGTTTAACGCGATAACTTTTCAACCGGTAACCCAAAACGAATTTTAAATAAATAACTCATCAACAATTACGAATGTATTATTGAATCGACGTTGGATTGAAATACGTGTACGGCGATGTTCGTATTGTAATGTTTAAACGTTATGTGACAATCACAATCCGCAATTGACTGTATAACAACAAACAAAGTTTCGCTCATTTCATCAATTTTTTGTTTTCGAATTCGACGATCCATGCGTAAACGTACGTTAAAATACCGTCCGAAAATTTTTTTGTCGTTTAATCGCAGTCGATTAAATTCATGGCAACGTCGACCGATACATCGATTTTTTAAAAAAAAATTAAAATCCATTCACTCGGTATTTTAATTTTCCGAACATTCAACACGTCATAAACTGAAAACAACTCTGTAAACATAAAGAAAAAAACTTTTAAACACGTTCATATGTCAACCTATTTATTTTTTGTTCTCGCCTACAACGTTTACATTGTAACTTATAAAATGTTTTATAACAATATAAACGTAACACACTGATACGAGTATTTTCGTACACAATATAATATTATCCAATTCGTATTGAAATAATTAATTTAAATATTGAAAATGAACTCGACCAATATTCGTACGATATTAGAGGGTTTTTTTTCGAAAAAATTACGAGAACGACAAACCGGTCGTAAATCGTTTCCCGTATACGAGAAAAGAATTAATACACAGAGCCGAACAGTGTAGTTGATCGCGTTACTCAATTCAATAAAATAATAATTTTTTTTACATTCTCAATAATAAAAACGGGAATTTCGTTTCGTTTTTATTGATGTCTTTTTTGTTTTAATGCGATAACGAGAATTACGATATTGTTTATTATTATAATTTTTTTCACTGAGAATCGCCGGGACGTTCAATAATATTTCGGATAAATCTACCGCGCACCGGTGCACGCCGCTGAAACAACGCAATATAATATAACATATTTTTATATAATATAAACATTAAACAATTAATATACATTTATAACGGGTTGAAATACTACGAGAAATAAATGAGCGATCATCGCGGCTTTCGGTTTCCACTCCGACTCGACGGCGATCGTGACAATACTACGATAAACGCGGGCGAAAAGATCCACTGCGGCGGCGATTTTCAATTTCCCGTGGATTTCGTTCGCGACGTATCCGCGAACAACGCTCTCGTACACCTCCTCTTATTTTGTAGTTAACGTTTCGGCGAACGTTTCCGTATTTCCCGTAATACGTGCCATTTTCTTCCGTTTGAACACGGCGAAGAGCCGCTGCCAGTGCTGGAAAAGCGATAAGATGAATTATACGTGAACTTTCTCACGCCCGTTATCGCACAAGTCGCTTTTTTATTCGCCGCGTACGGTCTTTTCCCCCCCGGAAAATCGAATCGCGTACAGGCGGCGCGCGGTTTTCGTACAATATTGTGTAACATTATCACAAACCAATACGTCGAATAACACTTTTACGACGTACGCGTAATCCTTCTTCATTGTCCACATCGCCCCATACGGAATTCCTGGCTACGCATTAACATTGGGTAACGAAAAAAAAAAAAAAAACTATATTACATTCACGTATGACGTTAAAATATTATTTTTAATAAACACGGTTTTACATTTCAGTCTCCTATATAACAACGGTGAATTTCACAACGAATTCGACAATTTCTGTACGAACAAATTCGTTATTCGTTATTAGAGCCCTTGCCGCCGTCCCGTAACGTTATTATTATAAAGCTATTGCATCTCGCGAATCGAATCGAATCCCCCCGCATAAAATTCAGAACGTTTTTTTTTTTATAAACATAAAATTGATTTACTATAATCAGCGGATTGGCAAAGAGCCCCCCTTCAAAACCGTTCAACCTGTGCTCATCTAACGCGCGTCACTCAATTAGTATTTCAATTACCACGCATTTTATTAAAAGATGTCAGGAGCGTAATGAAACGACACGTTGACAATGTTAAACTCAATCTTAAATCTGCGAACGCGTACTTGAAAAAAAATTCTACACGGGCCACAAAATAAACTAAATGTTGAATTGAGTAACCCCCACCCAATCGCGAAATTTCAACTACGTTATTCAAAAGTCCTCGTTCGAAAACGTCCAGGCGTAAGACGACGGTCTCGTCACTTGACCGCACAAACGAGCAGTTATTGAAAAATCGATATCGTCAATATCCGTTGAAACGTTTTGTAGTGAATAATACGTTTTTCCGACGAGAAAACATTCGTGTTCCTCGGTGTATCCAAAGGATTATAAATTATAATTTGCGAATTCGTGAGACACGAAAGTAAACGAGTTATCGTCATTGTCGTGATTTTTAAAAACGACGTTTTCTGCAGATGTATCGATTTAAAAAATGAACGAAACATTTACGAACGTCGGACCGGACTCGGTAAAAAAAGAATCTGTAAAACGTCCGTAAAAATATAATAACAAATATATCATCTGATCTCGCGGTGATTAATTCGTGTGCGCGTGTGTACAATATTTTAATTCTTATAGTTAATAATAATATACGTATTAGCATAATATAATTCGAAAAGGTTTCGTTCCGGAACACGTTTTAATTATTTGTATACCGAAATTATCATTATTTTTTTTTTTTTAATATCTCATGCGAGGAGACCACCACGGGGAATAATAATATCGTAATTTTTCATGCGCGTACGAAATGAGTTTAAAAAAGAGTGGTTTTTTTTTTTTTTACGAAGGACGATTTTCATAATAAACGTATAATTCAAAACTCATTAGACCCGCCGTTCTCCCCGATGCCCCAATTACGAATGAAAGAAAAAAAAATTATAAAGTTTTCGGATTCCTCGAAAGTTTACGTACGACCGCCACCGTGACGATGGCTGAGTTATCAGCAGCGACATTTCGAAAATATTTTCTACGAAATAAAAGTCTCTGAGAATCGCTTAAAATCACGACAATTTAACGGATGGGCGAAAAAAAGAGACAAAAAAATTATTTTACTAAAAAATTACTCCAGATTTGCAAAATTCTATTCGAACGGCCTTGCTTACTGCCTTCCCGACAACGTCGACTTCCTCGTGTAGTTTTCGAATCATCTGATTTACTCGTATTAACACGTATTCGTATAGATTGTAAATAAAGTTTAAAAACATAGTATAATAAATAAACGTTTTTAAAAAAAATATATCGTTTAAAAACGTATTTGTTATTTGTTTTATTTGTATTTTTATTTGTTTTATTATATTTATTTATTGATTAAAAAAAAAAAAAAAACAAACTTTATTTGCTATAAATATTACACGTTTTATAGGAAAATAATATTTAATATACCGAATAATGTAATATTAAATTGAGGATACGGGGTGGAGGAAAGGAAGAGGATAGCCTGTTATGGCTTTATAACAAATTAATTATTTCACCCCTTTCCTCCCATTTCATAAAATATTGCTAAATACAACTCTGAACGCGTATACTAATTGGCTTGTTAAAAATTCAGATAGTTTATGGAACTCGGCGAAATTTCCAAGTTCATCAAGCTGATGAAATATAATGTTGATCATTATTATTATTATTATTATTATTATTATTATTATTATTATTATTATAATGTTTAAAATGACATTTCTTTGAAAATTGTATAATGATCAAACCGGCATTTACAAACTCGGCTTACGCGATTAAAATGTATCTTGAACTATAATGATAAAGTATATTTGTATTTGCTCTCGGAGAAACATTATTTACACAAAAACTGTATGCCACGTTAAATCTCTCATTAAATGTACAGATTCATGAATTATTTTGAATCAGACTCAATATATATGTATATATACTCAATTATTTATAATTATTATTAATAAATTATAAAATTCAAATATTACAGCGGGGAAGAAACGTTTTGATACCAAAACATTACGGACCATTACTTTAAAATCAAGTGATCGCAAATCATGAAAAGTTTTTTTTGAAAAAAAAAAAAAATCCTCCACACAATTTTAAACAATTATTTTCGTCGGAACTATACGGTTTATAATATAACATACGATATTGTACATTATAATAGTGATAATAACAAGATTCGGGGAAAAAGAAATGTTTGTAGACGTATAAGATCTTATGGCTTCGAAATTTCCATGACTAATTGGTATAGTATTAGTTGAGTTGGATTGTTTGGGGCCTGTACGTTAAAATATACTTTGACCAGTATTATCATCGACACCTCCTAAGGTAAACGGTGTTGTGAAAAAAATAAAATGCTTCTCTCACCTGTCGCGATATGACGCACGACAACGGATAGAAAGCGTTTTAAAATAATATGTAATATTATGTTGACTAAACGTATTCAATTAATATGTGATCGATTTGTTATTATTATTATTATTGTTATTATGTCGCAAGTCTAACAATTCCCTGGACTCTTTCTAGGCCATCTGCGATCACATCTAAGGTTTTAAGAAAATTCCGTTTGTCTCCTTCGTTTATCCATAAATGATATGGTTAATATTAAACGGCTTGACCCACGTTTCTCTGCTCATCTCAAATACTATTCGTTTAATTTGTAGACAGCGAACGTTGAGTGCGAACGAAAAGTACGAATTTCTATTCGTACGAATCTACGCACCATAATGATAATTTCATGAGCGATTTAAATTTCGACACATCTCACTTTTGCAGTGCACCTCAATTTTATCGTAATTCGTCCTTAATAATTAGAATATATATATTCTATATATATATATATAAGAGAAGACCCGTCCATATAGTATGTCGTCCAATATGAAGTATCGAGTGTTCTGAATTTTCTCAACAATTCAGTCACTCACAAGACACTCGTATAGATATAAAAACGTGTAACGAATCGGAATAAAGCTCGTATTGTAATGTCGTTATATTATCCAAAACGGTTGTTTTAAAACCGACGACAGTTTGAATAATTTCTAATCATCTGCAATATCAAATAATAACGTGAACCAGTGATATTTATTATTAATTCAATACGTAATGTGAAATAAAATGTGCTGAAGTATAACACCTAAACGCTGTAATTATTTTTGCGTTGCGCTTTTATTCGGAAATATATAAAACAACGTTTATTTCGTAATTTTGTTGATTTCGCGCCATAATAACAATTTATTACGGCATATCTACTCCAAATCGTTTATATTAATTTTTACAAGCCGTTATTACACACTTTATTAGGTTAATACGATATTTACAACAACGCTTTGACATTTTAAATTACGTTATTTTTTTTTTGAATTTTATTTCAACCGACAATAAACACGCTGATATAATGGAATAATTCTCGTTCCGTTTGTTAACGATACGATGTTATATAAACACGCGACGCTTTTTGTAAGATTATATAACGTTTATATAACAAGACAAGATATGACGTATAAGATATTAATGGTTTAATATTTGATAAATAGCGAAGAATCACATTTTATATTATTTTTCTTGTGGGGAAGTATTTAAACGTTTTATTACTTTGCCCGTGACACGATTTTTCTAAATCGATAGAATAAGAATTTCGTCGTAACACATTACAGTACTTGGCCCACGAGAACGGTATTCTGTTCTCCGTCAAAGCAGAACATTATGTAGTCAAATTAAACGGACTCCGAAATTTTTCAAACAAAACATCAATTTTGAACTCGCAGTATTTAAAAAAAAAATTGCAAATATAAAAAGAATAATCTCGATGGACGCAACGCAAACAGGCTATTTACATTACCCTGTAATCCAGTGTAGAGTGGGAAAAAAAACGTTAATTGCCCCGAAACAATCGTCTTGTAACATTCAGATTTCAACTAACACAGTTCTTGAAAACAATTTCCCCACAGAAGCAGTTACATCGACGAAAATAACTTTTCCACTCTCTGCTATAAACCTCACGGTTCGAATAATTCCCAAATGAACGAATGGTAAAAAAAAAACACGTCTTTTACGTTGATTAAAATCCCTGAAAACGCTTTGGTTTTATTATAAAAATACGAAAAAAATCTATCAAAATTATTAATAAAAAAATATATATAATTTAACGTATATTAATAGGACTATTATGACGTAATTTCTCGTAATTTTCATGTCGAACCGCGTTTAACGACACGAGAACGATTTCGATTTGAAAACCAAACGTTTTATAGGAATAAAATACAATAGCTTTGTAAAACGTCAACACGCGGTTTTTTTTTCCGTGGATATTGCTCGAGATTTCGATCACGACCGGCCCGCGTTACACGAATTGAAAACCGAAATAAACACGCCGTTACGGTTATTATTTTACGCGAACGGAGTTTACGTTTGACAGGAATTTCAAATCGTATCACCGTAAAAACTGAAAAAAAAAAATAATAATAATAATTACCGTATTCCGAACGGCAGAAGAAGTCCGAGCGGGTCCGAAATTAATCGCCTCCTGTACATTTTAAAACGTACGTTATATAGGTTACATATTTTTGATGTTAACACATCGGACCTGCCGACGAATGAAAACACGGATTGTCGTGTGGTTGACGACTACTTGCAGGTTTACACGAATAAACGACTTACACAGATATTATATTATTATTATTATTACAAGAAACATCGGAATATTAATTTAAACGGTATTCGTGCACGGTCAATTAAATGCGAAGCGGTTCTAAATGTCCCCCGTTGAAGTAGTTTACGTCATCCGATCTCAGGCTCGGTGGAGGTGAATATGTATTTTATCGTCGACGAAAATCAAATACCGAAGTGTACACCAAATGCCGAAAACGCAGTCCTCTCATAAATAATAATAATATTATTATTTCCTGTAAACTGCAAAAACGAACACCAAAGGTGTCTGTACTCGTTGAATAGACCACGGAACAACTCCGGGGACAACTGGACACTTTCGCCGGTGTTGAATTTTCCGTTTTTTTTTAAGCAAATGCAACCGTTCGTCCGTGAACGTTGTGATAAATTTCGAGTTATCAAAACACTCAAAACGGAATGTATTTAACGGCGAAAGACCCATCTGAAAGAAAAAAAATTCATATTTGTCTTCGAAAATCGAACCCGTACAACGGAGAAATACGACTATTGTTATTATAGAAACGATTGAAACGCATTGCCGATTTTTTTTTCCACCGGAATAAATTGTGTATCGTCTAACAAATCCCGTTGTCAGACACTAGTGGCGCGCTGCTAATAGCTCCGACATCGCAACTATCCTCGTAATAATCGACATAAAATCAATGCGATAGTCTGTGCAGGGAATAGACAAAACGTTTCTACGCGATACCGCGTACGACTTTTGTTGCGGGCTTTGATCGATAATTATTGTATACGCTTTGAAAACTTTCCAACCAGAAGTCGTATCGCATCAATGCGATGATTACAGAGGCTAATTCTCCTCTGTGCCGACAATGGTTTTCGTTACGGTATACAGTAGCGTGCGTATCCAACATCAAAAGTACGGTAATATAGCGAAATTCGAAAATTTATCAGCGTAAAATGTTTCGAGTACGATTTCATTATATGAAATCTGTCTATACGTTTTAATCGGATTTCGATTTATTGTAACGTGAACGTATTTATTATTTTTTTTTTTTTTTTTTTGCAATACAGCACTGCGTTACACATTTCTCATCGAGAATTTTTCTATTAATTCCTGTAATCGTCATTCGTTGTTCGTCCTCGTCCTCGTCAATGACACATGCCACCGACTACAATGTCTCCAAGACGGCTCGGTGTGCTGATGGCTAAAACGAAACGTTTACGTAACGAGTAAATCTCATGGCTACTGCCGTGACTAAAATATCGGATGATTTTACAGTTATTCCGTCAAAAACGTCCGCTGGCCTTTCCGCACACAAATCTGATCGAAATAAAAAAAAAACCGATAACATACCCATCATGTGATGAACACTGTCAAAGACTTTAGTAATTTTTAGACAAGAAATTAAACATTACCGAACGCATCAAAGCAACGAGGAAAAAACATTTAAACAATCGTTCCACCCGATAACGGCTCCCTCTAAAAGAAACAAATTGTATACGTAATACGCGAATTGTAAATGAAGCCCGTTCTAACTTATGCAGCAGCGCCGATCTGGAACAAATCCGTTTTCAGCTGGAACGAACTAGAGACTGTCTCCAATCGTCCTTGCTCAGACAATTTTCATGTCTATCACGACATTGTCAACGACGTCTGCGTTAGATACGCGCGACGCAGCGAAAATCGCACGCACGAATTCGAACAAAAATTTTAAATTCCACTCAATCCCCGCATTCAAGGTATTTAGCAGTGGAAAACTACTTAAGAAAAACCTTCGTCAATCGTCCGATCAAATGTAAACTGACTCGCAACAACGACAATCACTTGGAATGTTCGCTCCCTCAATAAACGCAAAACGAAATAATAATAATAATATTACTCGTGTGTTATTTAGACGAAAAAAAAGAAAAAAAGAAACGACTACAAATCGATAGTGCGTAAAATGAATTGTAAACAAATAGCGTATATAGTTGATTTTTTTTTTTTTTTTTTTTTTGTTAATTTATCGTAACTATTGTTTATAGCAATTGATTTTACGCCACAATAATATGTGTTATATAATATTATTTTAATACGAACACGCACGATAAGCGCAAACGTCCGTTCGTTTCTAAACGGTTTTTAATTCGATAGTTATATTATATTTTTTTTACGTGCATATAGGAAACGTTCGATTTCGCGCGTATCCGACGACATTCGTCCGTTACGTTTTTCCAATATCGTTTCGCAGTGGATTCGATTCGCGCAGTGTGCGCGTGTGTAAACCGCACGTCGCGCACAGAACGCGATTAACGCGATTTGTCACCACCACGGCCCGTGAAAGTCATCAATGTCGTTTAGTTCGTAAGACTTGATAATAAAAAAAAAAAAGGGAGAAAAATTCAACCGGGAAATTTAATACGTTTCCCCCGGTGTCGTCGGTTGTGTGCGCAACCGAGTATCGGGTTTATATCGCGCGCGAGAGACGGCGGCGGCGACGCGCTATTACAACAGTACCGAGTCCGCGCTGTACGTATCCGCGCGCCAAAATGTATAGTAACTCGATATTATACGTATGCGATTTTCGTTTTCTTCCGTAAAATACCAATCGTTTTCCGCACGTATATTATAAGGACGTATTCGAATGAAATACGCGGCTTTTCGATCTCATATTACCGGAAGAGCCATATGTATTCGTAAAAGCGACCGTCGTCGGCGTATTGAATTGGCGTTTTTGTCGAATGTATCGAATGTATCGCGTCCAACGTTCGCGTGTATCAACACGCGCGTTTCAATTTGTCGACAACGTTTTCCCAGTAGTGGCCAGTCGCCAATTCGAATATTCCGCGTCGGTCGCCGATTGAAGATGGATTTTTTTTTTTCTTTTAATATCGCTTATAACAATGTGAACAGCCGACAATAAACGTTTATATCGAAACTCGACGAATGAGAATTCTTTTCCCCCCCCCCGTTTTACACGGCGGTCGGTTCCGTCAAACACTTTAATTTCGCAATCAACAATAACGATAATAATTTGTATTCGGTTTTAACGCATTCGTCGGCTACGTCGATTACGGACCGTTTTTTCTTTTTTTTTTTTGTTAGAGATTAACAATCTAATTTTAAAAAACAACGTCTTCGTAATTTTCCATCGACCGCATTGAAAATACTTTAGTACCGTGTTCAGAATGCCGTTTAAACGATACAAAAACAAAAAAATTACGCACACACTTGCTGCAATATTCGTTACGCGTGTTTTGTGTTTTCTCGTTTTAAAATCCGTTTCTCGAACGATTCGTATGGATAATGTAAATAATGACTGTTTATAATAGCCGTATAATATCATATACGCGCGTCTTAAAACTACTGGCGAAGTTATTATATAAAATGCGGATCGATATATTTCTCGTCTGACGTTTACCACACTTGCGTTGGATATTTGACTGTTTTACATAATATTATGCGCGAAATATCGATAAAGAGAATACGGAATAACTATAAAAGCAACACATAACAGCTGAGAATAATTTATGACGAGCTTTTACGAGTATATGGGGATGATAAAATCGAGAGAGGGTTTATTTATATCGAAATATGTTGAGAAAATTAACTTTAGAAAACGCGTTATCGACAGCGCGAATGGACGGGGGGGGGGGGAGGGGGAGAAATTATATTTTATATGAATGAGTATAATAACTTGAATTGGCAAAAAGCACCGAGAGAGTATTTAATCAGTGTCGTACACCGATTATAATAATATGTAATCGTATAATAATCGGTTAATTGTAATTTTTAAAACACCGATACTCCGTACGAGTTTTCAAGGAGCAAAAAATAAAAAAATAAAAAAATAAAAGGAATTATAATTTAATCTCATTGTTTGTAAAATAAATTCAACGAAAATAATCTGAATAATACATTATAGAAGTTTAACCGACGTTTTGGTTAATAATTTCAAATAAGAAACGCGCTTATCGGTTTGTAAACAGTCCAATCCCCGCAATGGGTTCATTAACGCTTACACAAAGTCCGTCACGTACAAGGTAAAGGAATAACTGTACAAAAGTCAAAAGGCCACTAACGGTTTTAATTACCTTTCTCTCGGCCAGTCTTGTAGCGCGCCGGAAAGTAAAAATTTTCAATTTGGCCGTCCACCAAAAGAAGTTTAAACAATTCACTGCGTTAACGGTTTCGACTCGAACCCTCTCACGAAGTGTTCCAAATAGTCACAGTATAAAACTTTGGACTATTTGGATTTATCCCAGTTGAATCACAAAACACCGGCGGTTTTTGAAAGTTTTCACAACGAAGAACTAATAATGCATAAAACGAAATCATTTGTTTATAACACGAAACTTTAATAAATGAATCCCCCCCCCATCCGCGTTCTGATTATGTACGATTTTATTTTCCACTCGATATTTTATGGATTTCTATCCGTTCGAAAAGATAATTTATGAAAATTGCTATTCTCTATAAAATCTAAAAATCACACGTACCGTTTTCATGATTACATTTTATCCTCGATAAATGAGTGGACATGTGTGAAATACGTTGTGAAACGTTGTCGTTGTCTTAGAATTCAAAATACGCCACTGACTGGCACGGATGTGACAAAGTACCAAAGTGAGGTTCATTGACGGAATTTTAGCATTTTTTTACACTCGTGAGAGATGAATTAAAACACAAGATCCCATTGTTCTCGGGAGAAAAAAACTGTTAAAAAAAAAAAAAAGTGGAAATTTGCCGATTTTAACGCCGACTCGACCGGCTATTATTATTAATGAATTATTATAAAAATGTTAAAAAAAAAAACGTTATTTCAATGTCAAAAAAACAGAATACGCTTAATCCGCTAGTCTTGAAAATATACACATAACGAATCTTTTATTGTACGATGAGAAACACGACGCAGGAGATTTCACGAGTAGAATAATTCTTGTTCTTCGTATCGTCGTGACGTTATTTATTTATTATCTATTTTTCGTTTTTTCACTCTAAACATAAAAACATATAATATTCAGCGTAACGTACGGCCAATAGGAAATTTTTCAATGAATTTCCCGACATTGCAAAGACGAACACTCTGTAACGCGTAATCAATAATAGCACATGTCCTAGTTTTACGATGATATATACTCTTATATATATATATAATTTTCTTTTTCTATAAATAATTTCCTTATGACTCTAACATATGTGACGGCAGAAGAGAATTATATCCGATAATAATTTATTAGATTTTTTTTCAACAGTCTCGTGGAACGAAAGAAAACCGTTATATAGTATTGATTAAATCAAACGTCCCCCCACTCCCACGGTATTTATTATAATTAAATAAAATTTTACGTTTATACACAGTGCGCGGGAATTACAAAAAAAAAACAAAAACAAAAACGTTCGAAACAAAACGCCGTACGTTTATTGCATAGGAAAAGAAAAACAGTTGATTTATTTGATAACAATGAATGATAAATGATATAAAAACCATTTTTTCAATTTTATAATTTGCAGGGATTCTTCTATTCGATGTCCTCAAATTCGAATTAACAGTGGCAAGAAAAAAAAAGAAAAAAACGTTAAATTGTTTTATTATTTGAATGTGCTCTCTTTTATATTATGTATTTAGATCAATTATGTTATAGCGAGCTGCGTTTACGCGAAATTTCGTTTTCAATGCCGTCTAAACCATTCGACGGTTTTCACCGTGTTCCGTCCGTACACACACGCGATGAAATTAAAAAAAGTAACACTCGAGTCTTTTTTTTTTTTTGTATCCGCGTACCTATTGGCTAACTTACTTACTTGCTCGTCGTGTTCAAATAATTATTTAACTTGTGCAACGACATCGCGTTTAATTGATGCGAAAATAAAAAAGGCGTCTACTATAATGGATTCCTGTTACATATTTCAATATATGCGTACGAAATTTATTGTGACACGGACATTGAAAAAAAAAAACGACAAATTTTCTCCGAAGACAAAACGAATAAAATCGAATAAACGTTATTAATTATTGTATCCAAATAACGCGCCGTTACCGACTCTTCGTGCCGGTTGCCGCGTGGAATTCTCGTTACACAACCAAAAAAAAAAAACCGTTTTTTTTTTTTTTTTGACATTCGGCCATCACTGGACAATGAAACGACGATTGTTTTATAATTCCTACCGTATTAAATCTTTAAACGTTATCGTTTCGATTATATATTCTGTCCAAAAATACGCTCCACAACGAATCGTGTGCAAATTGCATACAAAAAATACATACATTACATTTTGTTTCCTAATGCGATTGAAAATAGTATTTACTTTCAATCCGTCGCGTCCGCAATAAATACGCTAATATTATTAGTGGGTTTTTTTTTTTTTTTTTAATGATTTAAACAAAAATTAATGATCCGCGGAGCGACGCGTCGTTCCAGTGAATCACTCGGATAGCTATTTTAGAGTTTCGTTATTTCTGTAAAAATTTAAGAAAACAATATGCGATAAATCGTTTTAAAATTTAGAACATTTCTCTAGGACCGTTAGTTTCGAGTAAACGCGATTTTTCAATAAAAAAAAAGCAAAAAAAAATTAATAAAATACGCTTTGTCGGAAAACGTTTATAAAAAAAAAATTAACTCGCGACTAATGATTCGCAAGATTTTTTTTTAAAAAATATTGAATATAGTCGAAGTAACGCACGTACGTCTGACCTATGTCGTATTACATTTTTTAAGCCTTAAAACCAAAAATCACCTATTTCTTTTACATTAAATACTTCAAAATCTGTAATTGTTATAAAACAGTCGAAAATCGAAAGAAATCTTTCGGAACTTCACACTCCCTTGATATAATACAAAGTCGCGCGTTTGATGAATAATAATAATTCAAGTTTCCACGACTACCGGGCTATTTCGAAAATTACGAAGAAACGAAACGATTTCGACGAGATCTCGTGTTTCAATGTAATTTTTCGACGGTTTTTAAGAAAATTTTTTGTGAAAAATGACCCCAGTAATCGCGACCACGATTCGATGGTAACGCGTCGGCGACACTGCACTCTCCCATATTATAATTATTATTATTATTATTATTATTATTATTATTATTATTATTATTATTATTATTATTATTATTATTATTATCATCATCATCATTAGGAAGCACCTACTGCGCGTACTCCGTGGTTCGTAGTCGAGCGCATTCCGTCGCGTTCCCGACACAAAACGTTTACCGTATTCACGTAATATACCGAGAACGGGATAAAGAGTTTTGAATTCTCTAGCGCGGCGACCGTGGTTGAAGGTGACGGTTACATATTTATACGAATACTTGACGAAGTCAAAGAGAACTGGGCGGATAATACGTTATACAGGCTCGTGTGTGACCGTTCGTTTGGCGCCGGGACGACACGGAATACGTTTCGCAACGCACACACGCGCGCGTTTAGCGGCATTGTACGACGATGTTTGCAAATCGAATGCGCCACCGGATCGATTGGATTCCGTCACGCGAAACGAATGGAACAGCGTACGAACGTACTACTTCTGCCTGTAATAGGTGTACAACAATAACAACAAAAATCCGTAAACCGGCGAAAAAATTCCGTTTAATTTAAAATCCGTCGAATTTCCAACCCCGAGTCGAGTTACTTTTCCCCCCCCCTTGCCCACCGAAATTAACCGATACAATTGATGAGAAACAAAAAAATAAAATATTCGACTCGACTGTTCTTAAAAACTGACGAGTCAAAAAAAAAAAACAAATATTTGTTCACTTGCCCACCATTGCCGTTTACGTGTTTGTACGGATTAAACGTTGTTGTTGTTATACAATATTCAATAAGAAAACGTTCCTTTGAACGAAGCTAGTTTATAACGAAAAACCGTTGATACACGGGATCCGGTATGCGATACGCCGTAAACAAAACTCGCGAAACGGAAACTGTAACGTGAACAAAGCGCGTTGGCGAAACACACGTGATCTACTCGGACCATGTAAATTTATTTATTTTTTTTAACGCGTATGATTTTTTAATCGCGGTGGACCACGTCGATGACGTTTTGTCAATACGTTTTTATTTTTTCGTAATATTTCACGTCTACAATAATAATATGGATACGCGGCGGGATCGTCGCGGCATTGCGGGACGGTCGTATGATACGCGCGCAGTGGATTCCGCGCGTCAGACAGCGCGCGCGCTGCGGAACTCGCGAAAACGACTAAAGTTTAACCGTTGGTGTGTGTGTGTGTGTGCTCAACAAGTTCGGAACAATCAACACAAATTATAAATTAGCTCGTGTGCAAACTTTAGTGCTGTTTGTCGACAGTTGGCCCCCCCGTTTGCGGACACACCCGTGTACACGCACGGCACGCCGCTGTTATAGGTTAGTCAAAACTCGTCCGGCGCGATTAAGTGTTCCGTGATATACGTATGTATTTATCATACATCTCGTTTTCAGGATAATACGTATACCCAAAGTAGGTGCTCGCATCCGAACGAACACGCGAGACACCACTGCAGCTGGTGGTATACCAAAACAATAATGGTCGTTTACCGCCGTTCACTTCTCGCGAGTTCATTATAATATTTATATATTATACGACACACACACACACGTATCAGGATATCATATCGATGATGATATGATTATCGGTACTCGGATTCCAATGCTTTGAGAATATTTATTTTTTTTATTATTAAAAATATACGCGCGCGTATTTCGTTTACAGTCGAATTCCGTTTTTAACAAATATGAGGAGTTCCGCGCCCGCGTAATCAAATCGAAAACACGAGTTTGAAAAAAAAAAAACGAATAGGCGTATTATTGATTCGTTTGAAATTATTAAAAAAAAAAATGTCCGAAAAAACGTTAAAAACACTAGAAAACCCGAGGAAAGAGCAAAAGAAGAAAAAAAAATATATATGTATATCGTCGAAATTCGAGCCCCGGATATTATTTATTTCGCGCCCGTTTACTAATAATCGCGTAATGCACGACGTACGCCTATGAAGCACCGTGGACGTATTTTAAATCGATTATTCTCCGATATCTAACCTCGTTTCAATCACGTTGCCCGTTATATTAAACGCATTATTATAGACGTTTCGTGTCGAGAACAAAATATCAATATCACGACATAATAACAATAATAATAACGCGTATAATATATCTGAGTACGTTTTTATTCAGATCTTACAGACGAGACATATATCTGACGTGTTTTTAACTGATATTTATTTAATACGAAACGCCGATACTGTTACTACTGTACAACTACAAATGAATCGTTGACAATATTGAGTACGTTATTAACGATAACGTTAGAAAATCAAATACACATAAGAAGTTTTCGAAAAAATAATAAGTCTCATGTGCGATATTCAACGAATAAATCTTGATAAGAGTTACGTTCGCAAGAGAATTACCTTAATGCAGGCCCGTTCGGAAGACTTTTCTACAGTTATAGTCACCGTAATAATAATTTACGAAACCACAACGTCAACTGGCGCGCGTAAAGTACGCGAATATATAATTTACCTACCCACTCGTAGTGTTCCTGAATGGAAATTAAAAATAATTATATTTCGTGTACTCGTTGTAATATTTATTTATATGCGCCCCCGTTCGCCGGGATAACGAAAAGGCGTTTTATCATCGCCGTTATTTTCACACGCCGTGTGTTCGTGTAATGACAATAAACGAGAAAACTCTCATCTCACTCCAGTGTAGATCGGTTGAGAATAATACGATTACGTTTTATCGATGTAGTCCTCGCACTCGTCCGTACAATAGCGTAAAAGAGTGTTGTGATTTCAACGTCGCGTTTTAACAGCGAATTATAAATCAATCAATCGATCCAACACGTCGTAAGTTCTCTCTGACCTTCGCATACGACGTCGGAATTTTCGTATGCCACCTAACAGTCGTAGTACTGTTTTCACCCGCCGATTCCTGCAACACCAAATCACTACAAATACTTTCTGATCAGTTTATTAAAATTAATTTTCAACTGCAACGATGATAACAGCAGTATTTTCGTGAAGTAGATTTACATTATTTTTTTTAACGATATTTACATACACAAATCGTATGGGACGGAATTTCGCGAACAAAACCATAACAACAGTGTTAAATAAAACGCGCGGTTTTTTTTTCTTTTCCACAAAATATCGCGATTGCAAATCGTTCGCGTCGCATTACAAAACCGATAAACCGAATCATACGAATAAAATATCTATCGTCGTTATTCGGTGCACATATTATTATTATTATATGGACTGTAAAGAGTTCAACACTAACCAAATAACATTTACAGGAGCCCAGCGATGGTAATCGCTACTCACGAAGCGCTCCAATATAAATTGACGATTTATGAGAATATTATAATTTTCTTCCGTCGTCTCCCCACACATTATTATAACAAACAGATTGCGTAGTAGTAATGTAAACGACTAAAATAATAATAATTCGATTGCAAAAGGCACTTTTTCTCGCCGGGTCTGACGGTACGGTCTCGCACGGTTATACGAATGTGAATGCGAGCGTAAAAATTAGGTAATTTCGTTCACACACACACACACACGGTCGAACGACAAAATTGAGATCGCGGCGAGATGCTGTACGGGGGGGATTTTAACGCGATTTATCGTCTTTTATGACATAGTACCTACCGACGATTCCGTACGATTTCTAAATATACGGATAAATATTAATGTAAATATGGAATAAATGTAAAATACTAAACAAATCGCCATATAATAATAAATATAAATTTTTTTTTTATAATGTTTAAAAAAAAAAATGATTCGTATATTTGGATTAAATAATTGTTTGCTCGCGGCCAAACGTTATTTCGAAATATCGATTATGGCTTTATATTACATATATATATATACGGTTTTGATTCACTACTGCTTATAATAATATTTTAATTTAACCGTGAAAATATGGTACACGCACAAAAAAGATTAATTTATTATTTGATTCCGAGCGAAACGAAAGAAAAATACCGAGATTTTTCAGTTAGGCGGAAAACTAAAAAACAAACAAAAATCGTAAATTATTATTAATTTTATTTGTGTTTGGTTTTTTTTTTTTTTAATTAATCAGTTATTTTCTCTTAGTATTGCGGTCCGTTCAAAGATCAAATACATAATTATTTCGAAGAAAATACTTCCAATCGCCTAAATCCGCAATTCGATTTCTTATAACAGTGTTGTAATATTAAGAAAAAAATTCACCAAAATTAAACAAACGAATAGAAATCGACGACACCGGTACCATAACGTACACACTAAAAACAAATTCTAAATGATATGACACACGACAAGCCTTCGGTTAATTTACCGATACCTGTTACAATATTGATAGTGTTCGGTTGAGTGAAAACAAACTTGGACACACAATAAAGGAAGTGTAAACGGCTGTAATCGAATTTCAGAAATTTTTTTTAAACTTTATATACCAATCCAAATTTTCACATGTCTATGAATATCAGATATGTTTATATCGTGAAAATGAATATGCCAAACTGCAAGTCAATTATTGTTCAACTCTCTTTCGGCGACACAAATCTTCAGAGTCAATGGAAAAAGGGCTGACATTATATTATAATGTATGCGTTTTTATTTGAACACAAACAGTTAAAAGAATAGTTTTCAATGAAGACGCGTTGTCCAGAATGACGATACTGCAGATATATATAAAAATAGATCAATTTTTTTTTTTTAATATTATAATATGTCTATATATTATTTTGTTGTAGAAATATTTAATAAAATAACTGTCTTTGAAGTTCAAAGTAAAATGTATCCTGCGTATATGTAAAATGTTTATAACTTAGATAAAACATAATGGAATAGAGACTATTGACCTAAGGGCAATGGCAGTTACACATAACATGACCATACGTCCTGCTTTGGGCGGGACAGTACCCGGATTTCGAGCTTTGTGTCCCGCTGTCGCCCAAAAAATCCAAAAATGTCCCGCTTTGGGAAAAGCTGATCCGTGGCCATTATATTCCACTAAAGAAGAGCGCGTGTTTATTTATCACAACCAAAAACACTGTTAGTAGGTGTACGATATACGCATACTGCACACTAATATACGTCTTATACCGTAAACCCCCATAGGCCATCCATCGTCCATGGATGAAAATGATACAAAAATTAAGGTCTGCCTATTACAATTTACAGGTGTCCCTCTTTGAGTGAAAAAAAAATTATGATCACGTTAGTTATACGTACATGATGTTCGAGGGGAAGCGAAAACGGAACCAACCCCACTCTGCCAATGAAATATCCACATCGAAGAATAATAAACAAGAATAAAGATTTATTGTACAGAGACGAAATGCGGATATTAAAAAAAAAAAGGGAAAACAACGTGCATTGAACGTAAACGAAATAACGATAAAACGGGATAATAAAGTAGTCACCAGATGGCGACACAACATAGGGGCCATGGCAGATAGGCGCATAGAAATAGCGGTCCGAAACAAAGGGCAAAGGGAAACAACGTTGTTCACGTTTGTTCGCTGTGGTTACACCGAGCGGTCCGTTGGTTTCGGACTCCTATTTATATGCGCTCCCCTGCGTAGCCGCGCCCTCTATATTGTGTCGTAGCGCTATCTGGTGACTAATTTCTTTTCCCCTTTTTATTGCTGTTGGCTGACGCGCTATGCCGGTGTATATGCGGGTGTTTAGTTTGACGCCGACCGCGAATGATCAATTGTACCCGCGTATGTAATATTTATTATTTATTTATTTTTTGATTGTCATTAAAAATAATATTATTTCGCGTACTCAAATGAAATGAAATGAACGTGTGACGTATCTTTCTTCGTTGTACACACGTTTAAATTTTACGCGATCGACCGAGTTTGTCGTCAACTAGGCACGCTAAACGCTCGTTCACGACCGATGATTAGTACAGTACGCGCTGATCGTCGGTCGAGTATTTATTCCAGTCTTATGCGTGATGTTCAAAGAGGGCGGAGGGCGAAAATGGAGCGTAACCGTAACATAATTGAATTAATATACAAGTCAGTGCGGAAATATACTAAATTTAAAAATAGCAACGTGTACAGCAATTTCGTCAAACAATAACTTTTCACCTAACCATACTCGTCTGTTAATTTTCCAAATCGCACTTTCCAGACGAACGTTTTTCGTTGGAAACATTTTCGCGCAAACATTCTCTTTGAAACTTCAACAAATATCAGTGGTATTACGACATGCCCGTAATACACATAATACAATACGTACATATACATATATGTCGAAACGTTTACACATTCCGCGAATACTTATATGTACGTATGTAGATATATGTATATTCGAAATATCATGCGGTAATTAAAGCATAGTGGCGTGGCCAGGATTTTAATTCGAAGGAGCTGAGGCTGATAATTAATTAATTTGTATGTTAATAATTAATATGTATAGACAGTACCTACTAAAAATAAAACCGATTATTATTTATTCATTTCGGGGAAGCTCTGCACCTCCATCAGCCGCCTCTCGTGGCTACTCCACTGAATTACAGTAATTAATTCTAATGTAATTATTTACAATTTACATTTATATAATTATAGCAATAATAGTAGTATTGCCTTTATTAATATTGATTTTAATTGATTTTAATGAAAAGTCAACGACATATCTAGTCATATCCACTAACGCGACATCCGTCCAAACCCGAAATTCAATTATTTTCAACTCGATATTTTACAATAACATATCGCCTAGTCCTGTACACTTAAAATATCACAATATATATATATATATATATATAATACGTCAACGATATTCCCAGCTTCCCTATTGATTTTAATAACGACGTGCCAACCGTAAAATCAACACCGGCGTGTTTTATTTGTGTTTATCTTTTGCGCAGTGGAACTCGGTTTACGAAAATAAAAACGAATAAAAATATGCTGTTGAAATCAACAGCGAAACAATGTGTGACTGGTGAATATTATAAATTATAAGGCATAAAAAAAAACAAAAACAAAAAAACAAACGACTTTTAAATAAAATTTAATAGGGAAAAGTTTACGATAAAAATAAATATCTAATTCAATGGAATTACAATTAATCAATTTGTCTGTATTCGTGCAAACGATTCGAATAACCGTTCGTTGTAAAAGTCATTAGCGCACGGAAAACGTGTGCGACATTTTTTTTTTTTTTAAGTTTCTGAAATATTGTTCGACGTGAAATATGCGTACGGCCGCAATTTTCCCGCGTAAAAGATGGAAATAAAATAAAAAAAATCGATATTTCACGTATATTATCGAAAACGTTTCGGTTACAGTATTCGTTAATGAACCGAATTTCTACTCCAGGTGGACGACGACTTCATTCCATTTGATATACACATCAGCGTCACCGTACATTACGCTTTCTGTTGTTTTTTTTTTTTTTTTTTAATACCATCTTTCGGTTGTGTAAGGAAATCGATATTGAAAATTTCGCCATTTTCCGAGACGATACAAATAAGTATTCTCGCCCGTAAAGAGAGAAATGCGCAGACATAAATTCTTATTCTGCGCTGTCGCACGAATAAAGCCGTCATCAATTTCGATTTGACTCGTACGCAGCGATTACAATTGGATTCTTTCTTTTTAGCCCCATTGCAACGCAATATTGGGGTACGGAAACTTTTAATTTTCATTACTATGTAGTCTGCCATTAAACGTATTCGGTTTTTTTTTTCTCTTTTGAATGGCTTCTTGTGAATGTATACTGTAGCGTTCCGCACGAACAGCAACCAGGTTTACGTTGAACTGAACTCGACCAATTGCTGTTTTAAAAATATTTTTGCAAACCGGACAAAAATTTCCCGGTATTTTTCTTGTAGACGGGACACGGACTGATATTGTTTGTATCTGTATGACCAACGTATTAGACCGGATTTCCGAACAAACGCCGTCGTTTAATAACTGTTACTATTGGCCGCCACCTGGCGTTTTCCGTTGAGATTATATTTTGTTTAATCGTTTTTTTGTCCACAAATGTGTTGGGAAATTATTCTGATTATCCCTAAATGGATGGACTGAACGTCGCCCTTTGAAATGCCATTATTGTCGCTGTAAAACCTAAATTTATACATTATAATATATGATTTATATTATTATTACTATTCATTATAATATATGGACCCGAAATTAATTAAATAATATTTTATACCCGTGTACGTCGCTGGTAAGTCATTATATTGCGTCTACGTCGCGTCCCACGTAATAATCTCGTAAAATTTCCATTATTAATACGCTGGTGTTTCGAACGAGTATATATATATATATAAAAAAAAAGAAGAACCGGACGAGGGATTGACTGGAATAATATGGCCGGACAGAACTCGATTATTATGGATTTGAGCCGGAATAAGACCGAATTTTCTTCGTTGTTTTTTTTTTTCGAAATCTTTTACCGAATTCACCAAATCGAACCGTGCAGGGGAACTGGTACGGAGTATATATATTTTCCGTTGTTCGAACGAACGTGATGGACACGCCGGATAATTTCTACAAGCCATTTTCCCCATTGACGAAGATTTGGTGATGGTCGGGGGTATTATTATTATTTTTTTTTCCCTTCTCTCGATTCTTGTTTATCGTCGTCGTAAAGGCGAGATATACACGCGTACACGATACACACAAGCGCGTTCCCCTGCCGTTCTGGACGAATGCCCAATAACGCGCGTCGACCGTAACGCGGTTATATTTTATTCGCATTTTTATTACCAAAAAAAGTAAATACATTTATGTACACGCGATAGAAACGGTAGATGTTGTACGTTGGCACCGGGGGAGTCAATACTCGAAATTGTAATATGATTTAAAAAAAAAGAATGTTAGGAAAACAAAAAAACCGCGCTTCGTTATCGCGCGATATATATATATATATATTTTTTTTATATACTAATCGAAACGATAAAGTAATTTTCGTTGTCTTGTTTTGTTTTCCATCGTTCAGAAAACGTTTCGACCACGCAAATCGCTACGGCTGATCTGAATTTGATCGATGAAAACCATCATCAACACGAAGTCGGATCGAAATGGTCGCCGTTGTTCGAAGACGGCCCCGGGCCCGTCAACGTGACGGCTCGCATCGGATCCACCGTACAGTTGGACTGTAAAATCCAACTGCTTTACGATAAAACGGTACGTACGTTTCATTCAACACACCTAACCGCACCAGGGCTTGTATCGCCCCCGAGGCCCGTCGGCTGAATTAACGAATACTATTTGAATGTCCGGTACTGTTGAATCATAAATTCTCATTCGGTTAATAATCAAAATGTTGATTACTGTACGGTTACTATTCGAAGAACAAAACACGTTTAATTTCGTACATAAAAACAGAGAGTCGATGCTTTGTATTCCCTACCCATCCCCCCACACACACACACACACACATTTTCCGTTAGCGAATTTATCAAAAACGTCAAATTTTTTTTCTTCTATTTCTCGTTTCTCTTAACAGTTCTCACTCCCTCCTAATGATAGCTTTGTCAATCTTCAATCTTTTTCAAAGTTAAAGATGACCTAAGGTTGACTTCGCGACGAACGACGACGACTGAACATAATTCGACTGGTGCTGTATGAAATCATTTCCAATATCGTCAGCTAACCTTTAGCGGACGTCCAATTTAATATTCGTTACTATATCGGAATCGTGATTATTATAAATTAAATTACGATTTACATATACTCGGATTATTGTTATAATGTGTTGTCGAACGCTTGTAATCTGTATTGTCGTTACGCGTTAAGTGAAATTTTAATTAGAATATGTGCAAACTCACATATTGTTGAGTGGTATCATAGAGCAGAATTGATTTTACTATTATTATTATTATTATTATTATTATTATTATTATTAAAACAATATACACATATTTTTGTCACTCGGTTGTAATATTTTTGGTTTTTTTTTCACCGATTATACATACTACTACTATTGCGCTATAATAGTTTTATTATAATAACGTACGGATGTATATAAATATTGTTAATATATTGTTCTGAAACTGAGAAATTATACTCGTGTGTTTACGACATTTACGAAAACCGAACCAGGAAAACAACAAATTATTCCGAATTGTTTATTTGAAACGTTTTTAATAATAATAATTATTATTATATTTTAGTAAATACTAAAATACGTTTATTTTGAATTTCGCTCTTGATTTCCTTAGAAAAATGTATTATGAAATCTTTCACTCGCGACAGAACTATCGTTGGAAATAATTACCCGAAATTGTTTTTCGACATATTATTTATACATTATAAAAACGTCTAAAAAATGATTTTCAACTATCATGAATACAGCGTCACATATATTTTTGCTATAATTTGTTATTCCGGAATTATGGCAATAGCGTTTGCTATAACGAGCAAACACTGTATTTATTTATTTTTTAACTCTTCTTATGAATATCAAACCCGGCGAAGTGTTAATAATTATTTCTAGTGAAACGGTGCACAAGCGTAAAACCATTGATTTTTTTCCCCCCATTAGTCTATATAATATTTTCGCTACTTTTATTATTTTTATTGAAATTTCTATAAAATTAAATCCTATCACGAACAAAAGTAATAACAAAGGAAAAGGTTATTGAAACAATGGAAAACTTTTATAGCAGAAATAATTAAGCTGCGAACGTTTCGATATATTCAATCGATATATATATGTATATATTGAATTATGAAATAGATTTTTATTATATTTTTTGAAATTAGATAAAAGTAGAATTTATATTTGAGTTCTTAAAGGCGGACAAACTCGATAGCGTACACTGAGAATTACGGTAAAAGTAGTGAAATTTAATTTTAAAATCAATTATCACAAAATGATTCGCCGCTAGTACGCCAACCGTACCGAATTATATAAGTGTTATCAATTAAATAATAACGATTTGATTCGCACGCCAAAATAAATAATTTATTCGATATTTGTTTAATTGTTTTTTCATATATACATATATAACGCAAAACACTACTGAAACGAGTAAAAAAAAAGAAAAAAAACAATCCAAATCGAATTCAAATATTATTTCAAATTAAAACAAACGGAAGACTTGGCGTCGTTTACGAATAAAATAAGTACGTATAAATATAATATAAAGTTTACGGACGAGCTACGGGGTTTTTTTTTTTTTTTGTTCGTCTTCTTCTTTTATAATCAAGTCTCGATTAAATATTTATGTTCGCCTTTTGAACCCAGCTCGGCATAACGATTTAATCGAACGGAACACGAATATTAAAACGGAATGTCGAAACAAACGACAATTCATAACGCAACATACGCTGTTGAAAAACAAAACAAAACTCAGTCGTACGATTTCTTACAATTTCTCAAATGGATATATTAACCGAAATATGCGATCGCGCTGGGCAAATCTTTTGCAAATGTTCTCAAGTCTAAAACTCAATCGACTGAAACCGCCACATTGCAATATTTGCGGTGTATACCGTTGATGATATGGCACGAAAATTCGCAATCGGCGAAACACAATCTCAACATTTTAAATAGCGAGAACAATTTTTTTTTTTTTTTGGGAGTTTTAGAGAACTCCTCGCACCCTCCCCTTGTGTCCAAGCCGCCACCGGTGGCAATAAGTTATTACGTTTTTAATCAGTTAGTCGATCCCCGTTATATTTCATATACGAACGACTCGCGTTCGAATTTTTTTATTTTTATTATTACCACTCGCCCCGTCCTTTGACACGGGCTAGTACCATGCAGCCGTTACGTTTATTCTTCTTCCAAAATCAATTTGGTTTTATTGCAGTTCTACCATTTGGCGCGGCAAGTGTGGAGCGGTTTTCTTTTTCAAACATTCGAACAGATGTCTCGAAACCATTATCGAAATGTTTCTTTCGCGATTTCTCCCGACACGCGCGCGCGCGCGCACCACAAGTCCTATGTTATCAATAATTAAAAATCCCAACGAAACAATCGATTTCGGATAAACGATTTTCGTTTCGAACAACGTTAAATCGCCTCGGCGGCAATCCCACAACGTAGAGCGTCGTATTCGGAAGAACAAAAAAAAACACCGGTAAAGTAATGGAACGCTTTTAAATTATTATTATTATTATTTCTTTCTCAACTATATACGTATATTAACGCACTCGTGGTCTTTTCGCGACGTCAAATGTCTGCGAGACGTTACGAAACGCACGAGAAACGCGTCTGCTCTCGAAAACGCGTCGTATTATATTTAAAAATCTATTTTTTTTTTTTTTTTTTGGCCCCCACAGCGGAATAAGCAAATCGACTCGTCCGGTTCGAACGTTCACGCGGTTGCGAAAATTACATTTTAATATAGAAACCGCAATTGTTTCATTCGTATACGCAGTAGTCGGCGGTGTTCATTTCGCGAGACATCGGTAAACGAACCGTGTCCGTTGGATGAAGGACGAAAGGGTCCTTAACGATTGGCCGAGGTGACGGACCCCGTTTTCACGACGGTACCGCCAAAATGGAATTAAAAAAAAAAAAAACTTTTTTTTCCTACACCCAAACAACTGTCCTTATTCTCCTTCGACCCTCACTCCCCGCCCCGTATTATATACATAATAGAAAGCGGAAAGTACTGGCAACTTTGCGCTAGAACTTTCAACTTTTATTTCCTTTTATTGTTTCCGCACAAAGCGTCCCGGACGAATAATTGTTGTTTTTTTTTTTTTTTTTTTTTCTTGTTGCTCCCTCTATCGTCGAATTTCTTTTTTTACGCCTTCGCCATTCTCGTCAGCAAAACCATTTTTTTTGTTTTCGCTCCTTCTCCGTCTCCATGCCGAACGGTAAGTGTCCGTGTATCGCATTACGCGCGACCCCCGTCGTAACCGCGTTCGAAAATTATACGGGGAAATTTTGTTTTACGTATATTTTATATAACATATCGTATTCTATAGTAGGACTTAATTTTTTAGCGTTTCCTCGACGTGAGCGACAGTTTACTGTTACCGGAGTTATTGTAAAACAGGATTATAATTTATTGCGATTTGCTCTGACATAGAAAAAAACGTGTGTGTATTTATATGAATTTATACGCTAAACTCGTATATCTGGATACAGTGATACCTCGACGAGTTGACATTTGAAGGGAAATGCAATTTTGCGTTCCTTGTAGTCGCCAAGGTTTTCGAGTGATCGAAGTTTTAGGGGGAAAAAAAATTTGGACTTGACGAGTTTTTAAAACGTATTAACGTTTATTATTATTATTATTATTATTGTTTTCGGAAATTGTTATTTAAAAAATAAAAAATATTATATTTCGACTTTACGAGTAAAATAATTCGATATCATTTACATTTGGTTCTCATACGTGATGTTATCATCAATAATATTTCTATCAGAATTATAGCCGAATACATTTTATAGTCCACAACACTAAATAATCGGTACGGTAAAATCGTCATTATCCGCCTATATATTCGAAACACAGAACGTTCGAGTTATCCTATCAGTTATTCATTCGAATATTCGAGATTCTCCACGGAATCTATTTCCACTTATCGACATTCCCACTGTACGTATTAAATATGATAACTTTTTTGTTTTTTTTACCGCTCCCAAAGACATTTGTCGATTTTCTATTAATCTACACGCACGCCGTACATTAATTGTTGAGCTATAACGGTTTAAATTAAAAACTAATAATAAAAATAATTTTCGATTCACCGACACGCCGCTGGTTTGACACGATGTGTTGTTGTAAGAAGATAATATCAAATTCGATATTCGATCGATTTCGTCGGATGTTAGAGCACACTCACGTGAGATGCGTAACTCTTTATTGTCGTAATAAGTGTAATATCCCGTCATACGTGTTATGATTATTTAGTTTGCGTACGAAATGTTTGTAAATGTCAAATAAAGGACAAAATTAAAATCCACCGAACGAAAGTTCTTATTTTCACGCAAATTTCAGTGTGAAATTATAAGAACTCTAACGACGGTAAAGTATAGCTAATCGATCAAAGGGAAATCGTTGAGTTTTCTAAAATAATATATTTTGAACAGCGCGATGACTGTCCATAGTTTTCTGTTTGAATACAAAATTGTACCACTGTACGATCGAACGAAACATAAAACAGACGATTTGTCAAAACTCTCGGAACGATATTCGACGTCAGTTTCGAATATATCAATATATGCTTTTGCGATAATTATTTCGGGCAATTTACGGTGAACTTGCATAGTTCTCATTAAATATTAGAAACACTCTAATTTTTATGTTCCCGTCAAACCGTGTTACGATACTCATCAATCTTATGCAGTATACGTATCGTGTATGTTAAATACATCAATCAAAACTTCACGTAACAGTAGTGAAGTAAACGAACGAACGGAAAAAACAAAACAAAACAAAGTGAGTGTTTCATTATTTTACGTGTATATCGATACCACTTTCCGAGAACAGAAAATAAATTATTTCAAAATGTATTACCTATACGTGCAATACAAACTCAACTCGTTCATTTATTTGATTTCGAAATTTAAAACCCGCGCATATACGGTATTTTAATAAATTGTTTTATTTCACAAACAAACCGTGCTGACGGTTATACTATTTACATCGTACTCCTCTCATTATTTGTTCGAATGGTTAGAATTAAAATTAAAAAGGCAATTTCCTTTTGAAATCGTTCAAAACTCTGTTCGAATCGTTTGTAAATTCACTGTTGGTTTTTGACAAATACAACCTCAGCAGCAATATTGTGCATTAATCGAAGATCGAATTTTAAATTATAATGCAATTATCTGTGACAAAAACAAATAAACATTCAAAATCGTTCGGAACGATAAGAGAAATACTAATAAATAATAATAATAATAATAATAAGGTTTTTATTTTACGAGCAAGATATTGTCGGAATCCTGTGTGATTTCGTTTCATAAAGTGCGTATAGAGTGTGTTCGGCGAAAAGTCGTAGGAATCAAAAAGACACGACTGTATACGTTACAAGAAATTGTAACAATAATTAGTACAACACGGTTTTTAATGACCGAACATGCTCGTTTGACGAGATTTATTCAAATTCCTAGAACCCTTATTTGAATTCAGTTTCCAGTTTGAAATATATTCGAAAACACCGTGTTACAGTTTTAAATGGAAAAACACTGTTACACTGTACTCGCGCGGCGAATCGTTGAAAACTATCTGTATTTTTATGCAAAAGCGGAGAAAACAAATTACAATAATATAATAATAATAATAAAACCGACTGTAAAAAATTGTTGTTAGTCGGCGGACCGTAAGTAATCTGTATTACCGTAAGAGTTATCGTTAGACGCTCGGACTGTATATGAACGAGATGAACATGCGCGCGTGTAAATAAAACGAATTTCCATTTGATCTTTTTGTTCCCCAAAACGCGACCGACCGACGACTATACAAATAGAAAAGCCACCGGATAGCGAAGATATTGAAAAACATATAGTAATTCGAGTTAGGGATCTTACGCTCTAAAAAAAAAAACCTTAAGATACGCGCTCGTTTAAAAAAAAAATCACGAAATGTGCTCTTGAAATACTCGTATGTATGTGCAATCATTGAAATATGCTATCGAAATACGCAATAAACCCGAAACGTTCAAATGACGGAATGGACGTATTTATGTGGCTCCTTTAAATTTCAGGATATTCTTACGCCCAATGGACTTTACGTGTTTTTCTTATGACAATTATTTAACGTTTTTTATCGTTCACACCTAATTTATCGTCTACCTAAGGGGAATTTATACGAAATTCCTAATAGTTGTTTTTAACAGGTCGAGAATTTGGTGATTTTTCTCATTTTTTAAGATGTAATCATGAACTGTATTTAGAAATTATTCAACGATGACGATCAGTACCTCACAAAAAAAAAAAAAAATAGAAAATTTTAAACACGCCCCTGAATGATAGTATCTATTATACGTACATAGCATAGATGATTATTATTATTTTGATCATCATCACCATCATCGTCATTATCGTAATGCGTCTCTGTCGCTGTCGTTCTCACGTTGTTGAATGTATCTCGCGTATGACCCGGAAATCTCGTCAGAAACCGTCGAAACTCACAGCGTTTCGGTTTTCGCGTTTATACGGAATATTATTGTTATTACTACACCGTAAACCGAAAACCACACACGATTATATTCTCAAATGTCCCATAGAATTCCTCGGCACACATTATAAATCCTCTCGTCGTACGATCCTCCGTCGCACACCGTTCCACGACATATTTGTAACCAATTCAATCGGCACACAGAACGCGTGATCCCGCCGCATTCGTCGTCCACCATTATAACATAACGAAAAATACCTCTGCCGCAATTTCGGCCAAAACTTTCTGACATCGAAAATCTCTTTGCACTCGAAACTCGACTTCGATCTCCTCCGTAACAGTACCTATTAATAAAACATAAGAGACATTGCAAACCGTTTATTTCGGTTTTTTTTCATTACGCCGTTGTTATTCTCCCGTATCTATTTAGCTCGTGCGTGATTATATATCTGGAAGAGTTCTACTATAGCGGCAGTCAAAAAAAAAAAAGAAAATAGAAAAGTCTTTAGACACAAAACCGAAAACGTCCTTCTCGATTCGATTCGCCAAATATCATTTTTATCGAGAACAAGTGGATGTGACGAATATTGTACAATGTTTTTTTATTGCATCGTTGAAAATAAAAATATATCATCCAAATAGTAGTAGGCTTATTACGAGTTCACATAGTTTATTCAACATATCTTGGAAGATTATTGTAAAACACTATCAATCTAGTGACAAAAGGATAATATAGATTTCGCTTTGTTTTTTCTGAACAGCCAAAAGTAGAAAACGAAATTTAATCGACATCCGACCACATGTTGTATAAATAAAAGTATATTTAAAAAAAAAAACAAAAACAAAAAAATGAAAACCAACCGCGCGGGCTTGAAATATTTGATTAAACTGACGGTAAAATACTAAGCGAAAAGCGCTTAAGAGAAAAAAAAAATCTCAACGAAAATAAAGCGACATTAATTTCCGAAGAATTCCACGAAAACGACAATATTTTTTTCTCGTAAAATACAAATATCCTCTCCCGTTAATATAAAAATAATTACATCGTTTTTTTTGTCACTCATGCTGGACGATTGACTATACGTATAAAATAACTTCTCTATATCGTTGTGTAATCGACAATAATTTTCGACAGATCGATATTGTCACTCTCATGAATTCGTATTGGTCTGGTCCGTTATTATTAAAACTATTCGCGTATAAAATTATCGTTACGTTTTGTAGACATTTTATGCAATTTCATACGATTTTTTTTTTTTTTTTTTTTTTTTGAAACTCTTTACCCGGTGCCGTTTATTTTCGACGGAATAATTCATTAGGGTTTTAAATTTAAAATTAAAGCGCACTCAAAAACTCGGCTGCGTCTCTAAGACCCCTAACCAAACGTGCGAAGGACCTTCTCGTGTGATATATTTGCTCTTTTCATAATATTATCATCCAAAGTCTTCTGTAATATATTTTTGAACACTTCATAATAACTTCCAAATCAATTTGGAACGTCGGTTATAATGTTTTTTCATTTGTTGTCGAGTATTTACGGCTGCCGAATTCCATATAATTCGTGTGGTTAATTAACGAATTTATTCATCGTTATTGTTCCGAAACAATTCTATTAAGGTAACTTGCGTATAATGCATATAGTAAAATACAATAATATATATGCATATACGAACGTAAAGAACAACCGGTTCATAAATTACATGTTTAGATTAATGCGATCCTTTGCGTATTCGTCGATTTAATCGTTTTTAATCATTTATAATCCGTTTAATGCGAATGCTCGATTAGCGCGAAATAAACACGAAAAACGAACGATTCAATTTAATCGAAATTAACGTACTATTCGCACGATTAACAATAATATTTGATTATGGCCGCGGTGTTATTTTCAAAACGTTATACGTTCCTTTTTTTGGAAAACCGATGTTAACCGTAAAATTAATTCCCCGTTGTTTGCCCCCCCCCCCCCAAATATTTCATCGTTGTTGTATCGACAACGTTTTTTTATCACGTTTTTTTTTTGAATTCGTAAATTAATTACAATTACACGCTTTCAATAAAATAATATTATCGATGGAAATAAAAAAATAATAACCACGAAATTAAAAATACCGTATTGATTAATATTTGTTATTTCGCTCGCGATCGAGTTTATAAACCGAGTTCATTTAATATACAAACGGAGATTAGTGCGCGAACGACGTTCGATCTTTTTACCGCGAAAATATGAATAATAATAATAATAATAATAATAATAATAATAATAATAATAATAATTCGTTTTCGAAATCGATAAATTGCATTTGATATATTTTCAAAGTTAAAAATTGAAAATTAAACGCGAACAATTTCACAAAATTGAATTTTTTTTTCCCCGTTCTATTTCGTTTTTTCCACGTGTGTCAGTTTGCGGACAGAACTTATACTATATTTTATCGGGTGAAAAAATAAAATTTCTTCTTTTTTTTTTTTTTTTTTGAAATTTTAAGCGCGCGTACAATCGACCCTGATAGTATATACAGTTTAAAGTGTTCTTCGACTAATACGCGAGGGGAAACTCGCGAAATTGTCAAAAAAAAAAAAGAAAAAAAAACAAAAGGACTTTTTCGATTTTCTCGCTAATTTAGCCCGTTAGCCCTGACGCGTTCTGAAGTCAAAATATACGTTTGCGAGTACGCGCGCGCGCGCGCGTATTATAATTGCCGAATAAAAATCGCCGAATTGTCGAATAATGAAACGAGATTTTCGCGAGAGATTGAATTGATTAAACGGCGTACGTTATACCGTAGTTACAGTAAGTGATCTTAAACGAACGTGCACTACAGCCAAACCGTTTTGCAGGCATTCCTTCAGTTACGCATAATATATTCGACGACGTGTATCGGTTTAATCGAAAACCTTTCAATTGTCAGTACTCGTCCGAGTTGTGTACAAAAACAAAACGGAAAACACTCGCGGAATCGAAATACCGAATTCGGTAAATTCGTTTGTACGCCGTGTAGTGCCTACGCGCAATAGGAGGTGACCGTCGAGAAATTTTCTCGGCGAAAACCGACGGACGAACGATTCGATTAGACGACACATCGTCCGTTATGCATCGAAATGCGTTTGTTTCACTACGTAAAATACTATACGATTTTTTTTTTTTTTACTAAAATATATATTAAAACTTAGCGGTTTTGACCGTAAGACCATCGCGGTACGTTTCCAGTGTTCAATCGTAAACAGACAGTGGCAAATGTTAATGTCAATTAAAAATTATCGCCGTGAAATCGTTTTGTGTCTGGAGAGAAAAAACCGACAACGCTACCGTCTAAGATTTAAAAAGAAAAGTGTTCATAAAAACGATTCATAGAAATCTATTCGTGACGAATAGATAACTATATCATCTTCTACAAAGCTACACCGCGTGTCGTCTATTTTAAATTACGCGAATAAATATACATAATAAAATATAACGTCAAATTCGTAATTTTTTTTAATAACTGCTTTATAATATTATCCTACGGGCGAAATCGTCGTCTATCCCGAGTAAGAATTCAATTCCGTCAACGATAATTCCGAGTTATTTCCCGCAGTGCGAAACGGTATTTTACGGTTAAAGTTAACGGACGTGTGTGTGTGGTGGAATACTCTAAACCTGCATACGATAATTGTTTTCAACTCGTACTGTATTAAACGGTCAGAATGAATTACAGAAAATACGTTTTCGGAATTATATCTTAAATAACGTTAATAAATTAAGAATTGTTTTACAAATTTGATTGAATGAAAATATACCCGCGTAATATTGTATTATATTTCCTTTTGGATTTTTGTACACCGAGTCTGCAGTGAGGCGCGTCAAAAAATATATATTATGTTATTGTCCCGGCATTTCGCGCGTTTACGAAAGATCTGCTCGAGCAAATCAGCTGTCGTCTCCGTAATTATCGGATTAACAAAAAAGAAAAAAATATTTATATATATAACAATTGTCCTTCGAAAATTATTCTATTATTTAAAACAATATGTATGTGGACCGTGTGCCAAAGTCATTAAGCCACGCGAATTTGCATGTGCGCCTCTATTAGCATCAGAGTAATTTTCCCATTCGCATTTAGTTCCTACGATAAAACAATAAATTCCGAACAAAAAAAAAAAACAAAACGAAAATTATATTTTTTAATTACGCCCATGTCTGATGATTATTTACGCGTTAAATTAACGTTACGCTGTTGTCGAAACGCAAGACAATTATTATTATTATTATTATTATAAAATATCCGAAACACAATAATTAATGTCGTGCGTGTATATCTTATTTTGAATGCATTCTAAACATTTCGTTAATAAATAATAATTTTACGGCCGTCGGATATTTTACACAATCGTGTTTTCGTTGCGGGAACACGACTGAAAAAAATAATGTATTCCCCGAGTGTATTGGAAAAAATAAAAAATAAAATACAATCATTCTAATCATTCCGTTGGACGAGATGAATTTTCTATTTTTTTTTTTTTTTTTGACCAATCAACAATATAACGATTCACACGCATAATAATATGATGTCTATCTCATCGCGCTACGCAGTTAAACCAATAATATTCCCGTCGTTTAACATAAATTGACGCTTAGACGTTCTCCATAGTCCATCCAATTTCGACGGTGTTGTGTGACGAACGCAGGCGACGGGTCGGTCATAATTTCCTATGCTATTCATCACACTCCACTGACCGACATTGACGTCTTCCGATGAATCTGAATGTAAATATCTGTCAATATGCGTATATAATTTCACATTGCACTTCTGATAGTTCATGAATAAAGTTACGGCGCGTCGGTGGAATAAAACGCACCGTAATAATAATAATAATAATAATAATATTTGTAGATATTTCAGGTTATAAAAACGGTTTTGCAGAATTTCTCCGCAGCGTGTTTTTGGCCTTATTTTTGAAAATAACAAACAAACAAAAAAAAAAAGTGAAAATCTATTATGAATATTCAAAAGATTGTAAAAAAAAAAAAATGTAATCGAATAATTTTTTTCTTTCAATTCGTTATTCGTTAATAATTATTTACAATCAAAAATAATACGAATATTACAATATTCGTATTTTTGATATTTACCTCCCCCCCTCCTGTGGACATAAGTTATGTCAATGAAAAAAAAAACAAATTAGTACCATTGAAAATTTCCAAATAATTTCCATTCTTACATATATATATATATATATATATATATATACGTATTAAACGCGTTTAATATTCATTTAGATATATAATAATATTCTGGAAAACGATATAATTATATAGAAATATTGTCCTTATTGCGTTATTTTAAAAGAAATCAAAAATTGTTGAAACGTAAATACATAACGCGCGCGCGAGAATAAAATTAAAACAGATCGCGTACATTTGACAATGTAAAGAGATTTTTTTTCGCCAAACTAAAATATGGTACGTCATAAAGAAATATTCGATTTGACTTGCATATTAATTTGAAAACTTTTACCGTTTGTTCTCGAACTTCAGTTTAACTTACACGTGATACATTGTTACCGAAACGTTTCAAATGTAACGCTAACATTTTATTAATTAAATAATAAATCGTAACGTTTTAATTTAGTATTTTTCTTTTATGGGATTTCACTTCATTTCATAACATTGCGTAATGATTTACATTGCGTCGTATAATGCAAAAAAAAAGTAATATCGAATTCTCAATATGGACACCCACCACGACTGAAAGTAATTTAGCGAAACGCTTAGGAAAAACATTTATTAAAAAATAAAATAATTAGTAAAATATAATTAATAACGAGTAAAATAATTTGAAAATTTAATTAATTAATTGAGAGAACAATATTATTAGATAATAATTGTCGCGTGTAGTTTAAACGTAGTATTTTCAAATGTTTTCATTAATTGCCATTATAATTTTCGTATAAACGTACGGCTAAAGTTGACATATTAAACATATTACGGACATTTCTCAACGTTATAATATAAACAGATCAATAAATGAAACATGTTTTTACCGTTTCGAAACAGTATATGCGAATAATTTGATTGGAAATCGTCGAGTACATTATCATCATCATCTCATTATTATTATTATTATTTTTTTTTTTTTTGTGATCGATAGGTATAATAAATTGATTGAACATCAATAAGTAAATAGATAAGTATTACACCTATAATTAATAAATAATAATGACGTACTTATTTTAACAAGTATTAATAATAACTTAACGCCAATATTTCTAAAGAGAATTTTATGGAAACACTCCGTTAATATGCTTACTGATGGACACAAACGATTCGTACGTATAATACTATAATAACGAGTAGATTCTCAATGCCGTTCGTTAATTTGCACCAAACACGAATAAACGAGACGATTTTCAGAATGTATTTGTGTCGTTTTCTTACTTTTTTTTCATTGACTACGCGGCGCGCAACAAAATGATTTTGAAATTTCGTTAAATAAGATAGTAGGAGTTCGTGGCGAAGAAATCGAGTCTTGTTGTCAATATCAAAATAGTGACACAGTACACTGTGCTGCGTTGTGTGTCACGTTATCCATCGATTAATATTCGTTTACATTTCCATATTCTCGACGAATACGAATTGAATTTTTAATCGAACAAAATTAAGTTGATCGATATTTGATACTCAAACAAATCGATAATAAATAACTAGAAAACAATGTGACGAGAACGCGTAATTTTTATTAACAACATTATATATATATATATTGACATTACTAAAAAATGACTGAAATTCGATTAAAATCATACATGTTATGGTGTGACACGATTCAATTCAAAATCGTTTAACCGTAAATTAATTCGTTTCGAATCTAAAACGTGAGCCGGATCTATCCAATTTTTTATTTCTTTTTTCAATAATCCAATTCAAAAAGGCGGAAATTGAGGTTTGTGTTTACTACGACGACGCGGGATTTTGCGTTGTATTATTATTATTATTATTATTATTATTATTATTATCATCATTATTATTATTATTATTATTATTATTATTCGTGAAAAAAAAACGCATGCGAATTTATTTCCAAAAACTCGAGAAAATTGATTATTTTTATTCAGAAATTATTCGGACATACTCGATTTACGTTTATGATGAGTTTATATTTTTAAATATATTTCGAATTTGATCATCCGAAAAAAATAAACTCTTGGCTCTGCGCCTATTTTAATGTTTTACCGAATACATGTATAAAAATATATATTTATTTTATTTTTGGTGTATATAATTGTTGTAAACAACAGTTGAACAACACTATCACGACAACACCTTACGCCATGGCACACGTGTTTCTATGTCTTTGAATATCAAATTATTACGACGACAATGAAACAAAAAAAAATACGAAATACACTGTTCAATTGTTAACACTATAATTGCCAAACTTTTTATTCGTCGTAGTTAAATTTGTGTAAATTGACTAACTACTATTATTTAATTATTTTTCCACTAAACGTTTCCGTTCTGCTCTCTGACTGAATTTCCTCTTAACAACTAAATATTATGTATATTAATTCACTTTGGTATCATTAACAGATGTAATTCTCATAATTATATACATATAATCACTCGCAATCTCATCAACAATTTAGATTATAAAACGAGGATAATTATAATACGTATTATTGGTTTTTGATGAAAAGTGATATATATTTTTTTCCTGGCAATATTTTTCTCGAGTGCTGTAAAACTACTTGAAAAGTTTACTACTCTCTTGTTTACATTTTACAGATCTGCTGAAACTAAAACGTGAACATTAAATAGGCTGGCAGACAAATAGCTACATTAAAACGTCGATGTTCAAGAAAATTCTAAAACACTGTAAACTTTACCGTTTTGGAGTCAGGGGAAAACTGTGTATTGTCAATTCGGATTCTTTCTAAAGTTTTAAACAATTATAAAATAAACATGTTGACTACGATTTGTACAAAATTATTATACACCAACATTACAACTGATTTCACATTATGTATATAATATAACATTTAGATACCTACTGAAATACGTCTTACGTCATTTTTTGGCGTTACAACGATTTAATAACGCATTTTTAGACAGTTTCGAAATAGTACCAAAATTAAATATTATAATATTTCGAATCGTTTTCCTATAATTTTTTTTCTTTCGAACCGTTTCGTTTCGTACGTAATATTTAACGAAGTTTTATAGAGAAGAATACAATGTTAATGGCCAGGGCATTTATAAAGTTTTGCAATGTTCTAGTTTTAAATGGCAAACGATTTTCACAGTTTTATCGCGAAACATTTCAGTTCAAATTGACCGAAAATATTATTAGCAAACTATATATATATATATTATTTAATTACAACAAGTTTCTCTTTATCACAGTTCAATCGTACTTTTATCTATCCATTTTTTTTTCTCTTTTTGTTATTAAATTTAATTCGATTTCGACGCAATGAATTGTTAGCATTCTCCTCGAATGCTGGAAAAAAAATGTTCTTTTTTTTGAACAACGATAATTATTTACGAGTATTATTCATCATATAGTACTAATCATTTTATTAAACAAGGTTAAACGACAGTAGGTTCAATTAATCATCTGTACTTAATAAACGATTTAACGTGATTTTTAATTTCATTATACAAAAATGTACGTAAAATAAAACAACAAAAAACTAAACAAACTTTCAATTTTACAATTATAAATCCGTCCACTCCATAATATATTCCTATGATTCGTATATCCTTTTATAGGTTAACGTGTTTCTTTTTTATTACCAAATCTATTGTCGAACATTAATAACGTAATTATGGATGTGTGGAAGTTAATTAGACGAATAAATGTAAAACGTACCGTATTACCGTTGAAAATAATACGAATGGTTTTAATTATAATCGAAAAAATACGATTGAATAAAAATATAAAATAATACTCGTAATTAAATCAGTAGTTTGTCAAACAAAAATGAAATTAAACAGCAAATATTTTCGTTGGATTGCGAAACCGATTGTCACCATGTGCAAAACCGTTTGTCGTCATGACGTGTACAAATTAAAAAAAAAATTTATCAAATAATTCCCTATAAAGAGAGAGAGAGAGAGAGAGAGAGAGAGTTATAAAGGAATATGAGAGAAATCTAATAGCGTATAATCGTAATAGTGTCTATTACAAGCGGTCACATCCGATGTTTAACGTTTTCTCCGGACACATGCCCGATACTCTTACGAAGAGAAAACCAAATAAAAACGCAATATTATTGAACAATATCGACATAAAATATTGAATCGATGACAATATCATTTTATTACTGACTACGACTTAGTTGGTTACACCAGGCTTTGCGATCGAAATGATTCAGAAATTCCCTACTTTTTCCTAAAGCTATATTAGTATTTTTACTATTACGTTTCTTATATAAGCATTATTGTAAGAATTTTATTTTTCTACTATTCCTACTATTTATTACAATATTTTAAACATTACGTCAATATAATATAGACTCGAACAATTAATTTAATCAATTGTATTAATGCTCAAACGTTATCACGGATTAACGGATATGAATACAGAGACTTTAGCTGGTACGATAATTGAACGTACAGTGTAAGCATTCGTTTCACACTTATATTATGATGTTCATGAAAGTAAAAATAAATCGTATTTATTTAAAAATAATTTTAAATAGAATTCTTAAAAATAAAATAAAAAAATTCTATATGAAATCGAAGAACTGTGAGACAGTGAAAACTGTGGGAGGAACACGTACGTCTTAAAAAAAATGGTTCCTCCCTTGAAATGATGAAATACTGTAATAAAGGGGGACAGTGAAATCGAAAGTCTCGCTTTTGAAATTTCTAGTTAAACGCGTGTATTATTATTATTATTATTATTATTATTATTAGTATAGACCAGTCAAATTAAATATTTTAATAAAATAGTACCGAGCTGAATTTTTGCATGCACCTTTTATAATTACGTCGTTATAAATGGCAAGTCAAAAGTCCCCCATATATGGTCAAAGGTCGCGAAAATGATTCTTTTCGTGAATATCTCAATTTCAATTGATTGTACGATGAAAATATTTCATTATAGAAATTATCTAGAGAAGAAAATTGTTTAGAAAAATGGTTTTGTGTATTTATTTTGCTTTGTGTACGAGCTATGCAGAGACTTTTCAGAAAAATATGATTTTTTTTTCTATTTTATTATTAAAAACAAACGACCTTTTCGTAAATATTTCTATTGTTATTCGTTCTGAGATTAAACGCTTGATAATAAAAAAAAATTGTAGAGATGGACATTCTATACAAAATTTGTGTATTTTTTATTATTATTATTATTATTATGTAAGAACAAAACAAAAGTCTAGTACATTTTATGGAATAAATTGATTTATCCCATAAAACAGGGATTTGTTCGGCCATTTTTTTCCTTCAAATTATTATCACTGGGGAACATAATAAATAACTTCATATATAACGGCTTAGATTTGCAGTGGAATAGTTTCCGACCAAATTTCGTCGTGTTTCGTGCACACGGAATATGAGCGGCATGGGATTTCTGCTATCGTTCGAGATTCGGATAACCGAAAGTGCGAAACTCGTACGACCCTCTAAAATCATACCGATTAATTCAGCGACACAATTATGGATATCGACTGGTCATTCAATCCCTCTGTTTTCGTTATCCTCCGGAGACCGTAGTAAATCTCGACGATTTTTAACGCGTAACTTTCGTTGTTTTCGTACTAAACAACCGTAAAAATATTCTATTGGCAAATTATTGCATAAAACGTATAAATTCGAACCGATCACGCAGTGTCACACGTATACACTGATTTCACCGTTTTCAAGAGTATAAAATATTTTACGACTGAAAACCCAAGAGTAATAATTAGTATATAGTATAGTGTAACCGGGATTGATTTTTTTTTTTTTTTTTTTCATAACGCGTTTTAACGTCGAAAATCAACTTTTATCCTACTGAAATAAAAATATTTAAAAAATTATTATTTTAAATTAAAAATATAACATTCAATAATTTATTTTGTCTCAAACGATTTTTTTTTTTTTTATAACGAGTGTTTTTTTATTATTATTATTGTCGTCCCGTTATGAAAATTATATTCCAAAAACGTCCGTTTTTCTCGTACGACGTTAATTAACGCTGAGAATAAACAAGTCGTTTTTTTTTTTTTTTTTTGTCCCCCTCGAGAATATTCACGATCTTTGATCTGTATCAAAGGACGCTGTGTTTATATTCGACTCGAGCAAAGCGCGTCTATCCGGTGACGACGACGGTGTTTTCGACGTGAAAATGACTCGGGGGGAGGAGGGAAAAAAAATTCACGACGAGCCGTTTTGAACGGAGTATATGAGATCCTGCAGTGACGCGGGCTTTCGGTCCCTTGCAAACGGGACGGCCACACATACTCGTTTTACGACCACGTCCTACGGCTGCTTGCAACGTTTCGATAGGAATTATTTATAGCAGTTTCGATCGCGACTAACGAGTAATCTATACATATAAAATCCAAATACCACTGACTCACTGATCGCTGTATCTCAAAAACTACTCAACGTACGGACTTGAAATTTGGAATAGAGGTTCTTCTCATATTTTCACTGTGCAATAAGAAAGGATTTTCAAAAATGTTGCGTTTTAGTGGAGTAATTAACGATTATAATTATTCACCGCCAATACGTATTGTGCGGCACGGTGGCCCGCGGGGTTCAAGCTACCTGCAACCTATCCTTTTTGTTCGTCGTCGTCGTCGTGTAGATAAGAATAATGATTCCGAGAATAAAATTGTTCCGAGGAGTTTATCGATAAAAATAATTTCATGCATCGCGCGTACACCAATACTCCTATTTTATTATAATGAACAATTAGCAAAACAATTGTAAACATTTAGTAAAAATGAGTAAACAATTAGCAAACAAATTGTATACAAATTGTAAACAATTAGTAAAAATTAGTAAACAATTAGCAAAGCAATTAGCAAACAAATTCTAAACAATTAGTAAAAATTAGTAAAAAATTAGCAAAACAAATAGCAAACAAATTGTATACAAATTGTAAACAATTAGTAAAAATTAGTAAAAATTAGTAAACAATTAGCAAAGCAATTAGCAAACAAATTGTAAACAATTAGTAAAAATTAGTCAACATTAGTAAACAATTAGCAAAACAAATAGTAAAAATTAATAAACAATTAGCAAAACAATTAGCAAAAATTAGTAAACAATTAGCAAAACAATTAGCAAAAAATTAGCAAAACAATTAGCAAAACAATTAACGAAGCAATTAGTAAAGCAATTAGCAAATCAATTAGCAAAGCAATTAGCGAAACAATTAGCTAAGCAATTAGCGAAGCAATTAGCAAATCAATTAGCGAAACAATTAGCGAAGCAATTAGCGAAGCAATTAGTAAAGCAATTAGCGAAACAATTAGAGAAGTAATTAGCAAAGCAATTAGCAAAGCAATTAGCGAACCAATTAGCAAAACAATTAGCGAAACAATTAGCGAAGCAATTAGCAAAACAATTAGCAATCCAATTAGCAAAACAATTAGCAAATCAATTAGTAAAAATTGGTAAACAATTAGTAGACAATTAGTTATAATTAATAATTAATAATAATAATAACTGCACTTGTAGTTAAATGTAATTAAAAGTTGTGCAAATGTATAATTGTATTAACATTAGCCAAAAGCCAAAGCGTTTTATGCGTTATAATATTATTATTATTCCTCGTAGTCTTCCTATACGGAGGAAAAAAAAATCGAATTGTTTGAACCTTTTTTTTTTTTTTTTTTAATTTTTGATCATTTGCGCTAACACAAGCAGGAAAAAATGTCAGGCTCACAAGTTTATATGTCCGACGATATTATTTTTAATAATTTTCAGTAAAAATAGTCGATTTTTTTTTTTTTTTAATCGATTAAATAACGAAAACCCGTATAGAAGTTTCGTATCGTGCGAATAAGATATTAGACACGATATCAAAACGAAATTATATAATATGTTTCGTCTAGAAAAAAAGAATATAATTTTCAAACACATTTCATATAGGGATTCGTAGATAATTCACGTTTAATACATCAAACTGAATATTACATTGTACGTGATATATATATCAACATTTCTGTACCAATGATTATCAGCAAATATTATTATAAACCTTACCTGATAAAGGTAAAGTTTAAGCTGAAATGTTTTTTTTTTCAAAAAATTGCAATTTCTTATAAGGAAAAGAAATATTTTTACAAAGTTTTCGTTATATTTAATTTCGATTAAACTGTGAAACTACTTTACAATTAGTTTTGTTTTTAATTGTTAATATTATGCGCAATAATGACACGTATAGAACTATAAGTTTTTATTATATTAGCAAAAACTCGGTGCCAATAGGAAAATAACAAAAAAAAGAAAATTGTTTAAGAACTTTCACAATATCGTAATATTATCAAACGGAATTTCGTCGAAAACCATTGGTCGTGTCATGTGTATAATTATATTCGATAATTCAGTCAAGTCTCTTTAGCGCAAACACAAACTGAATCACGGGCAGATTGGCATTTATTTATTTCATAATCACTCGGTTTTATTACGAGCAAAATTTCGTTTTTACGTGATATCGCGTTTTTCGACAGAACAAATTTACTTTAAACCGGCTTGTGATCACTTCGGGAACGGAAAAAAATCCTGTACAAGACGTTTTGTAGCTTACAGCGGGAAAAAAACAACTTATCTTATTTCCGAAAATAAACATCGAACGAGAACGTAAAAATCGCAGGAAAAAAATGCTTTTATTCTGAAAAAAATATCTCGTGTAAGCTCATATCGCATAGTCGAATGAGATTACAGACGGCTCGAACGTTTCACCAAATAAATAACGTTTCGAATATCTATCTATGTAAAATACGATATATTACAAATACCCGATACCGTGTCAATGTAAAAGAGCGCAAATAAAAATCTGCAATTATTGTGTGTGGAGAATGTGCTATACGAAGAAAGGAGCTTATGATTATGATAGAGTAGTAACAGAGCTATAAAAATGAAATTCAGTGTATTTCACGGGTTTGCATTGTACCCTGGAAATTTGAGCACTTAAGTATCTCATACAGACCGAAGTTATGAGGGTTCGAAAATCCGTTGAATCGCTGAAAGAGAATAGGTTTGAAAATCGCTTTGTTATTTGCCTCGGTATATGATGGGTTTGGCGGGGGCCAATGCCGTGCCCCGGGATTATTTATTCATTTACTGAATCGAGTAGAATGACGGAAAACAACGATAAAAATTAAGTGTACTATACAGTATACACGAGAATCGTTATTTAATATATTTCTGATTAATAAAATCGTTTTGAAACAACGTTTAACATGGGAATTCGATTGAATCGAGAACCTTTGGATTAACGCGTTAATGATTTTTTACAAATGAACACGCACTTTCCGATTTAGTATTGGAAAACGTGTGTGCGCGCATGACGCGGTGGTAATGCGCACGATTTTAGACGAACCGTATGATATTACCGCGTTATGTGTTTTATATTAATTTTTTCTTCCCGAAACGAATCGGAGAACCCGGGGAGATATTTTCATTGTCCGCGTCATTTCGCGTTTACCAAATCGGAAAAAATTGTCCGATCCGCCCACGGAACTTAATATCATTTTTATTTTTTCTTATTGTATACACACGTCGTATTTCTTATGAACGGCGAGGAAAACGGCACTCGTAAAGTTTGATGATGTTTATTCCAGAGAAACGGAGAGAAAGATATTCGTTCATTATTTGATATTAAAACGCTGCACAAGCGTATTTCGAAAAATGCAATTTCTCCGGGGGAAACTTTAAGTCGTAGGAATTCCGTATCGGCCTCACGGCCACGCATTCCGGGCCCGGCGAAAGAAAACGTTATATAATTTTTTTTCCCCTTTTTTCTTTCAGTCAAATATATATATATGTGTACTTCATTTAACCCCGAGTTGGTGGAAATATCAGACAAAAATATATTATATTTACACCTAGCGATGGTATACGAGACTTATCAAACGCTCAGTAATAATAATAATAATAATTATAATAATCGTGGAATTTTGGCGCTTCGTTCGGCACTCGCGTTCTTTCTTTTTAAAATTCATTATATCAACAAAAAAAAAAAACGGCTATTTAAAACCCCATGTGCGTCCGCCCGTTTCGCGTTTAAACTACGAACTCTGTTCCACTACGTACGTATATTTATTTATTTTTTATCATTTTAATTAACTAGTCGGCGTTTTCTTCTTTCCCACCCGCCCCTCCCCAAATTACGTTTTATTCGAACGCCGTTCTCCCGGATGGACGATCGTGGACGAGAGGATTTCATAGGCGAAACCAGACGTTTAAACAAGAGGATGCTTGAGCTCCGGGCTTTTCTGTTCATAATATCCATTCATGGGGGGGAGGGGAGCTACGCCCACACACTCCCCATACACCATTTATTCGTTCATACTAAGAGACCGAAGTACTTTCAAAAAAAATAAATAAATAAATATCCCCTAAAATGTGATTTAAAATACAAAACGTAAATCGTTTGTTTTTTTTTTTTTTTATCACATAAAAATAAAAATCTATACGACATCGGATACAGAAATGAAATGAAATACCAAAAATGTATTGATATGATAAATCTATAGAAAACACTAGACTTTTCAACTGAAAATACGTATTATGGTACCGTACTCGTGTATGTTTCATCGAGAGTCACGTTCCTAACAACTCGTATCACCCCCTTAGCAAAAAAAAAAAAAAATAAATGGCAGCATTTGATCATAACGGCTTCTAGACGTGTTAATAATCGGCTTGGACGAAAAAACGACACTTGGACAAAGAATTGAAATCAATAACTAAAACCGTCTAATTCAATGGGTTAATTTTTGAAAATAATCGAGAAACAAAAATGTTCGAAAGAACATTAGGACTGTGTTCAAGCGCTCTCAATGACGGGTAAGAGCTACGGACGCTCTTGGGTGGTTTTTTTTCCGGAAAGCTCTTAAGCAAATATTTCTAAAAATTATGGGATTAATAATACATAGAGTAACGATTAAAAATAATAATTTAAAAGCTTTACTAGAGGAGCACAATGAATAAAATAGAGGAATGGAACGCGAGGAGGGGACCGGGTATTTATGAAATTCAATGTGAGGAATGCGATAAATGGCATGTAGGTCAGACGAAAAGAAATATAGACATTAGGTTTAAAGAGACGCACAAGAAGATGACAAATCTCCTATTGCGGAACATTTATTAAACACTAACCGTAATATAAGGAAAAAACCGGCGCGAAATACTGTAAAAGAAACAAAAAAAAAAAAAAAAAAATGCAAATAATTATACGGAACTAAAATATAATAGAATAAACGCATAAAAATGTAAATAATGACACGAGGAAAAAAAAAGCAATAGAAAAGTCGACAAATAAAAAAACAATTTACAATTACAAAATTAATTTTATTAAAATAAAATTCAATATCGACCGATTGCGTTGGACGCGCCCGGTTTTCGGTTGTAATTGTGCAAATGCATATAAATAATAGACGCGTCCGGAATGATGTTTTCTCCGTGAAATTCCGCTCGAATTCCAATGTAATTTTTGTTAATGACGAGCCCCAAATCACCACCGCTCTGGTCCAAAACCAATCGGTGAGGAAGTCGTTTTTTTTCGCCGGGGTTCGAGGTGTGTGCGGTTACACCGTAACCGAACAATAAATGCCGCGGGTTAATCTATATACACGGTTAACGGTAATTAAGCCGGTTAGTGATAACCATAACAAACCGATAACGAGATTACACGATTATCAAAAGTAGTGAATATAAATTTAAACAACAAAATAAACCGCAACGTTTTCGTTATAATTCCGGTAGTAAAAATGAAAAGAGTGAAAAACTCGATACTAAAAACACTTCAGGTGAACACGGTCGATTCAATGTCATTTTTCATCTTTCTCTTCTCCTGCGTCTAAAAAAAAAAAAAAAACGATTCTGTTTGATTGTTTATTATTTTCTATTTTAATTCGATATTTGATGAAAAAGGGGGGGTGTACAGGAAAATGCCGGGTGACCGGCGGAGAAGGGAGTACCAGACCATGGCGGCGGCGAACAATTCATCAATTCGCCGGCCGCGCGGTCAAATCGACTACGGCCCGCAATCAAGTGCCCCCCACCCCCACTCAATACCGCCACCGGTGGGGCGTCGTCGACGAGACCCGCCGCTACCGCCACCGCGCCCCCTAACCGCTGTCCGCCGCGAGTCCCAAAATCAATCTTTCCCGCTCGCCACAACGTACCCTTCCGTTACACTCCTTCTTTCATTCCGATAGACGGCCTCGTCAAATCTTGACCTGACGGCCGACAAAAATCACTCTCTCTCTCTCTCTCTTCCGTATGCGTCTCCGGACGTGTGGAATTTGGAACTTGTAATTCTCGCGAAGCGGGGTAAATGACTGACGGATATGCGATTTTAAATTTTTTTCAATCGATTTGAAGATACATTTTTTTCTTTACACCGTATTTGATACGTGGTACTATTAACGTAATCCATTTAACATCGATTCAAACAAACGTTAGAAACACGCAGCATCCGGTACGGACTGCATGGGCGTCAAGTTCTTTTTTTTCGGCTCCGAAATTCGCTTGTCAACACTAACGAGAAAGTCTTCGTTGAACGGACTTTTAAATGCTCTGTATTCGCCTTTAACGATTCGCTCTCTCTCTCTCTCTCTTTCTATAGTTTCAATCCGTAAATTGATTCGCGGCCATTTTCCGCCGTTCCCCGTTGTCCGCTGTTCTCTTCGTCCGTACAGAGCTTTCCTCTGCAGTTCTTACCTTTCTATAATCGATTTTAACAATCATTCACGCCGCGTATTATAATACGACCTATCCATTCATTTCGCCTTCTGACTATACTCTTCCCCAATCGCCTTCCTTATGACATTCTTTCCAGTAAGTACACTTCTCTAATGGTTACTCTCCATCCGTCCGTCCGGCTTATCTTACAATAACCCCACGTTTCAAACGCTTCTAATCTTTAGCGCTCTTCCGCCGTCATTGTCAAAGTTTCACACCCATATAGAATATGCCTACAGAAAGATTCTTTTTTTCACTAATTCTACACTGATGCTCTTTGGCGCGAGTCATAGGACTGTTTCGTTACCGAAGACCATTTTATGTCCGTTTTTCTGGATAAACGCGATGTACGCGCGCGTTCCTATTTTTATTATTTCGAATATTATTGACGTACTCGCGTGTTCAATGCGAAATCATAGTATAGTAATTATGTCGCACTCGCACTAATTTACTTCTCGCACAGCGACAGCAAGCGTCAACACGCACAATATGATTATTGTAGTAAATATATATATATATATGTATTTATACGATGTATAAAACGTAGTTCGGGAGAGTGTCGCTACATTCGACACGTTTCTATAAGATCGTATTATTTAAACAAATTACAAGTTAAAATCTAATTTATCGGGCGTTTCCTTTTTTTCTACGGTTTTTTTCTCTCCATACGAACAGTAAACTTTTCTCCGATTTCAATTTTCAATTCACGCCGAAGTTTCGATCGTCGCGAAGTGTGTACACCATTTATTTACACGGAATCGATAATACATAATTTATAATGCGACGGCCCGTTGTCCTAACTACAAATAACATTTCATTTCATACAATAAAAGAAAAACGAGTTTTTTCACGATATTTCTTTTTTAGCTTTGAGCATTTTAAATATTATAGAATAACTTGTAATATATAAAACTTATTTTTGTATAATTCGTAACACGTATATGAGATCTGGACGCCCGTTGATCGTGTCATTTCACAAACGAGCCTTTATTTTAATCGATTGCGCATAAAATAAGCGTCGATTTTTATATAAGAAATACATACACCGATCTCATAAAAAAATCACACAACATTGTAGAGCAACTGTATTTTATTTCGTTTACATTGTTGTACGGCTCCGCTGTGTGTTATTAAAGGTTTCTCCAATTTCACGCTACTACGGAAACAAAATTATTATTATTTATAGATATTTCAAAGAACAACTCATTCCAACTTCACTAATACAGTAAATCAATTCGCAATTCGTCTGGAATTATTCGTTACTGTGTAATAAATATATTTAACGTATTGTTGTTTGTAAAACGAAAATTCGTGTTATATTGTCGGAAAATGATTATTAAATGAAATTCGTTTATGATTTCAGCGTATTGGATAAATAATATTTCATTTAAGACCGTTTACCAATGACATTATTTACGACCCGTGAATACTATATGAATAACACGGAGTGTTAACTAAATTAGACTCTATATAATTCTGTACGCCTTACAATAATCGTCCATTTTTAAACGTGTACCCTTTGAACGACCAGATCATTATTTTACGTACCGTCTTAGATGTTTATTTTACACCATTGAAACGTACAGTTTTTTTTCTCTCACAAAACACCATAATAATTGTTATGTTCAACAGTACAACAATTAATCGCATCACATAAACATATTCGTTGTGGTGAAAAAAAGGTATTATTTTTTTCACTTTTATTACTTTTTTATAACGAGAACGAATCAAAATTGTCTATAATTAAAAAAACTTTACATAAAAAGTCTTTTTAAGTCATATGTAATATTACAAGACGAAAAAATAAATACATTTATTATTTTACGTATACGATGTTTATTTAATTTTCTTGCCTTTAATATTCCGTCTTTTTTTACACACACAAACGCTGATACAAATTACATTTTCAGTTTCAGACATAAAAACCCGTATGCTTTTACAATATATTCCAATTGTAGTTATAAAAATTATAAATATAATAATACAGACGATTCATTATTCGTGTTATAATAGGATTCATAAAAAAACCAACATGTTTAATAAAAATATGAATGGTCAGTTAAAATTGTTTTTAATTTTTATGAACTCGGTAAACAATGGTTTTTTTTTAGGAATTTACCTTGTTATTGTTTAACAATATTAATTATATATATATATAATAACGCACAATATCCGTTGTTACATTGTGTTTATTTAAATATTCACGTATACCACTAAACCAATTCGTAGTTCGAACTATTTCTCTTTTGCCGTTTAATTTGTTTTACCATTAAATTGATGTGTAGATTTCAAACAGAAATATAGAAAATATTTTTTAAAAAAAAAATAATATTTACAACAAAAATCGGAACGCATTTTGAAGTTTGAATCTTTTGAAGACGATAATACATACCAATATATAGTATTTGAAATTAACGGAAATGTCGCATTTCCGATTTTCCCATTTTATTTATGATTACGATATTTTTTTTATATTATTATTATTATTATTATTACTCTTATCATCAGACTTTTTTGATTTTTCCGCAGTTTCAAAATAATTTTTAAATAAACTTAAAAACAAATCGTCTACGATTATAAAATAATATTTATAGGTTTTTAAATTGACTTGAAACATGTACCAGTTATTTCTATCTGAATTTATAACCGTACAAAAACTGTGTACTTATATAATATGTAAACTAGCGTTTTGGAATTATATTAATTAACAATAATTCGTTTGAACACTAATAATAATTTATTGTCAATTATCTTGTTGTTTTTTTTTTAGTACTTTCTACAATTTCAACTTTGGTGTTATACGATTACAAATTTTTAACTAAATTCCAAATATTATAAATAATAAAACGGATTTTTATCAAAAAAAAAAAAAATAATAATAAACGAAATATTTAAGCGGTGTTACGACAATAACAATAAATAATAAAATACGTTAGGGTTAAAAAAAAAAAATTATTCGTTGAATATAATTTTCTGAAGAATGTAATTAAAATAAAGCGTTATAAAATATTGTTAATAACCGTTATTTAATTTTCAGTTGTAGTTTTTTTTTTTTTTTTACTTTTATATATTAATAAAACAAAAGTCGTAATTCAAACCAAACAGTGTTCTCATTATTATATTTTCAAGTACTCGGTAAACGCTTTATGTATACAAATTTTCGCGACTTTTAAATAATTACTACGCGAGAAAAAGAGTTCAGCGCAAAGCCTGCAACAAATGTTCGGCAATCGTTTTCTAGGACGAAAAAAAAATGACTTTAAGACATGATCGACATAATTCGAACATAATCGACCGGTCGACACAAAATCGCAATCCATATAAACGAATTATTTCTACGCATAAGAATTTCTATTTTACTTTTTGATTCCCACAGGTGACGTGGGTGCATCGAAAAGCGGACGACATCCAATTGCTGACAGTCGGCCGTCAAGTGCACAGCTCCGACCAAAGGATATCGCTAAGCTTTAGATATCCGAATAACTGGAGACTTCAAATCGTCTACATAACCGACAGGGACGACGGCGTGTACGAGTGTCAAGTCGCCACGCATCCGCCGACCACTAAGAAAACGTATCTCAGAGTCGACGGTAAACACAATTTGTTATTATTATTTTTTTTTTTATACGTTCGACAATAATAATAATAATAATAATATAATCGATTTCGTTTAAACGATCGCGAAAATTCGGGTCCACTTTTGATTAGAGCGTATTTATAAACTGTATAAAATAGGCACTTAGTGATGAATCAATGCCACTCAATCGTGGATTAGTGAGGACGTGCCACGCATATTATTATTATATTATTTTATACGATTTTGGTTTTTATTATGGCTTTACGTAGCGGGACAAATTATGAAGCAATAGAAAAAAGCGAAAAGTTTTCGAACGATACTTTTTTAATTGTAATTATCTTTTATTGAATTAGAATTTCAATTTCGAGAATTTATTTTAAAATTCTCCTTTGACTTATAATCGGACGCGTACGTTTTCCTACTATTTATTCGACGGATTTTCGTTCGCATAACATTTCCAGCAAAACATTCTCGCCTATCTCCCCCGAAAACGGATCTGAAAAAGACGTATGCGATCTAACTTTGCGCAAATATTATGTCTGTGTCCATAAAACGATCCGAGAAATAGACCTTTGATCATTTTCATTTACCGTTCAAAATACCAGTGTGTACACGTACCAACATCCATTATAAACTGTGCATATTTCACTCATACGTTTAATGTCATTTTACTCATACAGTTAACGGGTTTCTCGTCGAATATTTGCGTTTTACGTTTTAGCGCGTACCTATGTATATAATTTATGCAATTCAATTAATTACGCGTATATTACCGAATTCGGTGACGCTATAAAATACCATATAATAAAACGTTATTAGTTCATATCGTACGTTACGTTTTTTTTTTCAAATATATGTCCGAAATTAGGAATCGGGGGACGCGTATCAATTCAATTATAATTCATTATTGATCGTCGAAGGAAAACGGAATTTACAAAAAAATAATATTTAATCGTGTTTCAATATTCAATCTTAATACACATCATTTTTCCACTCGAAAGTGTTCGGTTAAAAGAATTTATTTTCGTAAAATAAAAAACTACCCAAATAAGAACGAGTACGCACCACCCTACAGACATAATATATACGTGTGTATATCGCGGCTGGTAATTTATGTGTGCAAACTGAAATAAAACGATGTATGATCACGTTAAATCAAATCAAATTCACTTGTCTACTATAATAACTCACAACATAACATCAAATAAATAACGCGTGATAAAAATTCTGTCTGATAGCTATGAAATATTATATAGTAGACACGTTTGTCAATATTTGAATATTTTTATTTTCGTGATATTGTTGAGAAGGGGAGTCCAGTAGTAGGAGAAAAATATCGTCTCTTATAAAACCGAAAATTAATTTTTTATTATTATTATTCACAGTAACAATAATTAAATCACGACTATCGGTTACGGTGTATCGATTATGGTACTTGTATAAACTGCTTTTATATTCATATGCCAATAATATTGTATCAGGACTTCAAGTAATTGCCATTATAAATAATTTTTTTCCAATCGATTTTAAGTACACGTATAATTGACAAACGCGTAGAATTACAAAATTAACTCCAATTGAAATCCGCCCGTTTTAAATGATTTGTTGAAATTAATTCTAATGCGTTATGGTAAAGTAGTTATAGTTTGTATTCTCGATATTATAACTGAATAAAGTTACAGCGCTAACGATATTTTTATGACAAATAAAATTACGTTTTAACGAGAAAAATCGTCGTGAACAGGTAAAACAATGAAAATTATAAACGTTTTAAAGGTTATTTGAATAAAAATTCATTTTCGCCGAATATTCATATTGAACAATTTTCTAAAAAAATTTTCTTTCGGTTAAAACACGATCAAAAATAGGAAATATATTACTGTGTGCATAACGCGCACGATATTAACCACTAAAATAAGTAAAAGAAAAAAATGCGAAGTATTCAAAGGACTTACGGAAAAATAATAATAATAATAATAAAAAAATTCTCGGGGTAATAACAATATCTTGATGATAATAATATGGTAAAATACCGAGGAATAATATAATTTTCCAATTTAATGGCAATACCTATTACAGCGACGCCGTAAAACGTAACTATAAAGAAAAAAATTTTTTCTTAAATTATTATCCACTGAGACCTTAAAAAACATTTGTTTTATTTTCGTTCAAATATTTTACGTACAAAGAGTCACAAATTAATTTTTTTTTTTTTAATCTAAAATTATAACCTATTACATTTGATCTTTCGCCGTTAAAATGCGAATATAACGTTTTTCCAAACGAATGCCTATGTAATTGAGAGAATGAAAAATATGTCTTAATATTCTTTAAAGATCGTCGTATTGTTATGACATAATAAAAAAACAAAAATGAAAGTCGCGAAATTGTCGAAAGTGGGTAAAAAATAATTTGCATGATTGACAAATGCGTAGCGCATTTATAAATAAATGTGTAGTAAATGTGTTTCGACGCGTATGACACATTTTATTGACAGTTATTACGTTGTACGCGATACGCGTTTTATAGAGAAATGATGTTAAAATAGACAAGAAATTATATTATATAGACTTTTGTTTGAAACCGTATAGTAATATAATTATATTAAAATAATCGGTATACTTACTACACGTCTTAAATGCTTGATAACTATCGATTCGATTATATAAATACGATTTTATTCATTTTTTTTTCTCGGTGCCTTACAATTATTTGTTTAGTATTTATTGTATACAATTTCGTATTGGCATTGAACGTTTCAGAATTTATACTTACCGATTTTCCAATTTAAAACTTTGGATTTATTACTTGTACACGACTTTGAATCCACTGAATTGAATACGCAACGTTATTTCACTGGCATTACGATCTATTGCTATTTTGACACAAAAATCGATATTGTGATCATCACGACACCGTTATGGAGTCCGTTATGTTCGTCGACATTTATCCGTCTTTATATTCGATTTGTTAATGCATTTTCCCTACAATATAAATGTATTATATTTGAAATTAATTTCAACTGTTAAATCTTTAAGTGTATTCGTTGTCATTTTTATAATACTATTACAGACGTTAAAACACGTCCGTATGTTTAAGTAAAAAGTAACGAATTTCACAGACTGTAATAATTATGTGTGATATTTCGTATTACTGCCACCCCCAATGCCCATCATATTTTATTAATTCATTATTTTATACTGCAAGTCGACGATGTTTATAAACCAAATACTTTTCCAAATAAGTCCAAAAATTCCTTTCGCTGTTGCCATCTAAAGTCACGAGCTATTTCTGTAGTATTCGGCCCATAAGAATTATAAGAATCAACGCTTAAGAATTTCGACCAAACGAAAACAATAAGAATTTATATTACATTCTCGACGTGGACAACTGGCACGCAAATAAAAATATTTCGCAGGAAATCGAGCGAAATCTATTTGCGAAATTCCACAGGAAATCAAATTAAAATTACGTCTACATTACATGGAAAATTGTATATTATGTACTTATGTTGTATTGGCGAAAATTCATCATTTTAAATTTCTCGTTTAAGAAAATTTCCATTTTGTTATTTTCTTTTTGATTTCGAAACGGTTTTGTTTTAAATCCAATATGTTATTCACAATTCAGTTACGTAAATAGACGACAGTTATATATATATACGATTCATTTTCATGTAATATTGATAAATAACATAAAAAAAATAAAATGTAGTTGAACGGTTGAAAAATGTAATTTAAAATATAATACATAATTTTTTTATTCGTCCACTTTGTAATATTTCCGAACGCATCTTTAAAATATACACGAGTCTATAAACATGTAATGACAAAAATTGTATGGAATATTTTTATTTTATTTTTTTTTTTTCAATACTGCCCCGTCGGTTACGGAAAATTTTTTCAAACGATTTTCTCGATTTTTAGGTTATCGAAAAATATTTTTAAAAAAAATCTCCGTATCGAAGTGTGGAAAATCTGTAAAAACATTTATTTTTCATCCGTGCTCAAAAGCGCGCGCGTGTGTGTGGGTGTCTGAATTCGGGGAATCATCGTTAGCCGTTTATAGTTCCGAAATGTTGTGCGTTTGCTGCTGCGATCGGGGATACGAGTAGACGAGACAGATTTTGCGTCTTCTCCTCCATCCCGTCTTCCTGTTCAATTCTCCCTTCGATCATTGTTGTTGTAGCGCCGTCCGAGTATTATTAAGTGTCCGATTCACTTATTTTCTCATCTTTACCCTAAACCGAGTTTCACACTTCTGCGTGTTTACCAAACGAACGACGACCTGTTTATATTGTCCTTTTGTCGTCCGCGCGCGGATTCTGTTCAATGCCGTGTGTATGTATTTCACGCGGGAATTTAACGCGAAATCTTTGTATTAAATTTATTTTTTTCCAACGGGTTTATAGTGACGGGATTCGTTTTTCTTTTTGCTTACAACAATAAACACGTCGATTAGTACAATTCAATGACGTTATGATGTTTACACATTTCATCGTTCATCATTTGTTTCGAGTAATCGTTATTAATAATAATAATAATAATTTTTTTTTCTTTTTTCGATCGCGAATTCATATTGTAGTCCGTATTTCAATTAACAACAAGTAACCGGTTGGTGTGCGAAATCATCGGATATTGTTAAAAATATTAAATTACAATACTTTACTACGGAATTGGTTAAAGGGAATTTCGATACCGACGATGGTGTTTAAAACGACGGAAAACGACGTTTCTGTTTATGACAATCACACGCATATTTAAATATGTTATTAGTCATTCTATCATATGGCGTGTAATGGTTGTTCGTGCGATTACATTAGTTTTCCATAAATCATTATTATTCCCCTCCGTACGTCGTACAGAGAGTAAAATGTCTCATTTGGATTTTTCGATATTCCGTGGCCCACACGCGCGCGCGCCAATGACGACGTCCTGAAAACGAATTTAATCCGATTAAATTTCGTGTGTATTTTACGCGCGTAACGCCCGTTCAACTCGTCGTGTTTTCAATCGCGACGAAGACACGAGTCGGCTGTAACGCAGACAACAAAATAAGCGAAACAAAACGAATATAACCGTATAATATATTTACGTTTTCGATTAAATTTCCTATACGATTTTTAATGCGCTTATTACACGCACATAGATTCTGATCGATATTGTAATCCAGACAACGCTATAAATACAATAATCAATTAAACGACCGAGTTGCACTGAAATTATCGCGTGTTTATTTTTACGAATGATTGAATATCAGCAATTTCCAGAACAATTCGCGATATTGGCAAATTTTGTTTTCATTAAAAAATGTTTTTTTTTTTTAGTTTACCTTATTTCCAAATATACTCGCATCGTACATTAAAAAAAGCACCGCATTTAAAATTTATTTTATTTTAAAAAATTCCAATAATCTCGTGGATAAACAGAAGAAGAAGAAAAAACGAGTTTATTAAATATTTTAACGAATTATTATTATTATTATTATTATTATTATTATTATTATTATTATTATTATTATTATTATTATTATTATTATTATTATTATTATTATTATTATTGATTTCGTATGACGAAAAACGAAAGGGAACAATCGTTTTATTATTATTATTATTATTATTATTATTATTATTATTATTATTATTATTATTAATTACTACTAAATAAACGTGTCTGTGTTAAGGGACGAGAAAAGACGAAATGATATTTATATTGACCAATTAGAATTATTTTCTCAGAAACAAAACTTTTCTTATGTGAACGAATAAAATATATTTCAAAATGCATAAGTCGTCTAATATTACGCGTATTTCGGAACTAAATTTGTCATCGTTCAAAATAACAAATATTATATACGAACAATTTCTACAGTAATAATACATATGTATATTATTTTTTGACAAAAGAAAGAAATCAACTTACAATAAATAAATTGCTCGGAACGTTTCTTATCGAGTATTATTATATTTAACTTATGTAATTTTGTTGGAGACGTTCTTCGACGATGAATTATTCATATGGCAATGCTCAGTAATATTTATATATATATATATACATAAACTCGTATATACACTTTGGCCATTGTACTCCGATTGGACTAAATTGCATTATTTTATATCAAACTATATTATGATTTCATTGCGTTTTAAGTCTATCAAATAAGTGTTTTAGTATCGTTTATGTATCGAATTGTATAAACCCCACGGTTAAACGCTATTAAAAAAAAAACCTGTTATTCGATATTTTTTTAAGTACATATATGTACTTGAAATAATATTTTCATTATGTTGTTTAATAATGTTTTTATATTGTAATCCATCTAAAAGTACGGTAACTTAAAACTACACGTGTTTTTTTTTTTTTTTGAAAGAAAAAAGAACTTATAAAACAATTGATTACTAGGTGAAGAGAACATCGTTGAAATTTACATAAAACAAATACGCGTATCATTACCGTGTAACTACAATTTTAATCGCTTATTAAATGAAAACCCGTAGTAAAAGTATAAAAAAAAAAAAAAAAAAACAGAATATTGTTGAGTATTTTTTTTTAAACGCGTATAACAGTACACTGTATAAAGTTATCGCGAACATAATATCGAATGTCGAATTTTTATATTATGCGATAAAATCGATTTAATAAGACCTAACGTATTTTAAAAAAAATAATAATAATAACGTCTAAAAAATTACCAATAATAGTCTATCGCGGAAATAAATATTATCGACAATAATAAGAGTTGATGTTTTAGATTTTACGAAAATATAATTTTATTTCAAATTCGTGTATATCGAGAAGAAAAATAATTTCAAAACCCCCCCCTCCCCGATAAAACGTTCAATTTATCGGTAGAAATTTACTTTACAGTAATTATAACATTTCGATATTCCATTCAAATAGAACTTTTCGTTTATTGAATACGAATAACACGGGGACCGTTATCGTTTTTCGTTCTAGTAAAATAATAGGTAAAATGTCGGAGAAAATTATTGAATTCGCTTTACAAACTCCGAATACAAGACGTGTATTCGCCAGCTTTTCTCGAACAATACTCGTACGTTCAATAATTATTATTCGTAAAATACGAACGACAGTCTAAAAATACAAATCGTATTTCGAACAAACGAGTACGGCTAATAACGCGTTATTCCGTTCATAGAGCAACGTATACGATTTGTATAAATAACGTTCCAAACGTTCTTCACGATCGCAACTACGAACGTAATATATTATTATGAGCGTGTGTAATAAACGAATCTCCCGCCGTTATTAATTATTTGTTTGTTTGTTTATTTGTTTGTTTGTTTGTTTAATCTCGGCCAAATGGTTTTCGACGGAATTGCGACGTAATCGGTGAATTTCGGTCAACCGTCGTCGCGAGTAGCCGCAAGACGACATTTGGCCCGTTGAAAAGCGCGTCGCGAAATTTCCTTAGGAAAAAAAAAATAAAACGACCAATCCGACCGACGATAGTTCGCCGGATTCCAATGGGTAACGAAAAAAAAAAAAAAGAAAAGAATCATGGGACGGGACGGCGACTCAAATAGTATTTTTCCACACGCGAACCGCACGCGATTTCGGATACTCCGCAAGGTGCGCGCAAGTCGTCTTTTTTTCCCCTCCTCTTTTCCTCTTTTCCTCTTTTTTTTTTTTTAATTAAACCGCATTTTCTCTGCGGCCGGTAAACGCGTATAACGCGGAGCGGTGGACAAGTTCCAAGGTCGCGGCGGCCAAAAGGTTTCGCGTGTGGCCGGCCAATTGAAAACGGTGTATAAACATAATTCCAAAGGCGCGCGCGTATTAAATTCGCGGTCCTTTCGCGCGACGCGTTTTCCCCGGGGCCTCGTTCGGACCCGGAGAACTAGTGACCTCTCACTCTCTCTCTCTCTCTCTCTCTCTCTCTCTCTCTCTCTCTCTCTCTCTCTCTCTCTCTCTCTCTCTCTCTCTCTCTCGCCTCTGTTACGAGGATATTCCCAAACCAGTCGTTTGGAAACGGCCGCCGCCGCGGCGACCTGTCTCCTCCGCAACGGATCCAATAAAGGGCTTATATTCTCCCGCTCCCGACTCGCCCGTTACCGCGTTGTCGGCGTACCGAAAGGATACTGGGGGGAGGGGGAGGGACACAACACTTTTGAAGCGTATTTTGAACGTATATTATATAAACGCGAGAATAATTTCCAGTCGGATCGACACGCGCGCTTTGACGGACGGTTTTAATGAACCGATAGTGGCCGTATAACAATAATAACCGCGAAAACGTCTCTAATACGTCCACCCCCCCCCCCCCGCCGAAATGGATCGAGACGAGTAGTGAAAACAGTGTAGTCGTTTCGAATTCTGGACGGGGACTCAAATTTGTATTGTCGAATAAAGAAGAAAAAAAAAAAGAAGTCTCCGACACTGTAAAAACAAAGGGCAGCACGAATACCCATGTCAAATAACGACGTAACACGACGACTAGAAATTATAAAAAAAAAAATCGATTTTTAAAAATCGAATTTCAAACGATATAATTGGAGAGGATGTTCTAACTAGAAGAAATGAGGGGGATGGAATGTTCTGACTAAAAGAAACGGTGGAAAGGGATGGTGACATCCCCGCCGCCGCCGCCACTTTGACCACTGACACCACGTGACCCATGAGTATCCGACACTCTCGCAGAATAATAAATTATCGCGAGCGTATCGACGCGTGTTGAATTGTACGCTCGGGGGAGGGAGGCGAGATTCACCCGAAAAATGGCATCGCGTGAAAAACGGTTTCCGACTAGGGGGAAAAGGGGAAAAAGACGATAATGGAATTTAAAAGATTTATCGTATAACTCGCGTTTGTTTATTTCCACCAGTGCCCACGGTTCGCATGTCGGTGACCGGCACCGGTGACGTGACCCGGGGCGGTAACGACGTTTTCTACAAGACCGGCAGCACATTTGAAATCGTCTGCAAAGTGGTACACGCTGGCCCTAACAACGGATCAAAAGTCTCGTGGTACAGAGGACGCCAGACCATTTCTACCGGAATCACCGAAAAGTAATATTATTTCTCTTATTTTATATTCGAAAACTATTTCCATTCGACACTCATCTCTAGTCAAATGGCCGTCGGACATTTTTCGTAATTATCATTTTATATTTATTTCTTTTTCAAATTTTAATTAAAGAAATTTCAACAAAAAAAAAAAAAAAAAAACCCTTCCAAACGAAACTCCACATAGTGGAACGTTATACTTACAACGCTTTTCTGTTGGTCGTGAAAAGTAAATGGGAAGTTTAACTAAAAAAATTCGTTATAATACATTTCTAACTCGATTTTTCATGAAAATTAAAAACGTATACGTGCGTTTTACAACCCGAGTGATTAATGACGGTTAAAAATCCAAAATGATTACGTTTTCAATTACGAATAATACTGGAGAAAAACAGAAATATAAGTTTGCGTCTTAAAAAATAAAACCGTTTTCCGAAACGGAACGGAAAAAAAAAGTTGTGTTTTAGCGTATAAGATTAATATTTACAGTCTCCGCAACTCTTTAAGACGTGAATAAATAAATAAACGTCGATTGGCCGCCAAATTCTTCGAAATTATATCACTGAACATAAATGGTCTGGACGACAGAATATTTTTTTATATTACCAAAAGAAATTGTCTGTCCACAGATTCCTCGACATTTGTAGATGAGATTAACGACGGAATAAATGTAAATTTAAACCCAACCTGACCAATAATATTATAATACAGTAATTCTGATATTTATTGAAAATTAAATGAAAAATCAATTATTATTATTATTATTATTATTATTATTATTATTATTGTTATTATTTTCTCTAGCGAATTCGTTTTGATTTTTTTTTTTTTTTTTTTTTTTAGACGAATAAAAATAAATGCGAAAAGATTTCGAAAGTATTGAATATTATTATTCTCTTCTCGGTACGAGACAATATCTGAGAAGTAATGTTTTTGCTATTTTATTGCGTTTCCACTATAAGAGTTACGCGTATATCCACGAGTACGCTGTATTCAATGTTTTTAACTAGAACGACTGTAAAAAAAAAAAGAGAAAAGAACACTGTGCGTTTTTCACACACAGATATTTTAATGGTTCTTTAATTCTCGTTTTATACATTAAAATTCCGCATTTTTTCGCGTTCGTGAATTCTATTCGAACCTTTTTTTTTTGTTCAAATATCATCGTTCAAAATACACTCGGCGGGGTTAAATTAAATTTGTAATTTTCGTAAAACGAACTCCGTCGGAAAAGAATTAATTAGTACGTGTTCACTCACTCGACTCTACATACAATATTAATTAAAAACCAAGTGTAGTTAGGTTAGTTGGTGGTGGTCAATGCGATTACTACAAACGACACTACACAGGTACAATCTCTGATACAACTAGATTTTTAACACCGTCAATTATTTATACGCTTTCTGCCGATAATCTCATAAGCTACGCCCGTGAAAACAAATGTTTACGGTTCATATAAACCGCGGTATTTTAAAATTATTACTTGATACCGAAACATATATAATTTGAAATTTCCTTCGCGTTATTAAATACATTATTTGTACCTATACACTATACGTAGAAAACCGCGCAGCGTCGTCAGTGTTTATAAAATAAATATATTTGAACAACTCGTATATTCTCTTTATGAGTTTCGCGTTAAAAGTAAATTTCGTAATAAACTGAAAGTAGACGTTTCGTTCCGAACAAAGAGTTTTCACGTGATAAATAACGTTTTCAACGGCATATATTACTCGAACTGCAATGACCGAACCTCGTGATGTATATGTTATAACACTTACATGCACAGAAACGTCGAACGAAAATTTATACTTTTTCCAACGGTTCGTACAAGTCCGGATTAAATACTCGAAGGGATCGTAGGGACGTTAAAGTATTCACATCTTTCTCACACAATATGTGCGAAAAATAGTCTTAATCGAATATTATAATTTATGATACAGTTGTTATTTAAATAATTATAAATTATCAGTCATTGAAATTCCTTTTTAAATATAAAGTGTAGTAGGTATAGTTTACTCGAGTGTCTTTTTTCCCTCGATTTACGCGCAGAAAATACTTTTAAAGTTTTTTCAAAACTAGAATACCACTTTCTGTGGACAAAACGATTAAGAACGAAAGGTTATTCTGAAGTAGTGAGGCTCTACGATTATTTTTAACACTAGCTAGTGACAAAATCAAAAACACCGTTACTAGTACGTAAACTCCTAACCTAACTAAGCATAATAATAATAATAATAATAATAAAAATATGTTAAAGAAAAAAAAATAGGACAATTTTTTTCAATTTTCCAATATAACTTAAAAATTTAAAACACTATTTTAGTAATAACGTAATGGACGCGCTCGTTTTCACGGGCCTCCTGCCTTCTCCTTTTAATCCGGGGTTGAGTTTATGCAACAATTTATATTGAAACCACACGAATTGAGTTATATAATAATACTAGTGAATCAAAAAAATAAATATTTAAAACGTTTCTCGTTGAATTCGTGTGTGTGTATATGTGTTCTAAACTAAAATATTATCGAAATATAAATATGAAATGTAACTATATTTTGATAAAATCGAATTCATAACAAAAAAACAAATATACGAGGTCAATTATTATAATCGTACACATTTTTTTTTTTTTTTTTTAATAACTTTGTACACGTACAAAATACGATTTAAAACGTTTTTTTTTTTTTAATGTCAAAACTTGTATCAAAAAACTAATGATTCCATTTTTTTTGTAAATACGTAACGCGTACTCGATATTGTATATGCTAAAGCAATCGACGCAATCGTGTACGTAAACTGGAGTAGTCGATTCTAAACCAAAATGGAGTTCAGCGAATAATTATATTTTTATTCCTCTAAACCAATAACGCAATCGACGGCATACACAAAACGGATGACTTCCGTATGAGATCTCGCAGATATTTCCGGTTTCTCTTCGCGTACACATATATGACGACGTACTGTGCACTCTCTCTCTCTCTTCGTTTGCAAATGCGAATGGCGAAAAAAGAGTAATAATAATGATAATAATAATAATAATAATAATAATAATAATAATAATAATAATAATAATAATAATACGACCAAGATAATACGGAGAAAACCACCCACTTCCTGCAAATCTAATTTTCTTAATGGACTGCGCTTCTTCCTCGGTACATACCGGCGCATCTCTTTACATTCTTTATTGAGTACTAAAAAGCAATCGACATTTGTATGTTCGGTTTTATTTCTTCCGTTTTATTCGGAAAACGGTATTCGAATAGATCATTTTCCGCGCATACGTATTTACTAAAGAACCTACACACGCGCGTTAACACACATTACACGAGTCGCTGCTAAATTTCCGTAATTTTAGTTCACTATATTAACTAAACGTGTTGTTCACTTGTTATTACCGTCGCACCAAATTTAGTTGTGAATTTAAAAAAAAAAAAAAAAAAACAAAATTATTCGTTCGTATATTATTATTAAGTAACGCGATCGTTTTGATTATAACGTTAAAAAAATAAAATTATCTCAATAAAACATTGTCCATCCGTATAAATGTATTAACTACGTTTTCTTTTTTCAACTTCGTTCCATAGTACAATTACATAGTCTTTCCATATTTTTTTGTTCCCGCCTTGATGTATACTTTGTAAACAAACACCTGAGTAATTAAATCGAACAGTTTTGTGCAACATATGATTAGTATATCCATCAATATTATAAGAATAATAATTATTGTAAATTATCGTAACGAAATTACTAAACAGTTAAATTGATTAAATATCGGATTTTTTTTTTTTTCTTTAACTATACACGCCCTTGTTCGATTCGCGATCGACCGCCGATTTCAATCGATACTAAACAGTAATAGTTTACGATTGTACCACGTCGCCGTTGATTACTCGGGAAACATTTTAAAATTCAAACGTCTATAATACTGTACACGTAATACTTTTGGTCGCTTTAAAACGGTCCGATTATTAAATATTTACGAACGTTTTTGAAAGCTCTTGTGCACATTGTATAAAATAGCGATTACGTCGGGTAACGACGTTCATTTATAATCCGAAATATTGTGTCCTCTTACACACGCCACAACGGTGTATAGAGTAGCGGCAATTTTTTTTTTTTTTTTTATCGTTTCTTCGCCGTGTGAAAAATAACGCGCGAACATATGATAATAATTTTTTTTTCTCTCTTTCCTCTTCGTACAGGACCAACAGTGATTCGAGTTGTACGACAATTGTGTCCACTTTGAAAATCAAACACGTACAGAAAAAACATTCGGGCAACTACACGTGTCTGGTCGGATCACCGTCAGCATCGGCGGCCGTCACTATTCATATACTCAACGGTAAATCACTTTATACAATATATTTTCGATACGTAATGAATTATAAATATATATTGTTTTTTTTTTCGACAATACCGTGTAAACACGATATCCAAACCACTAATCACATTTTATACAAATAATAATAATAATAATAACCGTCGAACGCTGAATACGATTCCGAATGGGATTCGGTTTGGGTCGACGGCGTGAACAGAAAAAAAAATTCGACGGATGCTTTGAAAATTATAGTGAACGCTGCTTCGACAGTACAACGTTGAAGTTCGGTCCAAATAAATTGCGGCGTCCTTTTCAATCCGTTATTATAAAAAAACAAAAAACAAATCGCGTACTCTGCGCGCGTACACAAAAGATTTTGCACTCTGACTCGTAAAGTTACCGCGAAAATTCGTTGCGCGTTTCCACGGGAACACAGTTTTATCGCAATAACGTTTGAATACTCGCTGTGTCGAATACGGCTTTTTTTATTATATACATAACAGGTACGTGTGCTAATAAATAAATGTAAAAAAAAACCTGTGAGCGCGTATATTGAATTCATTTTCACAGTAGAAATATGTTAAGTGTACATATGTGTACGACAACGAAATTGACAACTATCGAAATCGACGGTCATTATATTCTCTATAATTATGTATTAACAATCGCGATACGCTCTCTCTCTCTCTCTCTCTTCAAAACGCATTTTATCCGTTTTAAAAAAAAAATAACGACGTCCGTCGATTGTCGAAACAAACATCAGAGCTGTGTGTGAGAGCCACCGGACGACTCCTCGACGAGTCTCGTTATTGATCAGTTCCGTCCGTCATATCGGTGTATTGACAGTTTAAACGCGAGCACTGGCTGTGTAACGAGGTCAGGGGCCACGGGGAAAAAAGTTCAAACGACAATCCGCGAACAGTGACATTAACCGTTGACTATTTATTTTTTTCCTACAACGCGATTTACAAATATTACCACGATCGTTCAACGTGTAACGGAATTATTATACAAATACGTACGTCGTATTGCGAGCCGCCGTTTTTATTTCGAACTTGTAAACAAATTGTAATCCGTAAATCGTTGTTCAACTGCACTCGGGGACGCGCAAGAATTATTTACTCGGAGAAAACCAGTCGTCGTTTCGGAACTTTTTCTTTTTTCGAACCTCCGTTTTGGTCCGATGACTACTACTTCGCGGCGATTCGTCTCATCATTCGAGGCACGTAATTTTCAAATATCTGTCCGCATCGACAACAGCGGTATAACAATAATAATAATAATAATAATAATAACGTATATACGAATTTTATAACACCGCGACGGCGTAGCGTAGTGAAGTTTTGAAAAGCTCGCCGCGGAACGATACGTTTTATTATTATTGTTTTTTTTTTTTTTGGATCATAGCCCAAATTGTATGGAAAAAAGTGAATGTTAAAGGTGGTAAAAAAAAAGGAAAAAAAAAACCGTGTAACCCCTCCCGGCGTGCACACACCGCCGGCGGATACGCTTTTAAATATAAAACTTATCTGGTCTGGCGTATAGTCGAACGAGCGGAGGAGGCGCTGCTGCTACGACTTCGGCGCCGAAATTTATGTGCGGTGTGGGACCCGCTGCTAAAAGAAAATGAAAAAGAAACTTCTCGCGACTGCAGGAAGCTGTGCGTATAACAATAATAAAAAGAAAATAAAGATAAGCGAGTTGGCATAGCCAGATAAGAAAAGTGTATATTACGCGGCGAACTCGCAAAGTAGACACGCGGCCGCGTACACACGCCAACGTTTCAAAAAAATATTCCGATAGAATTAATAAATTCCCCGTCCCGAAACGTTTTCTAACGCGCAAACAATATAATATATTTCAACGGAATTCCGTTTCCAATCGCTGCGATAGAATATACTGCGATCTTTAGGTTTTCACTATACTCGTCGCATACTCTTACACGTAGTTTCCACGTAACCAGAGTCGTACTTTTTTCCTTTTTTTTTAATCTACTTAAAATAATACAATCGCGTTGAAGAGTAAAAAAAAAAAAAAAAAGAACTCCGTCCGAATTGTACTTTTTTTTTTTTTTTTTTTTTTTACTTTAAATACGATCGACTGTAATAAGTCATTCGAACATTTCGCAGTGTCGTGTTACGATTAAAAATTTGCCGCAAGCGTTAGAAAATGAAAACTGTTTTCGACGTCTAATGGTATTACAAAAAAAAAAATAAATAATCTATTCGTGATCCGATTTCTCATTGATACGTTTTCGACGCTTTACAAAGAGGACGTTTCTCGGTTAAGCCGTTTAAATAAAAGTGACAAAAAAAAAAAAAACCCCCGCATCTACTACGACGAATGTAACCGGGGAATTCAATAATAACACGACCTTGTACTCGACGATAAAAAAAAAAAAACCACCGGTCCGTGTTATAGCGTAATTAATTCGAATGGGGGTTTTTTTTTTAAAAAAAAAATGAATTATTGAACGTCGTCGAGATTACTTTTTCGTTATTCGACGTGGTTCTTTTTATTCGTCTTCGGTAAAACACTTGACGAAAATGAAAAAAAAACACGACGATGACCCGTTCGATTCCGGCTATACGACACGCGCGCGCATTGAGTGATGTTAAATTCTAAAAACTATTCGATTCGCTCTTTATAAGACCCCGCCGTCCAACCGGCGATAAATAATTCACGAGACCAAATAATACGACACCTAATCCGGCGGCGATTCATTCGGGGCACGTGCGCTCCTTGGAATTCACACGCGTTCCGGCACGCGTCCTTTTGCCCGGTTAGTCGGTCCGTCGAATCGTTCGACCGAGAATTCTGTACGGGAATAACGCGAGAGTACAAAACGACGCAAACGTCCGGTTCGCAAACGTACTAATTCATATATGACAAACTGGAGATATTCTATTTATTTATTTTTATTTTTTTTAAAAAAATAATAATAAATAAGTCTCTCTCGGTTATTGTGTGTCGGTAACGGCATAAATGACGGCGGAAAACGATTTGTCGTTTTCCGCCTTGGCCTAAAGCACGACGTTCCGCACCGGCGGCAATTTCATTACACCCGACCACACACACAATTATTATTATTATTATTATTTTGACGATCCAATAATATGTTTTATAATCCGACACGACACTCGTCGACTAACCAAACGCTCATTTTTTTTTTTGATATTTTTAGCGGGGCACGGTATTACAACGCGTGTCGGTTTTACAGTATTATGTGTATTTTTTTTATGTCTGTGTCCAAAAATTCTACACCAGAATGATTGCTTCGATCTTTGCTATCATATACGCGATTTCCTATTACGAATTCCATCTGACCGTCGTGCGGGTCATTTTTCGATTCTCTCAGAATCGCCCAAGAAAACGAATTCAAAAACTACCGAGAAATTACTATATAAAAACGATAATTTTTATTTTTCGTCGTGATTTCGAAACTGACGATTTTATAGGAAATTGAAATATTCACCGAATACGTAATGTTAGGGAAAACGTATAGTCTTTCGATTTTCGACTATTTCGATGGCAATTATTGATTTTCAACCGTGTAATTCACGAAAAATATTTGGTTTTAAGGCATAAAAATTTAATACGAAATTTCAGCACGCGTATACGTGTTACTTCAACTGTACTCAAAGAATCGTGAAAATCGTTTGTCGCGATTTCAAACATTTCCACCAAAGTGTATTTTATTGGAAAAACTATGCGTTTGTTCAAAACTAACGGTCTTTTACCGAATATGCGAGCTTTACTCTATTAACGAAAATATTATTTCTGTTGACTAATTTTACCTACCCGAATTCGGTGTAAGAGAAATTATATTAGAACGATATAACATCTGTAAGGTTATTCGTAAAATATGTATTCTATACACGCGATATTATCAATAATATTACACCAAAGTTCCGCACAGAATCGTTTTATCGAACGCAACGATTTACGTCAAAACATATCATAACAATATTATAACGAAATTCTAAAAATCGTATCCAAGTAAACGATAGCATCCACAACACGCCGCGGCTCGCTACACTTTTTTTCTCTTCTTCTTTTTCTTACCGCGTTTCATATTAAATAGTAATTATTTAATTTCTTAAATTCGTTCGTTTTATAAATTACCTTTCCAAAAGTGGTCTACGTGTATCACCAAAGAATATTGTCCGAGGACTTCAAGAACTACACACACTTTTTTTTACGATTTATTAATATTATATACGCGCGCGCGTCTCCTCTTTTATCTATGCGCATTGGCGTTCTGTGTGGGAAAAACATATTACTTATTGTCGTTTTAAAATGCCCGAAAACGTGCGTTTGCGCGATTTCTTTTTCCCGTTTCTCCGGCTCAAAAAAAAATAAAAAAATAATAACCCATCTTCTATGCGTTTTTACGAGTAACAATATATTTTATCCGCGTTTCATTCACGAATTGCGTATAATAATATGACACGTGTTTTCGCTAACACTTTTACGTTGGGACGACGCGGTTTTTCGTCATATTTTTCTTAATATTATTTCTGCGACGTTTTTCCACAGTATACTTAGTCTTTAAAAATAAATAAACGTTTATGATTCGTCAAGTCCTTGCAAAACTAATCTAGTAATAACCTATATGAACACAAGCTTTTTTGTCCCCCCCCCCCCGTAGAATTTCGCCGCAGGATTCGGAGGCAAAACGAACGTTTCCGTGATAACGCGCCATTTTATAAAATAAAACTTAATATCCCACCGCAGGAGGTCGGTAACACACGCGGACCGCGTTTTTTATTCCTCGAAATTCCTATCGGAAGCTCCGCTAACGCAATCGTTATTGAAAATACGGGTTTTAAACGCGTATTCTAACGCGAAGGATTTTATCGACATACCGAGACAACTCGCACGGCCATTTAGATGTTCGGTTCGGACGGGGATGTATTTTCCCGGACGAAACGAAAAACGTTTAAAAAAAAAAAAAACGTCAAGAGGAAAGATTTCGGAATTTGGCGGATTCGAAAATCCGTGGAAAAAATGTCAAAATAATCGATTGGAACGAGTATTCAATAAATAATAATCGAACGAACGTTTACTTTTTCGATATCGCGAAAACGTTTCTGTTCACAATTAATACAAACGCGGTGTCGTGAATGTTAAACCGTCTGTTTCAGAAGAGTTCGAATAGAAATATTCGTAACATAAACGAATATCTTTTTTTTAAGAGCACCGTCGTTTTGCAGTTCCACTGGACCGATCCGACGCGCGCGGAAAAACGGTTTCGTCGTTTTGAATACTCCGAGAAATATTCGGCGGGAAGCGAACGATTCACAAGGGCGTACCGAGGGAGATTTTTATTAGAGGTCAAAGTCGATAGTTTGGCAAACTCTAGAAATCGATACGGCAATAGAAACTCACTGCAAATCGCCGTGCGTCGTTTTCGCAACATTACATTTCATTGGACTTGCCAGGAGATATTTAAAAATTCATTTTGAGATTCGGCGGGACTCCGTGCGTCGTCGCGAGTACGATGCGGTCCGGACCTAAAACGATCCCAATCGCGCGTCGTTCGCGTGACCTCTAAACGCTAAACCCTGACTGCTGCTGCAAGTAATACGTATAGAAGACGCTATTATTCCGGTATGAAAAATCACCGTTGTCCTTCTTTTCCGATCCATTATTTCTGTCAAGCGTCATGTATCAATACGATTGTTTTCGTTCGCACAATGACGAAACTTTCATTACTGATATAACATGTTCTTCCAATAATTCCAGTCGTCCAGAAGCACAAAATAATAATAATAATTTTCTTTTCCAGTAGTACATTTTCAATGTCGCCATCAAAATTATTTACAAATGAAGATTGGCCAATTTTTACGGTCGGTTTTTACTGAGAAGTTAAAAAATAGAAATTTTTTTGTTTTTTTTTTTTTTTGCTGGGAATATGACCGCTCCATGCCCTTCTAGGTTCGCTCCCGGCCGACTACGCCTCTCGTGCCCGCCCCGTCGTTATCAAATCATTTTTAACAAATGATTTATTATATTTATAGCCCGGCGTTCGCTGTGTACGGTGAAAAGCGCGATTTTCTTTCGACGCCAACGTCCGTTCAACATCCGTTCAGATTTAACTTCGGGCCATTTCCCGCGAATTAAACTTCCGCCTCGTGTCCATAACTATTACACGCGTACGCTCTTTTAACGTGTGTGTGTGTGTGTGTACATAACATGTCTGAGTGTACACGCAATTCATACGCGACGTGTTTTTAAAATTCGCGTCGTATCGATTTATTTATTTATTGGTAATATCGATAAAAATAGTAATAATAATAATAATAATAATAATCGTTAGCGTAGGATCCGCAGAATGGCGGATAAGTAAACAAGTGTGGGCGTAGAGAGAAATACGACGACGGTATGTAACGAATCCCAACGAGGAGCTCCCTCGGCAGTTACGTATTTGTATTTGTAATAAGTTAATTATTAAATCGTCGAAAATTAAATATACTTTTCGATTTTTCGTTTTGGAAAAATTTTAGTAACACTTCGTCTAACGTCGAATCATAAATATCGCGGTGCGTATAAAATTATTATGAACAATATTGGGCCCCGTCGATCCAAAAAGAAAAATAATTCTCGGGTCCGCCGCCATCGAGTGTAATTTTTACACGACGCCGTTCATACATTGTCGAAAACCAATTGATATTTTGACGTAATAATAAAATAGTATGCGTCGAGTTCTCCGAGACAGGAAAATAAAATAGAATATTATTATGTAAATCGGATTATTATCATTTATAATATAATCCCATAGAAAATATCACAAAAAAAAAAAAAAAATTGAATTTTACACGCCCGCGACACGGACGTATATCGCCGCCGCGTCCCTGCAGACAACACTCCGAGAAAACATCTGCGTGCACATGGACCAACTTTATGTACTCACAATAATACAATAATCGCATTCATCAATCGCAATACCATCCCGTGGCTTAACATAATATTAACGCGTTTGCATCGTCTCATTATTGTATTACACGTCGCTTGTTCGTGGAAACGTTGAGTGCGCGCCGCTGTTTGTCTCGCACCTCTGTACGATTATACAAATCAGCGTCTATTGAAGAACGTACGGCAAACAAAAAATAATACGTCTAGTAGAATATTATTGAAACGTTAAAAAAAAATAAAATAATTATTCGAAAATAGCGATGTCGATCCCCGCATCAACGCGTTTATAAAAATATAATATTTTATCAAATGTCACGAAATCGGCACATTTTCTGTGATCGGAGAAAAAAAGTATATATATATAAACGTCGACGGACTTCTGTTTTTGGAGAATATACGACGAACTCTCTTTGATCGTTGTTCGATAAATAATTTATATCATGTCACCGGACGTTAATATTTTCCAGTGATTTACACGACAATGAATTTCACACAACACCGTACGATATATGTTATATAATATGGTCTCGTCACAATATTAATCAAAAACGTTGAGATAAAAATCATACCTGTACATCTCGAAAACAAATTTATTTTTATTCAAAATACAATATTATATTTTATAGACAAATTAAATTCCTTAACGGGTTTTCATCGTTTTTCTAATGTAAGATAAAAAAATAAATAAATAGCGTATTACACAAAACGATCTTTCGCGTTGAACGAATCCCGTCTTATTGTAATATACAATATTCCAACGAAAACGCAGTTTTAATCGTATAATAATAATAATAATAATAATAATAATAATAATAATAATATTAATTTCTCCAATTCTCTCGACAAATAATATTATAGTTTTTATTGTTGTCTTCGCGTTAAATGGGCGTACGCCAAATTTATTGTACGTATAAGGAATACGCGCCGGATTCTGGTGTTAGACAATAGTTTATGGTCACCGAATGCGAACGGAGTGAAACTTTAGTACATATATTCCATAAACTCTCGCCACCCTACCGTTCTCCTCATTCGGCCGCGAAAGAAATTTCGCAATTTTACATTTTATCATTTTTCATTTTAATCCCCCGCCGGCCGGTAACTTTTAATCTCGTTCCGTATTATTTTTTCTTCCGTGAATTACGGTCAGTTTTCCGTTGATATCTTTTGTGCGACGCGGTCTACGAAAAGTGTCGAAGTGAAAAAAAAAAAACAATCGTATGTGCATCCCGTATTCTCTTTCATCAGTTCGACAGTTCGTTACTTCGTTGCACACTTTTATTGTAAAGTCATATTTAACTTCGTGGCCATAAAATCAATATTATCATTATTAATATTTCTCCAAACTTTCCGGGTTTCTACGCTTCGCATTATCTCTCCTACTGACCCTTATTCCTCCCGTTAAATGTATGATTTGACGAATAAATCGAATAGGACCGATTTTTTTTTCTGAATAATTATTTTTTCTAGACCGTCACGTCTTATGATATGATCAAAAAGTTCAAGGATTCGACGACGCTGTATTGAGAGGAGTAGTCGTCTGTTCTCTTGTGCGCTCAATTCTTCTAATATATATTGACGCATTCGTTCTGGAAGCTGGCCCGTGGAATACACAACATTTTTCGATACGATTATATTATAGACTCAATTCCCCTTCGGCGAGATGTAGTCCATGATTCTGAGCCGTATATCGCTATGGGAATGACCATAAGTGTTTTTTCACCAGGCACTCATTCGTTTCTTTCCTCGTGTTATACGGTCTTTCCATATCCCGGACAGTTTACTGTCTTGGCCATTTCCATAGTATGCGTTTTATTTCCTCCTCAGAACCACCTTTGTTTGTGGACGTAAGTATACATGTATAATATGTATCTGTTATGAACGTTGTACATAACTGTGAATATTATCGCGCGAATCGAATTGCCGTTGAGATTTTTTTCCCCGTAAAAAATGCGCGTATTTTTTTTTTTTTTGTATTAAACATCACAGGGAAAAAAAATTTTCAAAAAACAAAATGCAAATACTCTCACAATAAATAAATAAATGTGTATATGTATAACCAATCGAGTATGATACGTTTTGATGACCGAGTCGAAAGCTTAACACAAACAGTCGATTACAAAGAGTAAAAAAAAAATATTTTAATTAAACAGATTTTTTTTTTATATATAATATAATCTATCTGGATAATCCGAAATGAAACCGTATCACATAAATAATAATAATAACAATACTAAAAATAAAAAAAAAGATTTAATTAATTATGCGTAGGTATAATTTCGTATTCGTATTATAAAGCGGGGTATACGTGTTTTTTTTCTGTTTTCATATTGATTCAAAGATCGTTGTACAATATTTGAAAACGCACTCCGAAAATTCACCGTAGATATATAGTTTATAATATATATTTATTTTTTTTAATTATGAAATAATAATAATTGGCCTGTGTATACGGAACGAGACATCAAAGACGATTATCGTCACGAGTGTAGTCGTCGAGGAGGAAACTTTTATTATTATTTTGTCGTCGACAGAAAAAAAAACGATCATTGCAGGCACACGGACCGCGTATAACTCCCGTAAAACATAAAAACCGACAGTAATTTCTATAAAAATTCTTACAAAAAAAAAATGAAAAATACATTGCCGACATTATTATTATAACGATGACGTGATTTTCTCGTTTTCCTTTTTTTTTCGTGAAACGATTTATAACATTTTTTCGAGAACGCGGTAAAAATCGTGCCCCGCACACGGCGCGTAATTTGACCAAACAAAATAGTAATTTTCCAGAATTCTGAGTAAAGCAAATCTTTTTTTTTACTTTTTTCAATGAAAAGATAAATAATACACTTTTTCTTTTTTCTTTTTTAATAATATTAATCGATATTTAACCGCGTATTTATATCCCGTGAAATTTAACTTTTAAGTATCTGCGTTTTATTCAACGGTCGTTATGATATTATTGAAAAATAAAAGAAGACATTAATCCGATTGTGCGGAGAGTGTTTTTTTTTTTTTATTATTATATTTTTACTTTATCCGCGCCATAAATAAATCCTCAATACCATCTCCGTGGATGCGTTTGCAAAGACAGCATAAGGATGCTCTCGCCCTCGAGTTCTCAGGAAAAAGATTTTCTTTTGGTTTTCCGAGTGGAATGAAATGTATATTTTTATATTTGAAAACCGATTGTCTTTATTAAACAATAATAATAAATTAAAATTACAATTCCGCCAAATTCGCCTTAATATTATTATTATTATTATTATTATTATTATTATTATTATTATTATTATTTCATCGATGGACTACGGACGGCGAACCGTCGATATATTGCGATATACTTTTTTTTCCATTTTAGATATGTGCAAATATAAATGAAATGGGTTTTTAGTATTAATTATATATATATATATATATATATATATATATATATGTTCTCTGTATTTAAATATATTAAATGAATGAAGGCATAGGCTTTAAAAAATGTGACCGGTGTCCGTATTTTTAGAATTTTCGCCATTTAAAAAAAAAAATTTATTATCTCATATATTACCAGTGTCGGGCCTTTCTCTAAAGGTGAGGATATATTGTACACGCGCATTCGAAAGTAAAAGTATTCCGCACAAAATGTCAAAAATAGTTCTGAACTCGGTTAAACAATTAAGCACCAGCTAGGCCACGCGAAACGTCGAGCCGTCACTTGACTACGTTTATATTATGATAGCGTTAAAACTGTTTAAAATTATATCGGTTTGAAATTATTTAAAACGTTTTGACTTAAACCGTTTTCGGATGACGTAATATACGTACATATATACATATTAAATCGGTTTAGCGGAAATTTTAATTTTAAAATTAATACTTTTATTCCATGACTTTAGTCGTTTGTTCCAAGAGAATATCTGATAATATGATTTTTCGTTTTCTCGTTAGCATTTGTTCATACATTTTGTACGATTAATTAATTAAAATTTTAAATTAATTTAATAATATCACAGAATTCAATTCAACTCAATATTAATGCATAATTAACGAATTATATATTGAGGACAAAAATTGATAACCATAATAACCGATGACATTTCGATCAAAACAATACGTGCGTTTATACGTATATTTGATAGACCATTTTTAAGCACATGAAATGGTTTTAAATCCTTAAACGAGCGATTTGACTTATAAAACGGTTCGACTCTTTTTGTAAACCGTTTTAAAGTGTTTACATGACGTAGATGCGTTTTAATTTCATAACGGTTTAGCTTTAAAGCCCGATTCATACTCGTACAACACGACACAACAGACAAAAGTCACGTCCGATTCACATACGACTGAGAATAAACGACAGACACGCGCTCAATTGATTCCAATTTTCGTTTCGAAAGGTCGGAAATCATCAATTCCCAACGTGTTTCGGAATTTAAAATTTGAAGATTTAGCCGCCATGGTAATAATATATTTTACGGTCCAATATAATATAAGGACTGTATCTGTGTACTATGTCCATAATTATATTATTATATAAATAATAATAATTCGGCTTGTTGTAATCAATGCAAAAATGTTCGTTTTACAAATGTAATTTATAAATTAATTTAAATATATGAATAGGTATATAAAAATATGTATATTTTAAACAAATTGATTCTGACAAGCACCGATAAAACCGATTCTTTGCTCGAATAGTTTGTCGTGTCGTTTTATTACGGAGCTGGCCAATTCGGTTTGAATTGCCGTATTCAATATATATTGATAGAATATTTTGTCGTGTTGTACGAGTGTGAATCGGGCTTAAACCGTTTTAACGGCATCGTATAAGTAATAATACATATTATATTTATCTGTATAATAATGTATTATACAAATTGCAGTTTTATCATTTACTACGTTTAAAATGATGGCTTTAAAACGGTTTAAAATCCAATCGGTTTGAAATTATTTTAAATGTTTTAACTCAGACCGTTTTTCACGGGTTTATTTTACGTACGTACATTAAATCGGTTTGTAGCAAAATTTTATAAACAGTTTTAAAATTAATATTTGTACTCCATGATCTCAGTCGTTTGTTCCAATAGAATTTCTGATAATGGATATGGTTTAAGCGTATACAATTCTTAAATTACATAACGCGAACGATTTAATTTCTTGACTTCTTTAAACCGTTTTAAAGTTTTTACACGACACGAATGCGTTTTGATTTCAAAACGGTTTAGCTTTTAACCGTCATATAAACGTCGTAATTAATGCTTACAATACAAATTAAAAATGCGTATACCATAAAACTAATGGTCATATTAATGTACTATCAATATTTCCAACGGGTGCTTCTATAGCACCTTTCAAACATTTCAACATTGTTATATATGGTAAAGACGTGCGCGTATCACTCTTCCGAGATTTGTTTGAAATTTCTGAGTCCCTCCCGGAGTTGCGAGCCACAACCCGCTCCGACCATAAATCTGAGCACCACTGTCGTCCTTTTATATAATTCGTATATATAATAATTCGTAACGATATTGAAATAATCACGTTTTTCCGGTGTCGATTAATACTTATAAAAAAAAAAATTTTTTTTTTTCCTATTCAAATAACGTTCCTGTGACCCATTGTGAAATACCCCGACAAACGCAATGTTAATTTTTTTTTTCCCGCCGTAATATTTCGTAATTATTTTATTTTATTAATTATCGGAACCCTGTATAATTAGTAGTGCGGTGATTTTAACACAGTGATTAACATGAAAAATAAACATAACTGACTAATAGTATGGATTCGAATGGCAACTAGACTGGACGCTGAATATATTATATTATCGCGGTTATTTTTAATTTTATAAATACATTATTAATTTTTTTTTTCAATGTTATGTGCTTCTTTACGCATCTTGCAGGAAGTGTAAGCCCTATTGACCCGCTCATCGCGTTTACGGACGTTTTATATTACGTCGCGTGGAGGCGAATATCACGTCCCCCGTCCCCCCGCACAGGGGACTCATGACAGGACAACAGCATAAAACGTTCCGCTCCCGCTCTGTAAAAATCATTGGCCGCGGGCTGGACCACCTGCGGGGTTAACAATAATTCTGGCGCCTTCATTTATACACACACACGCACACACACACACGAGAAAACTGTCGTTACACCGGGAGGATTCGTCCCGCGCAGGCCGTATATAATGCGATATAAACGGCGAAACAACGGCTTTCGGAAGTCCGGCCGCCTTCCATTGCTCGCTCTATCTGCACGGTCGATTTGACCGTTCGTACTCGGCTGATAAATCGCCGACCGATTTTTCATCCGCCACACACTCGCCCGATGCCCCCGCGTAACACCGTTCGCCCGCCGTTTGTCTCGACGCGCAGACCCGATGCCAATATAGATACGTATGTATATGAAAAAAGAAACGCTATTCACTCCCCCCCCTCCGAAATGACGACGACCGACTGGAGAGCAGGGGCGTATACAAGGGGGGGGGCGATGGGGCGATCGGCCCCCCCCTAGATACTTGTGTATGTACCTATATCTACTGACAACTAAAATTAATCGAAGTAAAACTAAAATGTCATAAAACATTTTTTTATTTAAAACTTATTATTTTTATATAATTTTTCGATAATTCTAAGTTGGCAACAGATTCGACGGGCCCTTTTTTCTATTCGCCTCCCCCCCCCGCCAAGGGATGAAGTAAATACGCCCCTGCTGGAGAGCGCGTATTTTACGCGGACGCGACGCGGGAACTCGACTTGGAATGTTTTCACTTAACGCGATGATTGTTTTGTACATTCGTACCACGACGACGAATGGACGAAGGACTTATTCAAACCCTTTTTCTTCCGAATTACCGTTTTTTTTTTTTTTTTTTCGTACGAACAAGAGCGGTAAAGACCATTTTTACGAAAACCGTGCGGGCGGTTAAATCAAAACTCGCCGAGGTATTTCCCGATAATCTTTTCGTACGCGCGACCGTCATCTCGCATATTCATAAACTGCTCTCTGTGGAAATGTCTTTTTCGACACACAGTCTTCCGCCCGTACAGTCGATGAACAATGTCAACTGCAAAATGGCCCGCGTTCGTTTCGGTATACGGTGGACTCGCGGATGACGGTCAACGGTGTTTCTGTGCCGTAATCGCCTGACCAGGAACGAATAAAATTGCAACGATCATCGCCATTTCGTTGATGACCACCAATCGCGCTATTCACGTCTTCGTCCGACCACCACGTGTATTTTATTTTATTTATTTTTTTTCGTTTTCGGGTTTTCTCTTGTTTAGAAACGATGATAGATAAAACTGTACAACTGCAATGAATCACAAGGCCGTCTCTAGGTCTATCATACGAAAACCCAATTCTTTTCTAAAAACAAAAATATTTATATATATATATTATTTTTTGATGGCACGAGTTTATAGACACACACATATATGTATATATATTCGGTGGATTCGGTGTAATGGAATGAACAATTCATTAAGTTCAATGAGACCGCGATAACAGCAGACGCGCGAGAGCTGTGTTACGTTCATCATTCGTTTAGAACGCATATATACATATATCGAGATGGAGATTAAGTTCAGTAAAGTCGCTAATTCAATTACGCTTCTGATGTACAATGGCTGGTAACGTTATTTTTATTCCCCCGCACGTACACGAGTTTAATGTATTTGTGTAAAACGCATTAATAACGCATTAATAATAACGTTTTGCGCGGTTTCCTCCCCGTTATCGGAGTTGACTAATTATTAGGAAGTTACAGAAACGCTACTACTGCTGTATCCGGTAATTCGGAAGTCACCGTGTACGTGCGTAATATATGCCTCTACAATTATCGGGATCTGAATATTATTCGACACGCAGAGACGTGCACAGTTTCGTACGCGTAAAAACAAACAAGACGAACCGTTTCGAGACATCTGATAACTGCTGACGTTATTTGTCCAATTTTCGTGTTCGGTAACGTATTCGAACGTATCGTTTTTATTATTAAAACGTTTGAGTTTACAAGTCGACAACAATACCGAGTGTTACAGAATCGTATCGTGACGACGAATTGTAATATTAATTTATTGGTACTCGTATAATAATTATTGTTGATAACGACTTAAAAAAATATACCGATAATGTATTGACATTTTTTATTTCTAAACTTAAGAAACCGATGTGTCGTCGTATTTTGAGTATTTATATAATGAAATCAACGTTGTGAATAGCGCATCGTTTCCATTACTGTCTTTACGTTTCATACAGTTTTATTTAAAAAATATATTTCCTTTTCCGTCCGATAAACTAAACGCTATTGTCAAGCCTGTACACAATTAATACAAACTGTTTGTACGCGCGTATTACTTTAACGATTATTGTTTGCTATTTCATATTTTGGTTTTACGCTCTGAACAGAGTAAAAATACTACAAACAACACTATACGACGATATCGTGGTCGTAATATATGTATTTAATCCATAAAAATAATTTTTTTTATATGTATACAACAAAAACAATCCAAACATTGTAACCTTTTCAACCGATATTGAATGATTCTGATTTATAGCGTTTTCCGTCAATCGGAACTCGAAATTGTGAATTTTCGTTTATTTCGTTTCGGAAAAAGTCAATCCATAATAATTGGACGATTACGAAACAATTATTAGACACTGTAATCGTTGTCATCAAATTGTATTATATCAAAAATATAAATAACTGTTTTTTTTTTTTTTTTATATGAAATTCAATATATCTTTCGGCATATTACGTGCACACACTATACGTTTCTTTCACGAGAGGGGGGGGAGGAGACGAAATTACTAATTATTATTAGTAGAATATGTGTAGAAATCATTCTAACACTTATGTTATATAAATATAGTTTAGCAATTCGATTAGAATAGCGTTCTGTTAAATTCCGAAACATTATTTTATCAATCTATTTGCGTGCTATTATTATTTGAATAAAAGCGATGAAAAAAAAATCATTTTACATTAATTGTGTAAAGCCATTTAAAATGATCGAATCATGTGAACAAATGCAAAAAAAAAACCCCCCCTCCTCATAAATAATATCTCTCAAAATTGATTTAGCTTTTGAACCGTATACAAACCGTGTACGAAAAAGAAAAAAATACATCTCGTGTTTCACCATCACGCCCGGTAATAAAATTCAGATATAATATTATGTAATAGGCCACAACGTTTTACGACAGAATCTACAAATAAATACGAGGAGGCTGTTGTGGCGTTGCCTATAGTTACGGACCAAAAACACAATACACATTATCATTTCGCGCGAGACCAGATATAATATGAGGCGAGTTTTCCGCGAAATAATAGACCCCACTGCTATTTCTCATACTCGCATAAAGAATCGTTGTTTACATTAAAATATAATTCGCAGATTTATATAATATAAAAAGTTTAAAGAATTTAAATTTACTTCTTCGACTGCGCGTTATTCAGCGTAAAATATTTTAAAGTCAAATTTAAAAATTGTTTCGTAATTCGAATGTTATTTTTATTTTTTTTTTTTAACGTGTTACTGTTATTATTATTATTATTATTATTATTATTATTATTATTATTATTATTATTATTATTATTATTATTATTATTATTATTATTATTATTATTAAAAAAATACGTGCAAATATTTTCTCGGAGTATATTTTTACTGAAATATAAATTTATATCGATATAAGTATTAAATTTTATAATACCGTGGAAAAATATGTTAATTTTAACTCTTAAACTTCGTAAAAATTATTATTTTTAGCAAAATCCCGATTTTTTTTTTTGTTGTGTCCCAAAAAGTATGTGAGATTAAATTAAACTGACTTAACGCATACGGGGATAACAACGGTCGAAATTGCTGAAGTGTACGGAAACACGCGTTTTTAATTTAATTATAACTTTCATTTTTTTTTTTATTATTATTATTGTTTTTTTTGTAAAGGATGCTTTGAAAATGAATATGAAACATAATCCGAAAACGTTTCATGAGTATAAAAAAAAAAACAAAAAAGAATAATTTTGCATTTTGTACTTTATACGTATACAAAGTTATTTTGTACAGAAATCCTATGCCAATAAACACAAATATTTATACAAACAGTCAACCCGATCCAGCCGATTTCTCGATATGCAAATTTCAGCAGACCATTATTATTCGTGCAACCGTCGGCCTTCGAATGATTTGTTCGATACGCCGTGGTATTCGCGTTTCTCCCGTCGAAAAAAAAATGTATTACACGTAGTTTTTATCCCGATTTTCTTCTTTATTAACTTCCTCCGGGAAGAACGGGATGTAGAAACGTAACGAGACATCTCGCCGGGGGGAGTCGTCCGTGTTTTATAGAATAAAAAAAAATTTTTTTTAACAAAAAGAAGAGCGTAAAAATTCCCATATCGAGTCGTATGAGAATCCACACGAACGACCGGAAAAGTTTCGTATTGTAACACCACCGTCAATGTGTCGGTCTGGCCTATTATGCTGAGCCCCGTTCTCGATTCGTGATCATATCTTGTTAGAGAAATAGTCTTTTGACTGACTGCACTGGCAGAGCTCATGCATACATCATAATTTTTAACAATATGTAATTTTTTTTTTTTGTATATTGGTTGTAGACGCAGAGAAAAAAAATAACATGTTTATAAATATAAATGATTTATTTACTTAACCATTAAAAACAGTAAAATTACATTAAAAAAAAAAACAAACAAATAACGTTTTCCATTTGTATAAAACTTATACATTAGTACAAATGCTTGTAAAAATGCAAAAAAAAAATGTTAATTTTCGACTCCACCCCGCTTAAACTTCCTCCGTCTTTAAGAAGATTAAGTAAATTAAGTCGTTCTCCCACATGCGAACAGACAAGTGGTTCAAGACGTACATTCGATTAATTGATGATCTAAATTTGATTATTAAAACCTTCGACTTCGAAAAATAAGCGTTCGCGTGAAACTTGCGCGCGTAAACGTATTTCATTATACAAAACTAGGTGAATTAAATAAGCCAGACTTTCAAGTTAAAATTCATAGAACGTTAGAAACACAATTTAGCGGACAATCATTACAATATTGTTTATATTTAATAATTATATGTCCGTCTTTCTCTTCTGAATCGTCCTGCGTCATTATTTTCATTGTTTTTCTCGTAAATATAATAATTCAATCCGCTGCTGTATTTTATGACGGACCCGTAATGATTTCTAATCGAATGTACACCAGACCGGCGCAAGAGATCAGCTCAGGTGACGTCCGTTTTAATGAAATAGTAATTAAGTAATGCAAATGCGTATTTCTGTACACCTAGCTTGAAACATATTTGAGTTCGAAACGTCAATTGAAGATCTACCGTGTTTTAAATACGCACCGATTGTGTATCACCATCTCGTGTGACGCCCAAAGAAGTCATTCCCCGCATGTTTAACCGTAGAAGTTTTCAAATTCGAAAACTTGAAATCGATTTTTATAACCACGTGACGGTCAGGTAATAATGTAATACAATACTCATCAAACTTGCAATCTCGCAGAAATAGTGTTATTATGATTTTTTACTATAAATCGTATTCTATACAACGTGAAATCGCTTCCCGAAAATGTAATTCCCTCGGGCGCCGCGGTACGTTCTATGACTGCGATATTATTAGGGCAGCACAAACCTGGAATGTTTCCTGGTTGAAAAGGACACGCAGGACACGAGTGTACCGACGACGGATGAGTTCAGTAAGCGGCCTAGACACTGCCGCACCGTTAATTCTTGCGGCACACGCTCGTGCACGAAACGTTTAATATCACGCGGTATTTTTATGTCGAAAAATTCAAAATACGTTTTGTGTATATGGGCAGAATAAAATGATTTTCCAACAATGACTTTGGGTTTGAAGTCCCGCGGAATTCCAATATTAACTGTATATTGTCGGGATTTTTATCTTTTTAAACTCTTTGAACAAAAATCGAATTTATAATTAATTCCCGTACTCGACGTTGTCAATCGGATCATATTTCGTCTCGGTCCACTGTAACTCTAATATTAATAAAATTCGACTTTGTGTACCGACCTCTGTGACCCGATTTGTACATTTCATTTATCCTCTATAAGAACCTCGTACTATATATTTCCATCTCGTGCTCTCCGTCCTATATTAATAATTAACTATACGCGTATTGTAACGGATTTTTTTCTTTTTCTGTAAAATATTATACGTACATTAGCAGTAATAAAAAGGTGGATGATTTATTGGGACAACGCGGCGATATTACGGAGTCTGTATATACAAAATGTATTCTATATCGCGTACGATAACGTGCGGTATTATTATTATTATTATTATTTGCCCGGTTTTTCGTAATTGTTTTAACATTTTACACTGTTTTAACTCCAGACGCAGAAAAAACGATATAGCGAGATGTTTACGTAAAAATAATTCAATTCGAACACTGCTAATTGTTTACTGTATAAATGTCACGCGATTGTTTTACGTTCGGTGTTTAAAAAACCGTTACGGTATTCCGCTGATGATAAAATGCCGTGAAAACTACGGAAATCGCGTATTTTATTCATTTTGATAACAATTAACAAAACTTTGCGTAACATCACATATTCATCCTTGTCTTTAATGTAAAGCTTTTCCCCTTCGGAGATCGTCACGTGGCACGACTTCACACAGTAACGTCCGGCCATTAATACCGGGTCAGTTGAATTATTCAACATGCCTTTTACATCAGAATATTCAATTCTACTCGCCGTTTAGTTTCTCGAGTTTGACGTATTTCAAGCTATACTACAATTGTTTCTACGGGAAAATGAAAAACGCATTTAACTCATAATTTTATGGACGCGAAACTTCATCGTAATAAATGATTGTGTCGCCGGTAAACTGTATAAATATCATTAAAATTCATTGTAAATATAATTGCCCAGCAGTTTACATCACTATTTTCTCCGACTGCGTTACAACCTACCTGTGTTTACTATTGTCATAAACGTTTTTGTTACAATTAAATTCAATTTTGTTTAGAGTTTTTTTTTTTTTTTTTGGTATACTTAAATATATAATAATTAAACGTATAATTTTCGTTGTAGCGTTATTATTATTTTTCATTCGATCTAAACCAATAGATTTAATTTAATTTAAAAAATTTTCGGTTTAACGCTTTTTTTTCCTATCACGTTTGTACGTACTAAAGTATAGTAGTGAAAAATAATAAAAACGATTAGGTAAAACGTAGAAAATGTGTTTGTTTTTTTATATAATACGGTATTAGAATATTATAAAAAATATTATCATTGTATATTACTAGCGAGTAATAATAGATAACTTTTCGAACGATTTTTAAATATTTTCGTTTTAGAAAATTGAAAAAAAAAATTATTATATACTTTTTACCGCGTATCGTTCTCGACTCGCGTTCAATTTGCGTACTACTCAATGAAATTTCGCGCTCGTTGAAATACAGAACGTAAGCGTTCTGTGCAGTTATACGCCGTTTAAGTGTTTGCACTCAAATTTCGTGTACCTCGTGCTTTAAAAGCGTTTGTTTTATTTTATGTTTTACGTTCCGGGCGGTAGACATTAACCGACTTGAAACTGTTTTTATTGCAATATACGTGTGTGTATATACAAATGCGTTGTTATTTTTACTCGCATTACATTGTAATATTATATCTATTTTTACGAGTAGTATTTACGAACAAGATATTACTGCAAGACAGTTCTTCACTATAAATATATATCACAAAAAAAAAAAAAAAAAAAGACTAGGTAACATATTTTATTGATATCCTAAACAATAAATATATTTTAAGGTTAATAAAACAAAAAAAAAATATATTATTGTAATAATGTGTGTATTTCTTTAGCCGTAAAATTAATAATAATAATAATAATATACTTTTAAAATTAAAGTTATTATTTTTTTTTTTTTAATGAGATAATTTTTGTAAATATAATAATTTAAAATCGATAGAATACAATTTATTTTTTTTTTTTAATTATATTTGGAATACTGTTATTATAGAATGTTATTATACTCGAAGTGGAAATCATTACAGACTCGACGAAATACATTTTCAGATTCATTAATTTACACTCAACTTTATATCGGTTTATGTTAAAATCTACAATACGTGTCTCGTGGCCTTCCGCGCCGGTAAATTCTATAAACTCTATTATACGTTTTTCGAGTAAAAAACGAATTGATAAAGTAAAAAAAAGATCGATTTATTGTAAATCGAAATTCCCCGACAAAAGAATCCTATATGACTAATAAACTTATATATATATATAACACGCGCCATGTCCACATATTTTGGATTGAAATTCGGACGCCTAAACAATTTGATAGAAAAAGTTCAAAGGAAATTCCTCAGTATACGATCGAGTAATTCTTAATATTTAAAAGCATTCTTTTATATATATATATATATATATATATATATATATACGTATATTAATAACAACAGTATTTCATGTGTAGGATCTATAGGCGAGTTTTTTTTTTTTATGTCGCTGTATACACTATAAATTCCCGGGCTTTTCGGAAAATAACGAAAATTTCATTTGTAATTCATTCAATTACGTTTATAAAAAGTAAAAAATAAATATTATATTTAAAAATACGTATAGTTTTTTTTATGTATATATATCAAATATTAATTTAAATATTGTACATATGAATGATATAATATTGATTACGCATCGGACCACCACCATATGACAAAAAAAAAAAACAATTAAAATAAAAACGAATTTTGTACGACAAAAATAAATAGCAAATAACGGGTTTTACGCGCGTTCAATGACATTATAACGATCCCATTACATTCAATCTCCAAGACATTTAATTGAAAAATGTTTAGGAAAAAAAAATGTGTAAGACATACAGAATTATTCCGACAACCTTATTGCAAGTACGCGTTTACTGCGCATTGCCCAATTAGATAAATGGCTATTTTGATTGCATTTAAAAGTATAAAATTAATATTTATTTAATTAATTTTTCATTTATTAATTATAGTATATATATATTATTAATTTATTTGTAATACTAATTAAGATAATGACATTTACGGCTCATATAAGAGACGAAAAACAGATTTGTAAATACCAATCGCATTCGCAATGTTGAAGCAAAATTTATTACTTAAAAACCGATTAATACTTTTAAAAAAAAATTGTTTTTAAGGTGAAGGGTTTAATAAGTTTATGACAAACTGTTCGTACAATTTTTTTTTTTTTGTTTTTAATAGCAAATAAAATCCTATTCGCGTTTAAAAAATATTGTAATTTACGAATTCGTTGGAATGAAAAACAAATTTGGTTTAAAAAAAAAAAAACGTATGCGTCGTATTTTAAGTCTGCGTAAAACATACACAAACTCGTATGCGCGTACATAATGACCGCTTTTAATTTTTGCCGATTTTATATTTGATTATGAAAATTCTTCAAACATATTTAAAATAACGCACGTACGCGAATAAAACAATTATTGTCTTATATAATTTATTTTATATTTATTATATACTTGAAATCGGTTTGGAATTCTCGAATCCGCGAACTGCGAGAATTATCCTCCTACTATTCTCTCTCACTTTCCGTGCTCTCCACGAACCGGCCATAAATCAAGCCGGCCGAATAAAAACGCGGAAAATCGGCAAAATTCTCTTCTCGAGAAAAGAAATCCAATTAATAATCGCTATATGTAAAACACGGGAATAACGTCCGTAAACCCGGTTCATGACTTCGAATCATAACCTCGCCTCGGTGTCTTTTTCAGAGTACTACAACGCCGTAGTGCATATTAAACGACGTACCACATAAGCACGACATCAATCACGCCGGTGAAAAACGTACGAGAGAACAAAACGACAATTTCGATAGCAGAACCTAAAAAAAATAAATAAATATATTATTCTCGTTATTATGTACTACTACACGACGCAAGGATTATTGCGCGAGTCGTCATCCCGCAATCGTATTTCGGGATACTACGTATTTAATTCGGATTAATTTTGCGCAACTCATCGCTTCTTTTTTTTTTTTTACCGCCGCGCACAAGGCCAAATTGTCATTTTACGACGACAAAAATATAAAATATCATTTTATTCGATTTTCCGATTGGAAATGCTTATGAGAAAACAATTCGACAATTATATTTGAAAAAAAATAGCTAATTATGATTTTTCGGGTTCAAAAAACGCTTATAGTATTCTAGACGCTTCCAAGTCCACGTTGAACACCTAGCGATTTTAAATTTAAAAATGAAAGAGAAACAATATTAACTACGTGGACATTCGCGCGGAACTGACCGCGGTACTGGGCCGCGCGAAAGATAATTCAACTTTACGCGCGCGCGTGGGCTAATGTGTCACGATAACGAAATAAACTATTATGGCGCACTGTCTTATACTGGTTTATAGACAACGCTTTAAAAAATATTTTTAATCAGTTCGAAGAAAATAAATTTTCCAACTTTTGTCGTCGTATTTGGCCTAGCCGGTGTGCGTCGTCCATATATTATTATATTGTTTTACCGCTTTTATCGCGTTCAATATTAATACGGGGTATTATTGAGTCGTTTACAACAATTATTCCGCGTTTCGACAATTTCGTTTTTACTTTTCTCGATACACGATATTATTTTACACGGTACTTGTACGTGAAAACACAGCCGTGTTCGTTCGTGAGCGTTACGACGATGCGTTACGGGCGTAGTGTAAAAAAAAAAAAAAAAAACCGCTCCCCAATAACGTCCGTTGGAAGCGCGTGAACAACACATACCGTTGTAGAATTATCATCACTTCTGACGATTACTCGCATCCATCGCGCGTAACGTTTTCAACAATAGCCGTTGGAGAATTGCTCACTCTCTTCGGAACACGTGGCGCGAATGTTATAGCAAAGGATTAATTATCATGCGCGGTTGAATGTAACTGTCAACCACACACCAGTTAAACAGTTTCAACGTAGTACGTCTGCGGGCTTACGCAGGGTTATATCACGCAAATTGAGTGCTACGGTTTCCCGACGCGCGTGCATATAATTATCCCGGAGTACATAAGTAGAGGGACTGTTTTAATTTTAAAATTGGATTATAAACAACGATAACGACTATAATGCGTACTTTCCGAACTATACGCGATCTGGCAGCGAATTTCCAATTATCGTATAAATTAAATATATATATATATACGCACGCATATCGGCGAAGAAAAATGAACGTGGTGGAAAAAAAAAAAATGAAATGAAATGTTTTACCAAATAATATCGTCGAGTTCGCGATGATTGTCTGATATGATACTCATCGGCCGGTTTCGGATTTCACGAACGGGCCCCGCGAAAAAGCGATTGCACAACAGCGTTTTTCTTCGGACGTGAAAAAAAAAATAGAACACCGTCCCGAATAGAACGGCGAACGCGTTCTCGTGCACGTGCCTAACACGCGTATAGCGCAATCGGGTTAAAAGTTTTACTCGCGTAAAATATACATTTCGAACGCGTCGAAAATGGCGAGTGAGAAGGCAGGGGAAACTGTAAAATTCGTTGCTGCGGATCAAGATGGAAATCTTGCAGAGGACTTGTACACTGGTTCGAGGTTGAATTTCTCAATAGAGTTCGTAACCACATCGTAACTGCAATCGTCCAGATTAACGGAGAATCATAACGCTGCACGCCGTGTACAAAAATATACGAAAAACCAGACACAACCACATCGTGATCTTGTTCTCTTCTAAGCTATTAGCGTGTTAACAGTCTCGAGCTATTGGTTTATTGGTACGCCTAAACTCAATAAAATAAACGCGATTGACACGAATGAATTGTTAAAATAGTTAAAAAAAAAAAAAAACATTTCAACGACTCTTCTAAACTCAACGACAACACAATAGAGTACAATAATAGCAATGCGCGTGGAAAAAATCGAATACTTATTTTCACGCTTTTCGCGGCTTTTACGGCTTTTAATAAACACGCATCTATCTGTTTCCGGAAATTCTCGACACGAACGAAGCTCGCACACATTATACGAATTATATAATTTCCGTTTTAGCGATTCTCGTACGCCTGTGCCGAACAGTTGTAATCTTGTTGCTTTCGTGCATAAAAAAAAAAAAAAAACCACGGACTGTGGACAGGACTTAATAAGAGCGTGAGCGATAAAACCCGGGGACATTTGGCGTCCAATTAAAAGGTCTAACGCCGAACACGAACCAGAAGGTCCCGGAGACTTGTCTCGACAATAGTCGCGCGGCCCCGCGTTTTCTTATTCCTTTATAAAAGCCAAAATATCCGAACGGAGAAATGAAACGTGCGGTTTTGCAAAGTACTCGCGCCGGGTTCGGAAATCCGCGCACGGGTCACCTGCGCAATACCGACAGCACAAACTTCCCGCGGGAACACGCGACATTGTCGTGCAGGCTTGCGAATAGATCTGTATAAGTCTACTCCAGTTTGCGGGTTGCATTCAAATCAATCGGATTGAATACGATTTCGAATGCCGAATCGTTTAAAATAATAAATATATCGAACGTTTCGTAGCCAGGAGGTATATACGTCGCCGATCGGCCCGGGCCAGGTCGCCGCGTCAAATCGAATTCGAGCGCTTCTACGAGCGCGGACAACACGGAAAATAGATTATTATTTTTTTTTTTTTCGTATTATTTTCAATTTCCCCGTCGACCGGCCAACGGACGTCTTTATACGACTGTTCTCAAAGAGCCAACCTATTTCTTTAACTCGACGATTATACTACGGGCGTATCTATCAAATCTTTTATAGTTTAAAACAATAAATCCGCAGCCTCCCTCCCCCCCCTTGTTTGTCACTCGAAATTGCCGGGTTTGTTGACTCGGTCAATTCCGCGTTAACGAAATACATAACTGCAAAACACAAAATATAGTACAACGAATTGCGCGTAATTTCTGGACACTTACACTTGCAGCAGATACGCGGGAAATGGAAACGCGTCTACGCGGTTGTTTTATAAATCTTTTAATAATTATACATCGTTTTTGTTCTAAACACGAGCGAGAACTCTTTTACGTAATTTTAAAACAAAAAAAAAAAAACAAACAAACACGCGCGAATAAAGGGAATGACAACAACAATAAACAAGAATAATTAAACCGATATTGAAACTGAATAATCTACGACCATTATAAGGGTCGAGTTTGTTTTTATTCCCATACTCCGGAATCCAATAACTACTACACTGCCCCTAACTACGTTGTATATCTAATTTGCATTACACGTAACATATTTCTGTCCTACAATTATTCGATCCCGTGTTTATTATTCACGCGTTTATTTATTGGAATAATTTCCCCTAATGTGCCGTGATTTCGTATTAATTAAACGTTCGTGCAACGCCGTTGAATTGCGAAAGAACAAAAAAAAAGAAAAAAAATATTAAACTTTAACGATGCTGTTTTGCACCGCGTGTGCTTATACGCTGGTTCCGGACAGTATTCGTAATGTACAAGATATTATATTTTTAATTAAACACACTTAAATTTTTTTTGTTTAATTCGCTATTTTATTATATGAAAAATCGACACATCTTTGTACGTATGAATTCGCGTCGCGACTGACTATAATTACTTATACGACGAGGTCGCCGATATCTTTCCCATATAAGCGCTAATGAGTTCCAATCGCCATACAGAAAGATAACGGCCGACCAAATACAATATATTCGCGTGCCCGTACACCGCCCACCTTGAAACATTGTTTTCAAATATCGCTAATACAAATAGAATATATAACAATTAATATAATACTAAATACAAAATTATAACATGCAATAAGTAGAAAAATTATCGTACGCTTAAACAAATTTCAATAATTCAAAATAGGTAATAAATATAATCTAATTAAATACAAGCACATATTGAACTAATAAGAGTACATATTATATATAAACAATTTTTTTTTTTTTTTTTATTGATACCTTAAATACATCATTGAGAATACACCAAAATAATAAATAATAAATCGTAATAATAATTAATAACAAGTAAATCATAATAATACATGCAAGTTCTCAAGTACCTATATATAATATTGTTTAATTTTTATACGTTCCCATCAAAAGGTAATGGACATAACTGCCGCACCGCCCTGCAAAGCTCTCCATTTTCTGTCTTCACCACAGCTGATCGAATCACACCGTCGTTACCCGTTCTAACGCTCACTACCCTCCCAATTTTCCATTTCAATGGAGGTATATTTTCGTCTCGAATAAGAACCACTGACTCTATATCTATTTTTGGACCTTTTTCTCTTGCCCACTTTGCTCGTTCCTGCATCTGTGTGATATATTCGCGACTCCAACGTTTCCATAAGCTTTGTGAGATCTGTTGTACGCGTCTCCAACGATCCAACTTATTGATAGGGATGGTAGTTTCGTCTTTTTCAGGCAAAGCCATAAAAGAGTCTCCGATTAGGAAATGAGCAGGTGTTAAATAGGATAAATCAGCTGGATCAGAGGACATACTTGTCAACGGTCGGGAATTGAGGCATGCTTCCACCCGAGTGAGTATGGTACTGAGTTCCTCATACGTTAAATATGATTCCCCGAGAACCCGAAATAACAAATTTTTCATTGATTTAATCGCCGCCTCCCATAGCCCTCCGTAGTGAGGTGAACGTGCCGGAATAAATCGCCATTCAATACCTTCCTTGATCAAATGCTCGTTTACACACTTTTTATATTCGCTGGACTGAAATAATTCATGGATTTCTTTAAGATAACGATTCGCACCCACAAAATTCGTTGCGTTATCCGAGTATAACTTTGAACATTTCCCACGTCTGTCGAAAAATCGATTTAAAGCTCTTATAAACGATTTTGAACTTAAATCGACCACCACTTCAATATGCACGGCTTTCGTAGCAAAACATATAAATATACATGCGTACCCTTTTATAACTGCGGCGTTTCTTCGTGAGCTTTCTTTTATCATTAATGGGCCGGCAAAATCCACTCCACTGATTTTAAATGGACGCGATGGTGTTATGCGATCCTTCGGTAAGTCACCCATAATTGGTTGGACAACTATAGGTTTAAAACGAAAACATGTTATGCATTTGTGTACTGTTTCGGGCCATGTTTCGAGCTCTCAACGGCCAATATTTTAATCTAATTGACGCCGTCATCGCTTGAGGACCGCCATGCATCAGTCTCACGTGCTCACGTTGAAATAATAGTTTAGTATATATACTATCATTGGGCAAAATAATTGGCTGTTTTTGAAAAATATCCAACGCAACGGCATTTTTTAATCTTCCGCCCACTCGTACTATATCGTTCTCATCTATAAAAGGTCTTAATCGAAACAATCTACTTTTTGAAGATACTTGTTTATTTTTATTTTTCAAATCGTGTATTTCTTTGTAAAAATGTTTATTTTGAACATTCCATATAAGTGCCTTGTTAGCACGTTCTAAATCTTCTACTCTTAAAGGACCAATAGCTGCATTGGGTATTTTCTTTACTAAAAAATCACGAAATCGCAGCCAATATGCCGTAATACGTATTATTTTATCTAGTGACGAATATTTTGTGAACAGCGGAAAATCATCCGCTATCACACATACCGATAACTGTACCGATTTAGCTTCTGGACTGTTCTTAATTGAGTCTCGTGTGTCGTATTTTTCTTTCAATGGCCATTCTTCTACATTACTTTTCAACCACTTAGGTCCGTGCCACCATAACTCCATATTTGCCAACTGTAATGCGCTACAGCCTCGCGATATTATGTCCGCCGGGTTGTCCTCGGTACGAATATGAGACCATTCGTTTATACTAGTTGTATCTTGGATTTCTCCGACACGATGAGCAACAAATGTCTTCCAATTGGTAGATGGTGATGTTATCCATGCTAGCACTATTTTAGAATCTGACCAAAATGTTTTCTCACAATTTTTAAATTTAATTTGGAACAAGACTATTAGTCATTTTGCTAGTAAAAGTGCAGCACACAACTCCAGTTTCGGTAGGGATATAGTTTTTAAAGGCGCGACTCTTGATTTCGCACAAATTAAATTCGTAGTATACTCGCCGTGGTTATCCTTACAACGTAAGTATATACATGCGCCATAACATTTTATACTCGCATCCGCGAATCCATGAATTTCAGTATAAATTATTTCTCTATTACATACAATTTTCCGCGGTATCGTGAGTGAATTTAACGCCAATAGACCTTTACGGTAATTTAGCCATTCGTTATGTATATTTTCCGGTAATGGGTCATCCCAGCCCAAACGAATCTGCCATAAATTTTGTATTATTAATTTCGCTTTTACGATAATCGGTCCGATTAAACCTAACGGATCGAAAATTGCTGCCGTTTCTGCTAAAATTTTTCTTTTATTTGTCATTGCGTTTTCATCGTATTCTTTTATCTTATATTGTAACATATCGTTTCTGGCGTTCCAGTATAAACCAAGTATTTTTGTTGTCTCGTAATTAAATATACATTCGCCAGAATTTTCTCTTTCCAATAAAGTTTCGATTATACGCGGTTCGTTTGATAACCATTTTCGTAGACTCATACCCGCTCTTTTCATAACACATATTAGTTCATCGCGTAGTCGTATCGCTTCTTTTATACTATCGGCCCCACCTAAATAGTCGTCCATGTAGAAATCCTGACTAATTGATTTACATGCATTAGGAAATAATTTTGATTCTTCTTCTGATATTTTTTTTAAGCAACCAGTAGCCAAAAAGGAAGCTGGTACGGTTCCATACGTTAACGTCACTAATCTATAAATTTGTATAGGCAACGTAGGGTCCACCCGCCATAAAATTCGCTGCATATCACTGTCCTTACGCGTTACTAAAACTTGACGGTACATTTTTTGAATATCGGCCGTTAATACAAATTTATAAGTTCTGAATCGTGATAAAATATATATCAATTCATCTTGAATCACGGGACCTTTTAATAATGTATCGTTTAAGCTATACCCGGATTCTGTTTTACATGAGGCGTCGAAGACCACTCGTAGTTTTGTTGTAACACTATTTTCGTTTCTTACTGCATGATGTGGTAGGTAACACGTTTTCCCCGGAATTTCCAATAATTCGTCTTCAACCCGCTCCATGTGTCCTAGAGATTCGTATTCGTTCATAAATTTTATATAATCTCTTCTTAGCATTTCGTCATTCTGCAACCGTCTTTCTAATGACAAGAATCGTCGTTTTGCTATCTCGTAAGACCGTCCAATTTGTATTTTTTCGTCGTTTTTAAATGGCAAACGTACTATAAATCTTCCGTTTTCGTTTCGAGTCACTGTTTTTTCAAAATTTTCATTACAAATTTTTTCTTCCGGTGTGAATGGTATTTTTGCCCAAAACTCTTCCAACCGCCAGAATGCTGAAACAATCTTCTCCAGGTTTTCTTCACCGTATATTTCTGCAGCATGATGACTCAAACTTCTTGTATTTTCTTTATTGATATTTTCCGTCACTGGTCCCGATACTATCCAACCCAATTGCGTTTCTTGAAATATTGGACCATTTGGTGTTGGTTTTATTTTATTCGAACATAGTACCTCGAAAAAATGACACGCACCTAGTAACAAATCTATTTTTCGTGGGCGTTTAAACGACGTGTCGGCTAATTCAATTCCGGCTGGTATAATACAACCACTTCCCACCGCTTTTGACGGCAATATATTTGTAATTTTTGCCACAACTAGGCATGGAAATGTTAACGCAAACTTATTAAAACGTGAGTTTATTGTTACCGTAACCGCTGACTTTATTGTTTGTTCCGTACCGCCAATTCCTAATATTGTATGGTATACGCGTTGCCTTTTTAATTTTAATATTTGCGCCAAACTTTCGGTTATGAAATTACACTGCGATGCGGAATCTAATAAAACTCGACCTATCATCGATACTCCGTGCTCATTAAGTATATTTACTTCAGCGGTTGATAATAGCACTTGTTCATACGATTTTGCGGAGACGTGCGCACTGACAGCGATAGTTTCCTCTGGTGTTTGATTTTGCTTTGTCGATTCTGTATTATCTTTTTTTTCTTCGTGTTTTCGTGCCTCCGGGCGATCATTTAAGTGTAATAACGTATTGTGCGGTTTGAAACATCGAAAACAGTTTTTTCCGTTGCACTTTTTCGTGGCGTGTAAACGTAGGCAAATTTTACACAATTTTAGATCTGCTACCCTTTTTATTCTTTCTGGTACTGTTAATGCCAGCAGAGTTGGACATTTATATACCGTGTGCGATAATTGGCAGATATAACACGCTGCATTTGAACCGACTACCAAAGATGACGAACGTCTGTGCGGTTTTTTGTTATTTGTATCGTTAAATACTGATATATTCCGATTACTTATGTTTTTACACGCTTCAATTGCTTCCAATACTTTAATTCTCGCTTCTAAAAATTGTATTATATCAGTAACAGGTGCTACTTCATCTTTTGGCGCGTTTGTTTCCCATTCTCGTAACGTATTTTTGTCTAATTTTGTTACGATTAAATGTATTAATAAAGGACCCCAATCATATGGTTGATATCCTAGGGTTTCTAATGCCCGTATGTGACCTATTAACGCGTCTATAAATTGTCTTAATTTATTCGAGTATTCGCCTGTCATCACCTCGAGATCGAAAATTGATTTTACGTGAGCTTGGACCAATACCTTTTTGTTATTATACCTGGATACTAATGCTGACCATGCTATATTATAATTATTTGATGTAGTCTCCAAGCATCTAATGCAATTTAGTGCGTCTCCCGACAGTGCCGAACGTAAATAAAAAAATTTTTCAACTTGCGATAAGTTTTGATTACTATGGATTAGAGCCGTAAATATGTCTTGAAATGCAGCCCATTCCCGATACTCCCCGGAAAAAGTAGGTACATTTAATGCGGCCAATTTTACGGGAGGAACCATTCGACTGAACATTGACGTTTCTATATTTTCGGTTACACCACCGCCATTAAACGTATCTCTATTCTCCTTATTTTCCTTTATTAAGATATTTTTTTCTAAATACAGGTTGCTTTCTTTTTCCTTATTTTGTGCGTCAATCAATTTTTTCGCTGTGGCCATTGCTCCAAAAAATGAGTCTTCAAATTCTTCTCGATACACATTTTGCTCCTTTATATCTACGTTTTCTATTAATTCTATCGCCGATTGAAATTCACTTCTTTCGACGATTACTTTGACAAACGATTATTATTATTATTACTATTATTATCGATTTCGTACGTATCTACACTAATGCCGTCGACATAGCCCGCTTTGACTATAATATAATTTTCTTTCGCTAGTGAGACACACTTTTAACTAACTTTGAGTCACGACTGCCCTATAACTTTTTAACTATCCGTCGTCGAAGGACCATGTTTTGCACCGCGTGTGCTTATACGCTGGTTCCGGACAGTATTCGTAATGTACAAGATATTATATTTTTAATTAAACACACTTAAATTTTTTGTTTAATTCGCTATTTTATTATATGAAAAATCGACACATCTTTGTACGTATGAATTCGCGTCGCGACTGACTATAATTACTTATACGACGAGGTCGCCGATATCTTTCCCATATAAGCGCTAATGAGTTCCAATCGCCATACAGAAAGATAACGGCCGACCAAATACAATATATTCGCGTGCCCGTACAGCAGTAATAATAATGATTATTATTATTATGATTATTATTATTATTATTATTATTATTATTATTATTTATTTGTACATTGCGGTATTGTACTATTTTTTTTTTCTTTTTCCGTTATGAAATCGGTAACAAACGCCACGATGTTGTTGCGAGGCGGTCCAACAGACGTCCACACGGCGGGTGTCGAAAAAAATTCGTTAAAAATTGACGGGTGGTACAATAACGAGACGAGGACGCAAACAACAAAAACGTTCGTTTACCACGCGGCGGCGTTCACACATAGGATTTAACTATAGTATTTTAATCGCGTACATTATTCATAGGCTTTTTCGTAATAATATTATTTGATTTCCATCGGGTTTTCATCAATTTCAATACACTATTTCCAATTGACAATTTCTTGTTGTCATTTTACGCGCAACACACTTTTTCTGCTCGTTTTTGACATTCTAATAGACGTTATGTATTTTTTTTTTTTGTAGAAATCTAAAAACAAGAAGCAACTCGATGATTATATCACGACTGTACATGAATTACAGTGTTCTAATTAAATCGCACTCTTGAGAGTCGGGTTGAGAAATACACACTTCTCTATCTTTTCGTCGATTCCGTCGAGGTAAAATATCGTCGAGTATTGAATTTTTTTTTTTTTATTTGTAACCCCGTTCTAGTGTAATTACCATAATACCGTAATTTTTCATGTGATTTGTGAATTTTCTCGTTTTAGAGTTGTCGAAATTATGTTATCGATCTACAGTACACGTTTTCCCTTTTCATACGGTGTGTATAATAAAAATAATAAGATATAAAATAAAAACGCAAAAGCTTACGAAAAAAAAAAAAAAGAAAGAAAAAAATGTCAATATTCGAAGGGTATTCACAAATATTTTTTTCGAGTAGTTTGCGCTGTCTGAAATACATTTATTACTTTTTTATATATAAAAAATTATAACCCAATCGTGACAGTTATTTTTGTGAAGTACACACTTAAACGTCTTCGTAAACCGTATAAAAAGTATTTTAAAAATCGATAAAATCGTCGCGAAACAACAAAATGACCTCGAGTATAGAAAAATGGAAAAAAAAAACATTCGAAACAAAAGTTAATATTTGTGTATACTTTGTAGATAATACGTAATACTTTATTATGTGCTGTACACGAAGCGAACTTTTTATTGAAACAAACGAATAAATATAATAAATAAACGAATAAAATTTTAAAAGAGTAAGCGGTTTTTTTTTGTTTTAAAAATTCGTCAGCGTTAAATTTATTATTTTGTATTTACCTATATATATACGAGACGATGCAATTGTTTTTTTTTTATTATTATTATTATTATTATTATTATTATTATTATTCAAATAAAATAAGTACCGGAAAACATTAATAATTACTTATGAAATTATATATATATATAATTATTATATTATTTTATTAATAATTATCAAACATCAAAATATACATTTATCAAATAACGCAAAATTAGAAAATTATTTTTTATATTTTATATAAATCACTCAAATATATTTTAAAATGATAAATTATAAAAAAAAAAAAAAAATGCTTGACTCGTCTACCATTAATTCGGTATATTAATTACTATAATTTTTTTTGAGGGGAGAGGGAAGGGGTTGGAATAATTATAATAAATTAATCTTACTGTAACTTTACAATTCGTCATTAATAAAAATCCACTATTTCATATTGTACTGTTTGATTTATATGTAATAAGTTAAAAAATCTTATATTGTTCTTAATGTTTATATATGAAAAAATATTTGCACGATTACGTATAAAATACGGAAATAGATGTTATAAGTATATAATACTCGTTTAAAATATTCGTTCGAACGTATTATCGTATACCTAAAACGATGAGTGCGTATTTTTATTTGGGCGACTATATAAGCAACAAAAACACACCCACACACATATTTATTAAATTTTGTATTCAAATCACAATAAAATTTAAATACATTAATGGTTTTAATATAATTTCACAGTTATATTATTACAAACATATTGTTTCAATAATATGGAAAGAAAATGGAAGAATAATGTAGGGCTCACATTGATATAATTCACTGCCAAAACGCGATACGTTCGTTAAAACACGCATGCTCCCGATTTTATGTTTTCCAGCACTGAATATTATTTTTCATCCCGGAATGATACGCAGTAACACAGTTTTTAAAAACACGAACACGTCTCTATATTTTATTATTATTACTATAATTTTATATATCATATTTTTTTTACCAATAACAATCACTATTCATCTATAATAACCGTTAAACGCCGATGCGAAACAACAACAACATAATGTATGCGTAATATATAATCGTTATTAAAAAAAAACTGGATATGTATATAGAGGATTTTAATGGAAAAAAAAAAACTGGAAAATAAAATAATATTTTTTGCAAAGAGTAAATAATAAAATTTGCTAATAAAACAAGTGTGTAATACACGATTTTATTTTCATAACAAACAATAAATACTATGCAGAAAATTCGAGAAAAAATAAACTAACGAAATTACATTATAATATATAAATAAACTTATAGAGAGCGTTAGAAAAAAATAAATAAATAGGTAAACCCTTATGTCCTCGTATATTATACAAAATATATATATATATATATATATATATATATATATATATATATTATATGTATATAATATCAGAATCAGTGTTGCGTTTGTTCTTTTTTCTTTTTCAAAAAAAAAAACCGTAATAAAATACATTTTTAAACGATAAAACGAAGGTACTTAATTTCTGTTGTATATATGCGAAACGACATTTTTATATTATCGCACTGGGAATAATATTACAATTATTAAAATGACGAGATGTCGATGTTTGAGCTGCCGTAAACAATATACCGCGAGTAGATTTTTGAATACGTTTTTATCAAACCAATAACCGATATATACGATCCCGCTGCGTTGTAAAATCCTGTTAAAAAAAAAAAAAAAACAATTATTTAAAAACTCCGTCATTTGAATAGCAATATTATAACACTTAATAATTTTCGATTAATTCATATAGATTTTTTTTTTTTTTGTTTCGTTTAATATAAGAATACACGAAAAACTATTATACGATTATTTTCGATTTTGGTGCGAGTATTTTGATTGTTAACAAATATCAAACACCTCCGTTGCAATCATAAATGTATAATAATTAAAGCAGAGGACATGCACAAATAACAGAGTAAGTAACAAATACGTTTCACGTTAAAATAAAGCTATATATATATAATTTCATTTTGCACATAAATGCCTATTTTGGGAAGAGGGGAAGTTTGCTTATAGAGCACATTTCTTCTTTTTTTAACTTTTGACTGTATATACAATTAATTTTCTTAAACGTATTTACATATTTTATAAATTGTAAATAATTATAATTAGTAATTTAAACAAAAAAAAAAAACAGAAATTGTTAAAATAATATTATGTTCGTTGGATTTAAATGTATTTACTATTTCGACAGACTCGTATAGTATTACGTGAACACATGCAATCACAGAGGCTGGCCGATTCTCGTGACTATGATGAATTTAATATTATTTTTCATTAAAACTTTATGTATTTTATATTTTAAAGCGTCAAAAGCAGTCGTGTGTGCTTAACGGAATTATATTTCTTTTCTTCATCGCGTAACGTTACATAAAAGTATTCAATGTAATTTATTCAATTTCTTCGATATATATATATATATTGTTTTTTACGTTGTATGTTTGAACTTGAACATTTTTTTTTTTTTTTTTTAATTGAACTTTTAAATGAGTATTTTCACGTTTTCGAGTGTATGTCACAAGTCCATGGGACATATGCCCCAAAGACACTATACCGTATACGCATTTCCGATGTATAACACGCATAATATTTAATGACTCCTATACATTACGTCGTAGCCGATTCTTATGTTAGAAAATGTACGAAAATAAATAAATTTTAGTTGACGTGAAATAATAATATTTATATTGAAACATTGAATCGCGGATACGTTTTTGAATTTGAAAGTTGCAAATCAATGTTTTTTTTTTTATTTTAATACAAGGATTGTAGAAAGCTACCAGGTACATTATTAACAATTAAAAAATAATAATAAATCAAAGTATCTACAGTGTACACATCAGTTTAGTATGCGTCCTGTGGCTACTGAATTCAGTCGCCACAGGAATGTCGAAATAGCAAACGGTTTCGTTCACCACGTGACAAACAACATGACGATAACATTCTCGGTTGCGGACGAACAATTTTCGAAATGATCTCCAGCCATCAAACACATGTTGTTGCGTTTTTCAAGAATTATGGCGAAAATGGTGCTACGAAATCGATGAGCACCACTAATTTCGGAATGACTCCCTCTCAGCAGTCCTCCACAAACGCACGTAACGAACGACAATATTATGTTTTATACACACGCTTACGCGTTTAGGTGTCGCGCGCATACGCTCTCGCCGTCCCCGTTGCACAACGGCGGTTCACATGCCGTTGTAAGCCGGTCCGCCACCGGGTTCGGGTACCACCCAGTTGATGTTTTGCGTGGGGTCTTTGATGTCGCAAGTCTTGCAGTGGATACAGTTCTGCGCGTTGATTTGCAACCGTTCGCCGCTTCCGTCTTCGGCGGCCACGTACTCGTAAACGCCTGAGAAAGCAGTGAAATCATTACGAGAGAAAGAAAAAACAATTGTAAACTTTGTTCAAAAGAGAAAAAACTGTGTTCCGAGTTTAAATAACGCTCTCTCCCATCCCGTTTCATCTCGAGTCGCGGTTGAACACGCGACTTGTACGCCCGCGGAAAGGATTTTTTTTAAAATACTCTCGGGTACGGTTATCCGTTCTACATACAGAAAACGCGTACAATACACTAAAGTACAATATTGTCGTATGATGCCCGTATACGATTAAACGAGTACACGCAAAAAAAAATTTGCACGTCTGCAAATCGAATTTGAATTGAAACGTCAATATGTAATAAATAATAAATGGATGTTTGAAGGAAGAAGAGGAAGAGGAAGACCGCAGAAGAAGTGGTTGAGTGTGATATGAGGACTGCTGGTGCGTGCGTGATAGGTGTGGGAGATTGAGTCAAGTAGAGGTTTTGAGCAAAAGCGGCCGATCCCAAATAACCGATCGAGATAGAGGCAAGGAAGAAGAAGAAGAAAATGAAGCAATAATTAGATCGAAAAATATTATATGTTCAACAGAAATACTGTACTATACGTGACAAAAAAAAAAAAAAATTAAAATAAATATTTTCATTCACTCCACACGCACACTGCACAAACACATTAGTTTGACAAATACACATCATTTTGTTACCTGTTAATTACTATTTTTTTTATTTTTTTTTAATAAATAGTTTGAAACAACGATTTGTATTGTTTCGTTTTAAATTTTTTTGCATACTCAAATATGTATTTATATTACACCATTGCTTTATTACAACCATTATTATTATTATTATTATTATTATAAAATGCATTCCCTTTCATTACTCAAAAAGCCTCAGCAGATCGCATAAAACATCGCGTAAGGTCTTAAGAGATCATTTAATTTTTTTTTTTTAATTACTATAAAAAACTAAAACGTTTGTTTTTTGTTTTTAATTAATCAACGCGTGAAATGTAATCGACCACTCGAAACGACTTTACAATATTTGTTATAAAATTGAAGTTTCAACGACGTATTACAAAATAGTATTAAAATATTATATAATAATATGACACACTGGTTACATTGCAGAATTATTTTTTGAATACCAATTAATATCAATAATAATAATATATACGCAATGACCGTAATTTTTACACAAATATTAGTATTCCATTTCATTGAGTAGAGGATCTGTTATATTTTATTATAATGTTCACTTGAAGTTATTTTAATAATAATTGGTTTGTAAAAATAAAAAGCGATTTTTCGGTGTATTTTGTTTGTTTTACTATGATTTGTTTTGTTCGAGAAAGACGCGTATACACTACAAAGGTGTAGTATGCGATACGAAAATATTTTCCTTGGCCAACTATATGAATATTATTGTTCAAATAGATAAAACTAGATATATATATATACGGAATTCGAAACACATTCGGACCGTATATTAAAAACGCGTGGAATGAGATTTTAAACATTCTTTCGGTAAAACCGTTGTGCGCCAGACGGTATTTTTAACTGGATTAAATTAAGACCCTTAAGTAAATATACGTATAAGAACTACTAATTTAATCTTCGGGTGAACGAAATGCTTCATTTGTGCACACGCGATACCCGTTGCGATACACATTTCGTCCAGGTTTTTTAAAAAGTAACTCTGAAAAACGTTTACTCAATTACACACAATACGTAGCGTATTATTATTATTATTATTATTATTATTACATAGATATGCGTGCTCGTTCGAACTTGTAACGTTTACTTTAAAACTTTATAATGAAAATGTATTTAAGATGAAAAGATTATCTCGTTCAACTCGATTATATACGTATATACGCTGTTCCCCGAAATATTATTATTATTATTATTATTATTATTATTATTATTATTTCTAATATCCGAACACTGGAAGCGAGATAAATATTTGTATAAGTGCATAAGTTCGTGTAATGAATACATTTTTTTTTTTTTTTGTAAATTTTATCGTACCGAAACAATTTAAAATCAAACTCATTTTGTGAGGTAATACAACGCCGCGGTAGATGCTGAACAATATTATGAGCTAAACAAAAAAAAAACACATAATAATAAGTGCACTTTATCCGCGTAAAACCGATTTCTGATAGAATGATGTAATATAATATGCGCATAATTAGCAACATAAAATACCACAAATACCGTATAGATTTTCATTTCATTTGTTTTTTTTTTTTTTTCTGACATAAATAATTAATTAATAATAAAATGTTTCAACGTCCAACACAAACGGTGTAACTAAGTGTATAATATGTAAAATATTCATTATCCACGAGTATTTAAATATTTTCTTTTTTTTAAACATTTCAAATGCCATTTTAAAAGTTTTTTTCGGCACAACACTGCATTGTAAATGACCACCATCCACCCCCTCGCCAAACACTCAATAACGTGCACAATGTATAATAGGAAGTTAATACACGAGTTATATCAAGTATGTACTTATATAACTAATATAGGTGAGTATGCACATAATAATTATATTTTACAAGTTCATTAGCGTTAAGCGTGTTTTCCTTTTCATTCGTGACACAATAGTATTGAAAAATCGTCAATTAAAGAGAATATACAGGAGATATAATAGAATTAACTGACCAAATGATATATCATTGGTTCCATATGCAATAATTTATGGTTTTCAATAAATTCTATAAGTTTGCGTTACAAATATAGTTTTTTTTTTTTTTTTCTCTTCGAGTAAGAAAATATATTTTCTAAATTTTTTCTCATACGATTCAAAATACTAAATATAACCACCATTTTAGAAAAAATTCCACGATAAAACCTTCCTTGATATTTAATCATTTATTTCTCATAACAATTTTTTTTTTTTTTTTTTTGAAGTTCCTACATTTGAGTAGTATACTATATCGATATTTTTATTATAAATACAGTATTATTACACATAGTAAACTTAAAAAAAAATCTTAGAAATTTGAATTCATCGGTATTTTTTGTGAAAATAGATTTTTGATTAAATGTTTAATTTTTTACTACATTTTACTAAAACAAATGTTCAAAAAAAAAAAATGCTAACGAGCACAAAAGCATTTCCAAATTAAATTCGGTTCGCATTAATACCGGTAGAATTTAGATCTAAAACAGGACAAAAGAAATACGAAATAAACACAGTTTCCGATTCTTTTAATAAAACGGCTATTTATAAAAAAAAAAAAAAAATGTAATTTAAAAACGTATTTTCTTGCGCTTAAACAATTCGATGTATACTACAATTTTTGATCATTTCGCACGCGCCGTATTCTGCTGCAACACTCTTACGTCACCGTTTCACTTTTTTCCATTACCATTTCGTTTCCTAAACACGCGCAAATTAATAAATATATTTATTTTTTTTTTATTTCATTTATACACATCAGTCGTGCTTTTTTTTTTTTGTCTTTTCAAAACGCCCTGTACACACACACACACATATACGTTATTTAATTTAATTGTTAAACGGTACAACAAAAGCATAATATACAGAGTGGTTGTGCAGACTGTACCGTGTGTGTGGTACAATATACGCGGTCCCGTTTTATGTGCTGCGTGCACGGTTGAAAGATTACAAACTTTTTTTTTAATACCATTAATATGCGCGCGCGCGCGCGCGCACATCCCCAGTTCGGCCAAACGAAAAATAATAATAATAAAAAAAAAAAAAGGCTTCCGTGATTAATACAGAACCCTTTGATTAAATTCACACACGCATTTATAAAACACCGTTGTCTGGTCAGACGAGTTGAAATCGTTATAATAGCTCTGCTCAACTACACATTATAATATACAACAACACACGCAATTTACTATAATATGTATACGATAGCACACATGGCGCGCGCGCGTGTGTGTGTGTATATGATTGTCAATTCACACACTAACTCCATCATCCCTCTGTGAAATAATACACTACTTGTGTGTGTGTGTGTGTGTGTGTTTTTGGCACATCTGCTCAACTTTGACGACTATTGCACAAGCGGGACACGACCGCTACAGGGGCGACTAGTCTCAGTCACTACCGCCCTTCGATTATTTTTACGTTTCAAAAAAAGAAAAAAATTAATACATTATAACACACAATTGAGGGGGAAAGGGTTCCGCCGCGCGTGTAGCCGACATGATTCTTGCAAAAAAAAAAAAAAAGAAAATAATAATATACGGCACTTGTGAAAATGTGATATTTACACACAATCTATCAAATGGAAGAAGAAAAAAAATTGAAAAACCGATCGGCATCGCTATTATATTATTACTACATTGCGCTCCAACGGACTTATATAATAATAATAATAATAATAATATATGTGTACATATGGGTATTATAATGAGGCACACAAGTAAGTAGCAAATCATACACTTTGATCCGTGACTATTGCGTTTTAATTTTTAATTTTACAGTGTAAACTTTTTTTGTCAATGGATTTGCTGATCTTTAATTGTGTATTGTATGTGCAAATACAATAAAGTGACTAATTATGACTTTAACTATTAACACGATAAATATCAAACCTTTTTGTTTATATTTCATAATAGTTATAAATTATTTTACTATTACATGAACATCGACTTTTGATAAGTCAATTTCATTTTATTTCGCATCATTATATAAAACTGCATGTATTTAATTAATGATTCGTTTTATAATATCTATCGTATTAAAATCCGCTTATATTGTAATGTTCGAAATAATATTTTTGCGAAAAGTAGAAAAATTAATTACGAATAATTTATGTTTACAAAATATTTCAAATGTTTATATATATACATATAGTTTAACATATTTAAAGAAAACTAGAATTGTAACTTTTTTTCCAAGCAAGTACTGCGAGATTAATTTTAAAAATCACCTAACAAGATCCAATCAATAATATATATAAATTGTATTATAAATATCATTCATGGATATAATTACTAATTAATAATATAAGTTTAAAAAAAATGAATTTTTTTAATTATGATATTGATTTATAACGATAGAGTTTATTAAATAACAAACAAAATTAAATTAACAAAGACAGCGAAACATTTTCTAAAATATTCAAATTTTAAATGACTGTAAAGAGGAAAAAAATTATGTACTCTATCATGATTGAATAGGGATATAAAAAACAATCATAAAATGATTTCTTATAAATGAAAAATAAAATGGTGTTGTTATACCATACAATAAACAACCAAACAATTTCTGCTATCTGTTGGCTTGTACTTGAACTACTACCAAATATTATTTTTATTTGAAAACGATATTCTTCGATTATAAAAAAAACATTTCATCACATTATTTAAAATAATTATATAAAACCAATTGTAATAAACATTTTTAAATATGATAATAAAGCTGTATAGGTACCATAAAACAAATAAATACTACGATAATTAAAAAATTTAAATAAAATATCTGTATCGATTATTAGTGTATGAATGTTTTATTTAAACTCATATTATTATAAAATACTCTACATACTATAATAACTATTTATAATGTAGGTTCGAAATAATTATAATCCGTTATCCCGATATCAATTGCATCTAATAGTTCCAAGTTGGGTTGTCAAAAATATTTAGGTTCCTTTTTTTTTTTTTAGATTTTTAACAAAACCAATTTTGGTTGTATTAAGATTGCATACAAAATCTCAATAGTTTACCGATAAAATGATATGTAATAATAATTTAACTTTTTGAACTCATTGAATCACTTATCTAAGAATTATACCACATAAAATATAATATATTGTATGTGGTACAAAAGTTATATATAAATATTATTTATATGTAACTTTTGTAACCTCATATTTTCTATTTAAATTAGAATATTAAGTAACAAATAATTGTACCTGCAGGACAAAATCTTCCTTCTGGACCATCGTAAAGATTTAAGTTAATATTTCCAGGAACAGTATCATTCAATAACGTTAAATGAGCAGGTTGATCTCCCTCGTGGTTTGTGCCAGTTAGAGCAACTGATGATAATATATCGAAACTAATTTTCCCATCAGGTTTTGGATACTCAATAACAGAAACTTCAGTCTTTTTTTTCAGTCTTTCATTATCAGGGACTAAAAATAATTTCAAAACACTTTTAAGTTTTAAATAACAAAAAAACTTTTGTTTGTTTACCTCCATGGCTAAGAGTCCAAGGTTCTTTTCCTTTAATGGCAAGTGTAAATCCAGAATACGCCATACCACCAAATAATCCAAACTTTGTATGGAATGATGGACGGACGTTTCGCACTTCTTTTAAATCTGACCATATCCAACTGCTTTTTACTTTTTCTTCGTAATCTTTCGGTTCTAAACCTATATAAATATAATATAATATATATAAGAATTTGCACACAATTTTAAGTGTTTTTAATCTTACGATGATGCTTCATTAGAATTTTTAATAAAATATAAAGAGAAATGAATTTTTTGCTTTGTTTTCAATTCAATTTAATAATTTCTTTAACGAATTATTTAAATCCACAAAGTAATATTACAACTCGTTAACATCATATTATTTAAATAAGTTTCCAATACAATGGAAATATTATTGATAATGCATAATAATAATTTATACATATTGTATTTTTAGCAATCAACTCTTTTCATATATAAAATAAAATCAACAAATTATGTTAAAATTACTTATTTATCAAGATTGCAATATTATTTCCCAACAGTTATAATTAAATTTTATTTAAAAAAAATTTATGTAGAAAATTTACATTTAATGTGCATATTATTTAATGTTTACATTATTCTGTATTATATATCTATTGAAAAATGTAAATATTTTGCGTGCTTCAATTAATTTTGATTATATGATAAACTTATTTAATATACAAATTTTATATATGAATAAATTTAATGAGAAATAAATGGAAAAACGTAGAATGTCTAAAAAAATACTGTCTAACTAATAATAGTTGTGACCTAAATAACTTTTAAGACAATTTTAAATAGTTAAACATTAAATATTAAATGTAATATTACTAAAATATCTTAATATTAAATTTAATAATAAACTTAAGTAACTGTAGTTTAAACTACAATAATTGTTTACCAGCAGTTTCACTTGTTTCAGATGCACTAAATATGGTGTCAAATGTTGATTCGGCAGCAAGCATACCAGATTTCATTGCGTAATGGGTACCTTTAATTTTTGGTACGTTTAAAAATCCAGCTGTACAACCAATTAGAGCACCGCCAGGAAAAGAAAGTTTCGGAATAGACTGAAAACCACCTTCATTAAGTGCTCTTGCTCCATATGCGATTCTGAGTAAGAAAAAATATAATTAACACCAATTTTTGTAGTGTAATGATTATGATTAATAATTTACCTTTTACCATCTTCAAACAATGGTTTGACATAAGGATGATGTTTAAAACGCTGCAACTCTTTAAAAGGACTTAAGTATGGATTACTATAATCGAGACCCACCACAAAGCCGACAGCAACAAGAGGAGTAGATTCATTTAAATGATATACAAAAGAGCCACCATATGTATTTTTGTCCTAAAAATTAAAAATTTTATTTTTATTTGAAATTTTTTAATTAAAAAAAAAACAGGTATATATAGTGCTAATTTAAAATTTAATTATTTTTGATAGAACATTGTTTTTAATGCAACCATTTATATTTACGAAAATCGTTTATTGAAATCAAAATATATAGATAATTATAATTAAACAATGATTATAAATTTATTTCACCAATTCAAAATTTTATAAAACACAAAAAACAAAAAAATCTAAGATTTAAACGCAATACAATATTCAACGTTCTAAATTATTATAATTTTAGAATGCAATTATCATTAATAGGTTATAAAATTTGAAAAACAATTCCAATTGTCATGTTTTTATCGAGAAAATTACCAATAAAGTTATATTTATATTAATATAAAATTTAATAGAAGTTATAACGATAAAAAAACGTATGAAGTATTTTGTATTCCAATAAAATAAATATAAATTTTAGATCGTAGTAAAACTATTTCAATTACCTACTTTAAAATGAACAGTTTATTCTAAAATCATTTGAAAATGTCATGTACTAAATATTTTTTAAAGATCGTTTGATATTTTATTACTTTAAAATCAATATGTTTCAATAATACAAATGTTTTAGTACAAAACATATGTGACTATGTTGTAATTTCTAAATATTTGCTAACTCAATGACTTCAATTCAATTATACACACAATATAATTTATGAATATTAAAGAAAAAAACCACTTCACAAAAAGTATGTCTATATAGACATTGTGTCTTCTACAGGGCGGTTTTTTATAATATCTGATATTTATTATTATTGCGGTATATTTATAATTGTTTTTATTTTTAAATTTCAAAATACAAAAAAGGCTAAACTTATATATTTGAATTAAATATCTTCATTCAACTATATCAAGACGTTAATTTTATATTATAAAAACGTTTTTTTTTATTTCGATTTATATTGAAGAATTGCATTTAAAAATTATTATCATCACATGAATCATCCTATATTATATTGTAACACATTTCAAATAAAATGTATCACTTATTCATAGTTTATTAAGAATTCATAAACTCTACATTACAAAACATTCTTTGTTCGATAAAACCATCAGATACCACTATTTAATAAACAGCTATGGATAATACACCTATATTTTTGAAATACGCTTTTAATGATATATTTTCAAATAAGCATTTTAAAAATTTGTCCAAATTTGTAACTACAGTAATTATAATTGCGCTTCTTATTTACTACTACTGGAAAATAACGTGTATTGTGGCAGAAAACAAGGAATCAAGAATTAGTATACTTCTATACACGACGTATGTAACTCTGAACGTAATACTGATCATAGTATGTTTTTTCAATATTTTTATGGGTCACGAAATTTACACTAGCTTTACGAATAACATTGCATACGTAGATTCATTATCTAAAAGTCTGGAGCCGAGTTACAAAGACAGTGATAATCCATATATCAATTACAAAAAAGTTGTACTTATCGTCGCATCGACGGCAAGTAATACATTATTATATCGTCTAGCATTAAGCGAAAACGATTTTCCGTCAGTTGATTTTACTGAAATCGTTTGTATACCTTTAGTCTGGTTACTTATATTTCAAATCAATATTAAATTAAACCAAATATTAATAAGATTCAAATACATAAAAAGCATACTTGATGCATACATGGAAAAATCAAAGAGCATTTACTGGTTACATACGTATACTATTGGACCAAAAGAGATAACAATATTAAACCGTATGCATCTATTCACATACATATCATTCGTAGAAGTCTGTTCGTATTACAACATTCAATTATTGGTGTTGATACCACGAATAATATTTTTCAACGTATTACCAGTTCACTATAATATAGTGACAGCGCTCGTTGCAGATGAACGCAATGCACCACACAAATGGTGTCAAATGTTTACAATGTCTGTTATCATTTTCACAATATGGCCAATTATACATTTGGTGAAATTCACAAGCAACACCATTAAAAAAGTACGAAATATTTACGAATAATAAAATATTCACATAACATAGTAGTAATATGTGGACTTAATAATTTTATCAAGAACAAAGAAATATTTGCATACACATAAAAACATTATACATTTGTGTTGAATGATATCGAATTCACAAACTAACAAATTAAAACAAGTTTATGTGAATATTTAATGTTAAAATTAGTATTATTTTAAATACAAACTCGTTAATTATCTATATTTTTAGGGAACACAAATAACTCAAGTAATTCACAAACTAATGGATATGGGACAAAAGCCAGATATCGAAGATGAAGTATTTAATAATTTATATCATTATTGACATTTTAATTCCAATGATTGTAAATATTATATTTTCAGTTGTATATATTCTCACAACAACTATTGAAAAGGCCGCTGCAATTCTCAGTTAAAGGATTTTTTACAATTCAACCTTCACTTATTGCTTCTGTATGTATTAATAATTATTGATCTCGTGTATCAAACTGATTGATGTATGAAATTTCAGATGATGGAGTTAATTATTACATACGTGATAATTCTCTTACAATTTCAAGACTCGTTGAAATCTATTTCTCCGGCTCAATTTTTAGTTAAACCAAGATTGGACTAGGATTCACTTACTAATGGCCATCCAACAGTATGTTCTACTGTTCCAGGAATGTGATTTTCATGCTTCACTTCCCATATTTCTTTAACGCCGAGGCCATATGATTGTGGTGCACAATTTTCACGTAGATTAAACTTTTTAAACAACTGTTTGGTGAGATGACCATGACAACCTTCAGCAAATATAGTGACCTTGGCGTGCAGTTCCATACCACGTTCAAAACTATCCTAACAATAAAATAGAATATTTCAATTTATAGCGAATTATTTACGAGTATTGACTATACAAATTAGACAGTGACATTTAATTACTTTTGGGGATCCATCTTTGGCAATTCCAACATCACCGGTAGCAACTCCTTTTACCGAACCATCATCATGATAAAGTACTTCTGCAGCCGGATAACCTGAGTACACTTCGACTCCTAAGGATTCTGCCTGTTCGCCGAGCCATTTTACTAAATGACCCAACCTGACAATATAATTTCCATGATTATCCATTGGCATACCTATTAAGCATTTAATATTTTTATTACGTATTTAAAATAACACTAAAGATTATATGAATTTAATTAATAATTATTACCAGATAAAATTGGTATAGGTATACGGCTCGTCTTAGTTAGATAACCAAATTTATCATCTTTAACAGGAGTAGTCAATGGCGCACCCAAATCTTTCCAATCTGGGAACAATTCATTTAAGGCGATTGGGTCTACAACAGCACCTGATAGAATATGACTACCTGAATAAAAGTAAAAAATATATATTTATAATATACATAACATAAATATAATTGAATGATTTTGTTCATCTAAAATTTATAATGACTATGTAAGGTCTTTTATGAGGTATTGAATATTCTTTTATAATCCAACTACTCTTAGAATTATAATTACACTGAATAAAGCAAATAATTTAAAATACAGCGAAATTAAAATAAATAATAATTAATTATTATACTCGTACTTTTGTAACATTAAAACGTAATCTTCTTACCGACTTCTGCAGCTTTTTCCACCACACAAACCCTTAGCTCCTTGTTATTTTCCGTAGCTAATTTTTTTAGCTTAATTGCAGCTGACAGACCAGCTGGTCCACCTCCAACGATTACAACATCGGCTATATCCTCATAACGTTCCATTGGTATATCTAAAACATTAATTACGTAAGATTGTACAAATGAAAGGTACCAAAACGCCACGTACACGTATATTACACGTACCTTTCCATCTTTGATCGGTTTCTCTAGGGTGTACCGTGTAATGAGTTGTTATTTTCGGTGAAGCGGCGAATAAAGACGTAAACACGACGTTCCCACTTTACGAACTATATAAATAATACCACCAAAGGTCAACGCAGTACGAGATTTGTATTATTTAATAAAGACTTAAAATTATCGTGTACAAAACGTGCAAATAGTATTGCGCAATACAGTAGTATTTGGAAATTATGAATTTCATTTGTATTTAATTGCGATTATGTGATAATTGGTGAATATAAATTGAAAACATTAAATCTGATCTATTTCTATATATAAAAAAAAAAAAAAAATTCACCGTACCTAATAATACATAATAATATTTATATGTGTTGAATCAAGTGGATACTCATAAAATGTGTTATTATTGAAGTAAAAAAAAAAAAAAAAAAAAAAAACACCACTAGTTTAAGTATCGGATTACGGTGACGAACAATTTTAAAAACTCGAAATGGTTTTCCGAATTGACCTTGTGCATTTACACACCGACCAATATCTGTATTATCGTTAAGACTTACATAATAAATTCGACGTTGCGGCCATCATTATTTATTATTTTTTTTTTTTTTTTTGATGTTTCCCCAATGGTTTTTGAAAATTGTACAAAAATCTTTACAGTACAGTATCCTACGCACGGATAATTATTAAAAACATCACGTCTGAACTTTGACGCACTTCCGCGTTCGGTGTTGTTTTTTTTATGTCACTATCATTTACAAATAGTACACCACACCATTGAGCGTATTTGTTATCAATGGGGGGGTACACTACGTTATCGAAATATAATTCAATACAATCATATGATAAAAACGAATGATAACGTTTTACATCACCGCGGTGCAAACACCTGTTGTAAACATTCGTTGAAATCGTATTCATATTTCAATAGTAATCTATTGGCCGGTGCGAAATGAAAATTATTGCAATCCCGTTGAATTTTCGATTTCGTTCGTATTGATAATTTCTTTTTTTTTCACTCTCCAGTGAAAACACTGAGGTGTCACACACACACACACTAATAAGAACCGGCTAATTATATAGTATTATAATGTACAAACTCGTTTGTCTAACGCAATAATGCATTTATTTTATCTAAATAAAATCAATGCTTGAATCGGGAGGAGAGAGACGGGGAGTACCTCTTTTTTTTATGTACTCGTATATTATATAAAATATTTTAGCGCACAATAAATGAAACGCTGAGAACGGAGGATTCCTTTTACAATATTTCATTGGATTAACGGAAATAATAAAAACGTCTTTGAATTTAAAAAAAAAATATTTTTTTGAAAATTATGTCTCGTTAATTACAATCCAGAGTTAATGTCATCAGTTAATATCAGTCCAGAGTTACGTATTTGGTGAAAATTTCAGGTTCCTACGACCATTAGTTTTAAAATTAACCCGGACCCCTTCCCAGTCCCCACACCACTTTAAATACGCCACTGGTTGTCCAGTACATGTATCTTTGTATCAAATTGTATCTTTTTCGAGGCTCATATATCTACTATTTGATATCATAGTATAAATTAAATATACTATGATATCATATCATTGTATATAAATTGTACAATTACACGTCAGACATGTCAAAATATTTTTCACGTATTTCCATCAAATCAGCAAAAATTAAGAAAATGGATAGTGAATTCTGGCAAGTCAATTTTGTTTAATTGAATGTATTTTTAGAATTCTGAGTGGAGTACATAAGGCCAAATAACTTAGAACTTTAAACCCAAATAATTTATAGAGACTATTATTATACTTTTATTAATTAATTTTATTTTATGTTTTTATGATACAAAACTATGTAGTACATTTTTATTTTATTTTAATGCCATACGATAAATAAAAATTATATTGTATGAAAAAAATATATACATAACTAACTTATTGAATCATAACAGATATATTAACAAGATAAAAAAAATAATAGTTGGGAAATGAAATTATAATCATACAAACGTTAAAAAAATATATTACGTAGCTATAACTTTTATTTATAACTAAGGCGCAATTACAAATTATAAAAAGGTTTGAACAAATTGAAAATAAGTTGGTGTTTCTATTGGGTTGAATTTAATAAAAATATTAATTGATGTTATACAGAATTATTTTAAATTAAAATAAATCATCGATACAATATTTGACTGGGCTTTCTAATAAATGTTATACAATCCGCACATTGATGCTTATTAAATAATTTTGAATTTGTGCACGCCGCTCTTCAGTTAGGCCTTGACTCATTAATAAAGGAACTCGTTCAGGTAT